>OV725079.1:179614940-180256093 GCA_928085145.1 Nezara viridula | reverse complement strand
GTTTATTATAAAAAACAATTAATATATGCTTACCTGTACAATTTTTGATAAGCCTGTGGGTTGCTATATAAAGTATCTTGTAGTTTAAATATGATTTCTTATCGAAAGTTATTTAAGTTAAACCTAATGATTAGTCCTGGATATTTGGTGGGGCAGGGTGGCCAACTGGGCTAAAGCATGTGCTAAAGAATGTAACCACCACGAGTTAGCTGCCTGGCAACTGGATAACATATTTGAGAAAATTAAAAAGTACAAGTTCGCGTCCCAATGTCGGAGGGGATTTTAAATTCCCGCCCTCACCCCCCGGTCTGGGAAAATCCCTTATAGCCTAAAAGGCGAGGTAGGAAAAAACAAAAAAAAAACATGTCTTGGGTATTTGTTATATTTATTATCATTTTTACTAATTAATAATTTTGAAAGAGGGGAAATAAATATTAAAGTTCTAAGAAAAGATCAGATGAAAAATGATTATCTATACCCATTTAATAAACAATTAAATTTCTGTTGTCTTTACCATTCAAAATTTTGCTTTAAGAAAAGAAAAGTGTGATTGTAATGACAGCAATATTAAAATAGACTCTAGGATAATTTGGCTATCTTCTACTTAAAACTCACCAATCGATTTTTTTTTTAGTTATAGCCCTGGAGCCAGGCCTCAAAAATCGAACTCATCGCAGGCAAAGGTTTGGTTGTAAATTATGAAAATGTATGTTATTCTGCGTAAAAAGAACCGTTGTTTGCCATACCGGAGCCACTGCTTTAAAAAATGGAAGCTGTTTTAAAGAATATTAGGCCAGTAATTTGAGCATCGGAAAGTTGAGCGAAAAATGTGAGAAAAGTTTTTAGTTTTTTAACTTGTATATATGGGTTTAGGCATATAAAAAACAAAACTGCTAGCGCAGTCCATCTAGGAGAAACTTTTTACAGCCCAAAAGGTCAGATTTTTTCGACATTTTTTTGTTTCTTCTTCTATAACTTCTAAACGATGCATCAAAGCAAAAAATACATTCTTTAATAAATTAGAGAACGTTAAATTTTGCGTCAAACAAGTACGTGAACTTTATTATTTGGTTACACGGTAAGGTATAAAACCACGGTCAACCAATGCTGATTTTTACCAAATTTGTGAAAAACTGAGACGTATTACTATGAATGGCTCTGTAACTTGGAAATGAATTCCCTTAGAGGAAAAACCCATTGAATCAGAGTTGTAGAGCATCAAATTTCGCGAGAACTGAGTACCAACTAATTTAATGTAGGTCACTTACTGGGAAAAAAATCTGTAATCTCCCAATGATTAGAAATTGGTATTGAAGATAAACGTGATTTTCAATATTTCAACAGTATAGGCATCTATTCTACTGAGTTATTTTTGTTTAGAGTCTGTTACTTCCAGTGTAAGCCTCTTTTCCACCTCTTAGCTGCAAAGGATTTTGATAAAAGATTTGCTGAAAGATACCGAATTTCATAAAGGAATAATCAATTCCGATTCGATATATAGTATTGACCTGCAACAAAAATGTCAGCACTCAGTGAACGCAAAATTTGATGCTTTTCAAGTTATAGGGCCATTTATAATAATTTGTCTCAGTTTTTGACAAATTTGGATAAGATCAGCATTGGTTAACCGTGGTTCTATACCTTGCCCTGTAACCAAATCATAAAGTTTATGTACTCGTTTCACGCATAATTTAACGTTCTTTAATTTATTAAAGTTTTGATCCTCAAATTACTGGCCTAATATTCTTTAAACCAGCCACCATTTTCGTAATTTACAATCAAATCTTCGCCTGCGATGAAGACAGGGCTATTACAGTTTTTATAGTATCAATCAGGTATCATGTACACATTTAAGGAACTATTCATAACTGTGAAATCACTAGAGTGAAAAAAAAATGCATTGGTGTGTTCAACGTAGAAAGTTGAGAACTTTCAAAATGCTTAATTAATAAAACAGAATATGAAAGGAATAACAATTTCTTCTCGTTTTCATAAAACATAATGACATTTTGTGTAATCTTGAACACATCCTTATTTTGTGTAAGAATCCATAACTCTGTAGTCATTATTACCTTCTTGCCGCTTCTTAAAGCGGCATTTAGTTCGAATAAATTCATTTCTGCACTTGAAATAATCATTACATGAACTACTCGTTTCATAAGTTTAATATAAAAGATTTTTTTAGTATCAATTATGAATGTTGTAACATGTTTGAGGAACTATTCATTACTGTGAAATTGGTAAGGTGAAATAAAAATTCATTGGTGTGTTCAAAATAAAAGAGAGCCGATAATTCTTTTCTACTGAAAACCTTAAAGAACAAGATATGACTTTAAAAGGTTCATCATAACATATCTTTGGGAATGGCTGTAAAGTTAAAACTGCATAAAATAAGGAAGGGAGGAGAGAAAGATATTGTTATCGTTTCGAGAGGGAGAAGGTTCGATGTGATCTTATTGACATGCTAGTTCTTGCTTGGACAGTTCAATATTCAAGTTCGATGGCTCAAATTTTCTGTCAGATCCATTGGATTTTTAAAAACAATTTGAGCTAGAAATACCAATAAATTAATCTATTTTTCTAGGTATCTAATGATGATGTTTTGACTGAACAGCTTGACCAATTTTTAAGTTTGATGGTTTAAATTACTCAGTAAAGTCCTATGATTTTCAAAAATAAATTTTAGAACATTCTCTACAAAATGAATATTCTCAAGAATTGATACGAAAGACTGTAGTGCAGCAGGGGGAAGCATTTACCTTGTCTTTTAGCCCTGGAGCCAGAGCCCAAAAATCGACCTCATCGCAGGCGAAAGTTTGACTGTAAATTACGAAAGTGTATCTTATTATGAGCAAAAAGAACTTCGTCTGACGTGCCGCTGTATTCAAAAATGGTGACTGATTTAAAGAATATTAAGCCAGTAATTCTAGGTTGACCGTGGTTTTATACCTTAACGCGTAACCAAATTATGAAGTTTATGTACTTGTTTGACGCACAATTTAACGTTCTTTAATTTAATAAAGAGTACATTTTTTGCTTTGATGCATCGTTTAGGAGTTATAGGTGAAAAAACAAAAAAATGTCGAAAAAATCTGACCTTTTAGGCTGTAAAAAGTTTTCCCTAGGTGGCCTGTGTTAGCATTTTGTTTTTTATATTCCTAAACCGATATATGCAATTTAAAAAACTAAAAACTTTTCTCACATTTTCCGCTCAACTTTTCGATCCTGAAATTACTAGCCTAATATTCTTTAAAACAGCTTCCATTTTTTAAAGCAGTGGCTCAGGTATGGCAAACAGCGGTTCTTTTTACGCAGAATAACATACATTTTCATAATTTACAACCAAACCTTTGCCTGCGATGAGTTCGATTTTTGAGGTCTGGCTCCAGGGCTATAACTAAAAAAAAAAATCGATTGGTGAGTTTTAAGTAGAAGATAGCCAAATTATCCTAGAGTCTATTTTAATATTATTTTGGTTTTTACATATCTAAACCCATATATACAAGTTAAAAACATAAAAACTTTTCTCACATTTTTCTTAAAGGATTTCCCGTTTTGATCCTCAAATTACTGGCCTAATATTTTTTAAATCAGCGGCTCTGGAACGGCAGACAAGGTTCTTTTTATTCAGAATAAGATACACTTTCGTAATTTACAATTTAACCTTCGCCTGCGATGAGGTCGATTTTTGGGCCCTGGCTCCAGGGCTAAAAGACATGTGAATGCTTCTCTCTACCGCACTACAGTCTTTCATATGGAGTCTTGAGAATATTCATTTTGTATTCTTTCAATTCACGACCCACCATCCATTGTTGCCCAGCACAGTCTTATAAGTTCCCACCATCACCAGGTACAACTTTTCCTGTAATGCTATCGAATGCACTCTTAAAGTCTAAGAACAGATGGTGGGTAGTGAATTGATATTTCTGACTTTTTTCGAGGATCTGGCGAATGCGGGACACTTGGATCTTCCTGATCAGGATTCCTCTTGATAACGACTCTTTGACTCTTGATAACGACTCTCGACTCTTGACCCTTGATTTGATTACAGATACAAGAAAACTTGTAATACTTGGCTAGTAAAATAAGTTCCAATATCCATAGACATTATCTTCATTAACAACCCTCTTAAATTATTTGTATTATTTTCTTTTTGTTACTTCATTTTCCATTTTATTTTTTATCATTATTATTCTATGTTTATCTCTCTTCTGAACATATTTAAGACATGAACTTATAACAACTAAGTCATCCTATTTATTTTACTTTTTTAATTTCTTAGTTATTTCAGTTTTCATTGGTTTGTTAATTTCATTAATTCGTTACCACTATTTTATTATTATTTATTTTATCACTTTGTTTAATTTCATTAAGTTGTTACCATTATTTGTTGCTTTATCACTTTATCATTATTATTCTATGTTTATCTCTCTTCTGAACATATTTAAGACATGAACTTATAACAACTAAGTCATCCTATTTATTTTACTTTTTTAATTTCTTAGTTATTTCAGTTTTCATTGGTTTGTTAATTTCATTAATTCGTTACCACTATTTTATTATTATTTATTTTATCACTTTGTTTAATTTCATTAAGTTGTTACCATTATTTGTTGCTTTATCACTTTATTATTATTATTATGTTTTTATTAATATTTATGTTAGCTTGTCTTTGCTTAGCCCTGATAATAGCCTAAAACATCGGCACAATATACAAAAATAAATATAATTTATTTATTTTTACTTTGTTCTTTCATTGACTGGAGACCCTAACCAACTTCTCTCCAAATTACATAGAGCTCTTTTTACTAATACCTACTTCAAAAAAGAGTATATTCAATAATCAAGCTGGCCTAGAGAAGCCTTAATTAAAGAAAAAGATGATTGAAAATAACTGTTATTATCGGCATTTTCTGACGGAACAGTATTGTTCATAATTCAGCCCCTTATTGCTACACTCAAGTTTCGTGTTAATTTCCATGACATTTCATAAATGAAATCGGAAAAAAAAAACAGAATTCATTGATAATTACCCTAGGATTATAAATCACAATCGTTCAAATTTGATGAAGAATCTTTATAGAACTGTTAATTAATAATAATTTAAAGTGAAAACACAAAACGAAATAACAAACATAAAACTAGGGAAAAAAACAAGGTAAAGCAAATACTGCTACCTTTTAATGTCTCAGTCAATTAATATAATTTGGTAGCCATTGGAGATCGAGCGATGTTGTTTAGTTAATTTTATCTTATATGATTTTCTTTTAAAGGAAATTTTTGCAATCTTTATTTAACAAAGGGCTGTAAACAGTCAAATAAGAAAAGATATTTTAAATCAAGCCGATTTCATTTTTCTTAGCGAACTTAAAGTAATTAAATGGATTCAATAATGGAAACAATCAATATTTTGTTAAATAGGTTTAAGCTAAATAACTTTTGTCCAGTAAAATTTTACATTTATCAAAGACATTGTCTGTGATTAAGATTTAAGTTCTTAGGAACTAGTCCGGCAATTGGGCCTAAGGGTCCTTTTTGCCAACCCCTGACTGTTATTTTGAGGCAGACCTGGGAAAAATATATTTTGTGTTTTTAAAATAGAAAATAAAATACGTTATTTGTATTTTTAAAAGAAAATACAGTTAGATTTTAGTAAACAACTTTAACAAAATATATAAACAAACAAAAAATTATATTTTATTTTGTATTTTAAAATAAAATAAATTTAACTTGAAATACTGCCCAAGTCTGCTTTGAGGTTTCCGCCAGGTACTTGCAAGAGTGGGGCTGCTGAGAAATGAAAATTAACCGATACAGGTGGGAATCGAACCTACTACGTGCTCAGCCATCACATCCTCTGATTCCTTGAATAAGTTTGATATTTTCAAATTTCTGTTAAATTTTTTTTTCCCCACTTAGTGGTTTGTGATTGTTGATGCTGAAGGCTAGTTATTGTTTACTTTATACGTAATGATATTTTATAAATGCAAGTACACAAAAGATGCATTCTGTAAGTATGCCTAATATTAAACGGTAGGAAATTCCAGAAGGCAGTGGAGCGGGGTTGAAAGGTTTTAGTTCTGTGGGAAGGGAAGTTGTAATTAAGATTTGAATTGTTGGAGACTGTAGATGTAGGAAATATAGGAGGAAATATTGTTTACAGGAGGAGAGGATTAAATTTATTTAATGAGTGAATGGAATGTTAAGAATTAATAATGGAGAAAACGAAACTATAAATAAAAATCGTCCTGGAGATGGATTTTAAGGTCCAAAACATTTAAAATTTAAACCATGAAAAAAAATTATATGTATATAATTAGTTAATTTAATATCATCATCATAATCTTTATCCCCAAGTAACGCTAGGTCGTGTGCGGTTGCTGTTTGTAGAGTCAGGACCAGGTTTTTCGCTCTCTTCTGTTCCAATCTATATCCTACCTTCTGAATGCCTCTCGCATACTGTCTCCTTCCCTCCAAATGGGCCTCGTAGATCATCTTGATGGTTCTTTCTTGATCCCATCCTAAGGAGACATTCGAATAATCTTACGTTGTGCTCCTCTGGGACGGTCTTGGCCGGTTTAACTTTGAGGCCAGTCAGTATGGTGGTGTTCCGAATTCTATCATGTCGCATTTTCTTTCCTGCAACTTAACAAAAGTTGCACATCTCCATGGATTGAATTCGACTATTATATTTCGAGGTGAGAGTTGATTCAATATTGTCCCTTTCAAAATCTTCATTTTCACTGCTAGACAACTCATTTGAAGTACTCTATTTTGAGGTTCTTCAGCTGTCTCGTCATTTCTATTTTGATAACTTCCACATCATCCAAATGTCACCACTGAAGAACAGTTTAAGTTTTGGGAAACAAGAAATTTGAGGCCAAAGTCTATCCTGGAAAGACGATTTATTGGTCTGCATTTCTCTGAGAATAAAAAAAATTAAATTATTTATGTAAACATTACATACAAATCATTCATTATAATTGTTAATAATATGAGTATGATAAGATGGATTTATCACTTCCTTATTTTTATTTTATTGATTTGGTAGGTAATATATGGTTGCCATTAAAAAAAGCTTTATTTTGGATCTTCTTACTTGATAATTCTCATTATGGTTTTGAAAATGTTGTCTAATCTATAGTACAATACTCTTGATTTCAAGTTTTAGTTATATATTATTACACAAACACACGCATATATATATATATATATATATATATATATATGTGTGTGTTAAAAATTATGGTATGATAAACTGTTTATAGTATCTTCTATGAATTTCTTATTAAAATCAAAGAGTAAATGTCTACTGAGTGGGTCAAAATAGAAAACTAAATCGTGAATGTTGCACAGTGGCTGTTATCTTTGCATACGGATCATCATATTGGGCATAAATTTCTGTCTATTAATGACCGGTTAAAACGAATTGAATAATTAAAATTATGTAATTTTGAATAATCAAACCCCTTAATGTATCTGTGTTGTGTACAAAATCTTAATATTTATAACTTATAACCTGTTTCGAAGCGAAATTTCTAAAATATTTTCGTTCGATGTGGAATATGGAGTCAGTGACAACGAATGGTGCAAAAAATTAATCGTGACCAAAGACTGCTTTAACCTAATGAATTTTTTGTTTATATTAGATAAAGAGATGCTTTAGTAGTTTCTCTTGTTTTTTATTTAATGCCAAGGATCTGATTCTCTAACTGATGGTAATGTGTATTTATATTAAAAAACAAAACAAAAATAAATAATGTTAAAATAAGGTATATTTCAATACATTTACAAGCACTGCTAGATAATTTTCAATCTTATTTTGATCTTGTAAATACAAATCAGCCACATTAGAAAAAAATTATGAAAGTAAAGTTTGTTTTAACTATTTTAATTATCAGTAGTAGTTTATTGATGTTTCAATTTCATTTAATATTTGATAAATTTGAATTTTTAATGTTTATAACTATAGGTTCCCCACAATAAGATGGTCGACCAAAAGTAAACTGACCAATTTGAAACTAACTTTTGTTTTTCTTAATCTCCAATTTTATTTTAAAATATATACACAATAGCCAGAGCGATCTAGATCAGAATACCTAACGCATGGAGGGTAAGAACCAAAAAAGAGCTGCTTACAGAAACTGATCAATCCATCTGGAAGCCTCTACACAACAATGGATGCATAAGTAGAAAGCAAAAGACCATATGGAACGCCAAAAAGCAGGTGGATAGATGGAATCAACTAAGACTTAATAGAGCTGCGTGCAGATAACTGCGAAGAAATAGCCCAAGACAGGCAGAGGTGGAGAAAAAATTTTAACTTTTTTAAAATAAAATTGGAAGTAAAGAAAAAAAAAATTTAACTTTAGTCTCCTATGTATTCATCCTCGGTATATCATCTTTTGGGTGCTCTATAATAGTTTATATATAATTTTTTTTTTTTTTTTTTTTAAATTAAGTACACCAAACATATCTAATGTGTTTCAGTTCAAAATATGAAAATTATAATTTTTTTCATTCATTGATAGTTTTAGAGGAAGTCGATGGTCCGGGCTAGCGGTCATAAAGAGACTTTTATTTTATTTGAAGCCAACGTTTCGACCCGACTTTGCAGGTCTTCTTCAAGGGGGTGCGTTCTGCAAGGAGTTTCATTTGAAACAAGTCTTAAGTTTGACTCCTTGCTGAACGCATCCCCCTGAAGAAGACCTACAAAGTCGGGTTGAAACGTTGGCTTTAAATAAAAGTTTTTCCACTATTTTAGTCTTTGAACCAATAAACTTCCACTCTGGACCACCTCCTTCCTCTAAAATATACAATAGTCATCCAATAATTTTTCATTGATAATTTTAGAATCGCATACACATAAATAGCAAAAATTTAACTAATTGATGTCCTGTTGATTATTAACAATGAATTATAAGTTAAATTTGTTCACTTCTCTTCTGTTTAGATTTATGTATTAAAATTTATTGTTTTGTTTTTGTAATGAGAATATATTTCTCATTTATGTTTTTCATAACTAATCCTAATTAAATTAATTACTAACACATAATAGTAGATATATGTATATATATTGTATAAAAATGTTGAAAAAAACAAAAACAACTGTGCCATGTATAAATTGTGAGCGATTGTTTCTTTGAATTTATCATTCTATTAAAGATAGCGATGAATGTATGAAATGAAAAGGTTGTGAATTAAGGTGTTAGTTGTAAGTCAATGTCTAGTCATTTGTTTATAAACAACATTTATAGTTTTCATTTAAATAATAAAAGTGTATGTTTAGTTGAGCTAGTATATTTTAGCTTATCTCTGTGAGTGTTATATTTTTTTCTTTCAGTTATGAACATTGTGAGACAAATTTAAACAATATTGTTTATAATTTATTAAGAGATTATATTGTTTTAATTTATGACATTTTAAAACTAATATATTAATGTGTTCAGAATTATGCTCTGTAAATTAATTTTACAAAGTTTTTTCAAGACCATTACTTATTGATTAGTAATTTATACTTCTTGAAAATTAATGATATTTTTATAACTATATCACTCCATCATTTTACTTCTACAGAGTATATAATATGTTACTTTACTGACAGTATTATGTTTTGAAATATTGTTACTCTGCAAGAAATTACTAAACTGTACTAGCTCAGGCTTATTTTGTTTTTATAGAAATTTAATGTTTCATCAAAAAATATAATTTGATCTCTTCAAAGCTCTACCATATGAGCTGAAAAGTGTTATCAAATTTGTATACCTGCCAATTTATATTATGTAAAACCTCATTATGTATTATGTATTATAGAAGGATCTGTTGCACAAGTGTAGTATATTTTTTTATAAAAATTTTGTAACGTGCCATTTTAAAAGTAATACCTATTTGAAATATTGAAATTAAACTTTTCTAGTCCCCTTTTATAAAATATTAAAAAATAAATAAATTTACGTACATATATTAATCATGTGTCTATAATCGGTCAACCACATGTAGTTATTGGTTCTATTAAATTAAATATAAACGTGTGAGACCAAAATCTGTGTATTATTATATCTCCTTGAAAAATATATTATTGATTTATTAGTGTATTTATTTTAAATGAAAACTTTTAGAAGGTTAAGTTATGTATTATCAAATGCCTTGTATGTGAAATTTCTTTTTCATGTATTGAAAGAAATACAGTCAACTCTTGTTAACTCGAATCTTAACAACCTTATCGAGCATAACAAAGTTGTCATTGAGTGATTGCCTGGTCCCTCGGAGATCCCAGGCAACAAAGAGGCTGATAAACTAGCCATGTTACTCTGAGACATTTCCCATAACTCCAGAACCTGTCTGTGGAATAAGCAATATTGTTCTGATGAGGGACAGCGGCATGCCAAACTGTTCTTTGAAGGGTCTTGCAACAAAAGGAATAAGCTAATAATCAGTTTGGATAGAGCAGTACTTAACCTCTTACATGCATTGTTCCAGAAATGGAACATGTATTAAACAATTTTTTTGGGCCAACTTAAAACATTTTTTGCAAAAACACTTTTTTTCAATAAAACCAAAGGTTGAAATATTTTTTTTTAACAAAGATTTTATCACTTTTAGTTGGGTAAATAAAAAGATAAAGTTTTTGATTTTTTAGTGTCGAGAGGTGTATTGATTATGTATATATATATATATTTTTTTTTTTAATTCTTCAGCAATGAAATTTAATTTGAATATTGATTTAATTGATTGTGATAGATTACTGAAAATAATGCATTGTAGAAAATGTAATTTAAAAAGTTCTAAGCAGGTTCACGTTATAGAAATGTTCGTTTTATTCATTGTTTCCTACCTTGTTTTAGTACAAAACTGAACACAATACTAATATGCTATTCTAAGATTTTCGATTTTTTGTGTAATGCTTCCCGATGAAAAAAAACTGCAAAACTGCGTATTTTTTTTTAATTTCTTAAAATATATATTATTGGCAACACTAAGCCAAACATACATTGGTGTTGGCTTCCTCAGTCATTACTCTGTTCTTGCCGTGACTGCATCGCATCTCTTACTCAAATTTTATAATAATTGGTAATTGGTTGACTGTCGTGGATAATGAAGAGAAGAATAGTTGGGGTGCTCAGTCAAAAAGGAAGGCAAAAAATAAATTATAATATTTATTTTTTACAAATGCCGACGTTTCGACCTGAAGTTCAGGCCTTCATCAGGGCTAAGAAAATAACCAGATAACAAGGTATGAGAAACAAAAGTAATGATGGTAAAAAAGATAATAAAAAATGAGAAAATAAAAAAAAAAAAATTATTAGAAAAATAAAATAGATAGATATAAAGTAAAATGAAATTGTTAGAATAATGACTAAGAACTAGGAGATAAATAATAAAAACTGTTACATAGTGTGGAATGATGAAGTAGGCATAATCAAAAAGGGGTGACAAAAGTGTTATAATTTTATAATAATTACGGACGGATTAGACTCAACAGCTTCTTGCAGAACCTCATCAATATTCATTAGTCGTCCACAGCCCTTCTTCCTTTTCAAGCAGTGCGCTCGTCAATGACACCTTGCCCATCATATTTAATAATTTCACGAGTTGCTTTAGCGGCTGTGAAGTTTTATTTCCAGTAATGCTTTAAAATTATGAGAATTTAATAGGACACTGTCATGTTTCTTCTTTGAAACAAATAACTAAACTGAGGGTGTAGTATAATTTTTACACATAATATTAACTCCTGGCACTTTTTTTTTTTTTTGACCCATTGCCCCTCTCAATCAAAATGAAAAGTCTGTGACAATGATGCTAGTAAGGATAATAAATGATAGGATCAAATTTTAATTAGTACACTTCTTGTTTTAGCTAGAATGTAATCAAAAGTAAGTAATAACCATTTGAAAATAAGAATGAAAATTTTCCAAAACATTCCATCTTCAGTTGATGGTATCAACATTAGTCTTCTTTCTTTTGTTTCATCTCAAAGTATACCATGTTTTCAATGAAGAATTTTCCATTTATTAGGAGAAGGAAAAACAAGTGGAGACGACGGAAGAAAAATGGAATGTAATGAGCGGTTGTAGCTTCGCTCCACTATGCAGTGGCAAACGCTTTGTTCTGTCTTGCCGCATCACTCCATTATGTGGCAGTCCTTAGTTATATTTATAAATACAAGTCTTTGATTCTTATCAAAGGTTTAGAATTAACTTCAGATAAAAACACAAATTATAAATAATATTAAATAACCTTTTATTGCTTTAGCAACATAATCCTCACAAACATATAGTAAGCAAAATATAAGCTAAACGCATTTAAATATGAAAAAAATTTAATAGCAAAAACAAAAAAAATTAAATGACAATTAACTTATTTTTGATATTTACAGCATGAAACATATTAAATAAAATTAATATACATGAATTATACTTCATTTCAGTCTTCAGTTTCATCTTCGATGGGATCATGAATCTGTAATTGAAACAAAGAAATATAAATAATAATTGGACGTAATTAAAATTAAAAATACAAAAGGCTAAGTAATAGGCTTCCAGCTTTCATAAATAAGCTAAAAGAATAAAAACGGTCAGAAAATTAAAATTATATATTTAATAAACTAAATATATATATCTGAATAATAAAAATTGAATTAATGAGATATTAATTAAAAATTATGATTTGTAAGATAGATAAAGTGAAATATACAAGTTTCATATTCTTATATTTAAACTGAAAACAATGTAAGTGAAAATCATTATATAAATAGGCAGAACAACACAGTTCAGTGCATATAAATTATGCAAATATTTTCTAAAATTTCCTAATAATAATTATGGTCAAATTTAGATTTGTATAGGCAGATGTTATGGTCCTTATAGCAGACTAAGCGCCAAAATTACAGCAACCGATTGTGGAATGGGCAGCTAGATCGAGAAATCGAAGATGTACAAATAAATGTTGAGGTTAGATACTAGAGTTGGTAGAGGTATATGTATACCTAGGGACAGTTATTCGCAGAAATGGAAAAATAGACCAAGAGATATCAAACAGGATCAACAAAAGCAAATGGCATCAATTACCAGATTTGCAACACAGTCATAGGGAAAGAGAGATGGAAAATATGACTAAAAATCCATATAGATACAACACATTATATCTTCTAACCTTATCATACGGTAATGAGAGCTGGGTCCTACTAGATAGGAACAAAAGTAGACTTACCGCTGCCGAAATGAAATATCTGAGAAATATAGCTCGCCGAACTAGAAGAGATTGATTCCAAAACAAACGGAATAGAGAAGATATTATGGTGCCACAAATTTTGGAAACCATGGACAATTTCTTGAGGTAAGACCCTCAGAAGAGGCCAAGAGGACGTCACCAGGAAACTTGGATTGATGAAATAACCAAGCTGGGACGGAAAAGAGGCGAGCAGTTGGGTTATAGGAGAAAAGACTAGCATAAATGGATTGAGGCCTCTCTGCACTAAAAGGCAACACGGAGGAAGATTAAGAAGAATTTTGACCACTGGGCGAACACTAGTCTTTTTAAAAATGCTCACAAGATGAGAAAAAAAGATATAAAGGAAGTTTGGACTGCTTTGTGCATATTTAGTGTTCGTAGAAGGAGAGCTTCATTACCTGAACAGAGAGAGCAGTTCTTTGAAAACTGCTTAGGGACAAGAACTAATTGTAAACATTTAGTGGAAAAGTAGATAATTCTATTCAAAAGTGTGTAATTGGAATAAATCTTGCTACTTATTTAATAGCGGGTAGAGTCAAAACTTCTCTTCTTATCAAATATCTTGAAGAAGAAATCTCATTTCACATAACCTCCCTTATCTCATCTAACTAAGTTATTCCATTGTTTATTTTTTGTTTCTTGTGGTAGCTGTGTTAATGTTATTTAATTATGGATGTTGTCACGTTGTGGGAATTGCCGTCTTCAGAAGAAGAGGCTATCAAATATTTTCAAGACTCCAAGATATTTGCAAAGGTCAAATATTGTGATGAAGGTCACCAAATGAAGTTCGACGGGAAGATTAAATGGAGATGCTTTCATAGTTGTAACAAAACTGTTTCTATAAGGAAAGGAAAGTGGTTAGAGGGGTCGAGGATTTCTTTTTTAACAGCTTTAAAATTCATTTATGGGTGACAATACAGAGGGGAAAGAGCAGCTCAAACTATCCAATGCAACTATCGTAACATGGAACAAATTTTTAAGAGAAGTTTGCGCCCATGACATGTTATTTCATCTATTTTTTGCCTATTTTTATTATTTAATTTATTTTGATATATATGTTGCAATGTTTTCGTAATGTTTTTTAATTATATATGTTGTAAAATAAAAGTATTTTTTTATTATTACATTTGTTTTTGTTTTTGTTCAAAATTTCAATAATACCAATACAATATAATAAATATGAATACGAAGATATAATAATATGAATATAATACATAAATATGAATACGAAGAGCTTATCAGTGTTAAGGTCATAAACATTGGCAGATAGCAGTTGGACACTACCCGCTATTAAATAAGTACCTAAATCTTTTATTAGAACGAAATAATATATATAATTATAAAAACAATAATATAGTAATGTTGTATTGTAACCAACCTGACACAAATCAGCCCAATCCAAGGCGGAAAGAAATGGATCATTTTTCGATGGTTTTTTATCCCAATTCCAATATGTGATGGATTTAAACGTTCTTACACAACACAGTTTCTTTGACGTATTTTCGCTTTTTTCTTGCAAAATAAAACCATTATAACCATCAGGAACTTTTACTTTCACACCACAGAGTGGATAACCGCGAAAAGAAACATCCAATTCTGTAAAAAAAAAAAAAAAAAATTCAAAATGGTATTTATTAAACTTGCGATCTCTATCAGAATAAGTGGAAGTGAAAACTATATTATAGGGATAGAATACGCAAACTACTTTTAAGTGTTATAAATATTTAAGATGACAGATAATTGTTGACTGTTCCAAGGTATTGTTGGTTACAAAATGGTTGGGGATTGTAATCAAAGTAAAAATAAATTATAATTATTTTCTTTTTGCCAAAGTTTCAGGCCTTCATCAGGGCTAAGCGAAGACATAATAACAAATAAATATTGAGGAAATATTGGACAGTAATAATAATAATAATCATATTTAGGTAAAATAATATGTAGGTAGTTTAACTTAACATTAATAAATATATGGAATGACAAATATATCATATATAAATTAATTTGGAAGTTATAAAGTAACGGTAACAAAGCTGAGATTTTCATGAGTCATCACTTTCTAACTTCTTAAGTTAGTTCCATTATTTATAAGTTTCTAACATTGTTACCATTATTTTATAAGTCCCAACTTAGTTACCATTACTTCATAACTTCCAAATTAATTTATGTATTATATATTTCCCATTCTACATATTTATTAATATGTTAAGTTTAACTACCTACATATTATTAATTATTATTACTGTCCACTTTTTTCATAATATTTAATTTTTATCTTATATTTTCTTAGGCCTGAAACTTAGACCGTAACACCGGAAAAAAGAAAATAAATATAGAATACTTGATCGTTGAGTGTTGTACAATATTCAGGAAGGAGATGGTCTACAGTGCCGGTAATAAAAAGACCTAAAATAGTGTAAAGACTATTTTGTTTTAAGCCAACGTTTCGACTCAACTATACATGTCTTCTACAGGACTAGAAAAAACAAGATACAAAAAGATATAGAGAATTGTGGGAGCTACATGATGTTTAAGAGGACGGGATGGCCGAGCACATTGTGCTTGTGTCCCAGAGTGCCCGATTCTGAACGTTGTGGGTTAGATTTCTATGTGGGTGGGCCGGTTAATTTAGATAAAAATTATAAACAGTCTAAATAGAAAGTAAATTAAAATATTACGAACAATATAAAATTAAAATATATTAAGATTTTCAGATGAAACTTACAATTATATATATTATCCTTCCTCCATATTGCATCAAAAAAAATTTTATAACTCAATTACTCTGTTTACTATATTTCATTTACTCTACTTACTTAGGTATACTTAATTTTCTCTGTTTACTTAGTTTTACGCTTTTATTAAATTCATTTTAATGAACTTTATATTTTTACATACTTTCTATTTACACTGTTTATAATTTTTATCTAGATATCATGTGACTCCCACGATTCTCTATATCCTTTTGTATCTTGTTTGTTCTAGCTCTGCAGAAAACCTGCATAGTTGGGTCCAAACATCGGCTTAAAATAAAACAGTTTGTGCACAATTTTAAGTCTTTTTATGACCGCTACCCCAGACCATCCCTTCCTGAAAATAAATATAATTTATTTTTACTTTGACTGCTATCTTCAACCATGTTCTCTTCAATTATAAATATTTAACTTATTCTACTGCTAATAACGAAATGTACCAATCTTCATACACATTATAATAAAAAATACATATAGCGGACTCTCCCTAATCCAGACCATTCCATAATCTGAATCATATCATTATTATAGGGGGGAAGGGGAGAGGGAGGAGAGGAGGATGTGCGGTCATACAAATACTACATTATTAGAATAGTATTTTATTCGTTACGCCGACATTTCGGCCCACTTTGTGGGTCTCTATCAGGGCATGGTATTTATGGCAGTTTCAGGCACTGCAGGAAGGAGTTGTTCTGAGTAAATGCTTAATAATGACCAACTGCTTCCTGCAGTACCCGATACCACGCCCTGATGGAGACCTACACAAATGAATAAAATAATATAATTGAATATTTAATAGTTGACCGTTGCATTATAAAGGAAGGAGATGGTCCGGGGTTGCGGTCATAAATAGGCTAACTAGTGGTAAAACTGGTTTGTCGCTAATAAAATAGTTTTACCACTAGTTAGCCTATTTATGACCGCAACCCCGGACCATCTCCTTCCTATAAAATAATATAGTATTTATATGACCGCACCCCATGACCAACTCCTTCTCATGTACATTATTTTCATTTATGTAAATATATATGTGTACATAATATGAATCATGCATTTGAATACCTTTATACATACATTTAAATTAATTTATTTTAGTTTATTTTTACACATTAAAATAAAAAAATTCATTTATAACCGCTTCAACTTAAAATTATGTTATATATATATATATATAAATAATAGAATGTATTACTATGTTTAAAATTCATTAAGTGAATCTAATATGTTTGAATATAAAGACCCACCCGTACACACAGAGAGCAATATGGCTCAGCGATACGATATTCCTGTCAGCAGTGATATCAATAAAGGGTATCGCATCGCAAAGGACATATCAGCATCCGTGATCATGTACAAAATCTTTCTGCATTGTAAATAAATAATTTTTCTTTTTTTTTAGACTAATATTGTACGAGAATACCAAACAAGCCGATCAACTTTCTTATAATCATCTAAAAATCATAAACATAATTTGATTACCTTCTTGATTTTCGTTTTCGGAAGCCGGTATAAAAAAATCACTGATATTGGCTTCCCCATTGAAATGTATCTTACAAGGAAGGCTGTGAATACATTTTTCATCATTTTCTTCTTTAGAAAAATTTATATTTTCCACAGGTATTGCCATTATGCTAGATAAACTATAATATTATGAATCAATATAAATTGAAAAAATACTACACACAACTTACATAAATCATTAATTACTTTGATGAATTTTCTCTTTGTGAAATTTGAACATTGGGTATGTTAGTTTAACTATTTTTCAAGTAAAAAAAAAATAAGTTCCATTAAATGAAAAATAAACAGTAATTGGAATTAGATTAGAGTTATAATTTGTCATCAATGAATTGCACACGATTTTAATATGTCATTTGAGTAGCTAAGAATAAAAATCATTTTTCAGCAAAATTGACAGAACCTTTAAATAAATGTTTTTTAAAAATAAAAGTTCTTTAAAACCTATCGCTAATAATAATTTCAGTGATACCAAAACTTTTTAAAAATAAAGTTTATTTTTTTTCTGTTTCTAGCCCTGCTATTTTTGATTTAGAAAAGATTATTTTTTCTTCATTTTGATGCACTTTTGGTATCAATAAATAAGAAAAAAATTCATAAAAACGTACTTAAAAGTTCAGCGCAATTGACAATGTGCTTAGTGAATTTTTGCTATAAACCAACAAAATAAAAGTAAAGTTTAACTTTAATAAGAATCATGGGTGATAAATATTCAGGAAGCAGTCATTATACAAATTTTTATTTTTATAAAAAATTTAATGTCTGAGTCCTGAATATTTATCACCCATGATATTTAAAACAATCGACTAGCTTCCTTCAATAATTTAATAAGAATGAAAAATAGTCAGGATTTGCAATCGAAAATTTCTTTATTGAGTTTGCCGATGTGTCGAAACATAAACAAACTCAATAAATAAATTTTCAGCAGAACATCTTATCGTCTCAGCACATCTTATAGACTCGGCACTCTATAATAAAGTATTGAAAAAAAAATCCTTCGCATTATAACTGTAGCGATCTGGAATATTTGATATCTGGGTACTAACACAAGAAGGAGAAGGACCAATGAAGATCTGCTAACAGAAACTGGTCAATTAATATCACATGATATGAAGACAAGGAGGTTAAGATGGGCAGAATATGCAGCTCCAGGCAATTCATCTGGAATCTTTTACACAACAATGAAAGCCTCAATAGAAGGAAAATATCATGTGGAAGGTCAAAAATCAGATGGATAGATAGAATCAACAAAGATGCAATGGAACTGGATCGACATAACTAGAAATAGCCATAGATAAAAGAGACTGATTAAGGTGGTAAAAGATCTGTAATCTAAAGGAACAAAGAAATGGTCTATTGTTACCTCTACACTTAAAATTAACCACCTCTCAAACAGCTTAATAAAGCCGTACTCCATGATAGAATATTCACTTTAAAGAATTCTTCCAAATCAAAGAAAAAATTTAGTCATGTTAAACATTTGAAATATATTCAAATTTAAAATTAGGAACTAGTTTACAAGTGTCATGTCACATTGTAGATGGAATTCTGAAAGTATACTACAGTTGACAACTTAATTTATTTTGAATAATGAACTTTTAATAAGGTGTTGGATGTACTTTTACACCTCTATTAAATTAATAGTTTTAATTGTTATATTTTACTTATATATGATACATTACGTGAATCAGTGAAAAAAATATAATAATTTATTAATAAAAAAATCAGAATTGAGACAAACAATTTTTTTTATTAAAGTAGAACTCACCTGTCAAGCAGGGGTTTATTGGGTTTTCCTTATAGCAATTAGATGAATATAAGAAAGATTTAAACAGAGAAAATAGAATGATATTCTCTTTCTTCTCGTCGATTCAAGTAAAAGTGAATAATTTCCTTAAATGGACTAACTGGAATATGTTTAGTATAGAAAAAACTTAAAACGAACAAAATTAGCAAACAAATTATTGGATCATCTTGTTTCTTAAATCAAAATCCCGCCAAAAGATAACAATGATGTAACCTCCTGATAACAACTAATGATATCCTGGGGTATCGATACATTTATTTGCGATATTAGTATCGTTACTAATAATCGATCTAAAGTCATATTTATATATTAAATTTTAAAGCTACAACAGCAATGTCCATGGTAAATTTTATTGTCTATCGGGAGAGAGAACGATAATACAAAAAGTATTTAATTAATATGATTAAAATTGTGGATAAATTATTACAGAGTTTTAATTCTTTCTTTTTCTTGCGACCTTACATCTATTTTAGTAAATTTATTAAAAAATACACTGCTTTTGTATGGAGTATTGAAACGTTTGCAAATTCAAGAAAAGAATTTTACTTCCATTGGAATAAAATTTAAATAAATAAAAAGTGTATTTTCATAATTAATTTACTAAAATAAATGCCAGCTCATAAGAAAAAGAAAGAATTAAAACTTTGTAATAATATTTCAATTGTTATTTTTTCTGAAAATACAGTTACTCTGGGGCCAGAGAATATCAAATCGCATATTTTTTTCACACAAATAGAAATCAATCCTCTATTCTTTGCCTGTACCATTACATCCCATGAAGGGTCTTGGTTTCAGTACTATTTAAGGAAAGCACTGTTTCTCGGTCGACGGTTGTGCAAGGAGATGATTTGACCGAGATCATGCTCAACCGCCAGGTTTTTCTCCTTAATTAATTATTAAATAAAGGGTATCAAATTTATAGAGGCTGGATAAACCCAAAGAGGGTCTTCTGTCTCTAGGATCGCTCCACGGTTACTGAAGGAGGAGAAGCTTTCCGGCTGAAAACTCTCCTCCAAAATAGTATAATTTAACAATGTCTTATGAAAAAAAATATTAAAAAATTAAGTCTAAATGTATTATTGTTTGTCTATTTACATTTAATAATTTCACTAATCACCTAAACACTATTTTATATAAGTAGTTCCTTTCATCTTCTTCCCAAGTAATGATTGTTATATTTAAAAAAAAAAAAAAAACCTTTTGGGCTGAATCCTCTCCAAAATTAAATCCTGGATCCAAAACAGATAAAGAATAAATATGGAGAGAGGCATAAAGTAATATCTTAATAGACACATTATATATTTTTTATTTATTTAGTTTTATTCAATAGTAAATAATACAATCTGCCAGTTTGAAGGGCAATGTGTTAAAGTTATTAGATTTTAGATTTTGTGAAAATAACAAAACAATTACCTCACTTATGAATTAATGCTTCTTTACTATTTAGATTTAGATCTTTTGCCAACTGCATCTTTGTTATCATTTATTGTAATAGTATTATTATTAAATCCCCTATGTCTTGTACTACTGTTTCTATTGAATTTTAATTTACTTTTATTATTAAATATTAATTTGATTTAATATGACAAAATAATTTAAGTGATGAAAAAAAAATGAATAAATAAGGGTGATCAAGTCTTAAAAATACAATATCAATACAAAAAATATACAATAATGTACAGATAGAGAATAAGAATGGGGAGAGGCATAAAGTATAGTATCTTTATGGAAAAATGTATCTATTTTTTTTTTTTTTTTTATTGAATAGTAAGTAATCCAATCTGCCACTTTGAAGGGAAATAAGTATTAAGGCAAAACTATTACCTCACTTGTGAATTAATGCTTCTTCACTATTTAGATGTTATTGTATTGCTGACTGTATCTTTCTTGTTATTTATTGTAATAGTATTATTATTAAATCCCTTATGTCTTGGTCTGTTAAATATTAATTTGATTTATTATGTCAATATATTTTAAACGAATAAATGATGAAAAAAATTAAACAAATAAGGGTGATCAAGGCTTAAAAATACAATATCAATACAAAAAATATTACTATAATGTACAGATAGAGAATAAGGATAGAGAGATACATAAACTAATATCTTAATGGATAAATTTATATATTTTTTTATTTTTATAGAATAGTAAATAACACATGCCATGTTGAAGGGAAATAAGTATTAAGGCAAAACTATTATCTCACTTATGAATTAATGCTTCTTCACTATTTAGATGTTATTGTATTGCTGACTGTATCTTTCTTGTTATTTATTGTAATGGTATTATTAAATTCCTTATTTCTTGCTCTTTTGGACTGCCCTCGTCTCTGTTAAATATTAGTTTGATTTATTATGTCAATATAATTTAAACTAATAAGTGATGAAAAAAAAATTAAATAAATAAGGGTGATCAAGTCTTTAAAATAATATTATATATACAAAAAATATTACAATAATGTTCTGTTATTTTAAATTCTTTGTTTATATTGTTAATTTTTTTTTCTAATTTTTAAAAACATTTAGTGTAGAGATTAACAAGATCTGATAAAGAGGCAAGTAAACCCAAAACAGTGTCACAAATGAATCGATGCAGTGAATTTCACAAATGAATGAAATTATGTGTAAAATGGTTTATACATAGAAGGATATTTCTTCTTGTAAGTAAAACAATTGAAAAAAGAAAGTTGTTTTACTCAATATTATTTTGTATTATATAACTTCAACATTTTTTATTTGTTCTATCTTTCGTTCCCTTTAATTCTTAATTTTTCATGATTCATATATTAAAGTTTGGTGTTTGGCTGGGGTGAAGGGAGAATGGGAAAAGGAATCCTGGCTCCAGTGGGTAAAACCCAGTAATAGTATTACCATCTTAGAAGTTGTTGTTTGGCAGAGAAACTAGTTGTTTGGAATCACAAGAGAGAGGTCCTGGGGAGTTAGAGTTGAGTAGATGATAGTATTACCATTTTGGAAGACGTGTTTGGTAGAACATAAGAAAATGTCAGAAGACAAATGAAATTAGTGCAACAAAGGAAGAAACATTATCTATAGAAAAAAGGTTAGCTTGCCAATCCATACTTGACTTTATTTTAAAATCAGTGTTTAATTTAGTATAAATAAGAATAGTTTGTCTGAGTGTTTTGATCTGATTGTCATTACCCACATCTGAGATAGAAAAATTGTAAATTTCAGTTTATTTTATTAATATGAGAAGGAGTTAGTCGAGGGTGCGGTCAAATAAATTAAAAAAATTAAAATATATAAATTATTTTAATAATTTAAGTATTTTTATGGCAAAAATTAAAATAATTTATATATTTTAATTTTTTAAATTTATTTGACCGCACCCTCGAGTAACTCCTTCTCATATTATATTAACGGTCAACCATCTCTACATCATTATTTTATTAATATTCTTATAATTTTTTTTTTTTTTTTCACGGAATGGCCATAGAGACCACGCGAATATCATGACATTGGGCTTCTTTCTTGTTTTTCTTTTCTTTCCACTTCTCTCTCATTATATCCGTGTGCTGCCGCTTTCTCTCTTCCGTCCACGCGACTCCCTTTCTCGAACTTTTCTTCTTAGCAAAACCGTGATCTCCTTTAGTCTCTTACTATACCCCTCTCTGTCCAGACAGTCCCGGTCCGTTATTCCAAGTCTTTCCGTTTCTTCTTTCATCTGCCTGATGTATCCTCCCAAGCTTTTGTATCTACGGATTTTTTGGAATATTTCCTTGTTAAGTCTTTCTGGGGCCATTCTTACCATATGTCCGTGGAATTTCAGTCTTCTGATCCTTATTTCCATTTCTAGATCTCTTTTGTCCTTGAATATTTCCTGATTGGATCTTAGCCTGTATCCTTCTTTTGTCTTTTTGGGGCCGTAAATCCTTCTTAGAATTCTTCGCTCTATTCTCAACAATTTTTCCAGACTGGGGAGGCATGTGGTTTCCGTCCCATATAGTATCACAGGTTTAACAACTGTATTGTAGTGTCGTAGTTATGCTTCCGTGGACAGGTTTCTCTTGTTATATATGTTACTGGTTGCAAAAGTTAGTTTTTCCAATTTGGCTATTCTTTCCTTGATACTTTCTTTTTCCGAACCATTATTACATATAGTCTCACTCTTATAATTTTGTTTATTACTTAACAACCACACATTTCTTTTGGAATTATTGCTATAATATAAAGTGATCTTGCCCGATGTTATTAGTTAAAAAAAAAAGAAATATTACAATATTAAAATAGTGTTTTATTAGAAACGTCGGCATATCTAATAAAATATTATTTTAATATATAGTATTACATCCCTGAACAGCTCCTTCTCTAATATCTTTACCTTTTGTTATTTTTATACTTTCAAGGTTATGTCTAGTTTTGCATAGATTTATGAAAAAATCGGAACAGATCAAAAATATGTTTTCAATTACTGTTTGTTTTCTTTTTTGACAACAAAGAAACCTCCTAAATACACTTACTGATTACATTTAATTAACTAAATTGATGAATGAATATCAGATGCATCGATATTACAGAAATATTACCAAGTAGACATATGCTAATTCCGACCATGATATTGTTACTCATGACATTATTATAAAAATTTTATCTTTTACTCTTGTGTTTTAATAAAGTACAAAACATTTGTATAAAAATGTACATTGTATTCATGTGCTCAAATGATATTAATATAAAATGCTTTTTTTGTTTTTACAATTAATTAATTTTAAGGTCTGTTGAAATATATTTTAATATTTATCAGTATGTAATCAATAATAAGTATATGTTAATAATACTATCATATCAGTTATAATTAATATATTAATTGTAAGTTAATTTTTAATAAGTATTTCAAAATAAAAAAATGAGCAAAAAACTAAGTTTATTTGAAAAGGGT
Organism: Nezara viridula; assembly: GCA_928085145.1. NCBI lineage: Eukaryota > Metazoa > Arthropoda > Insecta > Hemiptera > Pentatomidae > Nezara > Nezara viridula. Next base: position 180,231,889 of record OV725079.1, on the reverse strand, counting down.
TGAAAATAATAATTATATTAACAATTTGAGGTATTTCATTTGTTTTTGTGAGTAAAAAATATTTTACAGAGCAACTTTCCTAAATGATTGGTAGAGTGCGCTGCTTCGTCTTAATTTGACACAGTAAATAGTTTTGACAGATTGTTACATCAAATAATATTTAGTTTCTAAACATAAAAAATGATTTTGTTTGAAATGAACACTTCTTTGGTAAAGTTCTTTGTTCGATTTATTCGTAATGCACAAGCATCATCTGATACAATGATGTTGTTCTCGGAATTGAAAATTATCATACTCTGCACTATATATATAGAAAAATGAAGCCAAGCGACTTCGTGGGGTATCTGGGGTACCTGGGTTTGTCGGGGGACTTCCTAGGCGCCGAGCTGAAGATTCCCACATTACCGAAATTTCTCCTCTAAATCCAAGGTACGACTTTGACCCTACATTTTGCCATTTTTTTTCTTTTATTTACTGTATATAGTAGCAGGTATTGCGATCGTGAAAATTTTCGAATCTCGGATTTCCAAGGAAGTGCTCGTTTTGAGGTACTCTGTATCGAAATAACCAAGTCCATAGTATGTCTGAAAGGCTAACTATAACTTTTGAAAGAATTTAATAATTGAATAAAGGAGAAAAAAAGAAAAATCTCCGGGAAATCTAGTCAGAAGATATACGTATAATATGTGGTTGGAAAGCGGAGAATTTTAGGAAAAAAAAACAATATCTAATATAGAAAGTTGTAGAAGGTAAAGGCCGGTCCACACGCTCCGTTTTGCACAACGTTTTGTCTGCGCAGTTCAAAACGTTGCGTGTGGACTGGAAAACAGTGCAGTTTTGAATCCATTTGGAAGACGGTACAGTCTTAGTAAAACTGAGCCAGACAGCTCAGATTTCCTTGAACTGCGCAGGCAAGTCGGCGCATGTGGACGGTAGCACCGTTTTCCGATCCGTTTTGCTACTCAGTTTCAATCCGTCAGGTGACAATGGCTGACCTTCGGCAATGTTCTAGGGAGTTTTTAACTGATTTTATTGCTCTGTATGAAAGTTTCCCGTGCATTTGGCGTGTAAAATCAAAAGAATACAGTGACAGGGATAAGAAGGCGACGGAGGCGTATGAAATTTTAGCTAACAAATTTAGAGAAATTGATGTAACGGCAAACCGGGAGACAGTTGTGAAAAAAATAAATTCATTGAGAAGCGTGTACCTAAAAGAATTGGCTAAAATAAATAAATCGATTCGATCTGGGGCTGGAGAAGACGAAATATACAAGCCATCTCTCTGGTATTTTGATTTGTTACATTTCCTGAATGATCAGGAGACACCAAGGCAGTCTAGGAATACCATGGAGGAAAATGAAGACTCGCAAATTGACGATCCGCCAGAACAGGTAAGAAAAAAAAAGTATGAAACAATTGGGCAAACTCCGGCAGTTTCACGCATCATCCCACAGGAAGGTGAACAAAATCAACAGACACACGCCAGTCAAGGCCTTGCCCACTCTTCCGCTGCAAATTACATGTCAACAATTCAACCAAACTGAAGTACTAGCGTGCATTTTCGTTCAGCTTAGCCTAACTTTTGTGAAACACTAATGTTACTTTTAAGGTTCATATAAATCTTTTATAGACAATAGCATTATGGTATTATCAATATTGTTATATGATTGTAATTAGCAATGCTTAATAATAAAATAAACAATTAAATAAATAATTAAATAAATTTTTACTTACCTTCAAGTACTCATTCTTCAGCACCTTGTAGATAGCTTCACATGTTTCGGGAATGATTTCACTTAACGCTTGTTTCGATATAATTGCTGTGAATTCCAGGTCTTTGTAACTTCCACCAGTTGCCAAAAATCTTAAGGTTGCTGTTAGCCTTTCATGTGCTGATATTGCTGTTCTCTTTCAAGTATTTTCTTTGTTGATATGCGGTGTCACCAATACCAATAAATAAGTATATGTGTCAATGTCCATTCGCAAGTAGTTCCGCCAATCATTAGGTTCATCACGTAATTCACGCAATAATTTGATATGGGAAAAGTGCTGCCTTTTTAGAAGCCACTTCCGCGACCTCTTTGAACGCCGGGTACTTCTGAGATGTTCCAATCTTTTTTTTTTAACAATACACATCGCGAAAATCGACCAGAGTAGTACCTCCTCCATGGCGATCTCACACAAAACTGAGCAAAATATACGGATATGTCTATGCCGTGTGGACGCTCTGCAAATTGCAACGTTTTCATTCCGTCTTAATACTGCGCAGACAAAACGTTGTGCAAAACGGAGCGTGTGGACCGGCCTTAACAGAGAGCGGCGAAAAAATTATCCCCATCCCCACATATATTATTACAGTAAGGCTCGAAATCGGTTTTGTACCAAACATAAGCTCCTGTCAGGCTCAAATACCATGAATGGGGTTCCGTTAGGTTCAGAATTTCTCGGGGGGTTAGCGAATCGTATTGTCCACTTTTGTTTTCTTTCTAAAATAAATAAAATCGATACAAACATTTTGCTAGGCTTCAATACTGGGACGGTGGTAGGTCTGTAGATCGATGCGGGACAAATTAGACCTTGAAAATTTTGATGCGTACAGAAAGACCCGGATGGTTCCTCCGGAACTATCGGATCCTGCCTTTTTAAGCTCCAAAACGTACTATTTTCGAGATAACGCAAGGCATGGGGTTCGCATCCACACAACTTATATTAATTGCAGTACTGTCACTGAGGTCTCTATGATCGAGAGAGGAGGAGTTTTTATTATTTATCGATGGTGTTTTTGATCGGCAAGCCATATCATCGTTAATTCTTCACCAAATCTCAAGATTGAGCCACCAATTTCGAAGGCTTCTTTCTCCTTCAGGCTGGCAAAATAATCCAATCACCCAGAAAATTCAGGCAAACAAGTTTTTTAAGAAAACAAACTTTATTTGCGAATAACTAAAAATTACACACTTTTCCCCTGGTTATGCCCATGATTATATAAAAGATTACTAAATTCCCCACAAAGGAAAAAAAAAAAAAAAAAATCGAAATCGGACAATTTTTAGCAAACACATAGCTTATTGAAATTTGTAAACATGTTGGTTCAAAACATTAATGAAGATTTAAAATAATTTTGATTCCTTTGTCGTTTATATTTATCGATAAAGTAACAATTGATTTTTTTTATCTTTTGATGTGTTGCATTATTTTTTTTTTCTTAATAATTTGGCATTTGATAACAATATGCTGTGCGAATTTTTCATACTGGCCTACTAGTTTATAATAACTTGGAAATGTGACAGAAATGTTAAGTATCGTGTTTGTTAATATAAACGTCATCTGTTGTTTTTTTTTATTGAATATTTTATACTCCATAGAGTACTATGTAATATTAAATTACAGCCATGATTGAGTGCGTATACTCTCATTTCTTTAGATGCTTCTTATGAATCGATATAGATAATTATATAATGTATATAAATAGATAACTATTATTTTATGAAATGCTAAATTCCTGCTTCCTGCAAATCCTGATTCCATTAATCACTCACAACATCATTAATACCCAGATGATCTCCAAATCTACATTTTCTTTCATCCTACCGAGATGCTTGAGGCGATCCGCAGGATTCAAGAAGATATAGATGGTGTTAATACCTGGGTTGCGAACAATGATTTAAAATTGAATGTTGAGAAGACCAAAGCCATTCTTATCGGATCTAAGCATCTGATTTCTTATTATCCTCTACTCTATCTCAATGGAACACCCATACGTTTTCACACTTCCGTAAGAAACCTTTGGACAATGAACATCTGACCTGGAATAATCACATTCCTTAAATTATCCGAAAATCCATTGCTATCCTCAAACAGTTCCTGAGATTCCATGACTCTATGCCACTTAAAACCTGTCAGCTCCTAATTTCCTCTCTCATTTTCCCTCACTCCGATTATGGCTGCCTTGTATACGGTGGACTTGAGATCAGATTAAAGAAGCTGATGAATTGTTTCATTAGATTTAAACTTGGAGTCCGCAGGCGCTCTCACGTCTCCAGTTGCAATGCTGAGTTGAAGTGGCTCTATCCAGTTTTCCGACAGCAATATTTCCTAGGTATATTCCTTTTCCGAATCTTTACAACCAAAAAACCTTCTTACCTTCTTGATTTCTTTACTCCTTGTTCCTCTTTTCATTCTTTCAACACGAGATCCCAATCCTCAAATTTGTTTATTCCTTCTCATAGAATTGTTTTTTTAAAAAAATCTTCCGTCATATATGCTACCTCGTTTTGGAATTCCCTGCCAACCTCTATTAAACATAATTCGTTTTTCCACCTCCTCAGTAATCAATCTTCCGAATATATGTAAAATAAAGTTATTTTGTACTTTAGAGATGTCAGCTACATTATACCAATATCTTGCAGATATCTATGTATTTGTCATATTGCTTATTTGTACAAATACGTGAACTCATCTTTAAATTCATATGTTTACTTCAAGATCATATGTTTGCTACAGTGTTTTTATTTTTAATATTAAGAATTTTTATTATTATGAAAAATTTACATGCTTCTTTATTTAAGATTAGACAACTTTGTAAATTAATTTATTTTTAACTGTCATTTAATTATTCACAATCGCCAGAAAATTGTCAATTCTCTGTTCATTGTAGTTATTCTGAGGGGACTAAATGTTCCGGAATAAAATTTACTTTCTTTCTAAACATCAGCAATGGGGAGCCAGAACCACGAACTCCCGCGGGCGAACATTGCTGTCTGCACTTATTTCCCACAATAGCAACATCCTTTCCCCTGATACTCCTACATACTGGCCAACCAATCCTAACCGTAACTCTGATCTCCTTGACTTCTTCATTCACAAAGGTCTAGGGCCGTTAAATTATTCAGTTTTACGGCTTGATGACCTTTCCTCAGACCACAGTCCGCTAAACCTAACTCTTTCCGCATCTCCTATCCCCAAATTATCTCCTCCCTCATTCATCAGAGGCACAGTCAACTGGAATCTTTTCCGCCAAACAATAGCAGATGCAATAGACCTCAGAGTATCCCTAAAAACCCCTCAAGACCTAGATAATGCAGTGAGTTCCTACACCACCTTGATCCAACAAGCAGTTTGGACTGCATCCTTACCACTTCCCTCCAAAACATACCGTAAAACGAATCCTTTGCCCCAAGACCTTACTGACCTAATTAAATCCAAACGCCAATCTAGGACCCTCTGGCAAAGAACCAGGCATCCTAATGATCGAAAAATATACAATTATTATTCCAAACAGGTAAAAAAAGAACTAGCTTCCTTTAGATCCCAATCATACAACTCCTACCTCTCTTCCCTATCTACCGATGACAATTCCCTCTGGAAATTGACCAGAAAAATCCTTAAATACCATTCTGTTTCTCATCCCCTTCGATGCGATGATGGAACCTGGGCTTCGTCAGATGAGATTAGAGCTGAAGAATTTGCCAAACACCTATCCAAAACATTCACTCCCCACCCCGAACTCCATTCCACCCTCACTGCTGAAATTAAAGAATTCCTCTCTTCTCCTATTCCTCTCTCCTTGCCTCCTATAGCTGTCAATCCCTCTGAGGTCAAATTCCTTATAAGCAACCTAAAACCTCGAAAATCCCCTGGACACGATATCCTTACTTCCCAGATCCTAAGACGACTTCCCAAAAAAGCAATTATATTCCTCACATACCTATATAACTGTATCCTCCGCACAACACACTTTCCTCTGACATGGAAACACTCCATAATCATCCTCTTCCCAAAACCAGGTAAACCTGTAAATAATACTTCATCCTATAGACCAATAAGCTTGTTCCCAATCCTCTCCAAAATCTTTGAAAAAATCCTTCTCAAACGCATCCTACCCATACTCGAAACCCACAATATCCCATCAGTTTGGATTCCGCTCAAGACATTCCACTGTTCAACAAGGCCTTCGCGTTGTTGACCATATATCCTCTGCGCTTGAAAACAAGCAATATTGCACCGGTGCCTTCCTGGACGTAGCGCAAGCTTTCGACCGGGTGTGGCATGATGGCTTGCTTTTCAAGCTCAAAACTCACCTACCCCAATCCTTATACCTAGTCCTCAAATCCTACCTCTCAAATCGTTCCTTTCAAGTCCGCTGCGGCACTGAATTCTCCAACTATTATCCAATTGAGGCTGGTGTTCCACAAGGCAGTGTCTTGGGTCCAGTCCTCTTCATCCTCTTCACCGCTGACATTCCAACCAATCCCGATACCCTTCTAGCAACTTTTGCGGACGATACCACCATCCTGTCATCCCACCTAGATCCTGAAACTGCATCCTTAAATCTACAAAGACACATCTCCCTAATTGAGCAATGGTGCAACAATTGGCGCATTAAGATCAATGAATCCAAATGCAAGCATGTCACCTTTACCCTCCGACGCAGATCCTGTCCACATATCCTTTTCAACTCTGTACCTCTCCCAGTCTCAGACACAGTTCGGTATCTTGGATTCCTTTTAGACAAAAGACTAACTTGGAACCCACATACTAGACTTAAAAGACAAGAACTTAACGGACGATTTGGCCAGCTATACAGACTGCTTAACAGAAAATCCAATCTATCAATAGAAAACAAACTATTAATATACAAGACCATACTCAAACCTATCTGGACCTACGGACTTGAACTGTGGGGGACAACTAAATTTTCGAACATCAAACGCATCCAATCCTTTCAGTCTAAAGTCCTCCGTATGATAGTCAATGCTCCTTATTAAGTTACAAACAAAACCCTACATCATGACCTTTACATCCCTTTTATCCTTGACGTTATTCCATCCCGATTCTCAAATTTTCACATGAACCTAATCCACCATCCTAACCCTTTAGCACAATCCTTATTTAGCTCCAGTCATCCCTACAACCCTCCTCGAAGGTTGAAACGGCAGTGGCCTCGAGATCTCTTGTAAAGAAGTCACTGGAGTTCTGGCAATGGCCAGCTTCTCCACTCAAGTCATGAGTGTTTATGGTTTTAGTGCCCTCTCTCAGTCTCCACCGGACTGGTAATGCCGGCGACGCGGTTGAGAGAGAAGCGCTGGGATCTCTTAGAGTCTCGCTTTGTCCCTCACACGTGGGGGAAAGGGCTGGACTCGGAGATCTCTTACCTAATTGTAAATATTGTATTTAAGTATGAATGTTTTTCTATTTATTTCTATTACTTATAATTTATTTAATTTCTTTACGAATTTTTGTATTTCATTTAATTTTAACTCTTAGTTACATTTCCTAGTTTATTATAGTTTTTGCCTTTGTTATATAGATTTTTATATTTTTTATTTTTTTACTTATTTATTATTATTATTTTTTTATGTATTGTATATATGGTATGAATGTGCCTGTCTCAGCCTTAATACTCAGTGCCCTTAAGTGTGGCAAAATGTATTATTACTCAATAAACAGATAGATAAAAAAAAAAAAAAAACTTTCTTTCTTTCTTACAAAAACAAAAAAAAAAAAAAAAAAAAAATTACATTGTCTTAACAGATAACATAGTTAATGGTTAAATAATAACATTGTTTTAGTGTGCCCTTTACACAATTTTGGATTGTTTGCACTTTTTTTGATCAGATTTTTTTATTTTTTTTATAAGCTTAATAAATTGAAATAGACAGCAAGATAAACTCTTGGACCAACGGATTCCAAGATCATCTAAGTAGATGATTACAGGAGCTCTCCTATTAGCACTAATTACACAGCTGTTCACTTAATTACGTATTTGTTGAGTTACTACAAATTCCTACTCTCCTAATACAAAATAAAGATTTTAGATAAAAAATGGAAATGGTATTCATCTAGAGGTGGAAGTTTGATTTTACCAAGGAGACAACAGTTATTTTTCGATCTACACATTTTCCCCTTTAATACAATATATTAATTAACATGTAACAGTCTTTATTATTTATCTCTTAGTTCTTAGTCATTATTCTAACAATTTCATTTTACTTTATATCTATCTATTTTATTTTTCTAATAATTTATTTAGATCTATTTTATCTAGATCTAATCTATTTTATTTTCTCACTTTTTTATTATCTTTTTTACCATCATTACTTATGTTTCTCATACCTTGTTATCTGGTTATTTTCTTAGCCCTGATGAAGGCCTGAACTTCAGGTCGAAACGTCGGCATATGTAAAAAATAAATATTATCATTTATTTTTTGCCTTCCTTTTTTGACTGAGCACCCCAACTATTCTTCTCTTCATTATCCACGACAGTCAACCAATTACCAATTATTAACAATATATTAATTATTATATTATATATAATATTATTTATAATGTATTGCGGTATAATCATAATTATTATGAAATAGAAAAAGAAGCACAATATAAAGTAAAATGAAAGTATTAGAAATAAAAGTTTCAAATTTATATTGGGCTTATACGAAGCTGGACAAGTTGAATATATATTATGGTTACAAATTGGCAATAAGAATAATTATAATTATATACTAATATAGATTGGCAATAAGACGTGATGTATAATATAGATTTTTAAAGAAATTAAAACTTTGTCCCAATAGTGGTTTCATTCAGTTTATGTTATACGATTTGAGCAACGATTAGTACAATTAAATGAACAGTTGTATGCTTTGTAAAATGGGGGTTGATCCGCCATTAGGCGGATAGGGGGTACCTCCTATTCTACATAGAATCTAAATGTTTTATTAATCTTAAGTTTTATTTTAGTCCCAAAATAAAATTATTTTTTTATTGAAGATAAAAGGTTAAATGAAAACAGTTGCATTATTTTGTAAACTTATTTTTATTTTGAACAGAAAAAAATCCATATAATTGGCTATCACATAAATAACTTTATAACTAAGCCATCTTTTTCATTAAGAAAAGAAAAATATAACCTCACAGAAACTTATTTATTAAAATCTATCACAACGGTAATGGTTGATGCTTTGAGAATGTTTCGTAAGACAACTTCACATTCAAGTGATGTAAAATATATTAGAATTAACTAATAATAAAAATTATACAAAATAGCTCTAAATGCACTCTCGTATTATTTTATTTTATTACCGTAATAGTAATGTAAGGATAAATGATTATATGTATTAAAAAAAATTGAAACAACATGTACCTTCAGAAGATTTATATTACACATATAATCTACTTAATAAAAATGGCCAACAAAAAAAAAGAAGTAATTTTTAACCAATTAGACCTTAATTGCACATACATTATCTTAAATCCTCTGAAAGTATTTATATACATAATGAAGAAATTAATAAATCACAACAATATAATTAATATATTTTTATATACTCGTAACAAACTAAATAGTACATGTTAAAAGAAGACTAAATATCTAAAATATAAATGGTAAAATATAAGAAATACAATTAATCACGATTACCATGATAACAATTTAGATTTAAGCAATTTTTTTTTTAATAATATCAACAATCTATTAGAAAAATACTTAACAATTGTAACATACCAACTCTATATACATTTTTTGCCTCTAATTAATATAGTAATTAAAGAGGCATCACATTTAAACGATACTTAGGCAAATTTATATTCGTTAGCACCAAGATACTTAAATAAGTCTAGGTGCTCCAAGAAATAAAGAAAATACATCGATAATTTTTATTTAACCTTCTGTTAGTCGTACAAATCTCAGAAACGATTTTAAAAGTGAAAAATACAATAATAAATGCGATTAAATAACCACATTATTTAGTTAGATGCAGCTTATAGCACGCCACTTAATGGCGCTAAAATAATGGTCACTTTTGAAATAAATTAAACTTTTAAGATTGTAAACATAACTATTTTTTTTAAATTTATATAATTGAAGTTAATTAAATTTCAAAAACATATAGACAAAAGAAAAATCATTCATACACGGAAAATTACTTCTGAAATGAATGTCTATGGGTCAGTTACACTAGATGGACTCCTCAGGCCCAGCAGAGAGAATATAAAGAAAAAATTCAATCCCAATATCGACTTTTATAATGTACGCGACAAAAACATTATGTGAAAATCTTATATTTATATATATAAATGTATATAAATGCTGAGAAAAAAAACTGAGCAAACAGAAAAATGTTAACATACTTAAAGTTTTATTTATTTCAAAAGTGACACCATTTACACAATAAAAAGAGAAAATTAAGAATATAATTTTCAATCATGAACAAAACAAAAACTATAATTTCATAGCAAAAAAAATATGTTCGATATCTCGCCTAAATAAAATTGTCAACTTTTATTCAGGATTTCTTCATTTTCTTTCATCAGTTTTAAACCTTTGAAAAATAATTCCGTTTTATAATGGTTGTTCATTTTCTCTTATACTATAAGCCATAACCAATACGTAGTTACTCCCTGTACTACTTCCAATAATGAGAAGAACAGTACTACGGTAGCTTGTGGAGAAAGGAAGCAAAGAGGTGCATGTTTTAAGATGATACTTTTAACTCCGAAACGAGATTTCTTGCAATCTCAACATCAGACAATTGTCGAGAAAACATATAAATAGTTCATTAGAGGAAGGAGAGAATCGTCCAAATGCATTTCGATAAAATCAATTTTTAAGCTTCATAACTAAAATAATTTTGATTATTTTTTAATTAAATCTATAATTTAATAAAACTTTATAGTAAAATTAGGCTGGGTGGAATCCTCCTGGAGCGAGTAATGGATTTTAAACACCAGGGTGCTCATCTGAACGAGTACGGATGGGTTGATGGAGACATTAAAGAGAGAATTAAGACGGCAAGAAAATGCTTCTACTCCCTCAAGTCAGGCTTCTTGGCCAAAAAGGAAGTTTCAAAGGCCACTCCGAAGATTGTCTTCAAGAATACCTTCCTCCCTATATTAACATATGCAAGCAAGTCGACCCTCATTTCCAAGCACAAAAGCCAAATCCAAGCTATGGAAATGTGATATTTAAAGAAAATAGAGGGGAAAACGAGAAGAGATCGCGTTAGGAATGTGACCATATGAGCTAATCTGCACCTGAGGCCTGCAGAGGAAATAATCCGAGAAAACCAACTCAGGTGGTTTGGACATATCTCGCGAATGGCTGAAAACAGAGTTGCCAGGGATACCTATGATGTCAAAGTGGAGGGAAGACAGCCACAGGGAAGACCAAGAAAAAGATGGGAAGAAGGAGTTAAAGAAGCCTTTGACAGGAGAGGAATGGACTGGAGTAGGAGAAGACAGGTGGCACAGGATAGAGATTCGTGGATCAAGCTCTATAAGAAGGAAACTCTGAATCAAACATGTCTTCCGCTTATTTTTTCCATGTATTCTTTAAATAGTTTTAAAAATCCTATTTTCTGCTATCTGTGTATATCATCTTATTCAACTTAACTATATGAAAATTCAGAAGAGCATAACTCCATTTTGGAAAAAATAAGAGGGAATCTATTCACTTTGGAGGCTGTATTAAGGTTATACAGTGATAATGGAGGACGCAATATTTTTTTTGTATTTTACTGTTACTATTTTTATTTCCAAAGACACACACCCATATATATATATATATATAGTTTTATATATATATATATATATATATATATATATATATATATATATATATATATATACATACATCTTATATCTAGTTCTACTAGTGCAGGGAAAAGAATATGAATGCTCTGTAGTTTTCCCAAAAAGGAAAATCCCAAAGAGGAGATGGAACAAAGGATTTTGTTTTGACAAGCAGTTGGTGTTTGGCTGGGATGAAGAGAGGATGGGAGAAGGAATCCTGGCTCCAGTGGATAAAACCATAGGAGAATAGGATTACCATCTTGATAGTTGTTGTTTGGCAGAGAGACTAGTTGTTTGATTTATTTTTGACATGAGAAACCCGATTTATTTTTGGTTCGGAGTTCCCCTCGCTGATTACACATAGTTTATATAGGTATACTCATGTCTAAGATGTTTATTTACTTATGTATGTGTCTATATAAATATTTTCTTTTCTCTCTCCTTATAATATTTTATTTTGTTCTTAGCTCTATGTATTATTTTGTTATTACTTTATTAATGTTTCTGTAAATACGGTGTAGATGTACTCTCTGAATCCTATTAGGAGTTTACTTATCTGAGACAGCTTGTAATATTTTTCAAATAAACATGTTAAAAAAAATATGAATTTCGAGCACTGGGCAGACACTAGTTATGAATAAATCATTAATAAGATTATTAAATAATAACAACCATGTTTCACCTTGATTTATTGAAAATTACTTTTAATGTAATATTTTATTAATATCGATAAGGAATTGGAACTTTCCCGATATCACAATCCTGCTTATACTTCGAATGCATTAGGGAGAAGTACAGCTATCTAATTTGGGGGTTCTGAGTGAGGTATAAAGGCCCCTGTACACAGGAAGCGGTATTCTATTACTTTTTAAAATTTCGGTACCATAAATAATTAAATATCAATTATACTAGCGCTATATTAATTAAGAGAGCACAAAAATTAGCAGAGGCCATATTGACGTCTCAGAGGTAACAGGCGGCCTCTGAGGCCGCGGAACCCTTCCAACGGTCTAAAATATTTTTAAAACAAACAATAAGCCACTAATTAAATGAAAATAATAATATTAACATTAATCCATTCAAAATATCTCTTCAACTGAAACAGATGTCTGTTTTCATAACAAAAACGGAAGCGACCAACAGAAGGTTAATAAAGCTCTGAAAAATTTAGAACATACTTGACACATTTTGTTTTTAATATAGTAAAAGAATTTACAAAGCCTAATCAGTCTTATAAAAAATAAGTTAATTTTTATTTCACGAGGAAAAAGAAAAAGAATGATAGTTAAGTAAATAATAAAATATAGAAACTGATAAGAATATAATGCGATGGAACCCTGATTACTAGTTTTTATTTATAACTTGCTTAGTTCATTCCTTAGTATTGTTTGATAAGTTTTTTTTTTTTTCTTCTGGAATTATGGATAGATTAAAACAATTCTCAACCTGTAACATAAGTTTTCTTTTAGCGTACATATTAATATTAAATTGGCAAGAGAAAGGAACTGTTCGTTTAAGATAGTTCGATTTGTCTGAATTTTTCAGCAGCAGCTGATGGTATTCAAAATATGACAATCAAGAAGTGTACTGTATAAAGAAACAGTTCCAAATAAATATTAATTTATTTTAATTTTAAACAATCTATCCTTTATCAGAGTTCCACAATAATTAATAACGTTCATAGAAATAGCTCTTTCATAAAATATGTTACTAATTAATAAAAATAATTTCCTACAACAATAAAAAAATAATATGTAATTTTGATTTCATTCTTTTATTTTCGTTTTTAAAAAAATCCATTTATTCTTTAAGAACATATTTTATCATCTTTTACTTTATTGTAATCATTATTACTCTACAAATATATGTCAGCTATTATAATAAAAATGTCTTCAAATGAAATAAAAATATACATATATATGAATATCTATAATAATAGCCTAACTAAAGAGCGCACGCGCAATAAGCATAACATGTAAAACGTTGACACGTATATTTTTTATGAAAATAAAAATAATGTCAGGTAATGTAACCTAAACTAATTCTTAAACGATATTACTAACATGAAACGATAACTCATGGTTAACAACAAAAAAATAAAGTAGGTTCACAACAAAAGCAGATTGTATCTATACTGCTAAAGGCTTACAATCGATAACACAGCTTTAAATTACATCGAATACACTTTAGAATACTGCATCGTTTCAGCCGTAGTAGTGAATAGACCACTGGAAGATCACAGCAAGACATTGGAAGATCCTAAAAACATGAAAAAAAAATAATCAAAACAGATAACCTTAGTTTGTTCTTTTTTTTAAATGAAAATTTATATTTTTGCTTTTGTGAATTCATTAATGAGTCTACATAGAGTGGTTCATACCCTCAAGGGTGACGGTGCGTCCCCCCTCAACAAAATTTATCACAATGAAGTAGAGATGGTTGACCGTTGATATAATATGAGAAGGAGTTGATCGGGGGGTGCGGTCAAATAAATACAAAATTAAACAAGTAGAATTATTTAGTTTTAATTATTTTATTTAATTAGAAATGTCGGCAAAAATTAAATAATTCTACTTGTTTAATTTTGTATTAATTTGACCGCACCCCCCGATCAACTCCTTCTCATAAAATTTATCACACTTCTCTCCTTAAAAATGAAATAAAAATAAAAATCTGGTGTGGTGCCATCACACAACTTTTACTCACCACAGCAGAAATAAGTATTTTCAGACAAAGTGGAGTGAAAGTAAAAATTATAAACGGTATGAAACATTATTTAAAACAATTAATGACCATATGTTTTTCAGCGCCATCTGATGTATTATATTTATTTGATTATAATAAACAATTAAGTGCCACGAAATATTTTTAGTCCGACAAGAGTGCCACTGATAAAGAAGGCCGCTATATTTATTTATATTTCATTGTGGGTATTTTTATTTGTTTGTATCGGCATTTATACAAATTTTAATTTTAATATCTCGGTAATCTATACAATTAAATATTAAATAATACAAACGATAGCATTTATAATAAAACCGCATATGTTTATCTTTATTTATTATATTAAGCTCATGTTACGTATGAAAGATATTCCTTTTGTTCCTCTATTACAACTATTCTTCGTTATGATCTCTAACTTCACCTTTAGTTAATCATCAGATACTTTCATATTTTGTATTTAAATATTTTTTTCAGGCGTTTGATAGAGTTTGGCACCCGGGACTGCTGTACAAACTCCGAAAATTCCTACCACCTACATACTTCCTCATTATCCGTTCCTACTTTACTGATAGATACTTTAAAGTAAATCACAATAACGCCTATTCATCCCTTTTTTCCCAGTCTGCTGGTGTTCCTCAAGGTAGTATCCTAGGTCCTATCCTCTACCTGCAGAGGCAGAGCTGTACAGTTTATACAGCTGACATCCCTACCTGTCCCAACACTGTCATCACCACATATGCCGATGACACATGTATCCTATCAGTAAACAATGACCCAGCAATTGCATCCCAAATACTTCAATCACACATCATAAATCTAGAAGAATGGTGTCAAAACTGGAGAATTAAAATAAACTCCAATAAATCCCACCAAATTACCTTTACCCTTTGTCGTAAACCAACGACTTCCTGTCCTACAGTTTCCTTTAACAATACTCCACTTATCCCTGTTGAGCAAATCCGATACCTAGGACTCCACCTGGACAAAAGACTAACTTGGAATCCTTATACTAGACTGAAACGACAAGAAACCGCTCGACGTTTCCGATTACTTCAGCACTTACTAGACAAACGCTCTAAACTTCCCATTAATTACAAAAGACTCATATACTTGACTATAATAAGACCTATTTGGACTTACGGAATTGAGCTACGGGGCTCCACTGAACCATCGAATTCCTCTCGCATCCAATCCTTACAATCCAAAATCCTTCGTAAAATCCTCAATGCTCCTTACTTTGTCACTAATAAAATTATCCATAAAGATCTTAATGTTCCTTATGTTTCAGATCTGGCCCAATCCAGATACCTATCCTTCCATAATAAACTTCAGAATCATCCCAACCCTCTCGTTTCTAACCTTGCTTCCTCTTCAATTCCTGATAACCCTCCGAGGCGTCTGAAAAGAAGATGGCCCCGTGATCTCCTAATGTAGTCATATCATCAGAGTGCTACCATTGGGTAGTTACTCAGCAAGTGTATTCATGTCATTATATCAATTATGTCCAAATTTTCTTGATGTATTTATGTAATACAGTTGTAAATGTCATAAAGAAATAAAAAAAAAAAAATAAATATTTTTTTATCTGAGTGTAGTAGATTGCCTCTAGTATTTACTCCTTAATGTGACATTGACTGAGGGAATGAGAAGGAATGTAAGGTTGCACTATGAATGGTACTCAATTGTGCAGCGGACGGGTGGTTTACTGAAAATCATCAAATCGATAAAGAATCGACGAAAAAGGTACAGAACAAAGAAAACACTTAAGGCTAGGACAGGAGGAAGGAAGGATGTTACCTGAGAAGAGAAGCCTACTACACAGAAGATTAAGAATATCAAGCCTACAGTTATAAGACTTTAATAGATTCATTTATTACAGTTATCAAAATAAATTATTTTGTTATACTGGAGTGAATAGTCCTTTTATTTAGTTGTCCTATAGGCCTCACAATTGAAGAATAATAAACCAGGTGAGTCAATTCATTCAAGTGTATTTATTCAGCCCCACATTTCAAATATATATATATATATATGTTCTAATTATTTCTTGTCACTCCGAATCTCAAAAGCATTAGATTCCCGAATTCCCAACAACAGTAAACGCTCTCAAAAGGTCTATATATATCCAGTGCCAGGGTTTAGTTTTAAAATTAAAATTCATGAGTGTAAATAACCTATCTCGACCTACCCCGACACAAAACGGAAGGCTATTTACAATTGCCGTCCTACAGGTTATTTACAATTGCCTCCTGAAAAACGTTATTTATAAGAGTTAATTGTGAAATGGTTAATTATTCCAAATAAAAAAAATTAAAGGTACTTTAAGGAGAAGCTTTTTTTAAAAATTATTTCTTAATGATATTTACAACTGTATTAAAGAAATACATTTAGTAAATTTGAACATATGGATATAATGACGTGCAAACACTTGCTGAGTAACTACTCAATGGTAGCACTCTAATGATATGTCTAAATTAAAAGATCACTGGGCCATCTTCTTTTCAGGTGAGGGTTATCAGGAATCGAAGAGGAAGCAAGGTTAGAAATGAGAGGGTTGGGATGATTCTGAAGTTTATTATGGAAGGATAGGTATCTGGGTTGGGCCAGATCTGAAACAGAAGAAACATTAAGTTCATTATGGATGGTTTTATTTGTAACAAAGTAGGGAGCATTGAGGATTTTACGAAGGATTTTGGATTGTAAAGATTGGATACGAGAGGAATTCGATGGCTTAGTGGAGCTCCATAGCTCAACTCCGTAAGTCCAAATATACCTCATTATAGTCATGTATATGAGTCTTTCGTAATTAATTGGAAGTTTAGAGTGTTTGTCTAGTAAGTGCTGAAGTAATTGGAAATGTCTAGCGGTTTCTTGTCATTTCAGTCTGGTATGAGGATTCCAAATTAGTTGTTTGTCCAGGTGGATTCCTAGGTAGCGGATTTGCTCAACAGGGATAAGTGGAGTATTGTTAAAGGAAACTATAGGACAGGAAGTCATTGGTTTACGACAGAAGCTAATATTGAAAATTAGCCATTTAAGCCCTATTAGAGAACATAAATGAGAATAAAACCTACATTATATTAAAAACTGGTTAATCTTACACTGATATAATGAATTTAATCAAAACCGTTGGAGCCGTTTTTGAGAAAATTGTGAAAATGTGTAAAATTGATTAAATTAAGTGCCACTTCTGGTCAGCCAATTTTGAAGAAAAAGTTGCTATAACATCCCAGGCAACATATCAACTAATGTAGAGAATAATTTAGTTAATTCATTAGATTTTACAAAATATTTTATTTATATCAATAATCCTAAAATAGTTTTACCTTTTTACGTCTTCAATTTTTAGTCCCGATGAAGAACTACTAAAAGGTCGAAACATTGGTATCTTATAAATAATTATAATTTATTTGATGTTTTTTTTTTCTGAGACAGAATTTTAAACCATTTCCTTCTTGCATTAAGTATACAATATAATTTTAATAATAATAATAATAATTAATACTGAGTTAACTGATTATAATAAGTAGATATGTCTATATATTTATTTTTACCTCACGTCTTATCCCGGTCTAATAGCCTTGAGGCTGCGACAACAACATCCCAATTGCATTTTTCTAATTCTAGCCTACATTCTTCGTTTGTTGCTATGCCCAGCCTGAAAAATAAAAAATAAATAAAAATAATATATTGAATTTAAATCATTTAATCACAAAAGGAATAAGCTTTATTGAACCAAGATTAATTCATGACAACATTTGCATTTTTTATAGATATACATTACTACATAAAAATATAAGTTTTGAACTTTCATTAATAAAAACTAAGAGTATAACCTTTGTCTGCCTAATGGCAGACCAACCCCCATTTTACAATTTATATACCTGTTTATTTAATTGAACTACTCGTTCCTCAAATTGTATAACTGTAATTTACATACTATTCTGTAGTTTATATTAAATTATTTATTTCAATATAGTGTAAGCAGGCAAAAAAAAAAAATATATATACAGCCACTAAAAACATTTTAAATAATAGAGATAATTCTAGAATCTTAATTTGTTGAGAATTGAAACTAAAATATTAGACGTTCACTAAAAACTTGTTTATACAATAAAGAGATTTATTTATAATGTTGACTGTCCACCGACGAGATAGATTTACACTTGTAGATAGTATTTTTGCATAGGGCGCCAACTAGGAATTATCTCGTATTTCATTAAGACGCCATATTTTTACAGCTATGATTAAATTCATAATGTTTATTGATGATAGCCGTTTATTAAAATTACGAGTGTTTAATAATATAATCTTATATTTTTCAACTGGTTTTAATAAACTAAAGCAACAATAAATTATTATTTTAATTTATAATCCTTAACAGAGGTCATGTAGTTTAAACAAATACAATACACCTGATTACTTCACAATGTATTGTAATGATTTTGCAAGTGTAATATTTATTATTAAGTAATTATACTAAATAATTGACCTATATAAGGTCTACAGTTCAAAATCAGTTTACCTCACTAAAAAAGAAGGTAATATAACTTAAAACATCAAGTTTTTCCCTTCTATCTTTTTAAAATTAATTTTGTATGATAGGTTTGAAAACAAAACTAATCCTCACATATATTATTACAGTAAGGCTCAAAATCTGTTTTGTACCAAATATAAGCTCCTATCATGCTCAAATACCATGAATGGGGTACCGTTGGATTCAGAATTTCATGGGGAATTAGCGAATCGTATTCTCCACTTTTGGTTTTCTTTCTAAAATAAATAAAGTCGATACAAACATTTTTCTAGGCTTCAATACTGGAACGGTGGTAGGCCTGTAGATCGATACAGGAAAATTGGATCTTGAAGATTTTGATGCGTATAGCAAGACCCGGATAACGGATCCTGCGTTTTTAAGCCCAAAAAACGTACTATTTTTGAGATAACGCAAGGGATAGGGTTCACATCCACACAACCCTTGAATACATGTCTCATTTCGTCGACTTGAGGCCCCTATGTTCGAGAGAGGAGGAGTTTATATTATTTATCGAAGGTGTTTTTGATCGGCGAGCAATATCATCGTTAATTCTTCACCAAATCTCAAGATTGAGCCACCAATTTCGAAGGCTTCCTTCTCCTTCAGGCGGGCAAAATAGTCCAATCACCCCGAAAATTCAGGCAAACAAATTATGAAAGAAAACAAACTTTATTTACGAATAACTAAAAACACACTTTTCCCTGGGTTATGCCCATGATTATATAAAAGATTACTAAATTCCCTACAAAAGGAAAAAAAAAACTTATCAAAATTGGACAATTTTTGGCAAAGATACAGCTTATTGAAATTTGTAAATATGTTGGTTCCAAACATTAATGAAGATTTAAATTAATTTTTGTTTACTTTGTCGATTATATTTATCGATAAAGTGACAATTGATTTCTTTATCTTTTGATACGTTGCATTATTTTCTTTTCTTATTAATTTAGCATTTGATAACAATATGCTGTGCGAATTTTTGGCACGGGCCTACTAGTAAATAATAATAAACAAAACTATATTCTAACTTAAAACAATTATTCGACCAATATATAAGTAAATATAAATATATAAATATATTCTTCACCTTAGAAGCCTCTGGAGCTTGATATACCTAAGGGAGGCTTGGAGGTCCCAGCCGTTGGCCTGGAGCGCGGACTTGCATTCTTCTTCTTCTGCACCTTCAACAGCCCTCATCAGCTCTCTGACGGCGTCCTCGTTCTGCCATTAACCCAATTCAAGAATCAATATTAACATAATTTTAAAAGGAGGTGTTTGAGATTAAGCATATTTTTTAATAGTTCTTCCTACAAGATTTAAATACAGAAACATTTAATTTAAAAAAAACTGCGGTATGTACTTTAGGCCACACGATAGAAGTAAAAACATCAAGATGAGATTAATAGTAAAAAAAACCTGTACCACTATAACCCATGAAGGATCTGGGGTTCAGTACTATTTAGGGAAAGCACTGTTTCTAGGTCAACGGTTGTGCAAGGAGGTGATTTGACCGAGATCACGCTCAACCGCCAGGTTTTCCCCCTTAATTAATTATTTAATTAAGGGTACCCATTTTATAGAAGCTGGGTGTGCCCAAGGAGGGACTTTCTGACCCAAGGTCGCCCCACGGCCAATGAAACAGATAAATAAATTTTCTGCCATGAGCCGGGGTTCGAACTCGGGACCTTTGCATTGGAAGCTCAGTGCCCTTCCACTGAGCTACCCCGCTCCTGAGATTAATAGTAAGAAATATAAATTTGTTTTTATCCTAATAGGTTGTATAAAAAAAAACTTTTCAACCAAATATCCTATATATTATTTCTAAAAGGGGTTTTTTTTGTCGGTACGCTATAACTTTGTCAATTCTTCATCAAATCCAATGATTGACCACTCATTTTGAAGAAATTCTTTTCCTTCACATGCAAAAAATAGTCCTATTTCCCCGAAATTTCTGGAAAAAAGTTATGAAGAAAAAGAAACTTTATTTGCGAATAACTCAAAAAGTATACATTTTTTTCTATATTGTACCCATGATAATTAGAAAGATTACTAAATTACCTACAAAAAAAAAAAAAAAAAAAAATTGGACAATTATTTACATAGATACAGTCCATTAGTTTTAATACTCTTAATAATATCTTCCTCTTTAGAGATATTGTATTTAGGAGTAGAATAGTCTAATAAACTTTTTTTCCTGGCTGATATATTAAATTTATTACTTTTCTAAAGGCATTTGTTTGTTCTTACATTTTATTTTTTTTAATAATTTAGAAAATTCCATGATCGAGGCTTTATTTCGTCTTAATTACTTTTATTATCTTTCCAGTCAACGTTTAAAAATAGGTCGAAGCAAAGCAATTTGTAAAAATATTTTGGTCTATTACGTTAAATGTAATATTGTAACCGACCAAGGCAAAAAATATTAATTCCTCCCTTAAATAATACATAGGATCTACTTATTTCCATATTGTTTTGCTATTTCTTCACTAAACAAAATCTAATGCGAATTATTCGCACGGGCCAACTAGTTTGTATTATTATTTCTCTGATATAAAATACAACTAATAGGACAGAAAGTCGTTGGTTTACGACAGGAGAAGCTAATATTGACAATTAGCCATTTAAGTGCTCTTATAGAACATCAATGAGAATAAAACCTACATTGTATTAAAAACTGCTTAATCTTACACTGATATAATGAATTCAATCAAAATCGTTAGAGCCGTTTTTGAGAAAATTGTGAAAATGTGTAAAATTGATTAGATAAAGTGCCACTTCTGGTCAGCCAATTTTGAAGAAAAAGTTGCTATAACATCCCAGGCAACATATCAACTAATATAGAAAATAATTTAGTTAATTCATTAGATTTTATAAAATATATTTTTTTATTTAAATAGGACAGCTAACGTCTACTTTTATTGCATACATCAGCTAATCATTTCTGGAGAATGTCCTGAATCAGGCTCGCTATAAGAATTATTAGAAAGTTAAATCATTGTGTAACCACTCTCGGAAGGAGTTGCATCTCTCTTTGTGTCCGACTTCCTCCAAGAGGACTTCATGATAAGGAAGCTGTTCATTCACGGAGGGAGCCCTCTCAGATTTGTCATTATTATAAGGCGATGCTAGGAGTATTTTTTTAAATCCATCTTCAATTTAAATTATTTTCATTAATTTATTCTATTTTATTTTCATTAAAAATTCAATGTTCAGTTCAACCTAAGCTAATACTTGAATCTCTTTTAACCTGTACCATTAACAACCCATGAAGGGTCTCGGGTTCAATACAATGTGAGGAAGTACCGCTATGAGGCCAAAGGGTTGTGCAGGGAGGTGACGGGCCAATATCACGCTCAACCGCCAGGTTTTCCCCCATAATTAAGAGTACCCACCTTAAAGAAGCTGGAGCCCCAGGAAGGTCTCCAGGCCCCAGGATCGACTCACGGCTGATGACAAATTACTAGTCATCAGCCGGATTTAAACCTGGGCTTGAACCTCTTAAGATTGTTAAATAACAGCAAGAGTTGAAATATATATTTTTCTTTCTTCATCCCTAACCATTCATTATTTTATGCTCAAAATATAATATGATAAAATTTAATCTTTTATTTAGCCAGTTTAATTTCAATGAATAAAACATAAAAGAAGCGATAAGCAATATTTTATAACACCTGATGGATTGGATTAGTTAAGGTTTAAGGTTTGTCTTCACTCCTGTCCACCATCACACCAAAATTATACTTAATGCATTATTTTTTATCATTAGCTAGATAAAAAATTATTAAAGAACACTATTATATTTTGTTTTTCTTACAAATTAAGTAATAAATTGGAACAAAACAAAATTTTCAGAAGTTTCATGAAAGATATAAAATATTTTGCTAAATAAACAAATTGGAGCATGCAGTAATTACAAAAATTAAATTACCTGAAGGTTAGTCGAACAGTAATTTATCCTCTGATAGTTAGCCTCAACAGGATCGTACAGGTTCCGAGCTTTCTTTTTGCATTCTGCAACTAACTGGTTGTGCATTTTGATACTGTCTTTCGACATTCCCTTAGAATTGAGCCACATCTGGCCAATTTTTTCAGACAGATCGTCCTCCGTGTTTATATACTTTGATGAACAGCCATAGGCGCCAGTCTCTACATCGTTATACCGAGACGTTGAACTGTACACAGAGTTCAGCTGGGAGTAAGTATTCGAGGTAACGCTAACATCGCTGGAACAAGGTGCATTACTATAAGCAACACCATTTGAACTCGAAGCAGGTGCATTCGAACTCTGGTCGATATTTCTAAACTGCGAAAAAGCTGCGTACTTATCGTAAGAACTATTTTCATTGACCGATCTTGTACTGCCAAACTGCGGTTCCCGAAGTGCTGTTAAATTGTTATATTCTGCCGGCTGATTAAAACTGACTGGAGATACTCTATTATATAGAGCATTTTTGGTTTCCATAGAAGATTTCATACTGGATAACCGATTTATGAGCTCTAAATTCTTCTGATTGAGTTCATCGTTTCTCGCTTCGACAGGTAATGGCGTCGGAGCGTAAGGATCCAGATTTCCATACCAAGCTGACTGTGTTCTTTCGCTACGTAAGTTTATATCTTTGCTTTCCCACTTGTTACGAACTGATAAGCTTTTACCTTTGGGTGGATCCAATTTTGGAATGTCGCTTCTTTTCGAGAGGACATTTTGAAGTTCATTCATGAAATCCCCTTGAGAGTTGTTGACAACTGGTTCGTAATTTCCTCTCCTCTGTTTCACAGGAAGATTCGGAGGCAAAGACGAGTCTGCGAAAGCTGCTCCATTACAATAAGTTTGAGATGTGTTTTGAGGCGGAGGCTGTTGAGGTGGAGGAACAGACTGAGTTCCCATTTCTACGATATCGAAGTCTGGAGTCGGGACTATGGGGTCATGGTTGATGGGCCAGTCCGGAGGTTCGAATGGTCTATCTGAATTCCAATCAGGTTGAAAGACATTGGAAGTATCAAAGGGGTCGGGTGATCGTGATCGTAAGTTGTCCTGCACAGACGAAGGGTAACCAGAATCCCAACCAGACTCGTCAACTAAAAAGAAACAAAATTATGTTAAAATAAAATTATAACAACAGGTACGAACATTGAAATAATTTAATTTCTTCCAAAATAATTAAATATATTTTATCTAGTTTTCTTCCCTTTTTTTTGAGAGAGATTCTTTATAATCAAATAATTTTAATTATTCTAATTTTATTTCAAAAGATATGGACTTTTAATACATATATATATATATATATATATATATATATATATATATGCCAATAAATTTTGCCAATTATACCAGTTTTGTTCAAAATCTCTTACTCTAAAGTTTAAATTTTGTTTATTTAAAATAATCAATCATTTCATAGTGTTAGTAATAATGAAAAAAAGTAAAAAAAAAAAAACAAACGAAGGCAGTTCGGGTAATCTCTGAGGGAGCTTTAGCATGATCAGAATTTTATGATTACTTCCGAAGGTGCATAACATGCTGTATTGTAAGAAAGAAAAATGTATACTCCTTTAGTATATGTATGGCTTTTATAAATGATAGCTCAAGCATTAATTAACATTTAATTATATAAATTATAGCAATATGAAAACTAAAATTTTTATTTATGTTTAAAATATCTATAATGATAGAAAACGTTACTCATATGTCTGCTATATTATACACCAGTGGTTATCTAACTTTTTTTTTTTACAATGGCACACTTATCAGACTATCATGACTTTGCGACACTCTTATCGGACTGAAAACAATAAGTGGCATTCATATTATTAAATAAAGAATTAAAATAAACAGTCATACAGTGACAAAAAATGGCTAAATTTAATAGATATGAAAATTAATTATTTTAAATGAATATACTGTATCTTCTATAATTTTTACTTCCATTTGCCTTAATTTGAAAATACTTATTTATACTCAAAATGGGATAAGTGAAAGTTCTGTAATGTGTATAACACACAAGGTTTTTTTTTTATGTTTATTCCATTTAACAGATAAATTACCTTATTATCATTCTATTTTGTTTGGCCTCACATTAGGCATTTTCAAATGTAAATAATTCTAAATTTAAAGAAATTATTATGAAAACATTTATGACTACATACAAACTACATCACATAATCAAATATATGCAGGAGATGTTTCATGCGAGAACTAATTATGGTCATACTAGGATTTGGATGCAAGTGTGAAATGTATAAGTGATTCTAAGATTTTGGTAATAATGAACCACTGTAATCATTCAAAAAATAAAATTTAACTTCCCTCAAAATTTGATGTTTTGCATTTCACGATATGTAGAATTCGAAAATCGAAAAAAAAAAAATTATCTGTCCACATCTTTTCTCCGAGACTACTAGACCGATATTTTTCAAATTTGGAATCAAAGTCAGAGGACACCCAAGGATGATCCTCCTACCTCGACATTGCTATCCACCTTTTCCTTCCAATATGGTGGCTGAAAAACCTGTGTTGGTATAGACTGTAGCGCATAAACGAATGTACCAATTTCAATGAAACTTGGCTAAAGTCTTCTCCTTGATGACTTTTAAATTTATCTATATAATGTACTTCAACGAAAAGAAGCTGGAAAAAAAGTTACAAGGATTGGTAAAATTACATTTCCGAATAACTCAAGAAGTATACGATTTTTTGTCAATGCTGTATATAATTATTTAAAAGTTTACGAATTTTACTAAAAAATCTTTCAAATTGGACAATCTGGAGCAAAGATATAGTGTTCTAAATATGTTTTATATGTTCTACTGCAGTGCTTATATCTTTTATTTTTTGAAAGTTTTAAATCAACTGTAGCAAATGTCGTCTAATTTTTAAGCAAATTATAAATGATAAAAAATAAAATTATAAAGGCCAATGTTAGGAATCCCTATTTATTTATTTTCCTTATAGCCTGTGGTACAGACCCCTTTTTATCAAATTATTAACATTTGCCTGAAACTTCATAAAAAGTTTCATCTCATCTTAACCTACAACTATTTTATTTAAGAAAACTCTTGGAATTGGAGTGTTTTAATCTGGAGGGGAGCAAACTTTGTCTATTTTATTAGATACTAAAAACTCGTAAAAACCCATTTGCTTTCTACGTCGATCGTAATATAATTTTATCTCAAAATCGATAAAAAAGGTGGCCCTAAAAAATATTGGGCCGTTTGTCGTACATAACCTCGTTATTTTGAAATTTGGGGGTGTAGGTTACGCCAAATGGCTCAATATTTTTTAAGGCCACCTTTTTTCTCGATTTTATGATGACATTATCTTACGAACCAAGTAGAAAGCAAAAGGGTATTTATGAATTTTTAGTACCCAATTAAATAGACAAAGTTTGTTCCCCTCCAAATTGAAAACGCCCCAATTCCAAGAGTTTTCGTAAATAAAATAGTTTTAGGTTACGATGAGATGAAACTATTTACAAAGTTTCAGACAGATGTTAATAACTCGATAAAAAGGGGTCTGTACCACGGACTATTAATGTTATATGGAAAATAATCTTAATTTTGATGTTAAATTGTTTGGAAATAATAAACCATTGTTTAATGATTTGTAGCGTTTCTATTATGCAATATAACTTACCACTTTAAAAACAGTTTATTTTAACATATTTTTTTTTTAAATATTTAAATTATATGTCATAGGTGTTACCTAATCGTAGGTAATAACGTCATTCTTCATAACTGAACAGTATCAAGCACTGAATCAATGGTATAACCTCATGGAATAGATTTACTTAAAAAAATTACGTCTTTATAATTCATAAATATGGAGAACAGTGATTTTTCTTTCGAATTGCCATAGCAAGGCAGATTGCAACTATTGTTTCTTCATCTAAGACAAATTCATATCTATTTTCTTTAATTTATTGTAAATAAAACAAAAAGACTATTTACAGAAATAATCAAACAGAATCAATAATGAAAAATTTGTATCTGTGTAATTGAACTCGAACGATTTGTTTGAAGTTAAAAGTAACCATTAAAAGGTAATAATTTAATATTGGTTAAGTATTTAACTAAGGTTGGTACAATGGAAAAATTAATTAATTAGTTATTAATTAAAATCAAAATTAATAACATTAAAGTTAACAACGGTTGGTGCAATCGGCTGTAAGAAGCCCACATAAAAAGTGCAGAAATAAAGCTGATGAAAATTTTATTTACAAATGATATGATTTTAAAATATTTTCATTAGTTTAATTTTTAATGATAAATGTATATGATAATGAAGTAAACAGAAAATGACTCCCAGTTATATACCGAATGGAAGGAATGTTTTGCTTTTGTTAATAATGAAATTATTAGTAAGAAACATATAAATGACACAATTATAAATGAATATAGTGTAAAAAATTGAGTCCATACTCTACATATAAAAGTTTAATAAATACTTTGTAGACAACAATAATTGTGACTATTACATCTATTATTTTTCTTTTGTTTTTTTTTCTGTTATAAGAAGCGAATATTTTATATTATTTCTATTTGTTTTGTATAAAGTTTTAAGGGAAGGGAGTAGCTTAGTGAGTTAGGCACTGAGCTGTTAAGCTCATGAACCCTGTTTGATGTCGAGCAATCCTGTCAAGCAATTTTTTTTTTTTTTTTTGTAAATAGTTTTAAATACTTTGTGCATAGTTCCATTTGTTTTATTTTGTTTATATTGGTAGTTTAGGTAAGGTATTTTTTTTTTCCTTTTTATTATTGAAGACTAGGGTCTCATTTATAAGAGAAGTTTAATTTTTTCTTTTTAATTTAATTTTTTATTTCTAAGCAACACTTATTTTTTATCATTTTTCATTTTTTTTATATATAGTTTTTTAATTATTGGGTTTGCAAATAAGTCCTTTTGGTTTTTCAGGGTGAGATAAAACTCAATGTATTATAGACATAAAATTTATTTTAATATACAATATATTGACCATTATTTAATATGAATTTTTCCCATCTTTCCACTAACTGCATAATGCCATGTTCATAGAATGTCTGGAGTTTATTGTTAAAAAACTGATCCAAGCGGTTTTTTTATGTCTCCTCTTCCTTTTGGAATTTCTTTTCATTCATGGAGTTCTGCAGATACCGGAATAAGTGGTAGTCACTTGGAGCTAGGTCTAGCGAATAGGGAAGGTGGGATCAAAGGTCCCATCCAAGGCTCAATAATTTATTGCGAGTGACCAATGATGTGTTGGTGTTGGGCATACATGATACACTTCTTATCTGATGAATTAATCTCCAGGGTGGATTGTTTATCCTGTTTGTAATATGTCAACAATTATATCTGTTAACTGTTGTTGAAACTAGCATAGTATTGTGTTTGCTATTGCACTGTGAATATGGAAGAAAATATCATTTATTATTGGCATATTTTGTTGTATTATTTTAAAAAAGGTAAGCATGCTGCAGAAGCTAATAGAAAATTTTGCAATGTTTATGGGGATGATGCCTTAACCGAACAAAACGCACTTGTCAAAATTGCTTTACTGAATTTCATTCAGGTAATTTTGACATCAATGATGCTCATCGGTCTGGTCGCCTGCATGAAATTGAAACGAGCAATGTTAAGGCCATTGTTGATCGAAATCCCATCCAATCAGTGTAAGAGATTGCTATGATCCTAAAGGTATCGTGCACAAGCGTAGAAAACCATTTGCACAAGCTTGGCTATGTTTCCGGGATTAATGTTTGGGTCCCTCAATCTCTAACCGAAGTCAACTTGGCAACATGCATTTATGTTTGTGATTCACTACGGAAATGGCAACAAAACGAACCATTTTTGAAAAGGTTGATAACAGGACAACAGAACTCCATGAATGGAAAGAAATTCCAAAAGGAAGAGGAGAGATAAAAAACCACTTGGATCAGTTTTTTAACAATAAACTCCAGACATTCTATGAACATGGCATTACGCAGTTAATGGAAAGATGGGAAAAATTCATATTAAATAACGGTCAATATATTATAGATTAAAATAAATTTTATGTCTATAATACATTGAGTTTTATCTCACCCTGAAAAACCAAAGGACTTCTTTGCCAATCCAATATAAACTTTTACTCTTGAGAAGGTGTATATACTGTTTTATTTGTATTAATGTAGCTTTCGGACAGTAATGATTTGTGTTTATTTCTACATATTTCTTCTTCTTAAGGGACCTAGTCCAAGAATAAAATTTATTTTCATTTCTATTTTCTGTTCCATGAAAGATCACATTCTCTCCTTTACTCCACTAATAATATTATATTACCCATGATGGCGATAATCATTATTTAATTATGAAGAAGAATATTTAAATAAAAAAAAGCTTATTAACTCTGGTCTCAAGCTTAAAATATGTTGCATTTAAAAATATGATTTGAACAAACATAGTTTATTTAATGCATAACTCTAACTCTCAAAATGCATTTCTGACTAACGAGCGATGTAGATTCAATTGTGCGTTATTTCTGAACTCAACATCTGATTCATTATGTAATGTGACAACATGCAAATAGCTAATGCAGGAAAAACTAAAAAGAAAAGAGAAAAATAACTAATCTACTATACGACACATTGACGCAGGCAGATTAGGTCCTAGATTTAATGATTTTGAGAAAGTTTTTATAAAATAACACTATTTTGAATAAAAAATTTGAATTAAACTTCAATTGTTTAATGTTTAAAAAAAATGAAAGCTTTTAAAAAAGTCAACTTTTTATAATAAGATGGTTATATCACATGAGGTTTGAGTAGCCTATTTACAAACATAGCTAAGAGGATTGTACCATATTTTCAGGAGCATGTAAAAATCATTTATAATAGAAAAAAATTATTATTTTCAACAATGAACCATTGCAATCGAATAATAAAAACAAAAATTTAACCCCTTTAAAATTTGAGAATTAACGTAGCACGATAAGTAGAATCTGAAAATCTAATAAAATTTTTTCCTCCGAGGCTAATGGGCTCATTTTGATGATTGTTATCAAAGTAAGAGATCACCCAGGGATGATGCTTCCTATTCGACATTATCATCTGCCCTTTCTTTTTGAAATGGCGGCTGATAAACGTGTGGCACTAAAAACTGAAGTGCTGAAAAGATTAACGACATCAATAAAACTACAATTTGCTTAAAACCTCATAAATTTATGTACATAACGTACTTCCGCAAAAAAGAGCTGGAAAAAAGGATGGATGTAAGATTTTATTGTTGAATTACTCAAAATGCATTTATATTTTTTGTTGATTATATGTATACTTTTTAAATATTTTCTTCTCCCTTTCAAAGTTATTAAATTATCGAACTATATCAAGAAATTTCAAATTAAGGGTTCACAATGCTATGATAAAGCCACTTCTAATATATGGCTGTGAAACCTGGACATTAACAAGGCGGCCTAGAAAGAAGTATTGAAAGATTTCAGAGAAAAATCCTCTGCAAAATAACTGGAGCGATCTGGAATCACAGAACTAACACGTGGAGGGGAAAGAAAGGCCAATAAAAAACTGTTTATAAAAACTGGTCATCAATATCTTATAATATGAAGGTAAGGAGGTTAAGATGGGCAGTGCATGCAGTTTAAAGCAATCCATCTGGAAGCCTCTATAAGAGAATGAATGTCTTAATAGTAGGCAAAAGACCATGTAGAAGGCCAAGAAGCAGATAATTAAAAGAAACAACCCAAGACAGGCAGATACGGAGCAGGCTGGTTTAAAAGATGGCAAAAGTTCTACAAGGTCTGTAATGTGGTGGGTGGGGTGGCCGAACGGGCTAACGTGTGTGCACAGCACTGCCGTTGCCCGGCAACCTGATCTATGAGACAATAGATTTAAAATAGTCACGAGTTTGAGTCCCGGTGCTGGGGGAGTCTTTTAAATCCCCGCTCACACCCTCTGGTCCGGGAAAACCACGCATAGCCTCTAAGGCGATGAAGGGGAGGACCCAAAAAAATAATTTTGTGTTTACGTTTCCCAAAAGTGGTAATGAATGAAATGTGATGTCAGCCACACGTATTTAATAAATGTATATTTATTTGGAAATAATAAACCATTGTGTAATAGTTTGCAGCAATTTATTTATTTTTTTATATATTGAATTAGATACCAAATGTAATTCAAATTGAATAAATAACAGATGTGATACTTTTATTAACAGTTTACTTGTTATTAAAAAAAATTGGACATGATTTATATTTATTTACTAACCAATGATTATATTTTTCAACACACACCTTATATGATTGACCATGTATGGTTTGTAAACAATGTGTGGATGTACCATTTTGTGACAAGAAACTGCTTTCATTCTTTTAATTGCTAAACTAGGTTGAAACTACCTAACGGAAACAATATATAATCCATTTTGTGACAAGAATGAATGCGAACATGTTTGTAACTGGGCTACTCAGTTATATTTAACAGCTGATGTGATTCCACTAGTAATTATTTTTCTAGCAAGTAAAAAAAAAATCTAGAACCTAATCTCTAGCATTTGTTTAATAACTTTTTAGTGTATTAAGCCATTTTTCAGTCTCTTCTCTAGAAAAACATACCTCCTGTATTGACATCGATTGGTAAGTCCATTAAACACACTTCGCTCTTGGCTAAATAAGAAATGGATATTAACCTCAAGTCTCAATAAAAATACTATTTCGTAAATCTAATTATAATAGCTTATGATATATAATGAGTACAAAATATTTTTTTTTTTTAAATATAATTTAAAACTAATTACAGGTAAATATATATCTAAATGGCTGATATTACATTTCCATAAAACAGCCTTAATTGAAAGTTGTTAAAAATGGTTTAATAAATTAATGTAATAGTTAAAAGGCAAGCTGATCTAGTTCTACTAGTTCAGGAAAAAGCAAATAGCTGCTCTGTAGTTTCTCCAAAAAGGAAAATCCCGAAGAGGAGGGGGCACAAAGGATTTTGTTTTGGCAAGCAGTTGGTGTTTCACTGCAGTGAAGAGAGGGTGAGAGAAGGGATCCTGGCTCCAGTGGGTAAAACCCAGTAATAGTATTACCATCTTGGAAGTTGTTGTTTGGCAGAGAGACTAGTTGCGTGGAATTACAAGAGAGAGGATCTCCAAGAGAGCTTGAGTTGAGTAGAAGAAAGTGTCAGCATTTTGGAAGGTGTGTTTGTCAAAACATAGGAAAATGTTATAAGACAAATGAATTCAATGGCACAAAGGAAGAAACAGTTTATATAGAAAAAAGGTTAGCTTGCCAATGCATAACTGACTTTATTTTAAAATCAGTGTTTAATTTTAGTATAAATAGTGTAAATAATAATAGTTTGTCTGGGTGTCTTGATCTGATTGGCAGTAATCCATACGTGAGATAAAATAATTCTAAATTTCAATTTAATATATTAATGCTCTTATAGTTTGTTTTTTATTTAACTACCTGTTATTTCTTTTGGAAGTAACGCTACAGTAGATATATATATAAATTATATTTCTAATGATGCTATAATTCACTTCAACACTTATGTTATCTTATAAGTTTTTCAGTTTCTTTATCTAGTAATCTGTACTGGTTTAATATCAACAGATATTTTTTTGCCTAGTACCAATTAATATTTATAGTTTGTATAACTTTTTTTTTAGCTCAGATAAAACTGTACCATGCAGTTCAAAACTTTGGTAAAAACAATAAAATACAAATACCCTGACCAACTTCTTAAATTATAATTACAATCATATCCATAAGTATTATAAATGTAATTAACATTGCATTGTAAGAGATTTTTTTTTTATATTCTAATTGATGTTGAAAAATATATAAATGAGATATTTGTTAAAACTATTTAAATTAATGGTAAAATTATACCTGGCTGGCTGATGGGCTGGTCTATAACAGTATGCCTCGGGGACGAGGGGATGTCAATTAACTGCCCGACGTTTGGAGGAGGCGGCCGCTCTGGCGGTAACTTGGACTGCTTTCGATCGTTTGTGGAGCTCTTACCACTCTCGCACACAAGCCGCCTGTAAGAGAACTGGCGACTGCCTTTCATCGTCGTTGTAACTTTCAGGCTCTCTATTTGGCAACAAATATATACAAAGTCATTTTATATTTAAATTAATTTTGTGTTTACATTTTTAAAAATTTGTACTACGGATAATACAGCAGTAGAGAAGAAGAAGAAAAAGTAATTTTATTTATCAAAATTACATAATATAAATTACAAAATAATATTTTTAGATTCAAAACCGAAAATCAGACGTGCTACATGGTCTGTTAACCGTCAGAGGAGTCTGTGTTTTATAACAAAATTATGTTTCAATCTATTCATTTACAACTAATTAATAAGAAAATAAGAACAATTATTACAATTTAATTACATTAGGAGTGGTACTAAAATTCTCCAATTTATTAATTGTTAAATTCTCTAGTGAGCATTATTCTATAGGAGAAAGCAGACTTGCAGTAAATCACCAATGCTCTCCAATTGTTTCCATTTAATAAATCTATTACTTGACCCCGAGATAAATTTCTAGACTTTAACCATTTAATTCTAAATTCAGAGAGTATCCGACAAGCAGCCAGGAAGTGATAGAGATCTTCTGTTTCGTTTGTATTACACATGCTACAATTATTATTTATTTGTTGGAAGTGTTTATAATTTAAGTTCAAAACATCAGCTCTAATTTTAATTAGCCATTTGATCACCACCAATGAGCTTTTGTCATCAATATAATTTACTGAAGTTAAATGAGGGTAAAAAGTGAAAGTTTTAGAATTCTGAACTTTACATATTCATTATATGTCTTTCTGAATTTGAGTTCTTAGTAAATATAAATTAGCTCCGCATAGTTTAACATCATCACATTTAGATCAATTTAAGTTGAAATCTACGTAGTTCTATCAGATTAAGTAAGTCCCTGAACCATGCGATTTCTTTTTTAATTATCTGTAATGCTAATATTTTTGGATATCTATGTGGTGGAAGATTCAAAATTTTTTAATGTAATCAAAATGGAATTCAATTGTGGAGATAAATAACGGATCTATTTTTAATAAAATAGTATAAATCCCTTTTCTGGCATTAGAAAAATGGATTTTGATAAATGAGGTATTAAAAGAAAGGATATTTTGTGGAGAAATGACAAATCCAAATTTCATTTCTTTAAATTCTTACAAAAATTCATTGAAAAAAAAATTATGGTATAGAAGTGAAAATATCAACAAGGCAGGATTAATAACGTGAGATAAAAATATTTCCCTCGCTTACAGTATGCAGGTCCGATTTTTAGTTTCTGAGATATTTTAATCCAAATACAAAAATTAGACGACCCCAGCCGACTTTATCCAAAAAAATTTTTTTTTTTTTTTTTTTGTTAACTTTTATTATGATATTTACAACTGTATTAGTATGAATACATCAAGTAAATGTGTACATAGGAATATAATCACATGAAACACGCTTGTTGAGAAACCACCCATTGGTAGCACTCTAATAATTTGTCTACATGAGGAGATCACGAGGCCATCTCCTTTTCAGACGCCTCGGAGGATAATCAGGAATCGAATAGGAAGCAAGATTAGAAACAAGAGGATTCTGATGGTTATGAAGTTTATTATGGAAGGATAGGTATCTGGATTTGGCCAAATCGGAAACATATGGAACATTGAGGTCTTTATGGATTATTTTATTTGTGACAAAGTAAGGAGCATTGAGGATTTTACGAAGGATTTTGGATTGTAAAGATTGGATACGAGAGGAATTTGATGGTTTAGTGGAGCCCCACAGCTCAACTCCATAAGTCCAAATAGGTCTTATTATAGTCATGTATATGAGTCGTTTGTAATTCATTGAAAATTTAGAGCGTTTGTCCAGTAAGTGTTGGAGTAAGCGGAAACGTCGAGCAGTTTCTTGTCGTTTCAGTCTTGTATGAGCATTCCAAGTGAGACGTTTGTCCAGCTGGAGTCATAGGTATCGAATTTGTTCTACAGGGATAAGTGGGGTGTTATTAAAGGATACTATAGGACAGCAAGTCATTGGTTTACGACGAAGGGTAAAGGTGATTTGATGGGATTTATTGGAATTTATTTTAATCCTCCAATTTTGACACCATTTTTCAAGACCTGTGATGTGTGATTGAAGAGTTTGGGATGCAATTGTTGGATCATTATTAACTGACAGGATACATGTGTCATCAGCATACGTAGTGATGACAGTGTTAGGATGGGTTGGGATATCAGCTGTATAAACTGTGTAAAGGATAGGACCAAGGATACTACCTTGAGAAACTCCGGCAGATTGAGAAAAGAGAGATGAATAGGTATTATTGTGATTTACTTTGAAGTGTCTATCAGTAAGATAGGAACTATCCAAAAATAAACACATAATTCCTTATTTTTACAGCTAATTAAAATAAAATATCTAAATATTTATACATCCCTCAACAATAAGACGTCAATTAGTATAAGACAATTGTGCAGTTTTGATTCTGTTTTCCTTTCCAACTGTCTTAACTCGCCGTCACACCAAAATACAATTTTAAATTATAGCTCATTACAAAGAGAACAAAATTAAAATTGTCCTCATTTACAGTATTCAGGTCTGAATTTTAATTTCATAGATATTTTAATCCAAATGTTCAAAAAACTGGTTACCATTTGGTTTTTGACACCATCTTTTTCCCTTTTCACCTCTCTAACTCGGTAACTCGTCAAGATACAACTTTCGATTATAGCTCATTACAAAGAGGATGAAATGCTAAACATTTTCTTTAGTTACAGTACGGAGATTTGATTATTAGTTTATGAGATATTTTAATCCAAACACTAAAATATCTTTTAAAACTCCAACATTGATAAGTCGATGGATTAAAATGATACTAATCATTTAGTGTTTTAAAGATTTGGTGCCTGCATCAAAACCTAGTTACATTCCTTTGGAATGTACCAACTCCTGCATTTTAAAGCACAAAAATGGAATTCATCCATCATTTAATTCATTCCAAGGTGCCATATTTCCAATGATGATTCTTTCGAGATTTTTAAAAATTAAAATATATTGGTCTGTACGAAACTAACAGTGTAAATATCACGTGAACGATCCCCCTATGCTAAACCACTAAACTTTTATTAGCTTTAGTAGGATGATGAATATTCTTCAACCAAAGGATTACATATGGTTCTGGTGCAGGGATCTAAAGGAACGACGGACTAAATGATGGCATCTCTATACTACTAGGCAAATATGGAACAGTATTCCAAGTTGAGGTACTGGCGATATCTCACTGTGCATCAAAGCTGTTGCTTGAAGGATTGTTGGGACGGAATATCTTAACTGGCAATCAAGACGTGATTCAAGCACTGGAGTATTATCATTTGCTGACGTTTCAGCTAAGAGATAAGAAAAGAACCAGATAACAATAGGTATGAGAAGCTATAAATATTGAATAATAAAGAATTAAAATTAAAAAGGTGAAAGGTATAGGTATCAATGCTGATACCACCAAACACTCTCTACAATGATTAACTTTTAGTATTAAAAAATCCAACCAGTAAAACTTTGAATCAGTGGTATAAATGAATTAAACAATAATAATAATAATAATAAAAGGCTTAGCGAACCCGAAGGTTCGATGACGACACCACCAATCGCTTATTACACACCTCCCTCCACCGTTTGCCATCCAAACCCAGTAACTTCAAATTGGCTTTAATGCAATCTTCCCACCTTCGCTTCAGTCTACCCCTCGGACGCTTACCATTCGGCACAGCAAATATTAACCTTTTAGGAATTCTCTCGTTACTAAGCCCAACAACTTTACAAGCCCATTTGATTCGCCACGATGAAATTACCTCAATTATATTGCCCGGATACAGTTCACGCAATTCGGCATTGTGTAACCGTCTGAACTCCTCGGTTAACTCATCCTTCTTCGGTCCGAATATTCTACGCAATACTTTATTTTCAAAAACCTTAAGACGCTGCTCATCCCTTAATGTAAGTGGCCAAGTTTCGCATCCATAAAGAACTGTAGGCAAGATAATTGTTTTATAGATTCTAATTTTTAAGTTCCGGGACAAGAGGCGCGAACTAAGTAGTTTTGCCACAGAAAAATAACACGAATTTCCCACCTTCAGTCTAACCTTAATCTCTTCTTCAATTTCGTTTTTTCTAGTTATTGTAGAACCTAGATACCTAAATTTATCTACCTTTTCAAACATATTACCATCTATATCGATATCACCAGTAGTATCGCCATTTTTGCAGCTAACCATATATTTTGTTTTATCCACGTTTATTTCGAGTCCTAGTTCTTTACTGGCTTTCATTAACGTTGTCGTATTTAGTTTTATAGTTTCAACGTCTTCGCTTAACAGTACCAGATCATCAGCATAGTCCAGCACGGATGTTGTCCCACCCAGATCCAACCCTTTTTCGGTACGCATTACCTCCCTAATGCCAAATTGAACAGGACAGGCGAAATAAATGATTTTAACATATAAAAAAAATTCTCAATATTTACTTCTAGTATTGTTTTGTGGTTGGATTCCCAAGAGATCCGGAGGCGTCATGGGGTTATTGAGGTACACAGGGTCGATCACCGAAGGAGAGCCCCACGTTTTACCTCCTCCGATAGATCCATGGCCGGTGTGAATGAATGAGTTATCGAGAGGAAGCGAAATATCAGAACCATCCATCTTACCGCTGGAGAGGCAAAACCTAAAAATTTAATTATTTATTAATAATTATTACAAGATGAATTATCAATTCAAAATTATTTTTTAATCATTTGAGTGGCTTCATATCAAAGATAGGCAGCTGTAATTTTTAGAAAGTGGTGAAAAATTCAATTTTTGTTTTATAAGTTCACTTAAAATTAAAACTGTTTCTGATGATTTTATTTAAGAATATTCTAGTTTAATCGTGAAACAAATCATCGGATTAGGTTTAAATTGTAGCTTTGTTACAGAAAATTGGCTTTTTCAATTCTTAAAAATGAAAGATATCTTTGATATGAGGCCAATCAAATATATAAATATATCTTCCTACTTTATTTCTTGATAATGTTCTGTTTAAATTATAACAGTTATATATTTTCAGTGAAACATGATCTTCACATTATAA
Source organism: Nezara viridula (assembly GCA_928085145.1). Lineage (NCBI taxonomy): Eukaryota > Metazoa > Arthropoda > Insecta > Hemiptera > Pentatomidae > Nezara > Nezara viridula. The sequence goes on along the minus strand of OV725079.1, from coordinate 180,193,942 downwards.
GCTTTTTAGGGAAGAGAAGATGGGATAAAAATTGTTTATGTTATAAAACAGAACAATTTATGATATAACCTAGTGATATTAATTATATTTCCGTACTAATAGGAGCTATAAAAAAAAATGGCTGTTTTTCAACCAAATATTTGCATTATTATTTCTTTGATATAAAATACAATTGATACTCAAAGTATAGTCCATTGTTATCCACTGTGATTAGCCATATGCTAACCAATAGCTCGATCCCACGCTCATACCATTAGATGGCTGTCAAAGAACTCATGGAGCGCAATCTAAACTTCCGTAGAATTAGCAAATTTTTTACCTTAAAGAAAATAGGCCATGTATCTAAATAAGTAATAATGCGAGGCTGAGAGGTCTGGACTATATAGTGGATGAGGCAGGAGTTCAAGCCCATTAAGTTCTTTAAACTTTTCTTTGGTTCGACCGGAAGTGTGAGGACGAGCATTATTTTGTTGGAATAAAATTTCTTTACAGATGACCAAAGCAGGATAACACTCTGACAATCTCACATACAATCCTTCCAGTAGAGTTCAGAATTCACAGAGCATCCATCAGGAACAAATTTGTGATGAATAACACCTTCAAAATTCTAAATAACGCAAAGCATTGATTTTTTTTTCAAATTGTTCCCTTGCAGCAACCAGAAAAGCAGTTTGACCATGATCCAGCCATTGTTAACAAGGATTTCATCAGTAAACCCACTTTTCATCACAGGTGACAATCTTCCGATAAAATATCATATCAGAAGGGTTTTTTAATAAACGTTCACAAATTTCTAACCTCTTAGCTGATTGCTGAGGAGTAAGTTCGTGAGGGAAAAGTCTACTGCTCTTTTTTACGTTCCCCATGGAGAGTAGATGGATTTGATTCAACAGATTCCTGCAGAACCTCATCAATATCCATTAACGGTCGCCCGTTGCCCTTCTTATTTTCCGACATCGTATCTCCAGAGCTAAATTTTCAAACCAAGTGGTCAAGGACACCTTCCCCCTCATATTTAATAATTTCACGAGTTGCTTCAGCGGCTGAGAAATTTTTTTTCCAGTAATGCCTTAAAATTATGAGAATTTCGTAGGACACTGTCATGTTTCTTCTTTGAAACAAATAACTAAACTGAGGCTTCTTTTTTAAGAAGTCGAATGGTATTAAAAAAGCTTAGAGAATGCTCTAAAGGGATTATTAAGTATTAAATAGGACTAAAATATTTACAGTCCTTTGAAATCTTGAATTTGATAAAACAATAATTTTTTTTCAAATACCCTATTATTTATACACACATACCTTGGAATGTAACCAATGTTATAGCTGACGAGAGACTGGGCTTTAGCCCAATACATTTCCGAGTAAGCTTCGATGAGAACCAAAGAGTCGCCGACACTGACGGAATTCAGTAGAGGCCCTGGTGGCTCCGATTCAGGTACTGTAGGCTCTTCTTTCACCTTGACTATGCTTGGTGCCTCTCGGCACATCACAGAATGTATCGTCTGGAAGCTTGGTCTTTCGGATGGTTCTCTGTCCCAACACTGAATAAAGCAAGATGTATCTTCTTAAAGCACATACAACCAGCAGAATAATACAGACCATATAAAAATATATGAAATTAGTAAATTAAAAACTAGAGCATGCTCTTGTTAACTGGGCACTCACATGAATTTTCAATTTGTATTCGTTGTTGAAGATTAAGTTATAACTATAAAAAATGCAAAAAATTACAAATTTTTATGACACATATTTGCAAATATAATTTTTTTTAAACGATCTTTATTTGAATAATAATAATACAATTTGCCAAAATAAAGAGCTTTAGTTAATATGGCTCTATGTGTACATTCATTCCATGTGTTACATCTAAAATAAGAATTGAAAAATAAATATATAATAAAAATAAAAAGTAAAATATACATTAAAAAAATAACAATAAAAAGAAAAAAAATATTAAAAAAAAAACTTTTCACCATAGGCGCCATTATTTATTTCATTTAACGAAAACAATTCATAACAACGAAAATCTTTAGGTGTGAATATCTCCTAAACAAAGTGTTTGTGGACGTATCTTCAGAGGAAATTTTTTCCTTGTTTTGAGGTAATTAGTTCATTTTTGCAATAGGGCTAATTAACATAAAACACTCTTTATATAATAGTTAACATCAACCAGAAATAATTGTCCTCCAAAATGGGTCAGAAACCCGAAACCTAGACTTGTAGATAGATAGATTATAAATAATAATAATTGATAAATTGGTACTGTATAAATAACAATACACTTTTATTTTTATTATTATTATTTCTATTATATAAAAAAATAAGTGGATCATCACTCAAGTTTTTGAATATCAAAGAGCCTATTGAAGGCCGACCGGCCACCAAAAGCATAGCGGAGTTGAGCTGAGTCAGCTTCCAAAACTGAACCAAAGATTTTAAATGAGAGGCCAGCCACCAGAAGCTGAGCGCAATTGACTGGAATAACAAGGATCAGCTCAGGTCAGCTTTGGGTCGACTTGGCTCCGCAGTGCTCAGCTTCCCCCACCACACCTATTCACCACTGCCACACAACCGTGGCGCTGTGGTTTTATTTAGGGTCCAATGTAAAATATGCAATGGATGTGGAAGAATTCTTAATTGAATGTGTAAGGGAAAATATTTGATTTTATACACAAATATTCGAATTCTTAATTTCAGCTCCGACATGATCATCTTTGCTAGTATTTTAAAAGTATTATATATATGTTATATACTTTTTAAAAAATGTTATCCGCTTGTTTTCACGGCACAACCTCTCAAATTATTTTATTTTGTTTCAGTGTAAAATATGCTATAGATGTGGAAGAACTCTTAATCGAAAGTGTAAGGGAAAATATTTGATTTTAAATCACAAATATTCGAATTTTCTTTTCAACTTTGGCATGATCAACTTTTATATTTTTTTATGTTATATATGCTATATGAGAAGGAGTTAGTCGAGGGTGCGGTCAAATAAATAAAAAATTAAAATATATTAATTATTTTAATTTTTGCCGACGTTTCGACCCACTTTGTAGGTCGTCTTCAGGGCTACAAAAGATACAAAACATGTTGAAAATAAAAAATAAATATAAGTAGATATAAAAGAAGAAGAAGTTGCCAGATACAGAAATAAAAGATGGTATCAGAGATATAGTGGGTGGCAATGTAGTTAAATATTAAGAATTATATATGTAAAGATACAAATAAATGGAAAATAAGTAGGAATAAAAATAAAAATAAAGGAGAATATAGCATGTAAGTTAAAAATAAACAGATTGCGATAAAAAATAAGGAATAAGTGTATAACAAACTAATAGAGATTACATTAGATAACTGTGGGTTAACAGATAAAGGAAATAAATACATGAATGTTAATGAATAAATAGATTGAAACCACTATATCTCTGATACCATCTTTTATTTCTGTATCTGACAACTTCTTCTTATTTTATATATACTTATATTTATTTTTTATTTTAAACATGTTTTGTATCTTTTGTAGCCCTGAAGACGACCTGCAAAGTGGGTCGAAACGTCGGCAAAAATTAAAATAATTAATATATTTTAATTTTTTATTTATTTGACCGCACCCTCGACTAACTCCTTCTCATATTATATCAACGGTCAACCATCTCTACATCATTATATATGCTATATATTTTTAAAAAACATGGCATACAGAATATGGGAAGGATACCAATGCAAGGCAAGTTGCTGACTGAGCTGCGCTTTGGGTGGCCAGTCTGCTTAAGATATAAATTATATATCAGATTTAGTTATCTGAATAATGTAAATAGATGATTCAGCCACCAGTGTTAATATCGAAATCTCTCCACAATATTTCACAAATTTTTTTTCATAAGCTAGCATAATATAACAGAATGGGTACCTGCAACATCAAGGTGTACAGTTTAGGAGGGCACGCTTCGGGTTTATATAATCTTTCTCCTTCTTTGTCGATCTGGAAAAGAAGAATATTAAAATTAATTAAAAGTTGATCAATTAAAAAAAATCCAAATATAGTTAGTCAATATTTAGGGTAAGCACACCAGTGATAGACATAGCTAAGAGAATTTTTGTCTTATGCCGCTGTAATTAGTATATTTATAAACTTCTCCGTTGAACATTTAAAATCTCTAGGGTCACCTTTTTCTATTTAACACTTTAAAGTTGAGAAAATATTCAGTTATGCAGGTATAATCTCCATTTAAAAAATAAAACTTTTTTTACTAGTGATGGACACTTCAAAATTCAATTATTCTATCTAGTAATGGGCAGATCCTCGAGGTAGTATCCTTGGTCCTATCCTCTACACAGTCTATACAGCTGACATCCCTACCCATCCTGACACTGTCATCACCACATATGCTGATGACACATGTATCCTATCAGTTAATAATGATCCATCAACTGTATCCCAAACTCTTCAATCACATATCACAAATCTTGAAGAATGGTATAAAAACTGGAGTTAAAATAAATTCCAATAAATCCCATCAAATTACCTTTACCCTGTCGCAAACCCATGACCTTCTGTCCTACAGTATTCTTTAACAATTCCCTACTTATCCCAGTTGAACAAATCCGGTACCTAGAATTCCACCTGGACAAACAACTCACATGGAATCCTCATACCAGACTGAAACAACAAGAAACCGCTCAACGTTTCTGAGTACTCCAACACTTACTAGACAAACGCTCTAAGCTTTCAATAAATTACAAACGACTCATATATATGACAATAATAAGACCTATTTGGACTTATGGAATTGACCTTTGGGGCTCTACTAAACCATCGAATTCCTCTCGTATCCAATCCTTACAATCCAAAATCCTTCGTAAAATCCTCAATGCTCCCTACTTTGTCACAAATAAAATCATCCATAAAGACCTTAATGTTCCATATGTTTCCGATTTGGCCCAATCCAGAAACCTATCCTTCCATAACAAACTCCAGAACCATCCGAACCCTCTCGTTTCAAACCTCGCTTCCTCCTCGATCCCTGATAACTCTCCGAGGCATCTGAAAAGAAGATGGCCTCGTGATCTGCTTATGTAAATATATTATTAGAGTGCTATCAATGGGTAGTTTCTCAACAAGCGTTTTCATGTGATTGTATTATTACTGTGTGCACATTTACTAGTTTTATTTTTTTTATAACACAGTTGTAAATATCAATGAACAAAAAAAAAAAAAAATAAAAGTAATGGACAGGAGGTTAGTATTATTTATGGGCATACCTCAGAAAAAGTCCGAAATCTTCATTTAAATAAAAAGATAAGATAAAATAAATATTACACTGTTGTAAAATAAATGCAAAAACTGTTGGTTCAAGGTATCAAAGACATTGAAAGAATCAAGGTATGAAACACATTGATCTCAAGAGTACAATAGAAAAACAATGTTAGACATTTTAAAATTTTCTTTTGAAAGTATGTCCATACAGTTGTCAATAGAGGGCATTATTCTTCAGTCTAGAAAAAACTGGAACCTTTAAATCAACAAGAAAGCTTATTATTTACATCCACAGTCCAACCAGTCCATAATTGGTGCGTTCACTCTAATTATTTAAATCTATTATCATGGCTTAAGTTATTAAAGATTAATAACATTAAGGATTTTATCATAACCTTTTCCTCATTATATATATATCATAGATGAGTAAGTAACAAAATCTGCCAAAAAGCGGCAATATTGCTTCCTCACCATTTCTATTGGGCAAATCATCAGTTCTACTAATATTTATGAAATAATTATCAACTTGAGCAATTTACTTACTTTCACCAAAATCTCTGTACCATTGAGGCCGATCCAAGGCTCCTCGCCGAAGGTGAACATCTCCCAGACCGCAACAGACCACATCCAGGCATCGGAAGCATGTGAGAACTGCCGCCTCCGCAAAGACTCTGGTGCACACCAAGGAAATGGTACTCGGGAGTGAGCAGTCATCACGTAGCAGTCTGTCTCCTCAGGGATAGCTCTCATCAGTCCAAAGTCGCCAATTTTTACCTGAAATCAATTTAGGTCACTATTTGTGTAATAATGGTCGTCTTAACGTACATAGACTCTAGCTTAAATAGAGAACCATGTGAAAACCTCACATATCCACTTTATCAACCTAACATATGTTTTATTAATAAATAATCAAAATCAAAACATTTATTAATGATTTATACAATTTAGACGAACAGACTATAAAAAGCCCAATGAAATTTCTAAATAAACAATAGACTATAGATAATTAATAAAACTTAATCTAAAGAGTAATCTAAACTTAACTATTTACAACTAAACAACAAGAACTTACAGACTAACCTAAAGCTGATATAAAATTTACTACTATAAATCTGAATAACGTACAAAAATACCAAAGACTTCATCCATATAAGTCAGCTTCTTGCAGCAGTTACAGAGATAGAGAGAGAAGAGAGAACTAACGTTTCCTACAACGCACATATGTCTCTTCACCTTTTCCAATCACTGTTCCCTTCAATCTCCTAAAAACATCTGACCCTCTCTCTCTCTTTACACTGCCACATAAATTAACTCTTTTGTTTTGTGCACTACAATTTGAATTAATACTTTGGTTTGACCTTAAGATAGATTAGTTGGAAAATTTTTTTTCTTTTGAACCAATAAATTTTTTTTTGGAGGGAAACCAATTTAGGACCAATGATTTTTTTGTATTTTTAAACTCTAATTCTCTTTTCAAACTTTTTTTTTTTATGACCACACTGATTTCCAGTAGACTAAGGATTTTAATGAAGTTTTTCATAACCATTAAATTGTTAAAAGTTATTATGAAAAAAATAAAATTAAAATAAATTTCCTACAGAGGTTAAAATTTTTATGTAACTTCTGAAGTGAAAACTTCTTTAGGCGCGTTTTGCTTTTTTTTTTATGTAGAGTGAATTAGATTGAGTCGACTATTTGAATGGATTAAAATATCTCAAAAACTAAAAATCAGGCCTGCATATTATTCGTGAGAGAAATGTTCATCATTTCATCCTGTTTGTAATGAGCTATTATTCAAAATTGTAGCTTAACATGATGCCGTGTTAGGGAGGCAAAAGGGAAAAAGTAGTATCGAAAACCAAATTATAACAAGTTTTATGAAAGATCATCATCACTATCATCATAATCATTCTCCCTTTTACTGCGGTTCGGTGTGAGGGTTCTGCTTATGGAGTCTGGCCCAGCTGTCTTTCTCCTGCACCTACTCCAATCCATTTGACGCTTCCTGGATGCCTCCTCCTTTATACTGTCTTCCCAGGAGATGCAAGGCCTTCCTCTGGGTCTTTTCCCTCCCGTGTGGGTCTCATAAATCTTCCTGAAGCTTCTATCTGGGATCCATCTGAAGAAGATGCCCAAACCACTTAGTTTGTGCACCTTCAGAATGGCTTCCACCGGTTTGACGTCGAGATTAGCTCGTATGGTGGCGTTCCGTATTTTGTCTCTCCGTGTCTTTTGTTCGATTTTACACAGATACCTCATTTCCATGGCTTTTGTGTTTTGTGGTGAGGGTCCACGATTCTGAAGAACAGACAGAATAAGGAGGAATGTCGATTTATAGACGGCTAGTTTGGTCTGCTTTGACACCTCCTTGAAACCCTGTCTGACCATACTGAACATCCTCCCTGCCGCTCGAATTCTTTGGGCCACTTTGTCGTCTATGTAGCCACTCGCATTGAGATGAGCTCCCAGATATTTAAAGCTCTCGACCTGCTCTAATCTCTGTCCTCCAACCCTTAGTACCCTCATTATATCTCAAAAATTAAAAATCAGATCTGCATATTATTAGCGAGGGAAATGTTCATCATTTTATCCTCTTTGTAATGAGCTATTATTTAAAATTTTATCTTAACACGACACCGTGTTAAAGAGGCGAAAAGGGAAAAAATAGTATCGAAAACCAAATTATAACAAGTTTTATGAATGATCTGGATTAAAATATATATATATATATATATATATATATATATATATATATATATATATATAAAAAAATTGAACATGCATATACTGTAAGCACGGGAAATGTTCAACATTCCATCCTCTTTTTAATGAGCTATTATTTATAATTTATATTTCATATTATTAATCTCGTCTTGTTGATCTTTTCACTTCTATTCATTTAACAATTCATTTGTTTAATTTTTTAAACAGTTTCTGTGAACCTGTTTAGGAAAAAAAGTTCTTAATATAATAGTTACAAGGAACGTTTTTTTATGGTAAGAGTTTAACTTTTAAGTTATTAAAAAAAATGCAAATAAAATGCAAAATAAGCAGTAATTAGCCTTAGATTAGAGTTATAATTTTTCTTAAATGAATTATTCCTGATTCTAAAGTGTAGTTTGTTTGAGCAGCTAAGAATATCATTTTTTAAATCGACAGGACTTTTATATAAAACTTTTTTAAAAATAAAAGTTCTGTAAAACCATTACTTGATAAGTTCCCAAAGAACTGAAAAACTATTGATAATATAAATTTCAATGATGCCAAAACTTTTTGGAAATAAAAACATTCTATTTCTTGTGATTCAATTTTTTTATTATTAAAATCATTCTTTATTTGGATTTATATATCGCTCAGTTGCTGCAATATGATCATAATTCAAAATTCAAAATTTTTTAAATGTATTCAAGTTTTAAATTGTGTATTAATTTCAGTTTCTTGAAGTGCTATCAATAAGCTGTTCCTATAAAACGTAATATCATGCTTTCTGAGAGAGTTTGGACAAATCAAGATTGTTCCTTACCTGGCTGAAATTCCTAACTAGAGTGCTTTAGGAAGAATGGCAGCCAATTGAGCTGTAATATTGTACATGATGTCGAATTTGTTGTTTTCGACTCTGTGTAAATTTTGAAGTTTTTGTATTGATATGTTATATAAATAAACGTATGAGTTATTTGAAATAATTAATTGGTTCGAAATAAATTTAGAATCTTCATTTCTTATTTATTTGAGTAATTAAAGAGGGAATGGAATAGAGTAGGCAGCTTGAGATGAATGAAATAAAACGTCATTCAAACGTCATAATACAAAATAACAATATTGTACACTTTATCATATTAAGAGATTACTAGCAGATAAGAGTACACATCATTGCTATTATTATTGCGATATTAACTTAAATAATCATGATTTTCGATTTATGACATTGTTGCAGAAAATGATCAATTGTAATATACACCTTTATTGGAAGTGGATAAAAATGATTTAATAAATTAATGTAACAGTTAAAAAGCAAGCTAACCTAGTTCTAATAGTACAGGGAAAAGAAAATGGCTGTTCTGTAGTTTCCCCAAAAAGAAAAATCCCAAAGAGGGATGGTAAAAAGGATTTGTTTTGGGAAGCAGTTAGTGATTAGCTGGGGTGAAGAGAGGATGGAAGAAGGGAACCTGGCTCCAATGGGTAAAACCCAGTAATAGATTACCAAGTTGTTGCTTGGTAGAGAGACTAGTTGTTTGGAATAACAAGAGAGAGAGGATCTCCCAGGGAGCTTGAGTTGAGTAGAAGATAGTGTCACCAATTTGGAAGTTGTGTTTGGCAGAACAATGGGAAGCTTTTGAAGACAAATAAATTTAGAGCTACAAAGGAAAAAATAGCATCTATAGAAAAAATGTTAGCTTGCCAATTCATACTTGACTTTATTTTAAAATCAAACAGTGTTTAGTATATTTAATTTTAGTTTTTCTGAGTGTTTTGATCTGATTGTCAGTAACCCACATCTGAGATAAATAAATAAATTAATACTCTTATAATTTTATTTATTATTCAATAACCTCTTATTAATTTAGGAAGTGTCCTAATAGTATTAAAGTGATCTTCGGAGGTTATATTATTATTATTATTATTATTTGTAAAATATAAGAGAGAAATTACACAATATTTATAAAAAATGAATTATAAAAAAAAAAAAATTATGAACCTGATCGATAGCAGACATAAGGACATTTCTGCAGGCGAGATCCCTATGAAGATACCTCTTAGCTTCCAGGTAGGCCATACCCTGAGCGACCTGAGTAGCGTAATCCCACAGAAGGCTGACAGAGAGTTGTCCCAGCTGCTTCCGAAGGTAGTCTAAAAGAGATCCGTGGGGAGCGAGTTCGGTGATCATCATCAACGGTTGGCTCAGCACGATACCGTACAACCTTTAGAATCGCATCGTATACAAAATCAGTTTATTAATTATAGACTATATTCTCCAAATATACAGGGTGTCTCATTGGCACTACACAAATGGCGGATGGTTCTAGAAAAAATTTCCAATGAAAAAGTTCATTTGATGCATTCCATGCCAATTCCAAACGGAAAAGGAGTTAAGATCAATTTTGTGGTTTTCTTAAGGTAGTCATGGATTTTATTGAATAAGAAGGAATTGCTCAAAAACTGTTTAAGATGATTAAATTCCAAGTACATGATCGTAAAATAGACACAATTTTTTTTAGAAAACAGTAATTAAGTAAGGTCAACGATAAAAGGGAATTTCTGTAGGTCTAATACGGCTGCTGCACCGCTGTACAGTACTCATACACGAGCAGGATATCTCTTTACAGCGGCCATATTAAACCTCCTGAAATTTCCTTTCATCATAGACCGTGATAAATTTTTCTCAAAAAACAGTCAATCAATTTAATAATCTTAAAATTTTTTTGAGCAATCTCTTCTTATTCAATAAAAACTGTGACTACCTTAAGAAAAACACAAAGTCTTAATTCCTTTTCCGTATGGAATCGGCCCATGCATCAAATGAACTTTTTTGTTCGAAATTTCGTCTAGAAGCACTCTCTAGAGTTCGGCTATAAAGAACTGAGATACTCTGTATAATTGTATTTAATAAATGTTAAAAAAATTATTTAGGTTAATCTTACAGTTAAATTATCATGACAAAAATGAATGAAGAGTCCAGGAACTACTTTTAAAAAACTACAAGACATTTTTATTGAAAATTGTTTAGCAGTACTGATTTGTACAGAAAAAACAAAAGCTGCTTCGGAAAAAAATATTTGTTTTTATTCTTAAATAATTTTTTTTGGAGGGGAGGGGGAAGGAGAAAGGGTGAGGGGTTTGGTTTTCATCAATGAGCGTTTATTAATTTTTTCATTATCGATGGAAAATTATTATAAAAATTTTGTATAATGAGCTCACAAAAATAGTTATTCCCAAGCATGTGTAAAAATAAGAAGAACATATGAATATATGGATGATTCTCAAATTATGGGCAATTTTCATGATTAAATTTTAATAGTTTGGATGGCATTTAAATACAATTTTCTAAATATCTACTACCTTCTATTGCCGCTCAGCTTTATCTGAGCATATGGCCAAGATCAAAAGTGCTTTTTCTCAGTAATAAGTAATAATGCTAATAATTCGGTTGTGAGAATGAAACGAGTTTTCAACTTGGTGATGACATTTTCAGGTATTTTATTCGGCCAAAACTAGAAGCCGTAGAATGTAACTGGTATTATAATTTTTGTTTTTTCCAACTGACTGGCTACAAACCGTAATTCAACGTGAATTATAATAAATGAAATAATTTGAACAGGCAGCGAGATAATATACATGGTGATAATGACAAGAATAAAGGTACGTGGTCAACTTATAAGAAAACTATGCGTAGAGGGAGGCTCCCCAACTGGTTGGTCTATCCGCTGGTGGCTGCCCTTTAACTCCATGGCTACTACTAAACTCTGAAGAAATTTCCCCACTGTTTCCTCTTTTCAATGCTTAAATATCTGATGTTATGTTTTTTGCTCGATAATGACATCAAAGTGATGGGACAATGTTTGAAAATACATAAACATACTTCACTATTAACAAAAGTTAAAAAAATATATAATTCAAAATGACTTAATTATCCTTTAGGACTGGAAATAAATTTCACTGTCATTTTACATAGGTTTCGAAAGAAAAAAAAAATTGTTTACTAGGAAACAGAGTGGGATAATATGTGGTTTTGGATTTTATTAGCTTAAGTAATTATAAAATCACACTATTATTTAATATTTTAATTTTTAATATTTCATTATGAAGAAATAGTTCTTCACTGTACAGTAGTGGGGAAAAAAATCGAGTTAGACTCGACTAATCACTTAAAAGTTGTAATGGACAAAACTTCCTAAAATGAGAATCATCCATATCTAGTAAGTGCTTAAGAAGTTATAATAGATAGAGAAGAGATACGTAGAAGATAGACAAAACTATTACTTCCAATGACTGCTTTTAATAATCCTTATTTTAATAATATTACAGCATAAAACAATTATTACAATTTTTCTGTATGCCCATAATCATAATAATTATTTTTAAAAACAAAAAAATTATTATAGAAGTTACCTGATGAGTTTTGGATGGTCTAACGAATGCATGGCTTGTACTTCCCTCATAAAGTCTTCGAAGACACCAGGCTGGGTGAGGGCATCTGCTTTAAGGACTTTGACAGCGACAGGTTTTGTCCTGCCGCTAGGCGTCGTCCATTCTCCCTTCCGTACAACTCCAAATGATCCATCTCCAAGTTTATTCCCCAGCCTAAAAGCCATTCAGAATACATATATAAGCAAAATAATAACTAGCTTACCTGTGCGAATACTCCGCACAACTTCCATTCAATAATGTTTGAAACGCAAAGGTACATACAAAGGTACAAAATACATACATTTAGTAAACCATGATTTATAATCTGCCGTGGTTTAACCATTGCATTTCCTTAAACTTATAATTTAAATATTAGCTTTTTCCTTTATTAGATTATCATAAAATAACAAAAGCTTGTAAACATTGCTTTTAATATCTGATGACAGCAAAAGGCTCAAATTCTCAGGGAGAAATAGTTAGTCCAACCAGGATGTATGTTACGTTATCATTTTAAAAAAATCTTTAAAATGATAAACTTCAAAAAATAAAGATCTAAAAGTAAAATATGATATAACTGAAGTACATTGACAAACATTCCAAAATGTGTTTAAAGGAAGAAACATTTATATAAATAAAAATATAATTAATTAAAAAGAATAAAACGTTTTTAAATTACAAAAATTATAACTAATTTATCTACTGTACACAAAAGAGCCAATTCCCAAAATCTTAAATTCGTCAAAGCCGTTTTTGAAAAAATTGCGAAATTTTTTTTAAATAGATGATAGGAAGTACGACTTTCGGCTTGTCGATCATGATGAAAATGTTGCTGTAACATCCCAGGCTTATAAAAACCTCAAATACGCAATTTTACTTTCGTAAGACTTTTACGATTTACTTTTACTAACGACACACACAGATCATTTTGCGAGACTTGGTTATTTAGAGTCAGAGGATCTCAAAACATGTATTCCCGTTGAAAATTCAAATTCGAAAATTTTCACGATCGCAATACTTTCCCTTATAGTCTATGGGCCAGACCCCTCTACCTTGCACCCCTCCCTCCCCCTTTCCTCTCCTCCTCCACTATAAATTGCATATCGTTGTGTTCCTAGTAACTATTTATTATTAAAAAAAAACCAATGTTTCCACGAAAAAAAGTGAACGCACCGCTCCAAAATGGCGGTCTGACGATTTTGACTTGATTTAGCCTTTTGGTCATTGAGAATCAGCATTTGGTTTAATTTCACCATAATTGGTCTTTGATTAAAGCTGAATAGTCAGAGAATAATAAAACAATATTAAGAAATAATTGGCTTAGGCAACAAAAAAAAAATACAAGTAAAATTAATTCTTTCAATAAAAAAAAAAGTTTCAAGTTGAAAATCAAGCGTCGTTTGTAAGTAAACGGCCAACAATAATGCGAAACGTGCTGAAATAAAACATCTGGAAAATACATTTCTCTTTCTAAAACACTGATTACTTTTTAAAATATTTGAAGTGATTTTGTATAAAATGCATTCCATTGGCAGAAAAAATATTATGGTCTTCACCATAGTTAACCTACATTGTCTCCTTATTATAATTTAAACTGCCCTAACATTTGAACCCCTTTCGGCATATCCTTGAAATATTCTGTTCATCTGTCTATTGTATATTCGTTTAGCCATATAATAGATACTGGCCATTGCTTTCTTTTCCGTTATTTTGGCAATTCCTTCTTCATTCGTTTCATATATTTTACGAATTTTTGGGTTCGATTTCGCGTTTTCCCTCATTTTGATTCCAAATATAAACAATTAGTTCCGATTACCAAGAAGAACTTCTTCTTAAGAACTTCGCCCTTTCCATCTTTCTTCAAAGAGAATAAAGAATTCAATATTAAAATTTCCTGTTTTTTTTTTATATGGGCAACCTAACCTTCGAACAAAATAAAAATTTTTTTTTTTGTTTATTTAATGGAATTTACAACTGTATACAAATACAACAAGTAAATATGCGCAAATATAAATAATGGCATGTACAGGCTTGAAGAGTTACTACCAGTGGTAGCACTCTCTAAATAATTTTAAGTAAGAAGATCACGAGGCCATCTCCTTTTCAGACGCCTAGGAGGATTATCAGGAATCGAGAAAGAAGCAAGAGTGGAAACAAGCGGATTTGGATGGGACTGAAGTTTATCATGAAAGGATAGATATCTGGCTCGAGCTAAATCAGCGACATATGGTACATTAAGGTCTTTATGAATGGTTTTATTTGTGACAAAGTATGGAGCATTAAGGATTTTACGGAGGATTTTGGATTGTAAGGATTGGATACGATAGGAATTCGATGGTTTGGTGGAGCCCCAAAGCTCAACTCCGTATGTCCATATAGGTCTTATTATAGTTATGTAGATAAGTCTTTTGTAATTAATAGAAAGTTTGGAGCGTTTGTGTAGTAAGTGCTGGAGCAGTCGGAAACGTCGAGCAGTTTCTTGTCGTTTCAGACTAGTATGAGGATTCCAAGTAAGACGTTTATCCAAATGGAGTCCTAAGTAGCGGATTTGCTCAACAGGAATAAGTGGAGTATTATTGAAGGTTACTGTAGGACAAGACGTCATAGGTTTACGACGGAGGGTAAAGGTGATTTGATGGGATTTGTTGGAATTTATTTTTATTATCCAATTTTTACACCATTCTTCAAGGCTTGTGATATGTGATTGAAGAGTTTGGGAAAATAAAAAAATGAATTTATTTTTTTTATTAGCGATATATCTCAGTTATATTAAACAACCCGGCACCTATTGATTATATATTTATTTTAGCTTATAAAACAGGTATTAATATGACTCATTTCAGGAAAAGTATATACAATATAGCTTACCTCTAGGAATTAGTAAATATACAAAACAAAGTGTTAAATTGCAAACGTTAAATAAAAATACAAGATATTCAGCGAAATATTTTTGAATTAAATTGTATTATTATAATTATATCATTTTTACAATAGAGGCATTCTTAAATGACATCCATATATAATAAAGATAGTAATATTTTTAAACAAATTATAAAATGTTTTTTTTTTTTTTTTTTGTATTGAGAAATATTACAATCTATCTCAAAAGAAATTTAAAATAGTGTTCAGAGATCATATTCAAATTCCAAATAAAACAAATACAAAAAAAAAATGTTTACTTTTTTTGAACAATTAAATTATTGCATAAATATTTGTTCGTTGATAAAATCAATATAATATACCAAATACGTTATTATAGCACTATAACTAAGCCATTTATGAGCACTGGATGGTGTGGTAGAGGCCTGTAGGCACCTGCACCAGTACCATTTTTCCGCCGATTGAATGCATTTTAAACAAAACCACTTCAAATATTTTAAAAAGTAATCAGTGTTTTAGAAAGAGAAATATATTCTCCAGATGTTTTGTTTTAACACGTTTTTCGTTACTGTTGGCCGTTTAATTACAAACAAAGCTTGATTTTCAACTTGAATTTTTCGTTGTTGAAAGAATTTATTTTACTGGAGTTTTTGATTGCCTAGACCAATTATTTTTTGATATTGAATATTTGATAGCTGACCGTTGCATTATAAAGGAAGGAGATGGTCCGGGGTGGCGGTCATAAATAGGCTAAATAGTGGTAAAACTATTTTATTAAAAGCCAACGTTTCGACCCGACTTTGCAGGGCTTCTTCAGGGAGGTGTGTTCAGCTAGAGGTTTCACTTAGAACTGAGTTCTAAGAGTTCTAAGTGAAACTCCTAGCTGAACACACCTTTCTGAAGAAGACCTGCAAAGTCGGGTCGAAACGTTGGCTTTTAATAAAATTGTTTTACCACTATTTAGCCTATTTATGACCGCAACTCCGCAACATTTACTTCCATTTTTTAATATTGTTTCAAGTTTTATTATTCTATGACTAATGAGATTTATAAAAAAGCTAACTATGACGAAATTAAATCAAATGCTGATTCTCAGTGACCAAAAGACTAACTCCAGTCAAAGTCTTCAGACAGCCATATTTGGACGCCATTTTGGAACAGTGTGTTCACTTTTTTTCGTGGGAACATTGGCTTTTTTTTTTTTTAATAAATAGTTACAAGGAACAAAACGATATGCAATTTATAGAGATGTGGAGAGGGGAGGAAGGAGATGTACGGTAGGGAGGTCCCCGTGTATTACTATAGGTAAATGAAAGTAAAAATTAAGATATTTTAACAGTAAAAGCAGAAGTACCTCCCCCCCCCCCCTCCAAAACCAATGACGCGTAAACCTTCACCCATTCCTCTCTTCTTCTAAAGAACAATGCAAACGAAGTAGAATTTGAATAGTCGTAATTTTTTTTTTTGGGAGGGGGGTCTTTACCTTCCACGCCTTTAAGGCTATACGGAGTTCTCCCGGGCTAGAGGGTGTGGGGGGGGATTTAAAAGACTCCCTCGGGCACCGGGACGCGAACTCATGACTATTTTAAAATCCACTGTCTCATAGATCAGGTTGCCAGGCAACGGCCCGTCCACTGAATAGTCGTAGATTATATACCATTCATTACACATCATGTGGTCTGTTCAATGATCCCACTTGTATTTTGATTTGAAACTTTTTATTTTGAAAATTCATAACCCCGTCGAAATGTGCCCCCTCAAAAATTGAAAATCGCATCAGAAAGATCTCCCCCCTCATTAATTTTAACTTGCGCCATAAAACCCCCATCTGGGTACTCCTGAGTAAAAGTAATATATATATATATTTGAATGATTAGACTTCTTACAGGACATCTTTCTCCTGGATAAGGCAGGTGAGGGCGGAAGATATCTCTGAGTCGACCTTCTTCCCGGAGGACTTGGCCGTGGCAACCCCGGGGATCACCCTCTTCAGCAGGCTCTTCCTCCACTGCGAGGCCCTTCTCTTCTTGGCGGCCTCCAGCAGTCTCCGGGCGGCAGGCCTGCCCATGCTGATCTTCTCCAGGTCCTCGGGGGTGACATAGTCGAAGTGGGAGAGTCTGGTGATCTGAAAGTCGATAGTATATTTTAGCTTCAATTAAAGTAAAAGCATTAATAAAATAAAATTTTAATTGTGATGTATATATATATATATATTAGTTGATTGTGAAAGTTAATTAGATAGCCGCACTAGCGGATCCAGGATTTAATTTTTGGGAGGGGCTTCAGCCTGAAACCTTTTTTTTTTTTAATAAAAATGACGGTAATTACTTTGAAAAAAAAAAAAGAAAGATACTAATTATATATATGAAATGGTGTTTAAGTGATTTCTTAAGTCCTTTAAAATGTAATTACACGAACTATAATACTTTAAGAGATAATTTTTTAATAAATTTTTCCGTAAAACATCGTTATATTTTACCATTTTGGGGGAGCTTCAGCCCGAAAGCCCCCGCCCCAGTAGATCTGCCCGTGCAACCTATGAAGGGTCTCTATCAATCTTCACATGGCCGCCATTTTGTATAGAGATCCCAGTGACCAGATTCAACCCGAACGTTTATAGAAGATGGTTAAGGATGTCCGTAAGTACAGCAAAATATTTAAAGGTATAATAGCAGACATCAAGAACTACAAGAATTATTATTTAAACAATGATCTAATGTTACGCAGAAAAGTAGGAAATTCAATATTTAAGTAGTCAGGTTTTTTTTGTATAATATGAAGCGATATATATAAAAAATATTAAATTTAAGTAATTAAAAATTGCACAATAACTAGTCAAAATAGTCAATGAGTGGAATTTTTTTCGTAAGAAGTACACTTTCGGTAAAGTGTCCGCTGGATTTCGAATAAAATGGTTAAGGCTGAAAATTCGAGATAAGTGTTAAATACTACCATCAACACGAACAATAATACATTAAGAGATAATTTTTAAATACTTTTTTTCCATAAAACATGGTTATATTTTACCATTTTTGGGGAGGAGGGGAGAGGTTCCAGTCTGAAAGCCCCCCTCCCCGTAGATCCGCCCGTGGATAGCCGTAATGATGTAGCCACGAATAAAGGAAATCCATAACTCCTCTCCACTATGCTCTATTTAAAATTTACTTCTTTCATGGAATGAATCTCGACCTTTCCACTCTGTTCAGAATAGATTTGGTTGTACCTCTGGAACAACATTCTCTCCCTTCTTCGTATACCAGAAATGAAGGGGTAGTAGGTAACGAAAAAAAAATTACTGTTTACAGAAACTGGTCAATCAAGTTATCATATTTTTTACTAAAGTTTGTCCTTATAAATTGACCATATCCATAGGCCTCATGAGAAAAATGCACGTCTGCATATAGCATATAGGCGCTGGAATACAATATGGCGGCCAGGTGAAGAAAGATAGAGACTTTTTTAAAGTTTTAAGACATGAAGTAATGGTCAGTTAACCCATCCCCGTGGATTTCAAGTCGAAAATTTGATTTTACGATTCAGAAAGTTCATTTTTTTCGGTTTTTCATTTATAACTGTGCAATTATGCGTTCTTGCGATGATATATATATATATATATATATATATATATATATATATATATATATATTTTTTTTTTTTTTTTTTTTCCTACTCCCCAGGAATTTCTTGATTACAAAATACAATATATATATATATATATATATATATATATATATATATATATATATATATATATATATAAATGTATATATACATAAATTTTCAATTTCCTTTTATTGCCCAAGGGTATTTTAAGGTAAGAGGGTTATGCACGCTGTATGCGTTCCTTGCATCTGTGGCCAGAGGCGTTGAACGCATACAGCGTGCATAACCCTCTTACCTTAAAATGCCCTTGGACAATAAAAGGAAATTGAAAATATATGTATATATGCATTTATATATAAATAATAACGATGATAATGTTTTTTGAGGAAAAAAATAACTAAACCTGACAAAATTTGTCAACGGTAATGGTTATATTCATTTTTTCGTTATCTTCTATAGTTTTCGAGATACCCGTCCTCGTAATTATAAAAAAAAAATGTTTTTGCCGCGCATTTTTATCATTATTTTACTCGCTTACTCTTTTTTCTTTTCGCACAGACCATTTTGCGGTACTTGGTTATTTGGACTCAGGAGACCTCAAAATATGTATTTCCGTTGAAAACTCAGATTCAAAAAATTTAAGGATCGTAATACTGTCCCTTACGAGATATTTCATATATAGGATCGTAAACCAATGACTTCCTGTCCTTCAATATCCTTTAATAACACCCCACTTATTCCTGTTCAACAAATCCGTTACCTAATGACCTTATACCAGTTATTGCTTTAAAAAATTTTCCTAGAAAAGCTCTCGTTTACATTACGCCTATTTTTAATAGCTGTCTACGCACTGGATATTTTCCCGAAACGTGGAAGAAAGCTGAACTCGTAGTAATTCATAAGCATGGTAAAAACGCTAAACAAGTCAGTAGCTATAGACCGATAAGTTTATTACCCATAGTTGGAAAATTACTAGAGTCAGTCATAAAAAGACATCTTGCATCCTTTTTACAATGTAATAGCATTATTCCTGATTTTCAATTTGGTTTTCAGTATAGTCATTCCACTTCACACCAACTGGCAAGATTATCAGAATTCCTAGTAAAGGGATTTTAAATGAAAAAACATACTCTTGTCACGTTTTTAGACTTTCAACAAGCGTTTAATAAGGTTTGGCATTGTGGTCTATTGTACAAGCTAAAGAAAGTGGACACGCCCAAATATTTATATGACGTTCTGAGCTCATTCCTCAACGGCAGAACATTTACAGTTAGAATAAATAATATAAATTCAACCTTAAGACAAATCCATGCCGGCACCCCACAAGGTTCTGTTCTTTCTCCCATACTTTTTAACTTTTATGTTCACGACATTATCCAATCCACAAACACCTCCATAACTATGTTTGCCGACGATACAGCTGTCTTTTCCCAACATATTAATAGCCTGAAATACACTGCAGTCTTACCTAGTAAATCTAGAACAATATTTAAAAAAATGGATGATTTGTCTCAACACCGAAAAATGTACAGCAAAAATTTTTACTCTTAGACGTCCCTCAGACCCTCCTGAACTGATTCTCAAAAATAAAGAACTAAAATGGAACCCAGCTAGTGAAGCAGTAAAATACCTCGGAGTTTATCTGGACCGCCGCCTTACGTGGAATTACCATATAAATAATAAACTGACCCAAACATACGCAAGGTTAGCAATGTTATATCCCATAGTAAATAGAAAATCTAGTTTAAAACCAGAGACAACTGTTCTTATTCATAAAACCATACTAAGACCCTTGCTAATGTACGGATGTGAAGTCTGGGGAGCCGCTTCAGCTACGAAAAGAAAAAAACTACAATCCTTTCAAAGCAAGGTATTAAGAATTGCAGTAGATGCCCCCTGGTTCATAAGAAACGCTCAACTACATCGAGAACTAAAATTGGAAACAATAGATGAATTCATCAAAAAACGATTTAAAAAATTCCATACGCAGCTACCAGCAGTTAAAGGTGCAGTGGCCTACAACTTAGGAAACCCAACCTCATCTCGAAGACTGAAGCCCAGACTGATCCAAGACATCATGTTATGAACAATTAATAATTTTCTCCTTATTAATTGTAATTATTCAGTAATTATAATGTATAAATAGTTAGGGGTGTTTTTTGCAAAGACTATACTCCACCAGAACAAATTGTTAAAAATCATCAAATTGTTACAACAACCATGTAAGGCCCACCAGGCCGATCTGGTAATAAATAAATTTAAAAAAAAAAAAAATCCGTTACCTAGGACTCCACCTGGACAAACGTCTAACTTGGAATCCTCATACCAAACTGAAACGACAAGAAACCGCTCGACGTTTCCGACTACTTCAACACTTACTAGACAAACGCTCTAAACTTCCAATTAATTACAAAAGACTCATATACATGACTATAATAAGGCCTATTTGGACTTACGGAGTTGAGCTATGGGGCTCCACTAAACCATCGAATTCCTCTCGTATCCAATCCTTACAATCCAAAATCCTTCGTAAAATCCTCAATGCTCCTACTTTGTTACAAATAAAACCATCCATAATGACCTTAATGTTCCTTATGTTTCAGATCTGGCCCAATCCAGATACCTATCCTTCCATAATAAACTTCATAACCATCCCAACCCTCTTGTTTCTAACCTTGCTTCCTATTCAATTCCTGATAACCCTCCGAGGCGTCTGAAAAGAAGATGGCCCCGTGATCTCCTAATATAGACATATTATTAGAGTGCTACAAATGGGTACTTTCTCAACATGAGTTTCGTGTCATTATATCCATGCACGAATTCACTAGATGTATTTTTTTTTATACAGTATATAAATATCATTTAAATAATAATTAATATATATATAGGCAATGGAATTAAAATCGACATTAAATGATGAAAACTTTGAAAGGATTTTTATGAATCTTTATAACATCTATATTAAAAAAATCAGAGTCTGGCAATTGGATCTTGCTACCTGTAAAAATGGCGGTTGATTTAATGAATATTAGACCAATAACTTTAAAATCGAAACAGGAAAATTATTACAAAAATGTGGAAAAAGTTGTTGGTTGTTTGATGTAAACAAAAAAAAAATTGTTAGCGCAGTAAAAAAAAAACCCTGATATTTTCGATGTTTCTTTGTTTTTTTCCATAAACTCCTAAGTGGTGTATCGAAACAAAATGCGTCTTGTTTAAGAACTAAAAAACTAATTTAAATTGTGCGTCGAACGAGTGCCTAAACTTTATTTATTAAGTGGTTATCGATAACCACGGCCAACGATGGCTGATTATTACCGAACTCTCAGATGAATTAATATTAATTGCTCTGCAGCTTGGAAATCAGTTTTCTAAAAGAAAAAACTCATAGAATAAAAATTGTAAGACATTAAATTCTGCGTCCATTGAGTACCAACAGTTTTATGTACTCGGTATAAAAGGGAGTTCGATTACTGTTGATTGTTCGGAATTATTTGTTTTCGGTAAGGTCAGGAACACGGCGATCCAGACAGGATAAACAGGAACTGGGAAGAACCCGTTATAATATACTCTTTCAGAAAGAAAAAGAATCCTGGGAAAGCTTTCGAGTGGCATATCATTACCCAATGTATACAACCACTTCCTGCCTGCCTTTAGAAAAACAGTTTCCACATCCGTTCGCCGCTATCCAGCCACCACTCGGTAAACTAAACCAATCGTCCATATGTAAATCTGGTGCGCGTATCACACGAATTTCACTTACCACCCTCTTCATAGCAGAAATGAGTATTATCAGACCAAGGGGAAGTGCAAGTAAAAATCTAATGCGCGCAACACACAATATTCACTTACCCCTCTACTTTGAATGGAAATTATTCTCTGACAATGTTTGGATATTATAAAATACTTTGAAGTGCATTTTAAACGGAGCTAAATCTTAAATCTTACAGATAACAAATTATTAAGATATTTAAAATTACAAAAAGTGTATTTATTATATCGATAATAAAAATCTAGTTTTATAAACCACTCAACTTCAATCTCTGAGCCTTTCAGTTGGCAAAATGACTAACTCCAATTTCAACAATTTTGAGTAATGTCATTTTAGTGATATTTCTAGTAGGAAAAGTTATACTTATAGTATAATAGTATACCTAATACCTATAGTATAGTAGTATGATTGTTGTGTTGAAATATAGAACTGTGAATAGAGGTATACATTTTGTCACTAGAAACATTATTAAAATTAATAATAAATAATGTTCAAATCGGAGTTAATCATTCTGTCAACCGAAAGGCTCATATATGCATAGAGAGATTTGAAAATACACCTGAATATTTAATCTTTAAATGATTATCGATTGTAGGACTGTAATAATTCGAAAATTGCGAAAAATAAGTTTTTCTGTATAGTTTCGGAGTTTAATGATTAAGTTATAATTGCTCTAGCCTTTAAGTAAAGTAATATATATTATAGAAAAGTTAAAGGGTACAACATTTCAAAGGCGCATTAAACAGAGGAACGGTGCCTGGAGAAGTAGGTGTAATGAAGGAAGACTCCCTGAATTCTATTGAACCCCCGGATGAGGAGGAAATGGAAAACGCCCTGAGGAAATTGAAAAATGGAAAGGCGCCAGGCCCGGACGGAATCCAGTCAGAGCTGTTGAAATGTGGAGGTGAAGAACTCAAGAAAGCTCTGCATGATTTAATGCTGACCATCTGGGAGAAGGAAGCTATGCCTACGGAATGGGCAACAGCCATTATCTGCCCAATACATAAGAAAGGAGATCAAACAGAATGCGCTAACTATCGAGGAATCTCACTCCTGTCGTGTGCTTATAAGCTGCTCTCTAACATTCTTTTTGAGAGGATCCTCCCGTATTCTGAAAAGGAACTGGGGAAATATCAGGCTGGATTTCGAAGAGGACGCTCAACGACTGATCAACTGTTCTCTCTGAGGATGATCCTAGAAAAGACTATGGAGCGTAAGGTAGTCACCCACCATTTATTCCTGGACTTTAAAGCAGCATACGACAGCGTTGATAGAACGCAACTATACTGTGCCTTGGAGGAGCTAGGCATCCCTCAGAAGCTCGTACGCCTAATCAAGATGACCATGGACAGCTCGAGATGCAGAATACGCGTCGGTTCTGACGACTCCGAAGAGTTTAAAGTGAGCAGTGGGGTTAGGCAAGGGGATGCCCTCGCCTGTCTATTGTTCAATTTGGCAGAGGAGAAAGCTGTAAGAGACTCCGGTATTCAGACCAAAGATATAATCTTCAATCGCTTGACACAGCTTCTTGGTTTTGCTGATGATATTGACATAATGGGTAGGTCTGAACGGGCTCTCAGAGAAGCGTTTATAAGCCTTGAAGCAGCTGCAAGACCACTTGGTCTAGAAGTCAACGAGAGGAAAACTAAGTATATGAGAGTTGGCGGTGAGGTGGATCTGAACTCTCCATTTGAGGTAGGTTCTTTTAAGTTTGAGAGAGTGAAAAGTTTTATATACCTTGGGTCTGAAATTAATAGCAAGAATGACATGGCTCAAGAAATACAAAGAAGGATCACGGCTGCCAATAGATGTGTCTTTGGACTTGGCCGACACTTAAGAAGTAGGTACCTCTCAAAGAAGACCAAGCTGATCATATACACGACCCTTGTTCGGCCTGTTTTGACATCTGGCTCAGAGGCTTGGACGATGACTAAAAGGGATGAGATGAAGCTGAGTGTTTTTGAGCGAGGAGTCCTCAGAAGGATTTATGGTCCAGTAAAGGAGGGTGATGTCTGGAGGAAAAGAAAAAATAGGGAGCTCAGTTCTCTCTATGCAGACATCGACGTAGTCACGTATATTAAACTGGCCAGACTAAGGTGGGCAGGGCATGTGGCCAGAATGAGCACCCTTGAAATACCAAAAAAAATAATGATGGAGGAGCTGCACCTCGTAAGACGGGTAGGAAGGCCGAGGACGAGATGGTTGGACAACGTGGCCTATGATGCGAGAACCCTGCTTGGTGTGCGGAACTGGAGAGCTGCAGCAGAAGACAGAGCCAACTGGCGGAGGCTCTTGGAGGAGGCCCAGTCTCGGTAACGGGATGTTGTGCCATACATGAATGAATGAATATATATTATAGAAAAGTTAATATCAAACAACTTTCTTCCTCATGACTTTATCGTAAAATGAAAAGATAAACAGTTGTTAGCTTTCATTTCACGTATGACTTTATTATAGATAGAACGCATAGTTTCACTGATATAAGCGAAAAACCGAAAAAAAGTATTTTTAAATAGTAAATTCAATTTGTCGACTTGAAATCCAAGGGTATGGGACAAATAACTATTATTTCATTTCTTAAGACTGTAAATACTAGAAATTGAAAGGATTGGTAGCTTTATATATCTATAAGCCCTCTCTATATATACGCTTACAAACTATGTAGTGCCTATATCTATCTTAACAAGGCCGCCATTTTGTATTCCACCGGCTGTATGCATTTTTCTCATTAGGTCTGTGGATATGATTAATTTATAAGGACAAAGCATAGTATGAAATATGACATCTTTTTTGTCAAGGGCTTCAGAACTGTAATTGTTGTGTTCATGTGATGTATTTTAAAAATTAAAAACTGAGTATTTGTATTATTGTTATGCCATAGGGCCATGCAAGGACATACCTTAACAAAAATATATTTGCATATTATATTGTATATACTTATATGTGTAATAATTAAAAAATAAAATGGAAGATCAGGAAAAAAAAAAATACAAATAATTACTACTGCATTCTAAACACACAGTAAAGAACGGCGTGGGAAATAATTTAATACTGCAACAATACAATGTTTCAACATGAGAAACAGTTTCAATCTGTTACTGTTACGTGTATCGAAACAGCGGAGTTCCTAAGATTGGAGCTTGCTTCAGGTACTAATTGTCACTATTACACAACTTTTCCACCGAGAACCCGTTACTTTTAACCGGTGAAGGTTATGAGAAACTGTTACTCCAATTTGAGCATGGAGTAACAACTTTATGCATACATAATATCTACACATATAAAACAATAGAATACCGGTTACAGAATCGATTAACCTCGACATTTAAATCACGAATGAAAACATTCATTTCGACGTCCGTAACCATCGATCTTGTCAGCTTAATGGAATTGCAAATATATTCGTTATGTAGTTAGTCCGTATGTAGTTAGACCCCTTTTTATCGAATTATTAACTTAACTCAAGCCGTGACATATTAACAAAAGAAAAGCCGTGAAATCAGGGCGTTATCAATCTGGAGATCGGCAAGCTTTGTCTATTTAATTAGATACTTTTTTTTTTTTGTTTATTGATAAATATTACAATCTGTCTCAATAAAGGACATTTATAATAGAGTTCTGAGAGCACATTCACACCATATTTACAAATTAAAAAAAAAAAATAATAAGCTAACTTCAAATAATATAAAGCTACAAAAGAACAAAATAAAATATCATAGTGAGAAAAAAAAAAAAAGTAATGAAAATAAACATCTTAGACGCAGGCATACCTATTTACATTATTTAAAGTCGGCCATAGGAACTCCGAACCATACTCATCCCCCCACACGTGGAGGGAAAGCAAGGCTTCAGGAGATCCCTGCGCTTCTTCCTCAACCATTTCACTGGCATTGAAAGCCAGCGGAGATTGAGTAAGGGCGCTACAACCACGGACACTCATGACTTGAGTGGAGAATCTGGCCATTGCCAGAACTCCAGTATATACATGTTACAAAAGGTCACGGGGTCACTGCCGTTTCAGCCTGCGAGGAGGATTGTAGGGATGAGTGGTGCTAGATAGGGATTGTGCTACGGGATTAGGGTGATGGGTAAGGTTCTGATGAAATTTGGAGAATTTGTCTGGGATAAGATCAAGAATAAATGGAATATTAAGGTCATAATTAGATACTAAAAACTCGTAAATACTCATTTGTTTTCTATTTCGATCGCAAGATAATTTGATCTCAAAATCGATAAAAAAAAGGGGGCCTTCAAAAATATTAGTCCGTTTGTCGTATATAATCTCGTTATTTTGAAATTTGGGAGTGTAGGTTACACCAAACGGCTCAATATATTTGAAGGCCACCTTTTTTCTCGATTTCGTGTTCTCATTATGTTACAAACCAAGTAGAAGGTACGAGATTTTAGTACCCAATCAAATAGACTAAGTTTGAGCCCCCTCCGGATTGAAAACTCTCCAATTCCAAGAGTTTTCGTAAATAAAATAGTAGTAGATTAAGATGAGATGGAACTATTTACGAAGTTTCAGACGCCTCGGAGGGTTATCAGGAATTGAATAGAAAGCAAGGTTAGAAACAAGAGGGTTGGCATGGTTACCGTAAAGTTTAAATTAACTATCATAAGAACAAGTGGTCTGGCTTTATTTCTTGTACAGCAGCCCTGAAGGCCTGAACTTCGGGCCGAAACGTTGGCGAATGTAAAAATGAATAAAATCTATTTATTTTTTACCATTTCAATTTGACTAATAACCCCACCCTCAACTATCCTTCTCTTCAATTATTCACCACAGACAACTATAAACTCACAATTATCTATACTAGTATAGTACTGAGCATTATGACATATGGGTCAGAAACTTGGATCTTAAAAAGCACACTTCTTCCTAAGGGAAGAAACTCCTAGCGACAGAAATGGACTACTGGAGAAGAGCGGCGAGAATCAGAGAAAATATGGAGGCTAAAAGAACCATTTTGAAAGAGGTTGAGAAAAAAACGACTGAAGTGGTATGTACATTTGAAAAGAATGCCTGAAGGAAGACTACCCAAAGAAGTACACTCTTATAGGAAACTTTTTTTTTTTTTTTTATTATTTTAATGGAATTTACAACTGTATTACATAGAGAATACAATAAGTAAATGAGAAATTTGTAACATGGCATGTACAACATGAAGAGAAACTACCCATTGGTAGAACTCAAACTAAAGTTCTATATTAGAAGATCCCGAGGCCATCTTCTTTTCAGACGCCTCGGAGGATTATCAGGGATCGAGGAGGAAGCAATGATTGAAACGAGAGGATTCGGATGGTTCTGCAGTTTGTTATGGAAGGAAAGATATCTGGATTGGGCCAGATCGGAAACATATGGAACATTAAGGTCTTTATGGATGATTTTATTTGTGACAAAGTAAGGAGCATTGAGGATTTTACGAAGTATTTTGGATTGTAAGGATTGGATACGAGAGGAATTCGATGGTTTAGTGGAGCCCCAAAGCTCAATTCCGTAAGTCCAAATAGGTCTTATTATTGTCATATATACGAGTCGTTTATAAGTGATTGAAAGCTTAGATCGTTTGTCTAGTAAGTGCTGCAGTAGTCGAAAACGTCGGGCGGTTTCTAGTCGTTTCAGTCTGGTATGGGGGTTCCAAGTGAGTCGTTTGTCAAGGTGGAGTCCTAAGTAGCGGATTTGCTCAACAGGAATAAGTGGAGTGTTATTGAAGGATACTGTAGGACAAGAGGTCATAGGTTTACGACGGAGGGTAAAGGTGATTTGATGGGATTTGTTGGAATTTATTTTTATTCTCCAATTTTTACACCATTCTTCAAGGCTTGTGATGTGCGATTGAAGAGTTTGGGATGCAATTAAAGGATCGTTATTAACTGATAGGATACACGTGTCATCGGCATAGGTGGTGATGACAGTGTTGGATTTATAGAAAACTAAAAGAAGAATGGACCTTAGTTAGGACATTGTGGAAAGAAGCCTCCCAAGCAGTCTAGGTGAAACCCAGTATTAGTGAAAACTCCTAATAAAAAAAAAAATCATTACAAAGAAAATGGAATGCTGAACATTTCGCTCGTTTACATTATGCAGGTCCGAAATTCAGTTATTGAAATATTTAAATCCAATGCAAAAACGATTCGATTAGTCGATTTCACCTGAGTCAAATATGTATTATATGTTTAAAATGTATGAATACACAACATCTCATACATAAAAATCTCCATAAATAAGGAACCAAAAGTACACAATATACAGGTCATTGTGCCAGGTAACGTTCCATTCACATATGAAACAAGGTTCCCATTGAGGATTGGATTATGTAATAGTCCTGGAGCCCGTTGCAAAAAAAGGTGTCATATTTCATAATAAGGTTTGTCCTTATAAATTGAACATGACCACATAAGAATAATGCACGCTGGCAGCATATAGCCGCTGGAATACAAAATAGCGGCCAAGTGAAGACAGCTAGAGACTCTTATATACTTAGTAAACGTATATATATAGAGGGGCCCCATAGATATATAAAGCTACGAACTCCTTCAATTTATATTATCTACTACCTTAAGACATGAAATAATACTCACTTACCTCATGCCCGTGGATTTCAAGTCGAAAATTTGAATTTAAGACACAAAAAGTTCACTTTTCCCTCGGTTTTTTGCTTATATCAGTGAAATTATGTGTTCAATCTACAATAATGTTATGTGAAATTAAAACTAACAAAATTTGGAATGGAAATAGTTATATTAGTTTTTGGCTATATTCTATAGTTTTCGTGATATTCGTCCTCGTAATTCACTAACTTCGAGAAAAAAAAATTGTTTTGATGTCGTATTTTTATCATTATTTGACTCGCTGACTGTTTATCTTTTTATTTCACAATAAAGTCATGAGGAAAAAAGTTGTTTAATATTAAAATTTCTTTAAGAATATATATTACTTTACAATCTCATCTTCAACCATTCAACGCCTAGAGCAATTATAATTTAATGATTAAACTCCGAAACTATACAGAATAACTTACTTTTCACAATTTTCGTTATCGAGTTGTGTGATAAGACAGTATATATATATATATATATATATATATATATATATATATATATATATATATATATATATATATATATATATATATATATAACCAATGTATACACATGTATGTTACATTACATATAGATTAAGAGCTATGTAATATCGAGAACAAAACAATTTTTTTTCTAAATTAGCTACTTACGAGGACAGACATCACGGAAATTATAAAATATAGCGGAAAACTAATATAACCATTTCTATTGCACATTTTGTCAGCTTTAATTTCACACTTGACATTATAATAGATAGAACGCATAGTTTCACTGATATAAGCGAAAACATGAAAAAGTAAATTCAATTTTTCGACTTGAAATCCACTGGTATTGGGTAACTGACTATTATTTCATGTCTTAAGACTGTAAATACTATAAATTGAAAGGATTGGTAGCTTTATATATCTATAAGCCCTCTCCATGTAGGGTCCCTATCTATCTTCACATGTCCACCATTTTGTTTTCCAACGGCTATATGCTGGCAGACGTGCATTTTTCTCATCAGGTCTGTGGATATAAATAATTTACAAGGACAAAGCTTAGTATGAAATATGACACCTTTTTTGTCAAGGGCTTCAGAACTATAATTTTTGTGTACATGTGATCACTATCGGGTCCAGGATTTAATTTTTGGGAGGGGGAGGGCTTCAGCCCGAAAGATATTTTTTTCATATACATATAACGACAATTAATTAGAAAAAAAAGAAAGAAATTAACTACATATATGAAATGGTGTTTAAGTGGTTCTAGAAGTCTTATTAAATGTAATTACACGAACAAGAATATTTTAAGATAGTTTTTAATTTTTTTTTTTCCTGTAAAACATGGTTACAGCTTAGTATGACATATGACACTTTTTTTGCCGGACTATAAGTACGTGTTGTCATTCATCAAACTTTTTTTTTTGTTTAACTATAGATTTGTTTGTTTTTAAATAAATAGTAAAACCAAAAATTATTATCATTTTTTTTCACAAGAAATTCCAGTCACCACTCCAGAGGGAATTTCATGTTGAGATCCTGACAAGACTAATAAGAGAAATAATTTTTGCTTCCAAAGGTAGAGAAGCTTTGTATTCGTACGGGAGGTTGAAAGAAATTTGGGCTCAAAATCGAAAATTCCCACTCGGTTTTACGTTACAGACATCAAATTCGATTCGGTGTCTGACTGTCTTAGCAATATACAGGTCCGATATTTACTTTTTGAGATATTTTAATCGATTTACAAAAACACTTCAATTAGTCGACTCCAGCCGACTTTACCCGAGCGTTACACATCGGAAATCTGACAGCTCAATGTAATTCACTCTCCACAAAGTGCAAAACACGCCTTAAGAGGTTTTCATTTGAATCCACTTTTCTCCTTGCGTCGGTACAAATTGTTTGATACTTATATATTTCTAATAGATTTCGATGATTTTTTCTGTTTGTTTTGTTTTGTAGAGAGTTTAGTTTAGTTTGTTTGCTGGGGTTTCAAGGCGTAAAATATGCAGGCCATCAACGCCTGCAAATTAATCTTTTTCATCTTTGGATTAAATTTTAAACGATGTTAAATTTTATTTAACAAATTGTTCGATTATTTTTTTTTTTTTTTTCTTATTGAGTATTACAACAATCTGTCTCTTGGACATTGGTTATAGTGAGGTAGGATAACATTCACACTATATGTACAAAAAATATAAAATAAATAGAAGCAAAATAATAATCAAAATTATATACAATAAATAATAAAATAAAATAATCTAAAAATAAGAAAATTAAAACTAAGCAAAAAAACACATGCATAACCTATATACAATCAGGCAAGAAAACTCCAGGAGAACCCTGCGCTACTCTCTCAACCGCATCACTGGTACTAAAGCCAGCGGAGATTGGTCGAGAGCACTTTAGCCACATACACTCATGACTTGAGTGGAGAATCTGGCGATAGCTAGAACTCAAAAATATCCATATTTACAAAAGGTCTCGTGGCCACTGCCGCTTTAACCTACGAACGGTATTATAGGGATGAGTGGTGCTTGATAGGGATTGTACAACGAAATTTGGGTGATGAGAAAGGTTCTGGTGAAATTTGGAAAATTTGTTTATTTGTTTACACTATTATCGATATTGAAAAGGAATATCGGAACTTATACAATATCGATTGTATAATCGATTAATCCACAGGCCACTAGCGGATCCAGGATTTAATATGGGGGGGAGGGCTTCAGCCCGAACGATTTTTTTTTCATATATATAACGATGATTAATTTGAAAATAAAAAGAAAATAACTAACTTATATGATATGACATGGTGTCTCAGTGGTTCTTGAAATCCTAATACTTTTAGAGATAGTTTTAAATATTTTTTTCTATAAAACATGGTTATGTTTGACCATTTTGGGGGGAGAGGGGGAGAGACTTTCGGGCTGAAACCTCCCTCAAAACGGTAAAATATAAATATGTTTTATAGAAAAAAATATCAAAAACTATTTCTTGAAGTATTATTTCGTGTAATTGCATTTAATAGGACTTCAAGAATCACTTAAACACCATTTCATATAAGTAGTTCATTTCTTTCTCTTTTTTTCAACTTAATTATCGTTATATAAATATGAAAAAAAAATCTTTCGGGCTTAAGACCCCCCCCCCTCAAAACGGTGAAATATAAACATTTTTTACAGAAAAAAAAATTAAAAACTATTTCTTGAAGTATTATTTCCTGTAATTGCATTTAATAGGACTTCAAGAATCACTTAAACACCATTTCATATAGGTAATTCATTTCTTTCTCTTTTTTTTTTTTCAAATTAATTATCGTTATTTTTATGAAAAAAAATCTTTCGGGCTTAAGATTCCCCACTCCCCCCAAAACGGTGAAATATAAACATTTTTTACAGAAAAAAATATTAAAAACTATTTCTTGATGTATTATTTCCTGTAATTGCATTTAATAGGACTTCAAGAATCACTTAAACACCATTTCATATAAGTAGTTCATTTCTTTCTCTTTTTTTCAAATTAATTATCATTATATAAATATGAAAAAAAAATCTTTCGGGCTTAAGATCCTCCCCCCTCAAAACGGTGAAATATAAACATTTTTTACAGAAAAAAAAATTAAAAACTATTTCTTGAAGTATTATTTCCTGTAATTGCATTTAATAGGACTTCAAGAATCACTTAAACACCATTTCATATAGGTAGTAAGTTTCTTTCTCTTTTTTTTTTTTAAATTAATTATCGTTATTTTTATGAAAAAAAAATATCTTTCGGGCTTAAGATTCCCCTCTCCCCCCAAAACGGTGAAATATAAACATTTTTTACAGAAAAAAAAATTAAAAACTATTTCTTGAAGTATTATTTCCTGTAATTGCATTTAATAGGACTTCAAGAATCACTTAAACACCATTTCATATAGGTAGTTCATTTCTTTCTCTTTTTTTTTTTTAAATTAATTATCGTTATTTTTATGAAAAAAAAATCTTTCGGGCTTAAGATTCCCCCCTCCCCCCAAAACGGTGAAATATAAACATTTTTTACAGAAAAAAAAATTAAAAACTATTTCTTGAAGTATTATTTCCTGTAATTGCATTTAATAGGACTTCAAGAATCACTTAAACACCATTTCATATAGGTAGTTCATTTCTTTCTCTTTTTTTTAAAAATTAATTATCGTTATTTTTATGAAAAAAAAATCTTTCGGGCTTAAGATTCCCCCTCCCCCAAAACGGTGAAATATAAACATTTTTTACAGAAAAAAAAATTAAAAACTATTTCTTGAAGTATTATTTCCTGTAATTGCATTTAATAGGACTTCAAGAATCACTTAAACACCATTTCATATAGGTAGTTCATTTCTTTCTCTTTTTTTTTTAAAATTAATTATCGTTATATATATGAAAAAAAATCTTTCGGGCTTAAGATCCCCCCCTCAAAACGGTGAAATATAAACATTTTTTACAGAAAAAAATATTAAAAACAATTTCTTGAAGTATTATTTCGTGTAATTGCATTTAATAGGACTTAAAGAATCACTTAAACACCATTTCATATAGGTAGTTCATTTATTTCTCTTTTTTTTCAAATTAATTATCGTTACATATATGAAAAAAAATCTTTCGGGCTTAAGATCCCCCTCAAAACGGTGAAATATAACCATGTTTTATAAAAAAAAATATCAAAAACTATTTCTTGAAGTATTATTTCGTGTAATTGCATTTAATAGGACTTCAAGAATCACTTAAACACCATTTCATATAGGTAGTTCATTTCTTTCTCTTTTTTTTTTTCAAATTAATTATCGTTATTTTTATGAAAAAAAAATCTTTCGAGCTTAAGACCCCCCCCCCCAAAATTAAATCCTGGATCTCCTAGTGCCTGTTACTCCTAACTAATCCCTGTGTTACCGTACCCTCATGTTGTTAATCCCACTTACTAGATGGCGCTGGTAGGCGGGTCTCCTTAACCCGATGACATCATTCGCATGCCCACTTCTTTTCATCGTATCAGCTGTTCTATTTATACCCACATCCTGTCTGCGCTGGAGTATCGTTTATTATGTCTGCGGTTTCGAATTTATTTCTTAATTATATCATATATTTTTCATTTTTATATTTTAATTAAATTACTATTGATCCTCCTAAAATATATCAACATCTACACTGTATATATAATAATTTTAATTAAGGGTAATCACTTTATAGAGGCTGCGTGTACCCTAGAAGGGTCTACCTATCTAGGGTCGCCCTATGAAACAGAATAAATAATTTTTCTGCCATATGAGCCGGGATTCGAACTTGGGACTTTTAGCATTGGAAGCTCAGTTACCCAACCACTGAGCTATTCCACTCCCTGATTATCTGTTAACCAATCTGTCTACCTAATTATCCTCTAAACTTGATCCAAATCGAACGTGCTGTTTTAGAGACGTATTAAGGATAACACGTTTGCGCATACAGAAGCGAAATTTGAGTACTAAATTCATTAAAAGTCTGTACGGAATCGATTATTTTACCAAAACTCACATTTTTTTCAACCACTTAAACCAAATCGAACAAGTCATTTCTGATATATTGGCACATCTAATGGAAAATACATTTACGCATGAGCAAGCGAAAGTGCAGAATGGAATTTGATAAAATTGATATGGGACTATCTAGACGCCAAACCGCACAATCCTTGAAAATTTCATAAGAATCGGTTGAACAGTTCTACTAGGTGATAAACCCGCCACATCGGTTTGAGTACAGACAGACAGACACCGAACCAAATTTGATCCTTGATCTCTGAAACGTAAAACAGTAGTGTAAATTTTCGATTCTGAGCACAATATTTTCTTATTACCTCTCGCACGAAAATGTAAGATGTCGAGTTGATTTTACCACACCTGTAGATACCAATATAGTCCGTGGTACAGAAACCTCTTTTTATCAAATTATTAACATCCGGCTGAACCTCGTAAATAGCCTCATCACTTCGTAGCATACAAATATTTTATTTACGAAAATTCACAAATTGGGACTGCGGCAAACTTTGTGTATTTAATTATGTACTAAAAACTCGTAAGTACCCATTTGCCTTCCACTTATATCGTAAGATAACTTGAGATCATAGTCGAGAAAAAAAGTGCCCTTCAAATATATTGAGCCGTTTAGCGTGACTACACCCCGAAATTGTCAAAATAAAGAGGTTGTATAGGGCATAAATACGGCTCATATATTTGAAGGCCACATTTTTTTTCGACTTTGTGCTCACGTTATCTTACGATTTAAGTGGAAAGCAAATGGGTACTTACGAGTTTTTAGTACGTAATTAAATAGACAAAGTTTGCCAACCTCCAGATTGAAAACGCCCCAATTTCGAGAATTTTCATAAATAAAATATTTGTAGGTTACGATGAGATGAAGCTATTCACGAAGTTTCAGCCGGATGTTAATCATTTGATAAAAAGGGGTCTGTACCACAGACTAATATGCACAAACCATACTCGATGTCTTTGCAGAATTTTTTATCCTCGAAAATTATCGTTTTCAATGGCCAATATCAACATCGATATAAATAATATCGGACGAAGATATCGATATATCGATATATTCCAAGCACCTCTGGTAGAGATAGGTTAGGTTAGCAGAGAGCATTACGAGATAACATGATTCAAACTTTGTCTATTTAATTAGCTACTAAAAACTAGTAAATACCCATTTGCTTTCCACTTAAATCACTAGGTAATTTAATCACTAAATCGAGAAAAAAAGTGACCTTCAAAAATATTAATCCGTTCGTTGTGACCTACGCTCCCAAAATGCCAAAATAATGAGATTATATAGGCCAATATTTTTGTGGGTCACTTTTTTAATAGTTTTCGATGGCTACATTTCGACATCGATATAAAAAATGTCTAATATATTAATACATCGATATTTTTCCAACAACCCTGGTAGAGATGGGTTAGGTTAGCAGAGAGCAGTATAAGATAACATGATTCAAACTTTGTCTATTTAATTAGGTAATAGAAACCACTAGCGGATCCAGGATTTAATTTTGGGCGGGGGGAGAGCTTTAGCCCGAAAGCTTTTATTTTTCATAAAAATGACGATAATTACTTTGGAAAAAAAAAATAAACTATCTATATGAAATGGTATTTAAGTGATTCCTTAAGTTTTTTAAAATGTAATTAAACGAACAATAATACTTTAAGAGATAATTTTTTGATATATTTTTCCATAAAACATGGTCATATTTTACCATTTTGGGGGGCTTCAGCTCGAAAGCTCCCTCCCTCCACCCTTCCGTAGATCCGCTCGTGCTAAAAACTAGTAAATACTCATTTACTTTCCACTTAAATAGTTAGATAATTTAATCATTACATCGAGAAAAAAAGTGACCTTCAAAAATACTGATTCGTTTGTTGTGATCTACACTCCCAAAATGTCAAAATAAGGAGATTATATAGGCCAATATTTTTGAAGGCCACTTTTTTTTTTTTTATAGTTTTCGATGGACAAATTTCAACATCGATATAAATAATGTCGGCCGATAAATCGATGTTTTCCCAACAACCCTTGTAGAGATAGGTTAGTTCAGCAGAGAGCAGTACAAGATAACATGATTCAAACTTTATCTATTTAATTAGGTACTAAATACTCATTTGATTTCCATTTAGAGCATTAGGTAATTTAATGACAAAATCGAGAAAAAAGGCGACCTTCAAAAATATTGATCCGTTTCTTGTGACCTACACTCCCAAAAAGAAAAAATAATGAGGCCATATAGGCCAAACAATATTTATGTAGGCCACCTTTTTTTTTTTTTTTTTCAACGTCGATATAAATAATGTCTAAGATACCAATATATCGATATTTCCCAGCTATCCCTGGTAGAGATAGGTTAGTTCAGCAGAGCGCGGTACAAGAGACCATGATTCCATATTGGCCTAACGGCCCAATATTTTTGTAGGCCACCTTTTTTTTTTCTTTCAGTATCGATATAAATAATGCCTAAGATATCGATATATCGATATTTCCCAACTATCTCTGGTAGAGATAGGTTAGTTCAGCAGAGTGCGGTACAAGAGACCATGATTCCATATAGGCCTAACGGCCCAATATTTTTGTAGGCCACCTTTTTTTTCTTTCAGCGTCGATATAAATAATGTCTAAGATATCGATATATCGATATTTCCCAACTATCCCTGGTAGAGATAGGTTAGTTCAGCAGAGAGCAGTACAAGATAACATGATTTAAACTTTATCTATTTAATTAGGTACTAAAAACTAGTAAATACCCATTTGCTTTCTACTTAGATCGGTAGGTAATTTGATCACAAAATCGAGAAAAAAAAGTGACCTTCAAAAATATTGATCCGTTCGTTGTGACCTACACTCCCAAAATGTCAAAATAATGACCTTATATAGACCAAACGCCCCAATATTTTTGTAGGCCACCTTTTTTCTTTCAACATCGATAAAAATAATGTCTAAGATATCGATATATCGATATTTTCCCAACTATCCCTGGTAGAGATAGGTTAGTTCAGCAGAGAGCAGTACAAGATAACATGATTCACGAACTAGCATTGCACAATCTCCAAGCCATGAGTTGACCACAGCCATTCGACCCCATTCCTTTTAGCGACCATCTTCAATTGTATCAAGAACTGAGAAACAAAATGGAGGAATGGAATGTTTACTATCTAATATTAATACATCAATGTATGATTACATTTCATTTAATTTTATTAATTGAAGCGAAACTTATACAGAGGATCCCGTATCTATAGGGAAATATTTATAAGAATAATAAACCATTTCATAATGGTTTATTATTTCCAAACAACTATACATCTAAAGTAACATTACCTTCTTAGTTACAAAGAAAAATAAATAAAAGGTAATTCGTTATAATATAAGGACAGCCGAAAACCTGCGTTGCTTTAGACTGTCGCTCTTTCGTACTCTACTGTGAGAGTTTAAACGAACTTTGAAATTTTACTAGGCCACTTTTCAAGTCGCCAACTATCTATAAAAAGGATGATTATTATATTTCTCATATTTTTAAAGTTTTCTTTGCGCTAGGGTTGTGCCTGTATCCCTTGGTGACGAGACACAATGGATCAGCTGATCCTATTTAATTATAATTAAAACGGTGCGTCTTTTTAGAATAATATTATTACCTCCAAGATAGCAAAAACAAATAGACAGAAGGCAAGAACAAAATATTGTTATTTATTTTTTTTTACTTTCTTGTATAAAAAGTAAATAGATAGTTAGTTGGTTTCAAATCGTGCAGACACAACATCATCTTTGACCACAGATAATAACTGACATCGTTATGCGGTACCATAGAAGAAAGTCCAAGGAAGAATTCCAACAAGATTATTTTTAATAATTTTTTTTTCTTTTAAAAACAAATGGAGAAAAAAGAAAGTATTCAAATCAATAAAAAACAATACACCACAAGATTATGACGAATCTTGGATTTTTTTCGTCTGTCGGCCTTCCATGCATTTTCTCAGAAACTACTGGACCGATTTTTTTTTTTTTTTTTTAATTTGGATTTAAAATTAGAGGTCACCCGAGGATGATCCTCCTTTATCGACATTACTATTCGCATTTTCCTTTCAAGATGGCGGTCGAAAAACGTGTGTTGCTATATATTAACGCCTAAACGAATGTAACGATTTCAATCAAACTTGGCTAAAATCTTCTTCTCTATGTACTTTAAATTTATCTATATAACATAATTCAACGAAAAGAAGCTAGAAAAAAAAGTGACGAGGGGTGGCAAAATTAGATTTCTGAATAATTCAAAAAGTATACACTGTACTATTTTGAGAACATAGTAAAAAAAAAAAAAAAAAAAAAAAAAAAAAAAAAAAAAAAAAAAAAAAAAAAAAAAAAAAAAAAAAATCGTTAAAATCGGACAATTTGGTTAAATATAAAGAGCTAAAATATAAAAAGCTAAAATATAAAGATATTTTTTATTAAGTTATACTGCAAAGGTTATATCATTTGATTTGGTTTTCGATTTTGGAAAGTATTTTTGAAGTAATGCTATTTTTTTTTTAGCATATTACTAATGATGAAAAAAAAATGTTTAGGCCAATAATAGGAATAATGTTTTATTATTTTTTCTTTGCTACTAGGAAGAAAATATTACTTTAGGTGTATAATTGTTTGGAAATAATAGATCTTTGTGAAATAATTTGCATTTTTTTTTTAAATCATTAAAAATATTCTTGAATCATTTAGAATATTTAATAGTTGACCGTTGCATTATAAAGGAAGGAGATGGTCCGGGGTGGCGGTCATAAATAGGCTAAATATTGGTAAAACTATTTTATTAAAAGCCAACGTTTCGATCCGACTTTGCAGGTCTTCTTAAGGGTTAGAACGGGCAAGATACAAAAAGGTAGAGAGTTGTGGAAGGTACATAATATTTAGACAACAAATTATAAACAACGCGAATAAGCTTATTAAAATTATAAACAGCAAGTACATTAAAATATAAACAGACTTAGCTAAATAACAAGATCCTAAACTGAAGTAAATAGATGGTAACAATTGTGGTAGTGTAATATATAATATATGCAAATGTGAATCCACAGATCTACAGGAGAGATTGAAAGAAAAGTAAAAAGGATATAATATGAAATAATAGACATAAAGGAATGTGGAGAAAGAAAAGAAAAAAGAAAATCAAAAAATTAAATAAATAAGTAAATAAAATTAGAGATTTGCAGATGTGTTCAGCTAGGAATTTCACTTAGAACTAGAAAACCTTCAGTAAGGGCAGGTATTGAGGAATTTGATGACTAGTTTGGGTAATTGGAAAAAAATTAGAAAATTACAGTATCTAAAATTTGAAGATATGGATGCATACTAGGGGAAAATACAATATCTACGAAATATTAAATTATAAATATGAACACATACATAACTCCTAGCTGAACGAACACACCTGTAAGTCTCTAATTTTATTCTTCTAATTTTATTTAGTTAATTTTTTTGTTTTCTTTTTTCTATTCATTCTCCACATTCCTTTATGTCTATTATTTCATATTGTATCCTTTTTACTTTTCTTTCAATCTCCCCTGTAGATCTGTAGAAGTATATTCCCATGTGTATATAATATATATTACACTACAACAATTGTTAGCATCTATTTACTTCAGTTTAGGATCTTGTTACTTAGCTTACCCTGTTTATATTTTAATGTACTTACTGTTAATAATTTTAATAAGCTTATTCACATTGTATATAACTTTTTTTATTTCTAAATATAAATGTAACTTCCACAATTCTCTATTCAATCTTGTCCGTTCTAGCCCTGAAGAAGATCTGCAAAGTCGGGTCGAAACGTTGGCTTTTAATAAAATAGTTTTGCCACTATTTAGCCTATTTATGACCGCCACCCTGGACCATCACCTTCCATTAAAAATGATCATAAATGACCTCGAATGACCCATGATACTCTCTATCGGTAACTTATTTAATTTCAATTACTGCTTTGAAATATTATATCGCTCTCAAAGCAATGCTATTGTTCCATTTCTGAGCGGGGAGGGGGAGACGCGAAATATACACGAGGGACACCGGATGGAGTCGGACGACAGAGCGATGACCTGGTAACTCGAACCAGCCTTTTGTTCGTCGCCGAACTGGCAACAAGTTCGTATTTCACTGCCATCTCGGGTGTCGTTATGATTTATAAACTATAATAAAATAATATGATGTTAATAAATTTGAAAAAAAAAATTATAAAAAAAGAAATATATTTCCAATATCTATGTATTAATATATCTCTTTCATCACCTCAGGGTAGTATCCTAAGCCCTATACTTTACACAGTTTTCATTTCTTACATAGATCATCTGTTGCAGCGACCAAAGAGATGGCAATCCTAAGAAATGGAAAAAGCGACTCTTGGGAGACAAAAACCAGCTTCTTTGACTCGATGGTCTCGTCAACACTGCTCTATGCTGCAGAGATCTGGGGGGACGAGATACCTGGAGGTTTTGGA
Organism: Nezara viridula; assembly: GCA_928085145.1. Lineage (NCBI taxonomy): Eukaryota > Metazoa > Arthropoda > Insecta > Hemiptera > Pentatomidae > Nezara > Nezara viridula. The sequence continues at coordinate 180,152,718 of OV725079.1, read as the reverse complement.
GAGGACGCAAGTTCGATTTATCAAATCATTGCTCCACTGGCCAAGAAATACACCGAACTATGTGGCTCAGCTTGAAAGTGGGCGATCTCCATTAAGTGTTGAAGTTTTGAAAAAAGTGATCAACTATTGGACAAAGCTAAGTTTAATGAGTGACGAAAGACTACCTAGACAATGCTTTAGCATGGCTTAGAGCTCTAGACTCATCCATTGGAAAACCTGATCCAACTTATAACTGGGTTACCCAAGTAAAGATGATTGTGGCGGAACTTGGATGTCAGAGGATGTTTTCTTGTGTTTTCTCTCAAGGTCTGATGAGGTTCAAAGATGAAATCATGGAAAACTCTAAATCAAACCCAAGATATAGAAAAATCTGCTCCTTTAATGTTACCAGACCAGAGGATTATCTTCAGCTCAGGGCTCTGAATTTAAACAAATTAAGAGCCGTTAGTCGTCTCAGAGTAGCAAGTAAAGATTTTATGAAAATATATTTAAAAGATGCTACTTTGACTATTAAATCCAGTGAGGTGTGTGGTGCATGCAACTGCCTTGTAACTGACCCGGTAACTCAATCTGATCCAATGTATCAAGTTCAACGAGCCGAGAAATAAGTACTTGAAGGCATTTATCACTGAATCCAGAGAAGATGCTAGTGTGGAGGAGATACTGAAAATAGGCACTACGAAAAAAATAAACCAACTGTATTATTTCATACAGGGCTGTTCATTGAACTGTTAAGTGGTATAGTTAATCATATAACATATATTAATGCTTATTTATATTGTCATTTGTCTTATACCTCTCGAATATTTAAAAAAAAAAAAAATGTTATGTATATATGTATATATATCGTTTACTAATCTGTTATTATATTAGTCATACTTAATGCTGCGGACATTGTTAATGTTATGTTTGAATACAGTACTAGACTCAAGATTTAACATTGTTAATTATACCATTATATTTATTTGTACAGGAATTTCCTTAGACAAATAAAATAAACTATCTATCTATCTATCTCTACTTTACACAGTTTATACAGCTGCTGTCCCATCCTAACCCTATCATCAAATAGGTTAGGTTACCTAGGCCTCACAACCATTATAAATTTCTGATTTTCATTATAAGTAAATAGTTAAATAATTTTTCATATCCCTTGTTTATAATTTTAAACCATCTTCAACTATTTCTTTTTAATAGTCAAGTGGGCAAAAAATTAAAAACAAAAAAGTGGAAACTTCACAATTTACTTGAAGAAAAAAAATTAATCTTTAACTGTTGTGTATATTTGTCAGTTCTTTTCCTATTTTTCTCAATAAATTTATTATTTTCGCAGTACATTTCCTTAATTTTTGTAAGTAGTAGACTTATATTTTACTGATTTTTGTCAAACCGATTTTGTATGAGACTAACCTTACGACTAGATAGGTTAGTTTACCTAGGCCTCACAATCATTGCACATTTCTGATTTTTAAGTAAATAATTTCATAAAAGTAAATAGTTTTTTTATATCCCTACTTTATATTTTTATAAACCATTTTCAACTTTTTTTTTTTTTTTTAAATCAAGAGGGCAATAAATTTATTAAAAAGCGAAAACTTCGCAATTTATTCATAGAAAAAAAAAATCGTTAACTGTTGTATATATTTGTCAATTTTTTTACCCATTTTCCAACAAATTTATTATTTTCGAAATACTTTTTCTTAATTTTTATAAGTAGTTATATAGGCTTATATTTTTCTAACTTTTATCAAAACGATTTTCAGGCACTAGGAAGTAATTATTATATTTTCATATTCCTCTTGATGTCCAATAGTATAATAAAGGATAATGTGCAAATAAACTTTTTAAATTAATAACATTATTATAAGTGGACAATGAACCAGATCCAAGCTTATTGTAATCTCAATGCCAACTGAGCTAAAATGGTCAGTAATGATTGAACGTGTAGAGTTCACCATGAATGGAGCAATCCTTGTCAGTCTTGTGACTTTCATTCACGACTGATCGTGTAAGGTCCGATCATCACCACTTATTGTGATGACACATGAGTTCTACACGGTCATTCGGAATTGCATTCCGAGGCACTATTGACGTTCTGATTGATCATGTAAGGTACTGATTGAAGTAGTGATGGACGTAACTCGGAGATTTCCAAAAATCCGGGAATCAAAGGTTTAAGTGGTGGGGAGACTAATTATACTATTAGATAGATTAGTGTACTTAGGCCTCGGGACCATTGTAAATTCCTGATCATAATTATTCATCAAAAACAACATCAATGGCGAAGAGTTCGCATACAAACAATCTCACGTTAATTATAATGGTTGCATGAGGTACATGTCTCAATTCGTCGACTTGAGTTCCCAATGATCGAGTGAGAAAGAATTTATATTAAGAATTATATCAATAGTGTTTTTTTATCAAATCCCAAGATTGAGCTAACTATTTTGAAGGTTTCCTTATCCTTCAGGTAGAAAAATAGTCTCATCACCACGAAAAGTCAGGCAAAAAATATCTGAAATAAAAGAAACTTTAAAAAAAAAAAAACTTCAACTAAAAATTTTTCCTTGATTATAACCACGATTATTTAAAAGAATACTAAATTCTCTACAAAAAAGGGGAGAGGGGAGAGAAAATATCTAAATCAGACAATCATTATCAAAGATACAGCTTATTGAAAGTTGTAAAGATGTTGGTTCAAAACATTAGTTAAGTTTAAAATTAATTTTTGTTTCCATTGTCGATTATAATTAGTTAGAGAGTAAGAATTGTTATTTCTATCTTACGATACGTTGCATTATTTTATTTTATTATAGTCTGTGGTACAGACCACTTTTTATCAAATTATAAACATCCGTCTGAAACTTCGTAAATAACTTCATCTCATAGTAACTTACAACTATTTTATTTACGAAAATTCTCAGAATTTGGGCGTTTTCAATCTGGAGGCCGGCAAACATTGTCTATTTAATTAGGTACTAAAAACTCGTAAATACACATTTACTTTTCACTGTAATCGTAAGATAATTTGGGTACAAAGTCGAGAAAAGGGCGGCCTTCAAAAATATTGAGCCGTTTGGACTATATAACCTCGTTATTTTGTCAATTTGGGAGTGAAGGTCACGCCAAACAGCTCAATATTTATAAAGGCCACCTTTTTTATCGACTTTGTGCTCAAGATTTAATGGGTATTCACGAGTTTTTATTACCTAATTAAATAGACAAAGTTTGCTCCCTTCCAGGTTGAAAACGTCCCAATTCCGAGTATTTTCATAAATAAACTATTTGTAGGTTACTATGAGATGAAGTTATTTACGAAGTTTCAGACGGATGTTAATAATTTGATAAAAATGGGTCTGTACCAGGGACTATTATTAATTCGTCATTTGATCATAGTTCATAGTTGCCCCCATTCTCAGGAACACAAAGCTTCCCTACTTTAGATATCGAGGAAGTAAATCTGGCATCAACCAGTAATCATTAGCCAAAAATAAATATAATCATTGTAGAATAAAGAAATCACCATATCTGTCAACAATAAAATATGACACTTGAATGATAATTCAAATCAATGATCGATAAAATATGAAATATCTCTAAACAAGTGACAGAGAGGATCGATTGCAAAGAGATAGTGACAGTCATAAGAAAATATATCGATATTAAACATTCATTATAATAAGTTTATATCGATTATTTATCAATAAAACAACACGACGATGAATAATGAATGACATTTTATAACTGAGATAAAAGCTGGGCTAGGAGTCGATACCACGAACGGAATGCCTGAGAGGTCGACCAGTTCTTACGAAACGGAAAGTTATTATGTCGCCAAATCGTTCGCCAATTATTCACTCGTTTTTTCTTGAAATAATTGCAGAATATTTTAGAGAAAAAGAAAACAACGTATAATTAACAAATTATATAATTCAAAGCGTTCTGATATTTTGTCTTGATTTTGTTGCTCCTTTTTTTATTTTATAGGGTTTTGATACTGAAAGGTAATGAAATTCCCTACAAAGCCATATAAAAATCGTTCATTTTGGACAACTATTAACGAAGTTACAGCTATTCAATTTCCAATGTAAGATTACGGTTTAATATCCTGGTGTCAGAAAGAGGTGAATGAGAGAATAAAGATGACTAAGTGAAAGTAAGAAAATCTGTTGCCCAAATCACAAAATCTTCATTATTTCCTCTACTTTTAGCAGAAATTATTGTTTGAAAATACTAAGCTATGGCAAAAAGTTTTTGATCATGAATATTATTAAGTATTGAAATTTTTGCACTGATCTACCCTAAGCCGGTTTACATTGCTTTAGTTTATCAAATAAATCGTACTCAAATCTTATGTTTGATCAATTTTCAGGAAAATTTATCTAGTTCAATTCTTTTTTGTTTCTTCATGAACATATGTAAAAATATAAAAACTTTTCTGAAATAGGTAGCAAAGCCGTGTGAGTGGACACACCAGATATATTTTTTTAACTTTATTTACATATTATTTTTATCATTCATCGAAGGAGGGCTCTCAACTCCAAACATTTCAACAGGACCTGTAAATAAACAGGAAGAAGAGATATCCACTTCAATCAATACAACACACCTTCAAATACCACAATTAGAAAAAGGTTGTAGTCCGTTGTACAGACTCCTTTTTACCGAATTATTAACATTCGCCTGAAACTTCGGAAATAGTTTCATCTCATCGTAACCTACAACTATTTTATTTACAAACACTTGGAATTAGGGCGTTTTAAATCTGGAGGGAGTCAAACTTTGTCAATATAATTAGGTATTAAAAACTCATAAATACCCATTTGCTATCTACTTTGATCATAAGATAATTTATAATTTAGTGATAATAATTGGATCACAAAATCGATAAAAAAAAGTGGCCTACAAAAATATTGAGCAGTTTGGCCTATATAACCTGGTTATTTTGAAATCTTGGGGATGTAGGTCCTCAACATTTTGCCACATTAGGCCACCTTTTTTCTCGATTTTGTAGCCAAATTATCTAACGATTCAAGTGAAAAGCAAATAAGTATTTCGCTTTGATCCATCGTTTAGGACTAATAGGTGAAAAAAATATCGAAAAAATCTGACTTTTTTGGCTTTAAAAAGTTTTCCTTGATCATCCGCGTTAGCAATTTTGTTTTTTACCTGTCTAAACCCTTGTATATGGAAGTTAAAAAAATTAAAACTTTTCTCACATTTTTCGAAATGGATTTCCCGTTTCGACCCTCAAAGTGATTTTTACCCAATTTGTCAAAAACTGTGACAAATTTGGTCATAAATGCATTGTTTAGGAGTTGTAGGCGAAAAAACAAAAACATTACTGGCCTAATATTCTATAAATCAGCAGCCATTTTTGAAAGCAGCGGCTCTGGAACGGCAGACAAGGTTCTATTTACTCAGAATATCAAACCTTCGCCTGCGATCAGGTCGATTTTTGTCGGCTCCAGGGCTATAACCGTTTAGTAATTTATGGTCAACTATTCGACTGTGGTTGAAATACCTCTCCAACCTCAGAGGACATTTTGTTGGGCTACGGTTACCTAACATAAAAAACATGGCTGTCGGAGCAAGGAGATTCCTGTTAGTTTCATAACTTTATGTTTACAGTATGTTAAAAGAAAGGGAGTACCTTCTCATTTAATCAATTTAACGAAGTACTACAAATTCAATAATGACCATTTGTTTTTAGACTTGAATTGTAAGATAATTTGATAAAAAAACTCTAGAAAAAATTTGGCCTACAAACAATGGGATGTTTGGCCTATGTTGGTGGTCCAGGTCGTCAAACGCCCAAAAATTTTGTAGGCCACATTTTTTCTTGACTTTTTTTTTATCAAATTATCTTAATATTCGAGTAGAAAGCAAATAAATGGATGTCCATGTGTTTTTAATACCTCATTAAGTTTACCGATATGGAGATTGAAATTGCACCATTTTTGAATACGTAAATAAAAAAATTGTAGATTACGATGGAAATTGGGCCATTCACGAAGTTTTAAATGGATGTTAATGATTTGATAAAAAGGGGTTTCTACCACGGAATATGAATAGAACGATATACACTAACAGGCAAAAAATTCCAACCACTTGATTTTTTCACGTTTTCATCAGAAAAATATTACAGGAGTAAAAGGGGCTGAACCATTTTGTGTTTGTCTATTTATATAATGATGATTAAAAATTTCAGAAACGGAATGTATATATATATATATATATATATATATATGTATATACACTACAACAATTGTTAGCATCTATTTACTTTAGTTTAGGATCTTGTTACTCAGCTTACTTAGTCCATACTGTACTTACTGTTTATAATTTTAATAAGCTTATTCACATTGTTTATAAATTATGTCTAAATATTATGCAATTGTCACAATTCTCTATCTTTTTGCATCTTGTCCGTTCTAGCCCTGATGAAGACCTGCAAAGTCGGGTCGAAACGTTGGCTTTCAATAAAATAGTTTTACCACTATTTAGCCTATTCCTTTATAATGTAACGGTCAACTATTAAATATTCAATATATATCTGATTGTATTTAAAAATTTTCAGCCCTGATGATGGCCCACATGTTTGGGTTGAAACGTCGGCACTAATAAAAATCCTTTATAATGACTGCGTCCTCAATATTTATCACGCACCTTAGTTTTTTTATTTTACATTTTTTTCTTGTGCTACGGTTGTTAAACTGGTCATATCAATGTAAAATTGCTTGATGCAAGATGGCTGTAAATATAACTAAAATAGTTTACTAGGCATTAAAGTCACCCATGTGACTCTAATGGCCGACCACAATATCTTGTTAGGCGTAATAATACATGAAGAGGCAATAAAATCTTATCTCAGATGATGATCCTGGCTTCCTTGATGGCTTTCAAATTCAGGACGGACCAAGGACGAAGGCATTGGATATGCATAATAACGGCAGTCGGTGGCCTTCCACCTTCCTAGTGTCCTTATCAAAGAGGAAGGCTTCTTCATAGAGCCAATATCTTCCAACAACATGGTGTTTAGGGAAGTAGAAAAATAAATATATCAACATTGAAATTTGACTAGCAAAAAAGATTTTTATTTTTTTTTTTTATAGAAAAAACAAAATTCTGCAATGACATCGATTTTAACAACTAAAGATCGAAATAAAACTTTTTTTGCTTTCAATAATCAATATCAACATTGCTTTAATAAAAATTCAGTATTATTTTTAAAATTTATCATTTATTTTATTATAATCTTAGTCCTTATAATTTTTAATATTTTTGTTTTTTACATTTAGCACTCATTCCTCTTGCCTTTTGACAGAGTGATTTTTCAGTAAAATATTATTTAAAACAAAATTAATCATTTTGTTTTAAATAATAGGCTAGAGGCAATATATATATATATATATATATACCTATATAGAATGGAGCCAGGTGGATGGAAGAATGTGGACATCGATTGGTGGTATCGGCATCGAACCCACTAAGCTTTATTATTATTATTTTAAATAATATATATATATATATATATATATATATATATATATATATATATTTATATATATATATATATATATATATATATATATATATATATATATATATATATATATATATAAATCGGTTTCGTACCAAATATAAGCTCCTGTCATGCTCAAATACCACGAATGGGGTACCGTTGGATTCAGAATTTCACGGGGGGGGGGTTAGCGAATCGTATTCTCCACTTTTGTTTTTCTTTCTAAAATAGATAAAGTCGATACAAACATTTTGCTAGGCTTGAATACTGGAACGGTAGTAGGTCTGTAGATCGATACGGGACAAATTGGACCTTGAAGATTTTGATGCGTACAGCAAGACCCAGAAAGTTAATCCGGAACTATCGGATCCTGCGATTTAAGCCCCAAAACGTACTATTTTCGAGATAACGCAAGGCATAGGGTTCGCATCCACAGAACCTAATGTTAATTGTAGTACTGTCATTGAGTCCATGTCTCATTTCGTCGACTTGAGGTCTCTATGATCGAGAGAGGAGGAGTTTATATTATTTATCGATGGTGTTTTTGATCGGCAAGCCATATCATCGTTAATTCTTCACCGAATTTCAAGATAGAGCCACCAATTTCGAAGGTTTCCTTCTCCTTCAGGCGGACAAAATAATCCAATCACTCCGAAAATTCAGGCAAACAAGTTATGAAAGAAAACAAACTTTATTTGCGAATAACTAAAAAATTACACACTTTTTCCTGGGTCATATACTACATAGAAGGTTACTATATTCCCTACATAAGGAAAGAAAATCATCGAAATCGGACAATACAGCTTATTGAAATTTGTAAGGTAGGTTCCAAACAAAAATGTTAAGATTTAAATTAATTTTCGTTTCCTTTTTCGATTATATTTATCGATAAAGTAACATTTGATGTCTTTACCTTTTAATACATTGCATTATTTTATTTTCTTATTTCTTATTAATTTGGCATATGATAACAATATGTTGTGCGAATTTTTCGCACGGGCCTACTAGTATATATATATATATATATATATATATATATATATATAGGGTGTATCAAAAGTTAAAGATTTAGATTTATTATTTATTTACTACATTAAGACTGACTGTATAAAGTTTAATACTAAATAACAGGTTTTAATCACCTGATAAACAAATGGACGATAAGCAATGACAGTAGTTGCTCCTCTGTTTGTCTAGTTCTAGTGTGTTTTAGTGTGAGGCGTCTTTCAATGGCCTCAAACGTTTTACGATTTGGTATTCTTCGGTTCGAAAATTTTTCACAATATCTTCGAACATCAGCAGCACCGTTTCTATGTACCTGGCCATAAGTTTAAAACATGTCTGTTCTGCAAAAGCGAATAAATTTATGTTGTCCCCCATGATAATCATGAATTGAACTGTGTCACAGTATTCACTCACACTAAAACACACAGAACTAGAAAAACAGATGAGCTATTAACTGTCATTACTTATCGTTCATTTGTTTATCAGGTGATTAAAACCTGTTATTTAGTATTAAACACGTTAAACTGTGTACAATCTGTCTTAATGTAGTAAATAAATAATAAATCTTTGAGATCTGTTTAAGAAATGAGAATACTTCGCACAAACCTTATATTTGTAAGTTCCATTCAGTAATGTTTCTATGCAAAGGTTCAATACTTTTTATTTAGTAAGTTATCAGTTTATAAATATAATAATCTATACCCATCCATAGGTTAACCCTTTCTAGTTTCATTAAATTTATAATTATAACATTATATTTTTTCTTAAGTTTACAAAAGCTTCTAAACATTGCCTTTAAATATCTGATGAAGGCTAAATACTTTGGATTCAGTTCTCTGGAAGATACGTTTTGACCTAGCTGTCTGTATTCACAAAAAATAAAAATAAAGAAATGTTTCTTTTGCCATTAAAAATAATCAAGTAAATTTTTAAAATGATAAACATCTAATAGCGTATATAACATTCCATATTTATAGCAATATAACAAATTTAATAATTAATTTAACAAAACCAAATGTTTTGAAATTAGCTAGAATAATAACTTATTGATACAATGTATTCTGTCTCAGAAAGAAAAGAGTCATTGCCCAAAATTTCAATTTTCGAATGAAGAACAGAAGAGAAAATAGGGTAGATTAAGAAATAATTTTCTGTAAAATAAGAAAATCTACTAATAAATTTATAATATCGAGAAAAAACCTTTATTTTACCTTTGTATATTTATTCGATGCTTTCCATGTTTAAATGATTTAAATGATTCCAGCATGGAATCTATATATAACGGTAAAAAAAAAAAAGCTTTTTCCTCGACATTATGAATTTTATTATAAATATGTACCCTTAGACAATTTTAAAGATTCAAAGAAAAAATGAAATTCTACTAAAATATACATGATGAAAACAATTATTACTACAATACATTTAATGTTTTTGAGTAATCCAAAACTGAAATGAAGAAAAAAATTTTTCTAAAAAGTAGAATTAATACTACATGTTTAGAACGCTATATCATTGTCATGTTGCTACATCACATAGTCCGATTTCAATGATTCTTTTTTCATTTTGTAGGGAATTTACTAAGCTTTCAAATACTAGTGTCTAATGGGCGAAGTAGTGTCAAATTGCGTCCTTTCCGAGTTATCCCCAAATTATGAATTAATTTGTAACGTCTCGATTCGTTGAGACCGCACCACCATATGGTTTAAAAACCTCCCACTTTTATGTTCACTTTTATTTAACTCCAGGTATAAAATTAGTTATCAAAATTACGATTCGCGCACTCTACGTGACATTCCCTTTCTATTGATAACTCATTCGTCAAAATCCATTACTCCTCAGAGTCGGAAAAAGGGATATATATCTGAGAAATAATATATAAGATGAACTTTTTTTGTTTATTTTGTGTTAGTGAACACATACCTAAAATAGTGCCGTGCAATTACGAAACATCCTGTATATATATAAATGTAAAAATGTAATATAAAATTAATGTCTGTATGGATTGATAAGTATGCTGTGTACGAAGCAACCCTATGTAGTAGGGTAGCATTACTTTTAATAAAGTATTTCTCTCTATAAATATTGATATTTTTATTGGTATTTCGATTGCTAATACTCCTGTAAAGATAAAAAATATATCGATATATCGATACTAGTACCGACAGAATGGCCCAATCACAGGCCGCCTAGGCGAGTTCTTGTCCAATGCGGTTCGACCCAACGATCTGGAACCTTGAACCAGATTTGGCCGACCAGCAAATTGCTGAGATGGCAAATAAGGATGCGGATTTCGCTTTCAGCATCACATTCCATCTTCGCCTCCGTTCTCTTCAGCTCAGGAAGATCGTGAAGTACCGATATCTAACAGCAGATGGCTCAATGCTATGCGAATATAAAAAAATCTGATGCGCGCAACGCACAACTTTCACTTACCGATCTACTTTGAATAGAAATTATTTTCTGGCAATGATCTATTATAAAAATTTTTGAAGTGCATTTTAAACGGAGCTAAACCTTACAGATAACAAGTCATTATTACCATTATAATTACAAAATGTCTATTTAATATATCGACGACAGGCAATAAAAATCTAGTCACTCCATCTGCTTTTATAAACCACACAACTTTGTTTGCTTTTATAAACATCAGAATGACTAATACCAATTTCAACATTTTTGAGTGATATCAATTTAGTGATATTTTTAGTTAAAAAAGTTATCTATGCAGAATATGAGTAAGTTGATTCCGGAGGTGGTGATTGCAGTGTTGAAATATAGAACTGAGAATAAAAGTATAAATTTAGGTACTACTTTCTTATTAAAGAATATATTTTAAATTTATCCAAATTTTCACCTCATCAGGGAAAAAAACTAGAGACCATATCTTTCCTCCTAATTGTCCGATTTTAACGATGTTTTTTTTGTTTTTTTTTAGAAAATTCCATAAAATTTTAAAAAATATCCTCAAAAAAGAGTATACTTTTTGAGTTATTCGGAATTTAATTTTAACATCCCTCTTAACTTTTTTTCCAACTTCTTTTCGTTAATTATGTTACATAAATAAATTTGAAGGGTATCGAGAAAATGACGTTAGCGAAGTTTCATTGAAATTGGAACATTCGTTTAGGCGCTACAGTCTATAGCAACGTAGGTTTTCTGCTTTTTTTTTTTTTTTATCCTCTATTAACTTATCAAATTCTTTCAAAAGTTATATTTAGCATTTTTTTATTACTTTGAATAATGTGAAATGATTAACTTTTTAAAATAAACCATATTTAACGTACTTTAGAGGAAGACGTATATGAACATTGGGCATTTAAGCCCTGTAAAGGGACATCAATGGGGATAAGACCTAATTGATATTAAAGACCACTTAATTATACAATGATACACCGAGTTTAATCAAACTCGTTAGAGCCGTTTTTGAGAAAATAATAAAAATGTGTTTCAGCGTTGATATAAAGTGGCACTGCCGGTTAGCCGATTTTAAGGAAAAAGTTGATGTCACATCTAAGGCATATACTTATCTTAAATACATAATATCAGTTTCGTACGGCAGTTCGTTTTTGAGCTAGATTGCTAACATACAAACACACAGACCATTTTTCGGGACTTGATTATTTCGACTCAGGGTAACTCAAAACGTGTATTTCCGTTGAAAACTGAGATTCGAAAATTTTCACGATCGCAATACTTGCCCTTACTAAATATTACATACATACGTAAGTGAAAGTAAAAATTGAATACTTAATAGTTGACCGTTGTATTATCAAAGAAGGAGATGGTCCGGATGGCAGTCATAAATATACTGAAATAGTGGCAAAACTATTTTATTAAAATCCAACGTTTCGAACCGACTTTGCAGGTCTTCTTCAGGACTGGAACGGACAAAATACAAAAAGAAATAGAAAATTGTCTAAGTTATAGAGGTAAACAAACATTATCGTTTGGAAGAGGATTAATAAGTGTTGACATTCATATAAATGAATAATCTAATAAATGTAAAGTTTGTTATATAGAGGGGATTTTAAAAAGAACTTCTGAAGTCCTGCATCGTTTTCCGGACAACACACTACTTAAACATCTTGGTATATAGATAGGAAAATTAACATATCAGTCTCACCGAATAATCTGAACCATCAAACTTAAAAATTGATCCGACCGTTAGCTACAAAAAGCGTTATATAGCTTTTGGCGGACGACTCAAATGCAATGCCCCTCCCCTCCCTCGTTTCCCTACGCTTAGTCTGGTAATAATATACAAGTAAAAGATAAATTTAGTAAGCATGCATGGGAAACTGAACTTAAGACTAGTTTGGGATAGGCCAGTCAACCGGTCTTAATAAGGACAGAAATATCTAACTGGAAACATTATGGACGTGTACTTTCACTTGTTTTACAGATATTCAGTTTATATTGATCACGTATGATCTTGAACTTACGTAAGATATGACAAGAAACCAAAAAAGTATTGAAAATGCATAGTTTGAATGATGTGCCCTTACTCTCTGCTAACCTAACCTATCTCTACCAGGGATGTTGGGAAAATATCGATATCTTAGACATTATTTATATCGACGTTGAACTATCGAACCATCGAAAACGAGAAAAAGATGGCCTACAAAAATATTGGCCTATATATTTATTCTTTTCATCTCAAAGTTTATTTTATATAAGCATTGTTTTTTTTTATATTTATAAACTTGACATTATGCTTAAAAAATGCTATATCCTATCCTCCATCCTTGATAATTTTTTTTTTTTTTCCGAAATCCTACTTCCCAACCCTCCAGTCATGACTAATATCCTGAATTCCTGTCACATCAATGCAAAATCCCTTACTGCACACTAGAATGAATTTCAGGAACATATCCATCCCTCCCAGATTTTCCTACCCAATTATTCCTTCCTACTATTGTAATAGTATAGAAAAGTAAAATTGTAAATAGTTACTACTGCAAATATGTATATAAATTATTAGAGCGTTCTTCATTATTTTTATTTCATGTTTATTTTCAATTTTTTGTTTTTTTTTATTTTTAACTGATTTAAATTAGTAAGTAACATATTTTTTTTTTTTTATTATTTTGACTATTTAATTACTGTATATTTTTGATTATGTATCTCTAAGGCTCCTTAGCCCATATTATTGTCTTTTTATATTATTCTAAAGGAACTCGTCCCAGAATAAATAAAGCATTATTAATATTATTATATAATCTCATTATTTTGACATTCTGGGAGTGTAGGTCACAACAAACGGTTCAATATTTTTGAAGGTCACTTTTTTTCTCGATTTTGTGATTAAATTACCTAATGATCTAAATGGAAATCAAATGAGTATCTAGTACCTAATTAAATAGACAAAGTTTGAATCATGTTCCCTTGTAATGCTCTCTGCTAACCTAACCTATCTCTACCAGAGGTGTTGGGAAAATATCGATATATCGAAATCTTAGACATTATTTATATCGATGTTGAAATGTGGCCCTTGAAAGCGATAATTTTCGATGATAAAAAATTCTGCAAAGACGTTGAGTTCAACAATCACTGGAAGGAAAACAAAATTTTTGGAAATGAATTAGTGGTATGGTTTGTGCATATTAGTCTGTGGTATAGATCCCTTTTTATCGAATTATTAACATCCACTTGAGCTTCGTAAATAATTTCATCTCATCGTAATCTACAAATATTTTATTTACGAAAAATCTTGGAATTGGGGTGTTTTCAATCTGGAGAAGGGCAAACTTTGTCTATTTAATTAGGTACTTAAAACTCGTAAATGCCTATTTGAATTTTATTTCGATAGTAATAAATTGATCACAAAAAAGGTTGCCTACAGAAATATTAGTCCGTTTGCCCTATATAACGTCGTTATTTTGAAAATTTGGGGTGTAGGTCACGCGAAACCCCTCAATATTTTTGAAGGCTGCCTTTTTTCTCGATTTAGTGATCAAATTATCTTACGATACCAGTAGAAAGCAAATGGGTATTTACGAATTTTAAGTACTTAATTAAATGGACAAAGTTTGCCCCCCTCTAGATTGAAAATGTCCCAATTCCAAGGGTTTTCGTAAATATAATAGTTATTGGATGTTAATAATTCGATAAAAAGGGGTCTGTACCACGGACTATTAGGATATAATAACTTTTTTCTCACCGTTATGAGATGTGATTGTAACATTCACGATATCTCACTGACAAGGGGAGTTTATGGACGTGGGTTCACCATTTTTTTTGTGATATTAGTTCAAAAAATCTTACACATATGTCCAAGGGTCCTTGCCGATTCGCCCTAGGAGCTGAGAATTTTTTTTTTATATAAATTAAAATAAAAAAAAAAAAAAAAAATATATATATATATATATATATATATATATACACACATAGGTTATTGTATATCATTCGATTTCTTTTTACATGCAAAGAAAGAAAACATAGTTTTAGATGTATAAATGATTTTGTACGTTATAATATTAAAACGCTGCAAATTATTTCACAATAGTTTATTATTTTCAAACAATTATACATCTAAAGTAACATTACCTTCTTATTAACATAGAAAAAGATATAAAAGATGATTCCTATTATTGGTCTTAACAACTTTTTTTTAATTAGTAATTTAAAAATTTACTTTATTTTTAAAAATTTAAAAATATATATTTTAAAAAAAATATATATAAAAATAATTACGATATCTCACCCAATAATTTGAGCCATCTTACATAAAAATAGGTCACTCCGTAAATCGATACACACATACTTGTGGTCGATCTTAACATTTAACCACAGGCGGATATACTGGGGGGGAGAGGCTTTCGGGCTGAAACCTTCCTCCCCAAATAGTAAAATATAATTATGTTTTATAGAAAAAAATATAAAAAATTATCTCTTAAAGTATTATTGTTCGTGTAATTACATTAAACAGGATTTCAAGAATCACTTAAAACACCATGTCATATAGGCAGTTAGTTTCTTTTTTTTTCTTCAAATTAATTATCGTTATATGTATGAAAAAAAAACCTTTCGGTTTGAAACCCACCCCCAAAAATTAAATCATGTATCCGCCAGTACATTTAACCCTATCTCGAGTGATAAACGATTTTGTATAAATGCCTAATATTGGTCAAAGTGTTCTATGTAGAGCAGAAATAATATTTTATACCGATTTATGTTCGATTTTCGGTATCGATACTAGTCAAAGATGGAATGGAAAGACACTTTCTAGAAACCACGCCCACCTCTGCTTGCGGACATTGCGAGAATCATCTGTCGCAACGGAAATTCTTGCCAACCTTCTTCCTGTCTCTCTTCTGACAAAATGGAAGAGAAACTTCGTAACCTTGTGAAGTCAAACATAACATAATAAGGAATTGCAAAAAATAAAATTAAAAACAATTTGGAGAAAGTGGAAAAAACTTTACCAGGTATTCTAAAAAAACTGAATTTCTAAATGACAGTATCAACTCAATTCAAATCTTAAATGTAACATCAATATTTCATATCAATAAATAGAAAATTGCATAATAATTGCTAGCACATTTTTTTTTTCTCTCCTTCCTTCCCTTTAAGGCAACACGTGGTTTTTCCGGGGCGGAGGGATCACGCCGAGTTAAAAGTCCTACTGGGTACCGGCATTTGAACTCATAATTTCTCTATCTAAAAACTTAGGGTATCGACCGGGCAACGCACGTGGCAACGTGTACAAGCGCTAACCTGCTCGGCCACACCGCCGTTAATTGTTAGCACATGTCAGAAAAAACGGGGTCAATCTACCAGGACGACCTTAGGGATCAGGAGGAAATAGACCTTAATGGACCCGACAGAGAGAGATAGCTCTGAAGCCACGGCCCAAAAAACTTTACGAAAGTGTATGTTATTCTAAGTAAATTGAACCTTGTCTGCCATTCCAGAGCCGCTGCATTAAAAAATGGCGACTGATTTAAAGAATATTAGCTCAGTAACTTGATGATCGAAGCGAAAAAAAATATTAAGAAAAATCTGGGAAAAGTTATAAATTTTTTAACTTGTGTATATGGATTTAAACATGTAGAATCCTAAATTTCTAACTCGAACAACGAAGCGAAAACTTTTTACAGCCGAAAAAGCCATTTTAAAAAACGAAAAAAAAAAAGATTTAAAAAATGGCTTTTTCGGCTCATGATGCATCGAAGCGAAAAATGTACTCTTTAAGAGATTAAATAACGTTAAATTATGTGTCGAACGAGAATCTAAACTTAATAATTTGATTAGGTGGTATAGCTAGAAAACCACGGTCAACGAACGCCAATTTTTACCAAATTAGTCAAAAATAGAAGAAAAAAAAACTCTAAATGGTCCTGTAGCTTGGAAATGAGTTCCAAAAACTCATAGAATCAAAGTTGTAGAACATTAAATTCTGCGTGCAATGAGTACCAACAGTTTTAATTTTTTGAAACTATCTGAGTCTTGAAAGTACCCAAATTTTTCAACCACTTTCATTGGAGTAGTAGAAAGACTTATTCTTGTCTTTTTCAATAAATCCCCCCCCCCCTAATCTCATTTATCAAAATCCATCGCTCTTGAGAGCCGGAAAAGATATCTATACTAAGATACTATACTGGTAGATAGGATATATATAAAATACGAAAGTCACTAAATACTTTTTTATATAATAGAGGGATATAGCATTGATGATACTTTAATGGCCGCACATCTACATTGTTATAAAGATTTTCAGTGGACGGCAATATTTTTGAAAAATTAATTTAAACAAATTTTATCAATAACTCTCAAGAACCAATTACTCTTGCCGATAGCATCACGCACATGTTATGTGATTGGAGAGAAGTTTCTGATATTTAAATGATTTGAAGTTATATCCTTCGAGCTATGATTTTTTTTTTTTTTTTATATGATCATTTTGTTCTTTCTTCAGCAAATAAAATTAATAATAGTCTTTTTAAGGGCATCCTGTCGTCTTACATATTCTTTCAAATAATAATTTCAAGTGATAGGGATATATATATATATACATACATATATATATATATATATATATATATATATATATATATATATATATATATATATATATATATCCTATCCATCATTACAATATATATATATATCCTATCCATCATTATAATATATATATATAATTATAATAGATTGCGTATCATTAAGATATTTATACTCCGCTACACTAAAGAATGTTTTCTATTGCTAAATAGCATTTTTTTTTCTTCAGACTACTTGGTGATTATTTATGCAAGATTTAATAAATTACAGATCAGACATGATACATGCTCATGAAATCAAAGGCTGCTTTGATATAGAAAAATTCTTTACACGGTCGACTCATCTTGTACCATTAGGCGAACCATCCTCACGTTTTAAGATGTACCAGAAAAAAACCCGAGACTAACAGATTGAACTCCTTCGATAGCTTGTATTCGTCGTCCAACGATTATTATTTTTTTCTGTCAGGCCTTGGGCCCTATTGTAAGTAAGTCGAATATTCTATAATAACCGATTCTGTAAAAAAAAAAAATATATATATATATATATTTCAAAAGTCTTCAATATTTGCAAGATTAACAATAGCAGGATAAATATATAAAATTGAACGATTGCGATATGGTTTAAAAACAATACATCTTGGCACAGATAGACAGACAAACCAATGGCTAAAAATGTGTTTTTTGGGCTCAGGGAGATCTGAAACCGCATATAGGAAATTTGACCCGATTGCAATACTTTTCTTACCTAGTATAGGTAGCAAATTAATAAATTAAAACATGTGAAGAAAATAGAATAAGCTGTATCATCGCTAATACTGGTTCGATTCCGATGATTTTTTTGTTTTGTTTTGTTAGTAATTTAATTACCTTTCTAAAGTTTTATTATAAATTTTACCGTATAACATATACTTAGGGAGTTAGGACCCATAAAATTTTTCTTTTCTTTATAACTTTCTTTCCTGAATATTTTCGGGAAATTAGTCTATATACGAAAATTGAAAGGACAATGATTAGAACATTATAGGAAAGTTTAATCAAAATCGTTAGAGCCGTTTTCTCGCTACAGTCTATAGAAAAAAATGTTTTTCATTTATTGCGCGCGAGCTATTGCGCATGGAGCACCGAATTTCTGTCACAGGCATCAGTAGTCAAAACTCTACAAAATAAAAAAGAAGCAACAAAATCGCTTCAGTAGTTCCCGAGAAAATCTTGACACAGATAGACCAATGGCTAAAAATGTGATTTTCGGCCTCAGGGGACTCTGAACCAAATAGATTCGTCGAAAACCGCATGTCGGAAATTTGACCCGATTGCAATACTTTCCTTACTTAGTAAAGGTATGAAAGTAAAAAAATGCAGTCTTGGGTAAACGTATAATCAAGAAACATTAGACTTAATGTCTGTTACAAACTAGGTACGTACTCCAAGATCAAATTACTATATTCCTTCTCTCTTTTCTAAGAAATAAAATTTAATAATATATTTTAATTAATTATATACTTCTTCTTAATTATATACTACTAAAATTCTTTGTAAAATGGATGGATAACTTGACAAAATATATAATAATGTTATATTAAAGAAAAACATTATAAATTGTGCACGATAGGTAGGTAATTTATATTAACTAGTAGGCCCGTGCGAAAAATTCGCACAGCATATTGTTATCAAATGCCAGATTAATAAGAAAATAAAATAATGCAACGTATCAAAATATAAAGAAATCAAATGTTACTTTATCGATAAATATAATCGACAAGGAAAACAAAAATTAATTTAAATCTTCATTAATGTTTGGAACCAACATGTTCACAAATTTCAATAAGCTGTTATCTTTGTTAAAAATAGTCCGATTTCGATGATTTTTTTTTCCTTTTGTAGGGAATTTAATAATCTTTTATATAATCATTGGCATAACCCAGGGAAAAGTGTGTAATTTTTTAGTTATTCGCAAATAAGGTTTGTTTTCTTTTATAACTTGTTTGCCTGAATTTTCGGGGTGATTGGACTATTTTGTCCGCCTGAAGGAAAAGTAAGCCTTCGGGATTGGTGGCTCAATCTTGAAATTTGGTGAAAAATTAATGATGATATGCCTTGCCGATCAAAAACACCATCGATAAATAATATAAACTCCTCCTCTCTCGATCATAGAGACCTCGAGTCGACGAAATGAGACATGTATTCAATGACAGTACTGCAATTAATGTAAGGTTGTGTGGATGCGAACCCTATACCTGGCTTTATTTCGAAAATAGTATGTTTTGGGGCTTAAAAACGCAGTATCCGATAGTTCCGGAGGAATCCAATTTGTCCCGTATCGATCTACCGACCTACCACTGTTCAGGTATTGACGCCTAGCAAAATGTTTGTATCGACTTCATTTAATTTAGAAAGAAAAACAAAAGTGGAGAATACGATTCGCTAACCCCCCGTGAAATTCTGAATCCAACGGTATCCCATTCATGGTATTTGAGCATGACAGGAGCTTATATTTGGTACAAAACCGATTTCAAGCCTTACTGTAATAATATATGTACGGATTTTCAACTAAAATAATAAAAAATTAATATATTAAGTTTCAAATAGAATAAGGACTAAATTAAAAAAAAATTTTTTACAGGTTCATGAAAATGCCTGGAGGCCAAAAGGTTGGCAAATAAAAACATAAAAAAAAGAAATCTTATTCGTGACCTATGGCCTGAAACCTATTAAATATTAATATATATATACAGATATATATATATATATATATATAGATATATATATGTATATATATATATATATACATATATATATATATATATATATATAGATATATATATGTATATATATATATATATACATATATATATATATATATATATATATATATATATATATATATATATATATATATATATATATATACATAAATTATTTTTAGGTTACGAAATCAATCCTTCTGTCTGCAAAATAGTAGTAAATAACAATTCATTCAACCTTTTGCTAATTAATGAATGAATGATTCACTTAGTTCAGATATAATATATCATACTTTAACAGATATTGCCTCTATGGTATTGGGATTATAGTCGATATAAACCGAACACAGAGAAAATGCAATGACCTCGAGAACTGAAAGATCATTCCTGATTGCACGAGCAGCTCCATGACATGGCGGCCGCATCGCTATCTCTAGTCCAGTCAATGAATGATTATAGAAGGAAATGGCGGCGACAAAATTATTGACTTTGGGACATTGTTTGTACTAGTAAAGAAATAAAAATATTAAAAGTCCCCAACATACTAAAAGAGATGGTTAGTCAGGCATAGTAAGGGGGGGGGGAGAGCGCCTAGACGGTCACATTTTTTTGGTTTTTCGCTTGTATTAGGAAAATTATCGATCGAATCGCTAAAGATAATCTATACAAAATTAAAGCTGATAAAATTTGCTATATGATTGATTATATACCTTTTTTCTCTCTCTACCTCACTTAGTTATCGAGATCACTAGCGGATCCAATCCAGGATTTAATTTTGGGGGGGGGGGAGGCTTCAGCCCGAAAGATTTTTTTTTTCATAAAAATAACGATAATTACTTCGAAAAAAAAGAAAGAAACTAACTACCTATATGAAATGGTGTTTAAGTGATTCCTAAAGCCCTTTTGAATGTAATTACACGAACAATAGTACTTTGAGAGATAATTTTTTAATGTTTTTTTTGATAAAACATGGTTATATTTTCCCATTTTTGGGGGGGGGGAGGGGGAGCTTCAGCCCGAAAGCCTCCCCCCCGTAGATCCGCCCGTGATCGAGATATCCGTCCTCAACTATCGCTAATTTGGAAAAAAAAGATTTTTTACTGTATTTTACTTCATGATTGCTTCCTTCTACAATTAAGTCATAGGAAAAACGTTTTTAATAAATAGATTTTTTTAAGAATATATATGTTATTTTACCAGTTTATTTGCAATGGTTCAAAAGTTAGATCAATTATAACTTTGATTACAACAAATTGAATTTGTAGAAAAAATCATTTCTTATGGTATACTATAAAAATAAAAGTTTTGTCTGTACATTGAATAGAATCAACCCGTTTCATGATATATTTCTGTTTCACACATTACATACACCAAATCTACTATTAAAAAACCTTTTGTCTGTCTGTATGTTCGCATTGTCCAACGAAATTTTGTCAGGGTAAGCTCAGCAATGGCTAGTGGTAGAATTTTGAAATTTTGACATTATATTTAGATTTCTATGACTTAAAACATAAGCTTTAAATGAAAACAAAATATTGAGATGAACCAAAGTTGAGTAATTTGTCTAGAGATCCCGGCTAGGCAGTTACTTCGATTCTCATCCCAACTTACTCTACCGCAAGCCATATTTAACAGTTGTACTATTCAACTGATGGAAAAAATTATCACAACTCAACGGGGTAAATCCGAAATACCAAACATATGTAACGCGTTGTCCCTTAAAAAACATAATTATTTTTCAACTTTGTCCGATCTTCCCATTAAAGGTGTCATTCGATTCAACTTCCTGAGCCTAACAAATGTTGTCGTATACATTTTTAGAATTAACCAAACGCATTAGCTGTAAATTGGAAGAAAAAAAAAAAACGTCCAACAATTTCATATATATTAAGCTATTAAGCACATATATGTAGCATAATATATGTGCTAGTGGACTGTCGGTGTGTCCCTGGCCTGATCAAAGCTCTATTTTTTAAAATTCTAGCTTTGAAGAGGATCCCATGGTTGACTAATAAAAAGAAAATACCGGGATCGAAACGTCAATGAACAGAAGAAATGAACATTCAATAGTTTATTAAATAATAATTAAGTGACCTTATTCCCAATTAAATAGTGAAGTTCATATATATACCGAGAATTTGCCAAAAAATATATAAAATAACGAATATTATAATTTTTTTTTTTTGGCAATTTCTCGGAATAGACATATAAAGTTATAATTGATCAAACATTTGAACTGTTGAATATAAACTAGTAAAATAATATATATACTTGAGAAAATATAATAATTCAAAACTTTCTTCTCCGTGACTAAATCGTAGAACGAAGCAATCAAGAGTTAGCAATTCAATATCCGTAAAAAACATGAGGTAAAAAATGTTTTTTCTACATTAGCGATAGTTGAGGACGGATATCTCAGGAACTAAGCAAGGTATATACTGTTAAAAGGTATATAATCAATCATATTGCAAATTTTATCAGTTTTAATTTTGTATATAAATCTTTGTTGATGCGATGGATAGTTTTTCTGATATAAGCGAAAACCCGAAAAAAGTGACCTTCAAGCCTCACACCCTCCATATCTGGCTCACCAACTAGAAGTGGGGACTTTTAGTATGTTTACTTCCATACCAGTCCAATTTTCCAAAGTCGAAAATTGTATCCCCGCCATTTCCTTCTTTACCCCCTTTTTGAGAATTTATTTTTTACTTCGCATGTCAGACACTGTCCGGTACCTTGGCTTTCTCTTATACAGACGACTAACGTGGAACCCTCATACTAGACTTAAAAGACAGAAACTTAACCGACGCTACGGCCAACTATACATAATATTAAATAGAAAATCTAAACTCTCTATTGAAAATAAAATATTTATCTACAAGACAATACTGAAACCTACTTGGACTTGAACTTTGGGGAACAGCAAAATTTTCTAACATCAAACACATCCAATCCTTCCAATCCAAGATCTTTCGAACAATAGTCGATGCTCCTTTCTATGTAACCAACAAAACCCTACACCATGACCTCAACATCCCATTTCTCCCCGACCTTATCCCAAATTTTTCCAGAATCTTACCCATTATCCAAATTCCTTTGCACAATCCCTATTCAGCACCACCCATCGCTATAATCCTCCAAGAAGGTTAAAACAGCAGTGGCCAGATTCTCCACTCACGACATGCATGTATGTGGCTAAAGCACTCTTGCTCAATCTCCACTGGGTTTAGCCCCAGTGACGCGGTTGAGAGAGAAGTGCAGGGATCTCCTGGAATCATGCTTTTCTCTCCACAGTTAGAGAGACAAGTCTGGCTTGGAGTTCTCTCGCCAGATTGTAAATAGTGTATATAGGTATGAATGTGTTCTTTTTATTTATTTATTTTTAGGTTATTTTTTTTATTGTATATATATTATTTTTCTGTATAATTTATTGTACATAGAGTGTGAATGAGATTTCTGAACACTATTATAAATGTCCTTTGAGACAGATTGTAATATTTTTCAATAAATAAGTTTAAACAAAAAAAAAAACTTCGCATGTAATAATTTGTCTAAAAAAAAATAAAATAATAATAACAAAATAAATTCAAAATATTGATAAACTGCTAAGTTAAAAAAAAAAAATAGCCTCTACGAAGAACCCTCTAGGTCAAGGCTATAGAGGCGATAAAGCACAGGACGTAGGCAATCTGTTTTCGTCCGCCTCAGGCATCCACGCGATAAGGGGGGACAATCTGGAAGGCTGACCTCATTATTGTAGTATATATCACATTGAATGGTTTATGTATGTATATACGTTGTGTCATTTTTATGTTAATGATCCACAACTTCTAAAATACAGAAATACTTACAGAACATTTAATCAGGTACTTTCGAATGGTCTCAACTGATAACTTAGTAAATAATTTAGGTCCATAAACCTCCCCCCTCCCTCTCCTCCCAACCATAATGAAAAGTCTGCGCCTTTATATATATTATTCTTAAGATGGCCCAAGGTCTTGAATATACTACGCTAATTTTTAAATTATTTTATTACAAGATTTTAACTATGAAAAAAAAATTCATTTTTAAAAATAATAAACGACATTATTTTTTTACCTTTTGATTAAGCTAAGGACCGGAGTATCAGCTGTTAGAAGTATATACAGGATGTTTTAGGGTTAGGTGGTCAAACTGCAAACATGAACTAAAGACCTCAAGACAAGAAAAAAATTTCCTTTGAAAGTATGTCCACAAACGCTCTGTTTAGGAGATATTTACACCTAAATATTTTCGTTGTTCTGAATTATTTGAGTTATATGAAATTAATAAAACCTATTTATTCTTTCTAACTACTTTATTAATTAAACGTAAACATTAACATTCATATTAAATGTTGTTCAAAGTGATTTCCTTGAGCATTAAGACAGGCTCGACATCTTTCTTCAACAACAGCAGTGGCAGAACGGCACTGGATATGTGTTATTTTTCACAAGATTGAATTGTCCTTCTGCTTAAGGAATTAAGGTCATTGACCGGACTTGCATAGACTTTTTGTTTAATGTCATCCCAAATAAAAAAATCCGCATACAAACACCATATCGGCATATTCAACATTAGTATAAATGGATGGGGTATTATGATGGGTACTCTGCGAAAGCCTTCTACAAACTGATAAATGTTATTGAGAGTTCCGAATAGTATTAATTCTTATGTTGCCAATAGTTTTTATACAGTTAGGGATAAAAGGCAATGTTAGTATTCAATCTAATTCATTCCTTAAACAAAGCGTTTGCGGACATATTCACTTTAAACATTTAATATGAATGTTAATGTTTACATTTAATTAATAAAGTAGTGAGAAGAAGTAAATAATTCATAACAACGAAAATGTTTAGGTGTGAATATCTCCTAAACAAAGCGTTTTCGGACATACCTTCAAAAGATATTTTTTTCTTGTTTTGAGGTACTTAGTTCATTATTGCAGTTTGGCCACTTAAACCTGAAACATGATGTACATTAAGGAGCAAGGAGAAGAATAAATAAGTCTTGATACTACAGACTTGCGTGTTATTTCAGCACTCTCTCTTTTTGTATTTTCTGGGATTCTTTTTTATATGTACACTTTTTATTTATTTTTTCCTATGCCACTAAACATTGTAGAAGAACTGTTAGATGCACCCGTGTTGGATTTTCCGTCACTACCATCGTAAACAATCTCTAATTATATCACTAGGAATTAAGTAATAGTGATTAAAATGAAACACTGCTGCAATCAATAATGAATAATTTTGGAAGACCGAAAGCCTGCTAGGTGGGATAGGCAAAGTGGTGTAATGATTATATTAATGAAGTGGTAAACCATAGCACAAAACTGAGACAATGGACCATTGTTCACGAAATATTCGGACACTAGTTCTGAATTGCGTTTCTAATATGGCAGCTGGTTTCATGATCACTTTTAACACCCTTTTAATGAGAGCCTGAGCAATATGAAAGTAGCTGAGTATTGGTAATCATTCATGTTCATGTAAAAATGATAACATATTTTTTGTCTGAAATACTAAAAAAGTGAAGTAGTAAGGAAAAACTGAAACATTATTTTTTCATGATGGTAAAAAATGAATTTTATTTTAGATAATATATCGAATTATTTTATTCATTATTACATCCTTTGTGCTACTGCCATATGAAGGCCTTGGCCTCTTCAATAGAAAATTTACTCATTTGTCACAGTTTTGTGCTATGGTTTACCACTTCTTTAATATAATCATTACACCACTTTGCCTATCCCACCTAGCAGGCTTTCGGTCTTCCAAAATTATTGATTATTGATTGCAGCAGTGTTTCATTTTAATCACTATTACTTAATTCCTAGTGTTATAATTAGAGATTGTTTACGATGGCAGTGAAGGAAAATCCAACACGGGTGCATCTAACAGTTCTTCTACAATGCTTAGTGGCATAGGAAAAAATAAATAAAAACTGTACAAATAAAAAAGAATCCCAGAAAAAACAAAAAGAGAGAGCGCTGAAATAACACGCAAGTCTGTAGTATCAAGACTTATTTATTCTTCTCCTTGCTCCTTAATGTACATCATGTTTCAGGGTTAAGTCACCAAACTGAAAAAAATGAACTAAGTACCTCAAAACAAGAAAAAAATATCTTCTGAAGGTATGTCCGAAAACTCTTTGTTTAGGAAATATTCACACCTAAACATTTTCGTTGTTTAGTCTGTTCTCACTACTTTATTAATTAAATGTAAACATTAACATTCATATTAAATGTTGTTCAAAGTGAAGGTATGTCCACAAACGCTTTGTTTATGAGATGGTTTAGATATAATACCAATATGGCCTTTTATCGCTAACTGTATAAAAACTATTGGCAACATAATGATTAATACTATTTGGAATTAGCATTGGGAACTCTTAATAACATTTATCAGTTTGTAGAAGGCTTTCGCAGAGTACCCATCATAATACCATCCATTTATACTAATGTTGAATATGCCGATATGGTGTTTGTATGCGGTTTTTTTTATTTGGGATGACATTAAACAAAAAGTCTATGCAAGTCCGGTCAGTGACCTTAATTCCTTAAGCAGAAGGATAATTGAATCTTGTGAAACAATAACACATATCCAGTGCCGTTCTGCCACAGCTGCTGTTGAAGAAAGATGTCGAGCCTGTCTTAATGCTCAAGGAAATCACTTTGAAGAACATTTAATATGAATGTTAATGTTTACGTTTGATTATTAAAGTAGTTAGAAAGAATAAATAGGTTTTATTAATTTCATATAACTCAAATAATTCATAACAATAAACTATTTTGCGGATATACCTTCAGAGGATTTTTTTTTTCTTGTTTTGAGGTCTTTAGTTTATTTCTGCAGTTTGGCCACTAAACCCTGAATCACCCTTTATATACTTCTAACAGCTGATATTACTTAACAGCTGATATTAAACCTAACAGCTGATATTAAACCTAACAGCTGATACTCCGGCCCTTAGCTTAATGAAAAGGTAAAAAAATAATGTCGTTTATTATTTTTAAAAATGATTTTTTTTTCATAGTTAAAATCTGGTAATAAAATAATTTAAAAATTAGCGTAGTATATTCAAGACCTTGGGCCATCTTAAGAATTATATATACATATAAATAGGCGCAGATTTTTCAATATGGTTGGGAGCAGGGGAGGGTTATGGATCTTTTAAGTTATCATTAGAGACCATTCATAAGTACCTGATTCTAAATGTTCTATAAGTGACAAGACATAATGCCACAGAGAGTAATGGTAATGTAGGTGACATGACACCCTTGCACAAATTATGGGCTTTCACTGTCATGCTACGTAGGATACTGTTATCAACTCACTGGCACGGAGGTCCGAATTAGGACAACGTGACACACACGATGGGTGTGGTGGTGTGGTCAGTCGACCAAATAGCATAGAAAGTCAAGGAAATTAAATAAATAATAATATTTAATTACCTTCACTTATCTATATATATATAATATATATAGATAAGTGAAGTATTGCGATCGTGAAAATTTTCGAATTTGAGTTTTCAACAGAAATACACGGTTTGAAGTCCCCTGAGTACAAATAACCAAGTCCCGCAAAATGATCTGTGTGTCTGTGCCCTAAAGTACATTTAATTTAGTTCATTTTAAATAATTAGCTATCTCTTATTATTAGCAGTAATAATAAGGCTAAATATAAACGGCTCCAACGATTTTGATTAAACATAGTATACCAGTGAATTATTAAGTGGTCTTTAATATCAGCTAGGTCATATCCCCATTGATGTCACTTTACAGGGCTTAAATCCCCAATGTTCATATACGTCTTCCTCTAAAATACCTTTAACTTGGTTTAATTTTTTTAATTTATTTTTAATTTATTTCTTTATTGAGTATTACAACAATCTGTCTCTTGGACAAACTTGGGTTATTAAAAAAAAAATAACTGTCTCTCATCGTTAGAAGTTACGAAAAAAAAAAAAAATGCTAAATATAACTTTTGATAAAATTCGATGAATGGCTAATGGATAAAAAAAGAAAAATGTTTATTTAGTTCGAAAATGAATCTTCGGAAATAATAGTCAAAACGTATAGATATTATATATCTTTGGAAAGCGAAGAATTTTAGAAAAAAAAATATCTAATATAGAAATTCGTAGAATGTAATCGAGAGTAACGAAAAATTATAAATAATAATTTGTAAAAACTAATATTGTTTAACGGAAATAACAAGTTTCCACGGAAATTAAATGAAATTTACAAACTGAATGTAAACTTTTAAAATTATTTTTGAAAAATATATATATATATAAAATCCACCAAATCATGGCTAATATGAAGCTTACATTTTTCTTGTGCCTTTTATTCTAGAAAGTGAATGTTTTGTAAATATACCTCAATGATATATCAATGTTAAATATGAACCATAACTGAATATTTAATAATTGCAGATGCATTACAAAGGAAGGAAATGGTCCGGGGTGGCGGTCATAAATAGGCTAAATAGTAGCAAAACTATTTTATTAAAAGCCAACGTTTCGACCCGACTTTGCGGGTCTTATTCAGGGAGGTGTGTTCAGCTAAGAGTTTCACTTAGAACCATAAAGGAAACAGATGGTCCGGGGTGGCGGTCATATGTAGGCTAAATAGTGGCAAAACTATTTTATTAAAAGCCAACGTTTCGACCCGACTTTGCAGATCTTCTTCAGGGAGGTGTGTTCAGCTAAGAGTTTCACTTAGAACCATAAAGGAAGGAGATGGTTCGTGGTGGCGGTCATAAATAGGCTAAATAGTGGCAAAACTATTTTATTGAAAGCCAACGTTTCGACCCGACTTTGCAGATCTTCTTCAGGGAGGTGTGTTCAGCTAAGAGTTTCACTTAGAACCATAAAGGAAGGAGATGGTTCGTGGTGGCGGTCATAAATAGGCTAAATAGTGGCAAAACTATTTTATTAAAAGCCAACGTTTCGACCCGGCTTTGCAGATCTTCTTCAGGGAGGTGTGTTCAGCTAAGAGTTTCACTTAGAACCATAAAGGAAAGAGATGGTCCGGGGTGGCGGTCATATGTAGGCTAAATAGTGGTAAAACTATTTTATTAAAGCCAAAGTTTTGACCCGATTATGCAGGATATATAGACAATTCTATATATATTTTTCTACCTTGTAATAAAATAGTTTTGCCACTATTTAGCCTATTTATGACCGCCACACCGGACCATCCCCTTCCTTCACGGGCGGATCTACGGGGGGGAGGGGGCTTTCGGGCTGAAGCCCCCCCCCAAAAATGGTAAAATATAGCCATGTTTTACCGTAAAAAATATTAAAAAAGTATCTCTTAAAGTATTATTGTTTGTGTAATTACATTTAAAAGGGCTTTAGGAATCACTTAAACACCATTTCATATAGGTAGTTAGTTTCTTTCTTTTTTTCCAAAGTAATTATCATTATTTTTATGAAAAAAACAGCTTTCGGGCTGAAGCTCCCCCAAAATTAAATTCTGGATCCGCTAGTGCCTTCCTTTATAGGTTATGTACATAAATAATATAACAATTCCACAATTACTCTGACCCCAGCAAATAAATGTTGAACATACAACAGATTGATGGATAACACATGAAGATCCACTAAAGATCGAACGAAAACGAGAAATCGATGCGTGAGGCGTATTACGTTATCAAACATTATCTCACTGATATGGAATATGATTGTGCAATATGATTGAGAAGGCATGTTTGGAATATCGATAGGAATCGCAGCGCATCCAGACGTTTGATTAGATATGAATAAATGTCTTCTTCGAAAATGTTTTAATGATCGAAGGAAAAAAAGAGGACAAGAATCGAAGCCAAAATTTGTTTTTAAGAATATTTATAACTCAAATTACGTATTTACAATTTAATTAGTTTTTAGTGTATAAAAAATCATTTATAATAATTCATAACAAAAATTAAATTAAATTTTAAGCAATGTTTATTATATTATGTAATTAGGTTGAAAAATGTTGGTAAAACAATACAACTTCCTAACCATTTTTTTTTATACATAAGAAAAAACGGTGAAAATTAAAAGATAATTAAAAAATCGGGATTTTTCATATTTTTAAGAATACACAAAAATATGACAAAACAATAAAAATATTTGAAAACTTTAAACATTTGTTAAAATATATTTAAGAAATTAATAAAAATCTATAGCAAATAGATGCTAGATTGAATTTAGACTTATTTAGACTAAATGGAATTTTGATAATAATTTATATGATTTTATTATGACAGTAATATATATATATATATATATATATATATACACGAACGATTGAATATTATAGATCATTATATAAATAGGCAAACACAAACCTTTTTTACTCCTCTATTATTCAACCGATTTTCTTCCTTCTTTTTTTATTTAAAAGATATTGACGAGCTTTAGTGTTATCAATGAATAAAAATATTAAATAGTATGTAAACAAAAATATAAGTGGTAGTTTGTTCAAAACGGCTTATCTCCGAAAGTTCTTCACCGATTTCAATTAAATTTTGACACAACGTCGCAATAATATTTAGAAGTTTTTTTGTATACGTTTCATTATCATCGGACCTTTCCTTTCGAAATGGTGGCCGAAAAATGTGATTCGCTTTAGACTGTAGCGCCAATATGGCTTCAACGATTTTAATGAAACTTGGCTAAAGTCTTCCCCTTGAAACCGTTATAATTTACGAATATAACATACTTCCTCGAAAAAAAGCTGCATATATTTTTATGATGAATTCAGTATTTTATTTGCGAATAACTCAAAAAGTACACATTTTTTAATGGATAATACCAATATTTATTTGAAAACTTCCTGAATTCTCTATAAAATAAAAAAAAAATCATTGAAGTCGGACTATTTTTGCAGAGATATATTATTTTCAACGTTTAGTACTTTTTCTTTTGCACATTCGATTTCCTTTATTTTGGTTTCCGATAAATCGAAAACTTTTCATTTGCAGAGATAATTCGGACTATTATTTGAAGAGATGATATCATGAAATGTTACCTCATAAATTAAATTTAAAAATAAATTTTATAGTTATACTCATTGTTAACTTAAATACTGCACAAGCATTAGTTAATGGAACAGGAATGAGACTGAAGTATTAACGGGGGCTATTTTAAATTAAAGAATTTTAATTCTAAGAATTAATTTAACATTTTCTGACACTAATTACATTCTACTTTCAAAGAACAACGTTCCTATTAATAGCTGCATTTGCTATGACCATAATCAAATCGCACGATAAAAGTTTTGGAAAAATTTGTGTATTATTGCAACGTAAAGTAATTTCGCATGGACAATTATATGTGGTAGCAGTTAGAGCACGTTCATTTAATATATTGAAATTTATATTTTCAATGGCTTATATCTTATATCGATATAGGATTATATGTTTTCTTCAAATGTTTAATGGTCACATAAATAGGGGAAGACTTTGGGTGAATAAATCGAGGACAGAGGGAGCGATTCTCCCCTCTACTCCCCAATACAAATGTTGAGGGACGAGAATATCGTTTCGCGCCTCCCCCAATAATTTGAGATAAAAAAATTAAAATCAATAATAAATAAGTTACATGAATAAATAAAACGAGTAAACTAAAATCGATTAAGAAAAATCGACTAGCTGGAGCAAAGCTAGGGTCTAGTAGCTATGTAACTATTTTATCGATACCTAAATGTTACCTTGATTTAAATTATCATTTATATTCAAATATAATAATATATCCTAGATTTTCATGATTCAATCACCCCTCAACTTTCACGTGATATTCTTATCAAAGTTTTCAGCGATAAACTAGTCGGACTGTGAAAAACGTAATTTTATTTGAGGTTGTACGCACTAAGAAATCAGAAAAGATATTTTTCAATTTTTTACATTATTCATTGTTAGGCGAAAAATTATTAGAAATGTACCAATATTATTAAGGCTGACTCCCCAATTGTATTTTTTACTTTCACTTACCTATATATGAAATATATAGTAAGGGACGATATTGCGATCGTGAAAATGTTCGCATCTGAGTTTTCAACGGAAGTACATGTTTTGAGGTCCCTTGAGTCCAAATTTCCATAAAATGGTCTGGGTGTGTGCGCGTGTGTATGTATGTGACAGATCTAGCACAAAAAACGAAAAATCGAATGAAAGTAAAATTGCATATTTAAGGTTTGTATATAGATGTTACAGCAACTTTTTCGTCAAAATCGGCTAACCGGAAGTGGCACTTTATATCATCGATGAAACACATTTTTGCTATTTTCTCGAAAACGGCTCCAACAATTTTGATTAAATTCATTATATCAGCGTAACATTAAGCAGTTTTTAATATTATGTAAATTTTATTCTCATTGATGTACTCTGAAGTAAAGTACCTTTAATTTATTTTTATTTAAAACAATTAATCACCATTTCATATTGATCTCTAATATAAAAAAATAATTAAATATAAGATATCAAAGAATTTGATAATTAACTAAGGGAGAAATAAGAGATCGTAATAGAAAATAGTTTTAATGAAGGAACCAAAATAACAAAGGTTTCCATAGTAACATGAGCTTAATATATAATTCGGACTCTCGAAAATACTATGCACACATACATATGCGGTTTTCCTAAATTTTTTCTTTGGCATTATCTAATATTTAATTGTATAGATTACAGTGATATAAATATTAAAATTTGTATATATGAGGGTACTCCAACAAATAAAAATATCCGCAATAAAATATGAATCAATATAACGTTTATAATTTTTACTTTCATTTCCCCTTTGTCTGAAAATAACCATTTCTGCTAAAAAGAGGGTGGTAAGTGAAAGTTGTGTGATGCGCGCACCGCACCAGATTTATTTAAAAACGTTTTCAAGTTAATATAATAAGTAAAATATAAAAGACGAATAAATAAATTTTAAATATTCAATATTATATTTGTTTGTTTCACAATAATTATGTTGAATTTTCACACATAATAATATTATGACATATGGCAAATTTTTGTAATTTTTTTTTTTGTCCTTTGCTTCCCCCTATCAAAATCTTAAGTCTGCTCCTATGATCGTATATAATCATCTCCGCATTTAGGATGTTTATATTACTCTACTTGTTTTGTTTTTTTGCAATCATGGTGTTATTTTAAAAATGAACAGTTTTATTAGAGAAGTGTAAAACTAATGAATGTAATCCCCACCCAACTTCATTAATATGATCTTAAGTTTCTCCGCCATAATGCAAAGTTTTATCATTATTGTTATCGTCTACATTTAAGAAAATATGAGAAACGTACAAAAAAAACTTATTGCTTATAAAATTTTTTGTAAATGTTTCCACCAGATCTTGACCTTATGACCTGAACACCCCTTCTCACAGATCTGCCTCATTCCCAAATTCCTTTATTGCTAGGTCTGTCAATTTCTAGAATTCCCTCCCAACAAAATTAGGCATGTCCACATTCAAAAACCTCCTATTCCAGTCAGATAGTTGCTAACCATTCAATATCATTCATTTATTTCATGTCATTCATAATCAAAAGTTAATACTGTTCTTAGCTAGGGATACTACAGGATTTTTCTACTCTTGACGCCACTAAATGCATCTATGGTTTGTTTATAACTATTAGTTTTTATACACAATTACATTATTACTTATCGTTACGTTTATAAATTATGATGATGTATTTATATATTGTTCAGCATTTAAGTACTCAGGCTCTTGATATTGTAAATTTCAGTTTTCCTTTTTCTCAGCATAAACAGAGGTTATTCATAATAAAGAAGAATTTAATTATTTTTTTTTTTTCATCTTAAAAGTGCATATTTATACTGTTTTATTACTGTACATAGTTTCAAGTATTTTTTATATAGTTTTATTTGTATTGTATTCAGCATGTTACCTAATATTTTCTTTATGTTTTTACCTATTGTTTTTATTTAGGCCAGATGTAATCTTTTAATTTTGTTATTCTCAAGGGACTTTGTCTCAGAATAAAGTTATTTTCTATCTATCGATCTAAAAGTTATTACTGAAAAAATCAAGAATTTTTTTAAAAATATCTCAACAAAATTAAAAAGATAAATATTATTGATCAATACAATAACTGCATGGATAGATTATATTTGAAGAAACAAAGAAATATAATCAATAATTTGTAATTAGTTAAGCTCTAACTGGTTCTTAGCATGGATCATATGTGTTAATATATATTTCACTAAATCATATTTATTTAAATCTTAAAGCAATACCAATGATAAAATATTCCGACAGTGAACAAAACTCTTTTTTTAAGTAGTTTCATTATTCTATAGAACACTCTAAACAATGCGAGGCCTTCAAAGAACGAAAAGACCATAGAAAATTCCTTCATCATGAAACATGTTTGTGTCTGGTCAAAACATTTCACACGTTTTGAAACATGAGCATCAGTTTTAGCTTAAATATTCTCAGTACTGAAGTGTTAACTTTTAATATTATATATCAATTAAACTGAGTTTTTTAAGATTTAATAACCTAAAAAAATATATATATTTATACAAAATCTTCAGAAGTCTTATATAAAATAACATACTTTTTAATAATCCTATATATCATATACAGAAAAATCTTGTTATGAGTTATAAAACGACACAATTTTCAGTGATGATTCTTAAAAGAAATCAAGAACTTTAATGAAACTCATAAAGAACTGGTAACAAATAAGATTTATAAAAATAACAACAAAACAAAGAAGACTAATTGAAGATATGAGAAATGACTATGTAATTTATATATTAACAGCTCGTGGTATAAAAAAATTATGCAATGAATCTTTTCTTAATTATTTTAATTTTCATGTTATTTAACTACATGAATTTTAAAATATTTAAAAAATAATTTGTGAAAAATTTTTTAAGTGAACTAACTATAAATTTTTGTTTTCTCATTAATTCTGTCTTATTATTTTCTATGTGATTTACTGAATTTTGGATATTGATAGAAAGTTTTTGTAAGTTTTAAAGTAGACAGTATAAATGTTAAAGCTTTTTGTATAACAGATCAGATTGTATAAATATCAGTGCCAAAAACAAAGCCTGAAGTCTGTTTAATAGATTTAAATAATTAAGTGTGGATAAAATCGTTTTGGAGTGATATACAAAATTTATTGGATTAATTATCTTTAAAATTTTGGAATAAGATATGTAAGTCTGCATCAATGTATTTTTATCCATTTCTGTCTTCACCTTGCCTAAATTGGGAGAAAAAATTACAAATCTTTTTTTTGTATTTCTTTCTTATTTCAAAACTACGTTAAAAAAAGAAGAAGACATAAAATAACAATGTTATTACAAAAATAATAAATATTTTTCTCGAAGGCCAATTTCAAAAAGTCCTAAATATTGGTACTTTGAGAAAAATAAAATATTTTTTTTTTATATTTGAAAAATAGGATGTGAATGAAATCCAGTATTACTATTTCCCAATATACTTAGTGGCAGAATGTAATATTATTCAATAAAGAAATATATTTAGAAATATATAAGTGAAAAAATAAGAAAATCTTGTTTTCAAGAAAAGTTATAATCAATAGCAATAAATTAAACTGTTAAAAACTGGAAAAGAAATTCCAGCAATCCTAAACGAGTAACAATACAGATCCAATGAGGTCTTTTTTTTTTTTTTTTCAAGATGTCTAAGAATCTGGAAGGTAAGGAAGAACTAGTGAAAAAAAAATCTACTGTGAAATCCGGAATGACATGCTGTTCTTTAACAAGGAAAGAACCATTTTCATCTCACTTCATTTTATGTCTTAAACACAATATTATCTGTGTATTTCCTTGAAAGCTTTCTACGACACTTATGATCTTGAGTGTGAGGAAAACATTATTCTTAGACTAATTACTACGAGTTCAAATTTCAAATCAAATCATTTCTTGTTATTTAAATTAAAAAAAAAAAACATTCATTCTCCGAACTAGAAACTTGAACTGAGGACACTACACAATGACCTCACCAAATGATAGAATTAACAAGGGGTCACTGCTCTAGAATAATGGATGAAATTAAGTGGGCAGGTAATTACTGCATTTTATATCCTATTTCAAAATAATATATATAACGGTAAACAAATTCAATTTAATAAAGACATACCCATTCATGAAAAAAATTTTAAAATAAATAAATTTGATATGTTTGTTTACATAACAACCTAAAAATATTGACAAATTGGGTTAAAACATATTAAAAAAATAATGGAGAGGCAATTGAGAAAAATGTCAAACAGTGCAACCTTCTCAATACAATTTATTGGAATACAGCCAAATAAATTTTTTTTTTTAAATATTTTTATGTCAACCAAAAAAAAATTTATGTTTTGGTAATTGAAATGTATAATTTTATTGGTAAGTCAAGTGAACAATGACATGAATGGGAAATGTACCCATTTGTATAAACATACTAATCAATGAAATCCTTTTGAAGAATGGTACGTTTAACTAATACAATTTTTTTTTTCTTTTAGAGTATGATTTATTTATATATAAATTTTTCTCTTACCTGAAGTTCATCTCGAATCCTAGAAAAGAACTGTTCTAGCTGGGTATCCCTGAGGAGCTCTTGAAGCCATTCGATTCCGCCTTCATCTGCCATTCTGTCTGCCTGCACAATATCGGCATAATGAAAACTGACCGAGGTTCAATCACAATGGCTTATACTCAGATTCTTCCTTTGTCGCCTCATTGAGAGGGTTAAGGACATTAACTGAATCAAATGTACTACAAAACTGCACAATGCTTCTACAGTACAAATTGATTTGGCTATATTTTAATTTTTTTTTTCAAAATGAATATAATTAACACTTACCAAATTAAATATCTAATCCATGAATGATATATTATATATATGGAAGAAAACACTTGGCACAAACAATACTTTTTTTCACTATCACAAATCTTGTATTATTTTTAACAACACTGGCACTCGCGAGATTGACTTATTATCCATTTTTGTTATTTAAGTACGCGTATAGAAGAGTAATGTTTTCGGAAAAAGAGGGAAAACACAAGAGAGACACACGAACAGAACTTAAACGGGACACTGAGGAGACTGAACTGGGATAACAAGCGGGGTAGGTTACGTTCGAATCCCTCCTTCTTTGTCTGAAGAAAGTGTTCACTCTCTACAATATGCTTCCATTTCCCACGCCATGGGAGCTAAAACCGTTCTGTTGAAGAAAAAAAAAGAATTATAAAAAAAAAAATCTGTCGAGTACTTACCATATCTTATTTGTTCAACGATAAAGCCACTTATGAAAATTCCCATCCCAGCCAATAGACTTCAAATGAAGTACGCTATGAGTTTATAAAAAAAACACAAGAAAAAATCACATCAAACCTTAAAATATCCAAAAGATCAATCATGCTTATTCAATAAAATATTATTGTTATGATAATAGTTTACTGGTATTAACAGAAAAAAATTCTGGTGCGCGCAACACACAACTTTCATTAACCGCTCTACTTGGGATAGAAATTATTTTCTGGTATTATAAGACTATTATAAAATGTTTGAAGTGCATTTTAAACGGAGCTAAAGCTTAAAGCCTACAGATAGCAAATCATTATGACCATTACAATTACAAAAAGTCTATTTACTATATCTACTTTTATATCAGCACCTCCCATCCCTATAATCCTCCAAGAAGGTTGAAACGGCAGTGGCCTCGCGACCTTTTGTAGATTGTATAAATTGGAGTTCTGGCAATGGCCAGATTCTTCACTCAAGACATGAGTGTATGTGGCTAAAGTGCTCTCGATCAATCTCCACTGGCTTTAGTACCAGTGACGCGGTTGGGAGAGTAGCGCAGGGTTCTCCTGGAGTTCCCTCGCCTGGTTGTATGTAGGTATGCATGTGTTCTTTTTTTTTCTTAGTTTTAATTTTCTTATTTTTTTAGTTTTAATTTTGTTATTATATTTTATTATCTATTATATATACTTTTGATTATTATTTTGTTCTATTTATTTTTTTGTATATATAGTGTGAATGTCATCCTACCTCTCTATAACCAATGTCCAAGAGACAGATTGTTATAATACTAAATAAAGAAATTAAAAAAAAAGAGTTTTTTTTAAAAGAATTTAATGAAATGAACAAAAGCAAAGATTGACTGACACCTCTTGCTCATGTTCACTTCATTATTAGCCAATAGTCACAATTCTGCAACCATAAGAAACAACCTAAATCTTGTACACATCTTAAATATTTAGAATAGAATAGAGACAGATTGTTATAATACTAAATAAAGAAATTTTAAAAAAAACTTTTAAATCAATAAAAATCTAGTTTATAAATCACATAACTTCAATCTCTAAGTCTTTCAGCTGACAGAATGACTAATTCCAATTTCAACATTTTTTATTAATGTAAGATTAGTGATATTTCTAGTTGAAAAAGTTATCAATACAGACAGTGAGTAAGTTGATTCCAAAATAGGTGATTGCAGTGTTGAAATATAGAACTGTAAATTAAGGTATAAATTTTGCAACTAGAAACATCATTAAAATGTATAATAAAGAATATTGAAATTGGAGTTAGTCATTCTGTCAACCGAAAGACTCATATATCCCTAGAGATATTTTAAAGTATATCTGAATATTTAACCTATAAACGATTGTTCCTCGTAGGACTATTAGTTATTAACCTGTTATTTTTCATTGTAAAGTTTACTAAAACATAATTACGAGATTTCCTTTGCCTTATCATGGATAGGTCAAAATTTGTCACACTAATTTAAGTGGATAATGTCGGGATTTCACAAAGGAAAAATTAATTCAATTTTATAAAAGGTTACTTAATGATTTTTTTAAATAAACGGGCGATAGATACCTAATTATTTAAATATAATATCTTATCTATAGTCTGAGCCATTCAGTTGACAGAATGACTAACTCCAATTTCAACATTTTTGAGTAATTTCATTTTAGTGATATTTATAGTTAGAAAAGTTATATCTGTACAGACAGTGAGTAAGTTTATTCCAGAGTAGGTGATTGCAGTGTTGAAATATAGAACTGTGAACAAAGGTATACAATTTTCCACTAGAAACATCACTAAAATTAATAATAAAGATTATTGAAATTAGAGTTAGTCATTCTGTCAACCGAAATGTTCATATAAGTCAACAGAAGTTTAAAAGTATATCTGAAAATTTAACCATTATGGATCGTAGGACTATTAGTTACTAACCTGGTATTTCCCATTGTAAAGTTTACCAAAATGAAATTAGGAGACTTTCATTGCCTGCCATGGATAGGTCAAACGTTGTCACACTAATTCCAAATGGATAATATTGGGATTTCACAAAAGAAAAAGTTATCAAATTATTCACTGATTTAATTTTCTAAAAGGTTACTTGATGATTTTTTGGGATAAACGGCAAATAGATAATTTAATTATTTAAGTATAACATCATATCTAGAGTTATTAAAGTACATTAAATATATTTAAGGTTATAAACATATCCATGAAATATTTTTATATTTTACTCCTTCTTTCACACAATTACTATGAAATAGTATTTTAAACAATGGCATTGCATTGATTCGGTGGATTTTAAATACTTTTTTTTACAATCTTAGAAAAACATTTAAAAGTTTGCATATAGTAAGCAAATTTCATTTAACTTCCTTAGAAACATGTGATTTACGTTAAATAATGTTAGTTTTCTGACATTATTATTTATAATGTTTTCACCACTCTTCTTTACCTTCTACAACTTTCTATATTAGATATTGTTTTTTTCTAAAATTCTTCGCTTTCCAACGATATATTATACGTATACTTCTGACTAGTATTTCCGGAGATTCATTTTCGACCTGGATAAGCATTTTTATTTTTTTCTCCTTTATTCAATTATCAAATTCTTTCAAAAGTTATATTTAGCATTTTTTCGTAACTTTTAATAATGAGAGATAGTTAATTATTTGAAATGAATCATATTAAAGGTACTTTAGAGAAAGACGTATATGAAATTGGCATTTAAGCCCTGTAAAGTGACATCAATGGGATAAGACCTAATTGATATTAAAGACCACTTAATTATACAATGATACACCGAGTTTAATCAAAATCGTTAGAGCCGTTTTTGAGAAAGTTGTAATAATGTGTCTCAGCGTTGATATAAAGTGGCACTTTCGGTTAGCCGATTTTAAGGAAAAAGTTACTGTCACATCTAAGGCATATACTTATCTTAAATA
Organism: Nezara viridula; assembly: GCA_928085145.1. Taxonomy (NCBI): domain Eukaryota; kingdom Metazoa; phylum Arthropoda; class Insecta; order Hemiptera; family Pentatomidae; genus Nezara; species Nezara viridula. The sequence continues at coordinate 180,112,183 of OV725079.1, read as the reverse complement.
GGTAATATCAGTTTTGTAAGACTTTTCGTTTTTAAGGTACACTGTTAAACACAGACACAGAGACCATTTTTCGGGACTTGGTTATTTGTACTCAAGGTACCCTGAAACGTGTATTTCCGTTGAAAATTGAGATTCAAAAATTTTCTCGATCATAATACTTACACACTATATATTACATATATGCGTAAGTGAAAGTAAAAATAATTTAAAGAATGATTTGTTTATTTTTGATAATGTCTTAATCCGAGCTGGTTTTATTACACTTTAATTTCGAATGAATTATTTTAGTAATTATAACATAAGTTGTGGTGGAGAAATGGTCCACTGTAAATTCTTTTAAGAATAGTTAGATGTGGATTGCAATAATTAGAAGTACACAAAAATAGATTACATTTATTTTCTTCTATCAACGTTCAGGCCTTCGTAGAGGCTAAGCTAAAAACTGATCCCCACATATATTATTACAATAATGCTCGAAATCCTTACCAAATATAAGCTCCTGTCATGCTCAAATACCATGAATGGGGTACCGTTGGATTCAGAATTTCACGGGGGTTAGCGAATCGTATTCTTCCCTTTTGTTTTTTTTTCTAAAATAAATACAGTCGATACAAACATTTTGCTAGGCTTCAATACTGGAACGATGGTAGGTCTTTGGATCGATACGGGACAAATTGGACCTTGATGCGTATAGCAAGACGTTTTAAGCCCAAAACGTACTATTTTCGAGATAACGCAAGGCATAGGGTTCGCATCCACACAACCTTACATTAATCGTAGTACTGTCATTGAATACATGTCTCATTTCGTCGACTTGAGGTCTCTATGATCGAGAGAGGAGGATTTTATATTATTTATCGATGGTGTTTTTGATCGACAAGCCATATCATCGTTAATTCTTCACCAAATCTCAAGATTGAGCCAGCGATTTCGAAGGCTTCCTTCTCCTTCAGGCGGGCAAAATAGTCCAATCACCCCGAAAATTCAGGCAAACAAGTAATGAAAGAAAACAAACTTTATTTGTGAATAACTAAAATTTACACTCTTTTTCCTAGGTTATGCCCATGATTATATAAAAGATTACTAAATTCCCCACAAAAGAAAGAAAAAAACATCGAAATCAGACAATTTTTAATAAAACTACATCTTATTGAAATTTGTAAACATGTTGGTTCCAAACATTAATGAAGAATTAAAATAATTTTTGTTTCCTTTGTCGATTATATTTATCGATAAAGTAACAATTGATTTTTTTATCTTTTGATACGTTGCATTATTTTTTTTTTCTTAATAATCAGGCATTTGAAAACAATATGCTGTGCGAATTTTTCGCACGGGCCTACTAGTTTACCATTATTGACTTAAAAACTTTGCAACTATTACTGTATGACTTCTTAATTTATATATATTATATTGTTCAATCTATATATTTATTATTGTTAAGTTTAAATACTTACTGATACTAGTCTAATTATTTTTACATATACCTATATAATTTATTTCGAAATATAAATACCACCAACAAATTTGTCTGATATGCAATATAAGTTATTGTCATAAAAATTAAGTTCGATAGAACCTACTACATGTCTTGATCCGTCATTCATCGTGAAGACGCAATCGACAAAACAAAACCTATGGATACTCTCGATCAATAAATCGATTAGTATTATGTTCATAAAGGTAAATACCATTTTTCAAGCCAGAGTATTAAGTAAGTTCTCAAAGAAAATCATATTACGTCATTTGATTGAAAACAATCTCAGAAAAATATACAATTTTGACAAGAGCAGAATACCACGAAGTTTCCAAAACATTTGGAAAACTTAGGTTGATTGACCACGAATGGTACCATCGAATTGGAACGGAGAAGTGAGGGAAAAAAATTATAATATTAGTGAAAACGGTAGCCATACTCCATTTTAAACTTCCAATTCGACCTAGACTGTTCCCATACACACACAGACCATCTTGCGGGACTTAGTTATTTGGACTAAGAAGACTGCAAAACGTTTATTCTCGCTTTAAACAGATTCGGAAATTTTCAAGATCGCAGTACTTTCCTTTACTATATATCATTGGGTTGGAAAATAAATATTTTCGGTTTTTCAATTTATTTTTATGTCACTATAATACACTTCTTGTCGGATGAATTATTCCCTAAGGTGAATTGTTTATCATGTTTTTAATATGTCAACAACAACTATATCTGTGAACTCTTGTTGAAACTAGCTTAGTATTGTGTTTATTATTGCACTGTGAATATGGAAGAAAAATCATTCATTATCGGCATATTTTGTTGTATTATTTTAAAAAAGGAAGCGTGCTACAGAAGCTCATAGAAAAAATTATAGCATTTATGGGGATGATGCCTTAATCGAACGCACCTCTCAAAATTGTTTTGCCAAATTTCATTCAGGAAATTTTGACATCAATGATGCTCAACGGTCTGGTCGCCCACATGAAATTGAAACGAGAAATTTTAAGGTCATTGTTGATCAAAATCCCAACCAATCAGTGCGAGAGATTGTTATGGCTCTAAATGTGTCGCACAGAAGTGTAGAAAACCTTGTGCACAAGCGGCTATAGATCTCTCACATAATTTTTTGTTTTAAATCACAAAATATTTTATAACTTCAATAAGACCTTAGGTATCAACAAGAAATTTAGCAGGAATTTAGTGCCACAAAAACTAAACAAAATGACATCAACAAGACCTTCGCAACAAACAACAAATGGAGATAAAAATAAAAATTTATAAGGAGTTTTTGTTTATTTATTCCTTATGTAGCCATTTTTTTTTCTATTTATTTATTGAGTATTACAAAGATCTGTCACATGGACATTAGTTATAGTGAGGTAGGATAACATTCACACTATGTGTACAAAAAATATAAAATAAATAGAAGCAAAATAACAATAAATAATAATCAAATGTACATACAATAAATTAAATTAAATAACCTAAAAAAAGATAATTAAAACTAAGCATAAAACACATGCATACCTATATACAATCAGGCGAGGGAACTCCAGGAGAACCCGGCGCTACTCTCTCAACCGCATCACTGGTACTGGTACCAGCGGAGATTGATCGTGAGCACTTTAGCCACATACACACATGTCTTGAGTGGAGAATCTGGCCCTTGCCAGAACTGCAATATATACAATCTACAAAAGGTCGCGAGGCCACTGCCGTTTCAACCTTCTTGGAGGATTATAGGGATGGGTGGTGCTTGATAGGGATTGTGCAAGAGGATTTGGGTGGTAAGTAAGGTTCTAGTGAAATTTGGAGAATTTTTCTGGGATAAGGTTTACGATATGTAGGCATTAAATTAAAAAAAACATCCATACGGCTTTGAAAAGCAATAATTCAGCTTTCCAAGAGATATAGTAGTTCTCGAATTTGGAGAACATCCTAAAGAGTTACAAAGCGTTTTCTTGGTGGAACACAACACCCTTCCGATCATTCATAACTCTTCAGGGTGTTATGTTACTCTAAAAATTCGATGTTACTATATCCGTTGAAAAGCTGAATTATTGCTCTTCAAAGCTGTATGAATGGTTTTTTTTTTTTTTTATTTAATCCCTACATAAGGAATAAATAAACAAAATCTCCTTGTAGGTTTTTATTTTCTATCTCCATTTGTAGGTTGTTTACGAATGTACTGTTGATGTCATTTTGTGTAGTTTATGTGGCCCTGAATTCCTGCTAAATTTCTTTTAGATACCTAAGGTCTTATTGAAATTATAAAATATTTTGTGATTTTCAAAAAAAAAATCAAGTGAAGGACATAAACATCGTTTCAATTTCATGTGGGCGACCATACCATTGATGTCAAAATTTCCTGAATGAAATTTGATAAACCAATTTTGACAGGTGCATTCGGTTAAGGTATCACCCCCATAAACACTGCAAATTTTTCTGTGATCTTCTACACGCTTACCTTTTTTAAAATAATCCAACAAAATATGCCGATAATGAATGATACTTTCTTCAATATTCACAGTGCAATTGCAAACACAATACTAAGCTATTTTCAACAAGAGTTAACAGATATAGTTGTTGACATATTACAAACAGGATAAACAATGCACCTTATGAAATAATTCATCAGCTTAAGAAGTGTTTCATAGTGCCATAAAAATATACAGAAAAACCGAAAGGACTTATTTGCCAACCCAATATAAACTCCCGTGACTTTTTTTTTAACGGGACTTTTCTCGCAACATATCTTAATTCAGAAGCTTAATACAAGATTTGATCAGATTTCGAAGCATTAATACAATAAATTAAAAAATATATATGATTTCTGCACGTTTTAGGTGTTAATTAATCTATTTTAAATATTTTGTATTTTTACTGCTCAATTTTAAATATAGACTGAAACAACAAGAAACGGCTCGAAGTTTCCGACTGCTCCAACACTTACTAGACAAATTCTCTAAAATTTCAATTAATTACAAAAGATTCATCTATTTAACCATAATAAGACCTATATGGACATACGGAGTTGAGCTTTGGGGTTCTAACAAACCATCGAATTCCTATCGTATCCAATCCTTACAATCCGAAATCCTTCGTAAAATCCTTAATGCTCCATATTTTGTCACAAATAAAACCATTTATAAAGACCTTAATGTTTCATATGTTTCCGATTTGGCCCAATCCAGATACCTATCCAATAAGCTCAGTCCCATCCGAATCCACTTGTTTCCAGCCTTGCGTCTTCCTCGATCCCTGATAATCCTCCTAGGCGTCTGAAAAGAAGATGGCCTCGTGATCTTCTCACCTAGAATTATATAGGGTGGCAGTATCTCTTCAAGTCTGTTCATGTCATTATATCTAATGTGTGCATTTTTACTAGTTGTATTGTTTAAATAGTTGTAAATTTCATTAAATAAATAAATTTAAAAAAAGTTTAAATATTTTGAGTTATTTGCTGCACGAAGATCCGGTATCTAATTATGTTAGATATAGAAGGCACACCTTTGACGAGGGTACGAATGACGTCACGTGAGCTGCAGGTTGGAGACCTCTACGATACTCCACAGAACAGTTCCCATGGCCGAGGAGTTTCACTGAATTAATAATCCTCCATAATTAACTGTAATTGCTAACTGGAAGAGTAGAAAACGGCTGGGTGGGGTGGACGTGGTGTCCTGGAACGACAACACCTCCATGTTGAGGAGTATCCAGGAAAGTAGACAAGACTGCCCTCGGCAAGAACAGGTTCCTGGAGCAGCTGCTCTCGGAGGACGATCAAGGATGCATTGCATCTGTCTTCTTCTAACCTCTATCGTGTTCCGGCAAATAGTTTTAATAGATAAATAGAAAGCTTTATTTTATATAAATTTTACATATTCATTTCTTTTAAAACAAAACTTTTTTTTTACAACTTCTCTAAGCCCGTTTCTTATTTTTTTTCTGGAGAGTGAATTAGATTGATCTGTCAGATTTCCAAAGTGTTAACGCTCGGGTAAAGTCGGCTATAGTCGACTAATTGAAATGTTGATTTATTATTTTCAATAATGAAACATTGTGATCGACCAAAAAATTCAAAAACATAACCCCCTCTCAAAATTTGAGGTTTCACGTTTCAAGACGCGTAGAATTCGAAAAACGAATAAAATTTTTTTTGTCCGTCCGCCGTCCGCGCATTTTCTCCGAAACTACTGGACCGATTTTTTTCAAATTTTGATATAAAATCAGAGGTCACCCGAGGATGATCCTCCTTCATCGACATTACTCTCCGCCTTTAACTTTCAAAATGGCGGCCGAAAAACCTGCGTTGCTATAGACTGTAGCTCCTAAACGAATGTACAGATTTCAATGAAACTTCGCTAAAGTCATTTTCTCGACGCCCTTTAAATTTATCTATATAACATACTTCAACGAAAAGAAGCTGGAAAAAAAGTTACGAGGGATGGTAATATTAAATTCCGAATAACTCGAAAAGTTTTTACTTTTTTGTGAATATTGTGGTGTTCGATGGTTTTTTAAGAGTTTACGAAATTTAAAAAAAAAACAAAAAAAAATCGTTAAAATCGGACAATTAGGAGCAAAGATATGGTCTACGGTTTTTTTAAATGTGTTTTACTCCAAATGTTATATCCTTGGTTTGGTTTTTAAATTTTAAATGTGTTACTGAACTAATGCTATTTTTTTTAGCACATTACTAATGATTAAAGAAAAACAGTTTCGTCCAATAATTGGAATCACCTTTTGTTGTTTTTCTTTATAACTCGAAAGGTAATGTTACTTTAGATGTGTAATTGTTTGAAAATAATAAACCATTGTGAAATAATTTGCAGCGTTTTTTAAATATGGATTAAAATATCTCTAGAAACTAAAAATCGGGCCTGCACATTATAAACGAGTTAATCATTTAGCATTTCATCCTCTCTGTAATCCTATATATTATTTCTTAAAAGTTTTTTTTTTTGTCGGTTCACCATAACTTCGTCAATTCTTCATCACATCCAATGATTGACCACTCATTTTGAAGATATTCTTCTTTACATGCGAAAAAAAAAAAAAGTTATGGAGGAAAAGAAACTTTATTTGCGAATATCTCAAAAAGTAGGCATTTTTTCTTGATTATACCCATGATAATTAGAAAGATTACTAAATTACCTACAAAACCAAAAAAAAAATTGTAAAAATCGATTAGAAATATGTAAAATTTAAACAATTTGTATTTATGGAAGGAGTAAAGTGTGTTGAAATATTTTTTTAAGGAGGAAGAGAGTTGAGATTTGTATTTCGCAGCTCGAAAGACTCTCGAATACGAATTTTCATTGCGATCGAAAAATAATTTTTTTTTCCTACTTATTTGATCTAAGGGAGGAGCCAATGATATTTTTTCGAAAATCACAAAAAAAAACTTCAATATTCTTCCACATATCCACACGAAATTTTGGAGAGATATAGGACCTTTTAAACTACACGAAATGACGCAAACTGTACCTTCCTAAATAATTCAGAACTCAAGTTATAAAATAAAAACCTGTTAGGAGTTTTTATTTATTTACTCGTTATATATGTGTTAAATCAAAAATTTATTTATACGGTCTTGAAGAGCGATAATTCAGCTTTCCAACAGTTGTAGAAACATTGAATTAGGATAAAATCCTGAAGAGTTATGAATGTTTTAGTAAAAGGAAGGCAAAAACATCATAATGAAAAGTGAAGTCGTTGCCATGACGACTATCTCAGCACAGCTCTTCTATCCTATATATTATTTCTAAAAGGTGTTTTTTTGTCGGTACGCCATAACTTCGTCAATTCTTCATCAAATCCAATGATTGACCACTCATTTTGAAGATATTCTTCTCCTTCACATGCGAAAAATAGTCCTATCCCCGAAATTTCTGGAAAAAAGTTATGAAGGAAAAGAAACTTTATTTGCGAATAACTCAAAAAGTATGCATTTTTTCTGATTGTACCCATGATAATTAGAAAGATTACTAAATTACCTACAAAACAAAAAAAAATCGTAAAAATCGGACAATTATTAACAAAGATACAGTCCATTAGTTTTGGTATACTTAATAATGTCTTCCTGTTTAAAGATATTGCATTTAGGAGTAGAATAGTCTACTACACTTTTTTTCCTGGCTGATATATTAACTTTATTATTTCTTAAAGACATTTGGTTGTTCTTACATTTTATTTTTTTTAATAATTTAGAAAATCCCATGATCGGGCATTATTTTGTCTTTATTACTTTTATTATCTTTCCAGTCAGCGTTTAAAAATAGGTCCTAGCAAAGCAATTTGTACAAATATTTTGGTCTATTATGTTAAATGCAATATTGTAATCGACCAAGAAAAAAGTATTAATTCCTTCCTTATATAATGTATATTATATACTTATTTCCATATTGTTTTGCTATTTTTTCACTAAACAAAATTTTCTGCGAATCATTCGCACGGGCCAACTATTAAGCTATTATTCAAAATTTTATCATAACGCGTCGTGGTGTTAGGGAGACGAAAAGGAAAAAATAGTGTGGAAAACCAAATGATAACGAGGTTAGTTGAATATATGGGTTAAAATATTTCAGATGCTAAAAATCGGACCTGTATACTGTAAGAGAGGGAAATGTTCAGTAGTTTGTCTTTGTAATGAGCTATAATTTAAAATTGTATCTTAACCCAACACCATGTTAGAGAGTAGAAGAGGCAAAAAGATAGTGTCCAAAACCAAATGATAATATATAGTACAAATGCTATATATATATATATATATATATATATATATATATATATATATATATATATATATATATATATATATATATATATATAGCATATATAGAAATAGAAATAGAAATAGAAAAATCATCTTTATTCTGGGACTAAGTCCCTTTAGAATAACAGTATTGTTCATATATATTAACTACAAATCTGGTCAAAAGACTTATTACAATGAATAATGACAAAATACATGTAATACATTAAGTATTAATTAAGCACTTAGGATAAATTAACGAGGACAGTTTGGTAATAGGGGTTCAGTACTACAATATTGGAGCTAAAATAATTGCATAATAATCACTATATATATATAGTATAGTATATATGTAGCATAGTAGTGTAGACCGAAACGAAGATGGGAAGATTGCATTAAAGCTGATCTCAAGAGGTTGGGTTTGGATGGCGTCCGTTGGATGGAAGAATTTAAACATCGATTGGTGGTATCGGTATCGAACCTTCAAATTCGCTAAGTATTATTATTATTAACATATAAAAAATAAAAATCTTTATAGATTATTATTTATTATGCTTAAGAATAAATAGTCGTAAAATAAATGTGATAAGTATGATTTAAGACAACAATAAAAACCTTACTATATATATAGTGCTAATATTATTACAACATTGAAATTTTATTTTGACATCATTATTTACAATATATTTTCAGCTCTTATATTAATGACCTAAATTATTCAATCATCCATTGTTCCCACCACCTTTATGCCGACGATTCTCAAATCTATTTATCCTTTTCTCCCGCTGAATTATTGGTGGCATTTGCCAAAATTCAAGAAGATTTAGATCGAATTAGTGCCTGGGCCAACTTAAATGGATTAAGGCTAAATGCTGCCAAAACTCAGGCCATTCTCATTGGTTCCAAGCCCCTTCTTAGATCCCATACCAACTTTCCCCCACTCTATCTAAGCAACTACCCCATCACCTTCTATCCCTTTGTTAAAAATTTAGGCTTTTTCACAGATCAAACCCTTTCCTGGAATCACCACATCTCTCATATATCGCGCCGTGCAATTTCTACCCTCAAACTATTCCATCACTTCCACCATCTACCCCAAAATACCCGTAGACTCCTAGTTTCCTCTCTCATCTTTCCCCTCTTTGACTACAGCTGTGTGGTGTACGATGGCCTCTCGGTGGAACTCCGTGATAGACTCAAAAGACTTATGAATAGCTTCGTGTAAGATTTGTAATTGGGACCCCGAGACGCTCCCGTATCTCCCACCACACCACTGAGTTAGGGTGGCTCTTCCCCTCCTTAAGAAGACAATATTTCCTAGGCACATTCCTTTATCAAATCATTACCGATCATCGCCCTTCTTATGCCTACAACCTTCTCCAATTTAAGTCCTCAATCCATTCCCTCTGTCCAGATCTCGACCCTCTGACCTATACATCCCTTCTCATAGATCTGCCTCATTCCAAAACTCCTTTATAGCCCGCTCTGTCAACTTTTCAAATTCCCTCCCGATCAAAATTCGTCATGCCCCTCCCTATACACATTCAAAAACCTCCTATTCCAATTCCTGTTCCAAAAACAGTCAGATACCAGCTAACTTAATTATTACTACATATATGTATTGTGTAGCAATCATAAAATCATAATACTTGGTAAGAGATAGTACATGGATTTCTTAATATCTACGCAGGAATTTCAATACATACATTTTTTAAAAATATTTTTATTTTAATTTATTCAATTATAATTAACTTTTTTAAAAATAAATATATACAAGTAAAGTTGTTTTTATGAAATGAACTTATTCTATCTCTTTTTCGTTCTTCATTTCTCAAAGTGTATGTTTATGTTGTTCAACCCTTATATATAATTTTGTTCATAGTTCAAGTGATTCGTTCATAGTTTTAATTGTTTTGTTCATAATTTTAAATGCTCTGTACATAGTTTTATCTGTATTGTATATAGCTTGTGCACCTAAGGTTTTCTTTACTTTTTATTTTATCAATTTTATTTATTGTTTCAAACTTTTAGACCAGTAATATTCTATTCTTTTGTACAATATTGTTATTCTAAAGGGACTTAGTCCCAGAATAAAGTTTTTTTTCTATCTATCTATATAAAAAATAAGGAAAGAAATAATATAAATGAAGATTTTCATATAAATATTATACAATCGTTGGATACAAGATAAACTACTAAATATCACTAATTTAAATAATTAAATTATAAATCATTAGGGGAATTTTCAGATTGACCTTGCTTTGGTGTCTGTATTTTATGAAATATTTTTCTTATTAAACGAAATTAAACTAATTAATCCTAACTACTATACACCGAGAATACATGGATTGGTAAAGTTTCATAAAAGTGTCACTCCGCTTACTCATATCATACGAAGCAATAAAATAAATAAGCCCCAAAATTAAATCCTGGATTCGTTGCTTAGATCTGATAAATCGAAATGCTATTTGCTGCTATGCTATATGCTATGCTGATACATCGAATTACTATGTCGAATCGATTTCTATTCCCCAGCCTGTTAAACATACTCTCTACAATTTCCCTCAACAACTAATGAGAGACTGACATACAAACACATGCTAACTCGAAGAGATATGACACGTACTGATGAGTTCACTGCTTACGAAGCATCACTAACGAGCACACTTCTTAAAGTGTATGACCTAGTTCTTCTTTCTCCGAGAGGATTGTCTGGAGAGCATCGTTTCTATCAAGAGGTTGATAAGGAGGGCGGTTAGATTCCTCGAGGATAAACATTTTATTTGGAATGATATCCATCATGGACGCAGACTTCGGGGAAGTGAAGTAATCTTCACCCCTAATAAAAATAGAGAGGTGGTGACGTCATCGTTTTGCCCTCCCTTCCATAAAAAAAAGAAAGAAAAAGAAGAAAAAACATAATGAGATATTATGTTAAACAATATCTTTAAATAAAACATTTTTTTTTTAATTATTTTAATGGAATTTACAACTGTATTACATAGAGAATACAATAAGTAAATGAGAAATTTGTTACATGGCATGTACAAAATGAAGAGAAACTACCCATTGGTAGAACTCAAATTAAAGTTCTATATTAGAAGATCCCGAGGCCATCTTCTTTTCAGACGCCTCGGAGGGTTATCAGGGATCGAGGAGGAAGCAAGGTTTAAAACGAGAGGATTCGGATGGTTCTGCAGTTTGTTATGGAAGGAAAGGTATCTGGATTGGGCCAGATCGGAAACATATGGAACATTAAGGTCTTTATGGATGATTTTATTTGTGACAAAGTAAGGAGCGTTGAGGATTTTGGATTGTAAGGATTGGATACGAGAGGAATTCGATGGTTTAGTGGAGCCCCAAAGCTCAATTCCGTAAGTACAAATAGGTCTTATTATTGTCATACATACGAGTCGTTTATAATTGATTGAAAGCTTAGATCGTTTGTCTAGTAAGTGCTGCAGTAGTCGAAAACGTCGGGCGGTTTCTAGTCGTTTCAGTCTGGTATGGGGGTTCCAAGTGAGTCGTTTGTCAAGGTGGAGTCCTAAGTAGCGGATTTGCTCAACAGGAATAAGTGGAGTATTATTGAAGGATACTGTAGGACAAGAGGTCATAGGTTTACGACGGAGGGTAAAGGTGATTTGATGGGATTTATTGGAATTTATTTTTATTCTCCAATTTTTACACCATTCTTCAAGGCTTGTGATATGTGATTGAAGAGTTTGGGATGCAATTAAAGGATCGTTATTAACTGATAGGATACACGTGTCATCGGCATAGGTGGTGATGACAGTGTTGGATTGGGTTGGGATGTCAGCTGTATAAACTGTGTAAAGGATAGGACCTAGGATACTACCTTGAGGAACACCGGCAGACTGAGTAAAAAGAGATGAATAAGCATTGTTATGATTGACTTTGAAGTATCTGTCAGTAAGGTAAATAAAACATAAAATAAAAATTAATAACATTTTATTCTCTCTTTCAACAGAGAATGGTAGAAGCATCGAGCTCAAAGCCTTCTTCACTTTAAACTAGGGATGTCTATCCCTCGTGGCTGACTTTTCATTTTTATTAGGGGGCGATAGACTAAAAAAAAAAAAATGGCAGAAGTTTTTATTACGTGTAAAAATTCAACATAATTATTGTGAAACAAACAAATATAATAGAGAATAGAGTAGAATCATTTTATTGGCTTAATATACATCGTAGCCATGGAGTCTGGCCCATTTAGTGTTAGTAACGATTAGTTTTATAAGTAGAAGAAAATAAATATTTTAACTATTTATATATAAATATATTTATATAATAAATATCATAAATGAATAAAAATACATGTATACTAAAGAAAATTTACTATACAGAACATAACCAAGCAAAACAAATAGCAGAGATCTTTGGATTAACATGTAGAATAGTACAATTAATAATAACTAGTGTTCGCCCATTGGTCGAAATTCGACCATAGACATTAAAAATTTGAGGAAAACATAATTAAATTAGAAATAAATTCAATAAATAAAGAGTAAATCACGATTCAAAAATCTCATTTATTAATAAAAAAAATTGAGCTTAAACTACCTCAAATTATTTATAAGTAATACAAAATATACTTCAATAGACTTCATTAAGAATATTTAATTTCCATTTTAATTTATGTGTGTTATTATCACAATGAATTAATATTATGATTAAGCAAGTAAAAAAAATAAATGTAATTAGCAATTTTAACTTAGTTTAAATCCATTTTTATGCAGAATTTCTCTGAAAACAATGTTCTATTTCAATTTTCTGTTCTTGTTTAATACATAGCCTTGACCATTGCCATTGGAAATATAAATTTCAAAATTTTAATTTTAACGTGCTCTACTTGCTGCTACATATAATTGTCCATGCGAAATTACTGGACGTCGCAATAATACACATACATCGGAATTGAATCTATCGATAGTCAGTCCTTTCGTACTCATACCAACTCTAACAAAAAGTAGGGAAAACTACACTACGTCTAGAAAAATATTCAATAGGAAATGTACGAGAAGCGATTTCCGATCATTATGTAAGAGGTATATGGAAAATAGTTTTCTTCCCATGTTAAATGGCTGATTGGGGCAGTCATGAGTGAAAGTATGCGGAAATAGAGAGCGATATTTATCGTTCACATCGCCTTGAGCAAGTGCGCCATCTTGTATTGCTATGCCCCTCGCTTTTGGCACACTCAACTTCTGTAGAGTAATATTGTGTTAAGTTGGCTTTGAATATTTTGGAAAATAAGAAACAAAATCTGGTGCGCGCTAAACACAACTTTCACTTACCGCTCTACTTTGAATAGAAATTATTTTCTGGCAATGTTGGGGTATTATAAAATTTCTGAATTGTATTTTAACCGGAGCTGAAGCTTAAAGCTTACAGATAACAAATCATTAAGACTACAAACATTGTTTTTGTAATCATTAAAATTACAAAAAGTTTATTTAATATATAGACTCCAATCCTTACAATCCAAAATCCTTCGTAAAATCCTCAACGCTCCTTACTTTGTCACAAATAAAATCATTCATAAAGACCTTAATGTTCCATATGTTTCAGATTTGGCCCAATCCAGATACCTATCCTTCCATAACAAACTGCAGAACCATCCGAATCCTCTTGTTTCAAACCTTGCTTCCTCCTCGATCCCTGATAACCCTCCGAGGCGTCTGAAAAGAAGATGGATCTTCTAATATAGAACTTTAATTTGAGTTCTACCAATGGGTAGTTTCTTTTCATGTTGTACATGTCATGTTACCAATGTCACATTTACTTGTTGTATTTTTAATGTAATACAGTTGTAAATTTCATTAAAATACAAAAAAATATATATATATATATATATATATATATATATATATATATATATATATATATATATATATATATATATATGGACGGCAGCCAATAAAAATCTAATTTTATAAACCACATAACTTCAGTCTCTGTGCCTTTAAGTTGACAGAATGAAATCAATATACGAATAGTCCGTGGTACAGACACCTTTTTATCAAATTATTAATATCCACCTGAAACTTGGTAAATAGTTTCATCTCATCGTAATCTACAAATATATTATTTACAAAAATTCTTGGAATTAGGCCGTTTTCAATCTGAAGATCGGCAAACATTGTCTATTTATTTTTTTTATTTCTTAAAGACATTTATAACTGTATTAAATAAATACATCTAGTAAATTACAACATAATGTATATAATGACATGAAAAACACTTGCTGAGTAACTACCCAATGGTAGCACTCTAACGATATGTTTACATTAGGAGATCACGGGGCCATCTTCTTTTCAGACGCCTCGGAGGGTTATTAGGAATTGAAGAGGAAGCAAGGTTAGAAACGAGAGGGTTGGGATGATTCTGAAGTTTATTATGAAAGGATAGGTATCTGGATTGGGCCAGATCTGAAACAAAAGGAACATTAAGGTCATTATGGATGGTTTTATTTGTAACAAAGTAGGGAGCATTGAGGATTTTACGAAGGATTTTGGATTGTAAAGATTGGATACGAGAGGAATTTGATGGTTTAGTGGAGCCCCATAGCTCAACTCCGTAAGTCCAAATAGGCCTTATTATAGTCAAGTATATGAGTCTTTTGTAATTAATTGGAAGATTAGAACGTTTGTCTAGTAAGTGCTGAAGTAATCGGAAACATCGAGAGGTTTCTTGTCGTTTCAGTCTAGTATGAGGGTTCCAAGTTAGTCGTTTGTCCAGATGGAGTCCTAGGTATCGGATTTGCTCAACAGAGATAAATGGAGTACTGTTAAAGGAAACTGTAGGACAGGAAGTTGTTGGTTTACGACGAAGGGTAAAGGTAATCTGGTGAGATTTATTGGAGTTTATTTTAATTCTCCAGTTTTGACACCATTCTTCTAGATTTATGATGTGTGATTGAAGCATTTGGGATGCAATTGCTGGGTCATTATTTACTGATAGGATACATGTGTCATCGGCATATGTGGTGATGACAGTGTTGGGATAGGTAGGGATGTCACCTGTATAAACTGTATAGAGGATAGGACCTAGGATACGTCTATTTAATTAGGCACTAAAAACTCGTAAATACCCATTTCCTTTCCACTTCAATCGTGAGATAACTTGGGCACGAAGTCGAGAAAAAAAGCTGGCCTTCAAAAATATTGAGCCGTTTGGCCTATATAACATCGTTATTTTGACACTTTAGAGAAGTAGGTCACGCGAAACGGCTCAATGTTTTTGCCCTCCTTCAGATTGAAAACGCCCCAATTCCGAGAATTTTCGTAAATAAAATATTTGTAGGTTACGATGACACACAGGCGGATCTACGGGGGGGAGCTTTCGGGCTGAAGCCTCCCCCCCCCCAAAAAAAAATGATAAAATATAACAAGGTTTTACAGAAAAAAATATTAAAATCTCTTAAAGTATTCTTGTTCGTTTAATTACATTTAATAGGATTCCAAGAATCACTTAAACACCATTTCATATAGGTAGTTAATTTCTTTTTTTTTTCAAATTAATTATCGTTATATGTATATGAAAAAAAAATCTTTCGGACTGAAGGCCCTCTCCCCCCCCAAAAAAAATTAAATCCTGGATCCCCTAGTGCGATGAGATGAACTATTTACGAAGTTTCAGCCGGATGTTAATAATTGGATAAAAAGAGGTCTGTACCACGGACTATTGTACTTACGTGAAATTTGAAAATATTCCATGGTTTCTATTAAATATATGCACATAACCTTAAATACATTTACTGTAGTTTCATAACTCTAGATCCGATATTATATTTAAATGATTAGATATACATCGTTGATTTATTAAAAAAAATAATAATAAAAAAAATTTGTGAAATCACATTATACACTTATAATTAGTATGACGACGTTTGGCCTATCGATGCTATATTTAAAAGCGTATAACTATACTTTGGTATGCTTTCCAAGGGTGAAAAATAAGAATTTAAATACATGAAAAAGTGATAGAAATGTAATAACTATAATTTTTACTATGTAGTACAATTGGGCCGTTTTCAATCTGGAGGAAAGCAAACTTTGTCTATTTAATATGCCCTATGTATGTATGTGCATATGTAAAAAATAAATATTATAATTTATTATTTGCCATCCTTTTTGACTGAACACCCCAACTATTCTTCTCTTCACAATCCTAAGAAAAGAATTACTTTCCGAAGTAGAGCGATAATACACGGAGGGCCAGACCCCCTTACCGTGCACCCCTCCCCACATCCCTATAAACTGCATATCGTTGTATTCCTTGTAACTATTTATTAAAAAAAAGCCGATGTTCCCACAAAAAAAAGTGAACGCACTGCCCCAAAATGGCGTCCAAACGTGGCTGATTGACGACTTTGACTTTAGTTAGTTTTTTGGTCACTGAGAATCAGCATTTGGGTTAATTTCCTCATAGTTGGCTTAGGCTATGAAAACCACCAGCAAAGTCAATTTATTTAACAAAAAAATTTTCAAGTTATAAATCAAGTGTCGTTTGTAATTAAACGGCTTACAATAACGCAAAACGTGCTGAAATAAACCATCTGGAGAATATATTTCTCTTTCTAAAACGCTGAATAGTTTTTACAAATATTTAAGCAGTTCCGTAGAAAATGCACTTTTGCGGCAGAAAAGCGGTACTGGCGTGGGTGCCTACAGGCCTCTACTACACCATTCAGTGCCCATAAATGGCTTAGTTATAGTGATATAATAACATTTTTGGTACATTATATTGGTTTTATTAACGAACAAATATTAATGCAATAATTTAACTGTAAAAAAAAAAATTAAATTTAAAAATAAAATTTAATATTTTTTTTTTTAAATTTAACCTCGTTTATTCTATACGTAGTTCGTTTAAGATGACCTCAATTGTAAAAATGATATAATTATAATAATAAAACTTAATTAAAAAATACTTCGCTAAATATCTTGATTTTTTTTTATTTAACGTTTGCAATTTAACACTGTTTTGTATATTTACTGATTCTTAGAAGTAATTAAAATTTTTATATACTTCCCAGGAAATGAGTCATATTAATACCTGTTTTATAAACTAAAATAATATATACCTAATCTGAACTATATATAATGAATAGCTACCGGGTTGTTTAGTAAAACACATATATCACTATTTAAAAAATTAATTTTTATTTTCTTTATTTTGTGCAGAAGTTGGACTATATCATAAATAAATAGGAAATTTTAATATTGAATGAATTATTCTCTATGCATAAAGAAAGATAGAAAGGGTGACCCTAACTATAAACCAAAACTGATTGTTTGGATTTGATCTCAGATTTGATTGAGGAAGAACGCGTATAATACATTAAGCGAACGAGAAAGAAAGTGCCAAAACCTCGGAATAGATGAAAAGGACCAGTATCCATATATAGCTAAATGAATGTATAGTAGACAGATGAACAGAATATTTCAAGATGCTGCTAAAACTGGGTCAATTGCAGTTTGGATGATATTAAGTGAACGATGTAGGTTTATTATGGTGAAAACCACTTTATTTTCGATTGCTGAAGGTGCATATCGGGACTATCTTCACTTTGAAGCAGCATATAGGGAGCTATATCGAGAAAGTTATAGCTCATAGCTCTCCTTCTGTTTAGTGCATTTACAAAAGATTTTTTAAGGAATCTAAAAGGAAAACGAGCTTTTCTGAAAGACAGTTAGATATTAGTATAATCCAAAGTATGAGGCACTAAGCAAATAGAGAGCTATTTTTCTTTTTATGTGGATTTCTCTATAACCTGCCTTAAAGTGAAGACTCAACTTCTCTTCCAATGTGCAACTTGAGTTTCTCAATCCATATCACTCTGGCAATCGACAATATTTCTTATTCCAGCTTCTACGATTCTTGAGTATAATTTGTTTGGTACACTAAACAGGAATGAATCTTGATGGGTATTATATTTCCTAGTACCTCCTTTCTTGTAAAGGTAAAAACCACAGTCCTTTTATGTTATTTTCTAACATACTTGTTGCCTATGTACGCGCAAAACTGTCAAAGCAGTTCGGTTTCGCCCTTTCCATCTTTCTTTGTGCAGAGAGAATAATACATTCAATATTAAAATTTTCTTATTTTTTTATGATATGGTACAAATTCCGAAGAATTTATTCCGCAATTTCTGAACAATAACGAGCTATAACTAATATAAGATTCCTTACAAAATCTTTTGCAAATGCACTAAACAGAAGGAGAGCTATGAGCTATAACTTTCTCGATATATCCTGCTTCATAGTGAAGATAATCCCGATGTGCACCTTCAGCAATCGAAAATAAAGTGGTTTTCACCATAATAAACCTACATCGTCCACTTAATATCATCCAAACTGCAATTGACCCCCTTTTAGCAGCATTTTGAAATATTCTGTTCATCTGTCTACTAAACATTCATTTAGCTATATAATGGATACTGGTCCTTTTTATCTATTCCGAGGTTTTGGCACTTCCTTTCTCGTTCGCTTAATGTATTTTTCCCATTTTCTCGTTTAAGTTTAGGTTTTTCCTCATTTTGAGATCAAATCCAAACAATTAGTTTTGGTTTATAGAAGAACTTATAGCATCACCCCTTCTATCTTTCTTTGTGCATAGAGAATAATTCATTCAATATTAAAATTTCCTATTTATTTATGATATAGCCCAACTTCTGCATTTGCAATTTTTAATTAATGATATATGAGTTTTACTAAACAATCCGGTAGCTATTCATTATATATAGTTCAGATTAGGTATATATTATTTTAGTTTATTACACAGGTATTAATATGACTCATTTCCTGGGAAGTATATACAATTTTTAATTACCTCTAAGAATCAGTAAATATACAAAACACAGTGTTAATTGCAACGTTAAATAAAAAAAAATCAAGATATTTATCAAAGTATTTTTTAATTAAGTTTTATTATTATAATTATATCATTTTTACAATTGAGGTCTTCTTAAACGACCTACGTATAGAATAAAGGAGATTAAATTTAAAAAAAAATAATAATACATTTTTTTTAAATTTTAATCTTTTTTTTACAATTAAATTATTGCATTAATATTTGTTCGTTAATAAAATCAATATAATGTACCAAAAATGTTATTATATCACTATAACTAAGCCATTTATGGGCACTGAATGGTGTGGTAGAGGCCTGTAGGCACCCACGCCAGTACCGCTTTTCTGCCGCATAAGTGCATTTTCTACGGAACTGCTTCAAATATTTTAAAAAATAATCAGCGTTTTAGAAAGAGAAATATATTCTCCAGATGGTTTATTTCAGCACGTTTTGCGTTATTGTAGGCCGTTTAATTACAAACGACGCTTGATTTATAACTTGAAAATTTTGTTGTTGAAAAAATTGACTTTACTGGTGTTTTTCATAGCCTAAGCCAATTATTTTTTAATATTTCTTCATGTTTTATTATTCTATAACTATTCAGCTTTAATAAAAGACCAACTATGAGGAAATTGTGCCAAATGCTGATTCTCAGTGACCAAAAAACTAACTAAAGTCAAAGTCGTCAATCCGCCATCTTTGGACGCCATTTTGGGGCAGTGCGTTCTCTTTTTTTGTGGGAACATTGGCTTTATTTTAATAAATAGTTACAAGGAACACAACGATATGCAATTTATAGGGATGGGGGGGGGGGTGCACGGTAAGGGGGTCTGGCCCACAGACTATAAGTGAAAGTTGTGTGATGTACACACCACTAGCGGATCCAGGATTTAATTTTGGGGGGCTTCAGCCCGAAAGCTTTTTTTTTCATAAAAATAACGATAATTACTTTGGAAAAAAATAAAGAAACTAACTACCTGTATGAAATGGGGTTTAAGTGATTCCTAAAGCCCTTTTAATATCAATCACACGAACAATAACACTTTAAGAGATACTTTTTTAATATTTTGTTTGATAAAACATGGTTATATTTTTCCATTTTTGGGGGGGGGGGCTTCAGCCCGAAAGCCCCCCTCCCCCGTAGATCCGCCCATGGTACACACCATATCTTTAATTTTCAAACAATAGCAAATCATTATCATTCCCAAACATGTGTATTTTACCATACAGATTTACCTAAATACTGAACGTTTCATCAGAATGAAATCGTGTTTTCAAATTTAAAAGCATCAAAATTAATATTTTTATAAAGCATGGAATATGGAAAAACTTAAGGTTAAAAAACTATGAATTATGAAATGGTAAAACAAAAAAGCGATCAACAATTTGGTGTTTATAAACTACTAGCTTTACCACGCGCTGCTGTGGTTCAGTCTGGCAAAATGAAAAAGAAAGAAAATAGAAAGCACATATGAGTAGATTAATAGCAAAGGACATCTGTCATTTTTAATAAGTTGAGAAACTAATTTGTTTGTAAAATGGCTTCAATTTAAACTAATTCTAATGATGTTTTTTCATGATTCAAATTGAACATTCGTAATCATCTGAGTGAATACGCCGTCATTCTTAATCATCAGAAACAGTCTGAGTCGAACTTATAAAACTAAATAAAAAAACGTATAATAGTATATACCTACATAAGGAGAATCATATAAATTCTTTCAATTACTGTAGTAATTATAAAATTTCCGATTAGTAAAAAAAAAAAAAAAAAAAAAAAAAAAAGACATGGTTATTTGGAATCAGGAGGACTCAAAAGGTGTATTTCCGTTGAAAACTCAGATTCAAAAATTTTCACGATCGCAATACTTACACTTACTGTATATTACATATATTGGTAAGTGAAAGTAAAATTATAGTTACTAAATCTCTAGCACTTTTTACAAAAAAAAAAAAAAAAAAAAAAAAAAAAAAAAAAAAAAAAAAAAAAAAAAAAAAAAAAAAAAAAAAAAAAAAAAAAAAAAAAAAAAAAAAAAAAAAAAAAAAAAAAAAATTTGCTTGCCGACGTTTGGTAGTAAGGAAGCAAAAGGAAAACGGCCTTTTCTGAAGAGAAAGCAGTAAATGTTTAAAACTCAATAACTCTGCAACGAACCGTCCGATTTCGATGATTTTTTTTTTTTTTTTTTTGTCAACGATTCAGAAATCTTTCAAATAAATGTTGGTATTATCAGTCAATAGTTGTGTACTTTTTTAGTTATCGTCAAATAAAATATTGAATTCATCGTAACATTTTTCAGCTTGTTTTCGGGAAAGTATGTTATACAGATAAATTAAAAGGGTTTCAAGGGGAAGACTTTAGCCAAGTTTCGTTAAAATCGGTAGAGCCGTTTTGGCGCTACAGTTTATAGCGACACATTTTTTGCGACTTTGAACAGAAAAACATTTACATTTTTTATTTTTTTTACATATATAAAATTATCGTAAGACAGAAGCACTATGCCAGAAACCTTCCCAGGAGTGTGCGGAACAACTTCCCAAAGTTTCATGGCGATCGGTTGAATGGTTTAGTAACGCACTAAGGACAAACAGACGGATAGACAGACATACATTCATTTTTATATATATAGAAGATTATAAAATATAAGGTGAAACAATACAACGGCACAATCTTATTCCAACGTAATGTTAAAGAAAAGAATTTATTAAAAAATAAAATAAACTGCAATCACTAAAAAACTGATTTCTAAAAGGAACACAAACGGTGATAAATATTACTCAAGAATTAAATATTTTTAGAGAATATCAAATCAAATATTTGAGATTTATCATACGACTTCCAGAATACATTAGGAGGAAAATAAAAAATTAATATAAAGAGCGTAAAATAGTATTAACCTACATAAGGAGAATTATATAACTTCTTCAAATGATAATTTCAATTACTTTAGTAATTATAAAATTCTTGATTAATCAATAACAAATAAAAAAAGGAAATGGCCTTTTCTGAAGAAAAATTAGTAAATGTTTGAAACTATAACTCTGCAATGAATCGTCAGATTTCGATGATTTTTTTTTTATTTTGCAGGGAATTCAGGAATCATTCAAATGAATATTTCTAATGACTGTTACCATCAACAAATTTATCTGATATACAATATATAATTTATTGTCATAAAAATTTAATTCGGTTGAACCTACTACATGCCTTGATCCGTCATTCATCGTGAAGAAGCGATCGACAAAACAAAACTTATTGATACTCTCGATCAATAAATCGATTAATATTATGTTCATAAAGTCAAAAATTGTGTACTAGGACTCGAAATAAACGTGGATAAAACAAAATATATGGTTAGCTGCAAAAATGGCGATACTACTGGTGATATCGATATAGATGGTAATATGTTTGAACAGGTAGATAAATTTAGGTATCTAGGTTCTACGATAACTAGAAAGAACGAAATTGAAGAGGAGATTAAGGTTAGACTGAAGGCGGGAAATGCTTGTTATTTTTCTGTGACAAAACTACTTAGTTCGCGCCTCTTGTCCCGGAACTTAAAAATTAGAATCTATAAAACAATTATCTTGCCTACAGTTCTTTATGGGTGCGAAACTTGGCCGCTTACATTAAGGGATGAGCAGCGTCTTAAGGTTTTTGAAAATAAAGTATTGCGTAGAATATTCGGACCGAAGAAGGATGAGTTAACCGGAGAGTTCAGACGGTTACACAACGCCGAATTGCGTGAGCTGTATCCGGGTAATATAATTGAGGTAATTTCATCGCGGCGAATCAAATGGGCTTGTAAAGTTGTTGGGCTTAGTAACGAGAGAATTCCTAAAAGGTTAATATTTGCTGTGCCGAATGGTAAGCGTCCGAGGGGTAGACCGAAGCGAAGGTGGGAAGATTGCATTAAAGCCGATCTGAAGGGACTGGGTTTGGACGGCGAACGGTGGAGGGAGGTGTGTAACAAGCGATTGGTGGTGTCGGCATCGAACCTTCGGGTTCGCTAAGCCTTATTATTATTATTTTATTATTATTAACATTTCATGATATCATCTCCGAATTATCTCTGTAAATAAAAAGTTTTCGATTTTACGAAACCAAAATAAAGGAAATAGAATTTGCAAAAGAAAAAGTACTAAACGTTGAAAATGACACATCTCTGCAACAAATAGTCCGACTTCAATGATTTTTTTTTATTTTATAGAAAATTCAGAAAGTTTTAAAATAAATATTGGTATTATCAATAAAAAAATGTGTACTTTTTGAGTTATCAGCAAATAAAATATTGAATTCATCGTAACATTTTTTCAGCTTGTTTTCGGGAAAGTATATTATACACATAAATTAAAATTGTTTTAAGGGGAAGGCTTTAGCCAAGTTTCGTTATAATCGAAAAAGCCGTTTTGGCGCTACTTTTTATATCGACACATTTTTCGGCCACCATTTCGATACGAAAGATCGGATGGGTAATAAAATGTTCAAAAACACTTCTGAATTCGATTGCAACGCCAAAATTGCGTGTGTGTGCTTGTGTCAAAATTGCAAAGCAATCGGTGAAGAACTTTTGGAGAATAGCGACTTTGAACCAAAAACCATTTACATTTTTATTTTTTTTTTACATATATAAAATTATCGTAAGACAGAAGTACTATGCCAGAAACCTGTAACCAAGATTAAGAAAGCACTGGAAACAAAACAAACTCTACTCTCTTTTGTTTCCGGAGCCAGATGACTAATTGATATTTTAGCATGTGCATGTACTCTTACATCTTATTGTATCTTGACTATCTTTGGATGTGGCATGCCATAATATTGTATATAAAATAAGTACCTTTTTTTGTTATTTTTATTATCTTTATTATCTTAAATATCTTCCTTTCTATCTTTAATTGTATATAGTAATTATGTTTGAATTCTCTCTTTTTCCTTGTATTTTATTTCTTTTTATTGTACATAGTATTAATTCTGTAAATATTTCTTTCTGTAAATAGATCTGTTAACCTTTTTTGCTGCTTTATAAAAATTATCCAACCTAACCCCTTCTCACCTGAGCTAGCATGGTAGAGTAAATATTTAATGATGGCCATTAAAGGGTAAGTACTTTCTGTTTTCTAGATTTATCTATTTAGAGATGAAAGGCTGGTAAGCCAGGCGCCCAACAAATAAAAATTCTTGTGGAAAATTATATTTATTAAAAATTATTTTATTGTCTTTTTATTTTATCCCATTTTTGGTCATAAACCTTCTCAGGAATTTAAGCAACAACTTCACAAAGTTTCATGGTTTAGTAATGCATAAAGGACAAACAGAGAGACATAATTCATTTATATATATATATATAGATAAACCGAGAAGGAGGTGGGATGATAAAACAACTCTGAGGTTAATGGTGCTTGATGGAAAGAAACCTTTCTGTCACGCCATGTAATAACATTTAATGACAGACATAAAAGGTAATGACATGGCAGCCGTTTAGTTTCTTATTGAGAGGCAGAGAGACTCCTTCAGCTGTGGCTGCTACCTGAAACATCCCTTGTGGTTTTGCTACCTGCTAGGGTAGAATGCCACATGTTCTTTGCCAACAAGGTTAGTAACCACCGTGCCCTTTCTAACCCCATGCCTTTGCAATAATGAGGAACAAATTTTGTACCAGCTTTTCAATATCCATATATCACTGGTGCAAGGGCCTAAAAATCGACCTGATCGCAGGCGAAGGTTCGAAAATAAATTACGAAAGTGCATATTATTATTAAAAAAACCTGTACCACTACAACCCATAAAGTTCAGTACTATTTGGGGAAAGCACTGTTTCTAGGTCAACGGTTGTGCAAGGAGGTGATTTGACCGAGATCACTCTCAACCGCCAGGTTTTCCCCCTTAATCAATTATTTAATCAAGGGTACCCACTTTATAGAGGCTGGGTGTGCCCCAGGAGGGACTCCCAACCCAAGGTCGCCCCACGGCCAATGAAAGAGATAAATAAATTTTCTACCAAGAGCCGGGGTTCGAACCTAGGACCTTTGCATTGGAAGCTCAGTGGTATATTATTATAAGTAAAGTGAACCTTGTCTGTCATTCCAGAGCCGCTGCTTTCAAAAATGGCGGCTGATTTAAAGAATACTAGGCCAGTAATTTGAGGATCGAAACGATAAATTCATTTCGAAAATTTTTTAACTTGTATACAGGGTATTTCAGAGTTCAGTGGCTAAACTGAAAATATGAATTAAGGACCTCAAATCAAGAAAAAAAATTCCTATGAAAGTATATCCGCCAATGTTTAGGAGATATTCACACCTCAATAATTTTGTTGTTATGAATTATTCACGTTATATTAAGTAAATAAAACTTATTTATTCCAACTACTTTATTAATTTATTTTTTTTATTTTAATGAAATTTACAACTTTATTACATGAAAAATACAACAAGTAAGTGTGACATTGGTAACATGACATGTACAACATGAAGAGAATCTACCCATTGGTAGAAGTCAAATTAAAGTTTTATATTAGAAGGTCCCGAGGCCATCTTCTTTTCAGACGCCTCGGAGGGTTATCAGGGATCGTAGAGTAAGCAAGGTTTGCAACGAGAGGATTCGGATGGTTCTGCAGTTTGTTATGGAAGGATAGGTTCTGGGTTTGCAAGTCTTAATTGACTAACAAATCTCAATTTCTTTATGTGGACTTTAATTTTTTTTTTTATTTCTTAAAGACATTTACAACTGTATTAAATAAATACATCTAGTAAATTAGAACATAATGTATATAATGACATGAAAAACACTTGCTGAGTAACTACCCAATGGTAGCACTCTAATGATATGTTTACATTAGGAGATCACGGGGCCATCTTCTTTTCAGACGCCCCGAAGAGTTATCAGGAATTGAAGAGGAAGCAAGGTTAGAAACGAGTGTGTTGGGATGATTCTGAAGTTTATTATGGAAGGATAGGTATCTGGATTGGGCCAGATCTGAAACAAAAGGAACATTAAGGTCATTATGGATGGTTTTATTTGTAACAAAGTAAGGAGCATTGAGGATTTTACGAAGGATTTTGGATTGTAAGGATTGGATACGAGAGGAATTCGATGGTTTAGTGGAGCCCCAAAGCTCCCTAAGTCCAAATAGGTCTTATTATTGTCATATATATGAGTCGTTTGTAATTGATTGAAAGCTTAGAGCGTTTGTCTAGTAAGTGTTGGAGTAGTCGAAAACGTCGGGTGGTTACTTTATTAATTAAACGTAAACATTAAATTCATATTAAATGTTGTTCAAAGTGATTGTCTTTAGCATTAAGACTGGCTCGGTATAAAAGGCCATATTAGTATTCTACCTAATTTATCCCCTAAACAAAATATTTGCGAACATACATTCACTTTGAACAACAGGTAATATGAATATAAGAAACAAAGGTCGTATGTAAACAATGAGTATTTTACAGGAAAGCACAAAAATTAATTGTTTCGTTATGATTTATCCCCACATATATTATTACAGTAAGGGTCGAAATCGGTTTTGTACCAAGTATAAGCTCCTGTCATGCTCAACCGTTGGATTCAGAATTTCACAGGGGGTTAGCGAATCGTATACCACTTTTGTTTTTCTTTCTAATAAATAAATAAAGTCGATACAAACATTTTGCTAGGCTTCAATACCTGAACAGTGGTAGGTCTGTAGATCGATACGGGACAAATTGGATCTAGAAGATTTTGATGCGTACACCAAGACTCGGAAAGTTCCTCCGGAACTATCGGATCCTGCGTTTTTAAGCCCCAAAACGTACTATTTTCGAGATAACGCAAGACATGGGGTTCGCATCCACACAACCTGACGTTAATTGTAGTTCTGTCATTGAATATATGTCTCATTTCGTCGACTTGAGGTCTCTATGATCGAGAGAGGAGGAGTTTATATTATTCATCGATGGTGTTTTTGATCGGCAAACCATATCATCTTTAATTCTTCACTAAATCTGAAGATTGAGCCACCAATTTTGAAGGCTTCCTTCTCCTTCAGGCATCAAAATTGTCCGATCCCTCCGAAATTTCAGGCAAACAAGTTATAAAAGAAAACAAACTTTATTAGGGAATAACTAAAAAATTACAGACTTTTGCCTTGATTATGCCCATAATTATATAAAAGATTACTAAATTCCCTGAAAAGGACAAAAAAATAAATCATCGAAATCGGACAATTTTTATCAAAAATACAGATTATTGAAATTTGTAAACATGTCGGTTCCAGAGATTAATGAAGATTTAAATTAATTTTTGTTTCCTTTGTCGATTATATTTATCGATAAAGTAACAATTGATTTCTTTATCTTTTGATAAGTTGCATTATTTCATTTGCTTATTTATTTGACATTTGATAACAATATGCTGTGCGATTTTTTCGCACGGGCCTACTAGTTAGTATAATTTCATAATGTATTGCCCTCTGCTATTTTTCATCGTAGCGGAATGCTTATATCAGTTGCATAATACAAAATGTCACCTTTTGCACAAATAGAATTAAAAGTTGAATATGTTTACATACTACCTTTTGCTACTAACAGTAGCAATATGAACTTAATAGGCATATTTTCACTCCAAAAATGGATGTTACAAAACATCCATAACAAAAACTTAACTTTTTGTTTTTTCAGAGTTAACTAGACCAATACTTTTCTTCAGTCAGAACAAAACTATTTAAGCTGGAATTTAAAAATATATGTAAAAATCACACAGAAACTCGATACCACGACCAGATATTTGAACTTCAATAAAAATAAACACAATCACAAATAAGATTATTCTTTTTTAGAAACCCAGTAAATTTTTTTTTTTTTGTTTATTTAATGGAATTTACAACTGTATACAAATACAACAAGTAAATAAGCGCAAATATAAATAATGGCATGTACAGGCTTGAAGAGTTACTACCCAGTGGTAGCACTCTCTAAATAATTTTAAGTAAGAAGATCACGAGGCCATCTCCTTTTCAGACGCCTAGGAGGATTATCAGGAATCGAGAAAGAAGCAAGAGTGGAAACAAGCGGATTTGGATGGGAATGAAGTTTATCATGAAAGGATAGATATCTGGCTCGAGCTAAATCAGCGACATATGGTACATTAAGGTCTTTATGAATGGTTTTATTTGTGACAAAGTATGGAGCATTAAGGATTTTACGGAGGATTTTGGATTGTAAGGATTGGATACGATAGGAATTCGATGGTTTGGTGGAGCCCCAAAGCTCAACCAGTAAAAATTAATTGAAATTTATTGAAAATTACACGAAATCTAATTAACGGCAGTATCATTCCAGTAACGTTTGGAATCGACGAAACAATACAGTATAAATTAACTCTTTGAATAAAACCTAAAATATTATAACCCCATAAAAATATCGTCTTAACCTAACTTCCACTCCATAAGATCAGTGCCTTTCACATTTCACTGCCATTATATTGTTAAAAATTATTTATATTAATTTTAATTATTAAATAGAATACAATTAAATTTATACTAGGTAATTTCCATACTATTCTCCAAAATTCAACCAAGTTTGGGTCAAATTGAACACGCAGTTTTCACACTATAGGCTTTTCAAATAGTACGTTTACTGATCCGAAAGCAAAAGTATTTTTTTTAGGAGTAGTGAATAGAATTTGATAAAATTCATACCTACTTGATTATCTGTTTACTAATCCCTAACTTCCCTCGAAATGTGAACCAAATTGAACATGCTGTTTTAGAGATACAGACATATCAAGGAAAACACGTTTGGTCATATATAAGAGAAATTAAATTGACATTACGTTATTTTTTCACCATTACCTACCTTTTATCCAACTTTGAGCGAAATCGAACGAGCCCTTTCTGAAACATTGGCATATTTAAAAAAGTATGTTTGCGCGTGTGTAAGTGCTGGAAGGAATTTGAAAAAAGAAATTGATACGGGACCATCTAGGTTGCAACCCTTGAAAATCGGATGAAACTAGGTGATATGCCCGTCACATCGATTTGACTACAGACAGACAAATGCCGTCTCATATAATCGCGAGTGTAAATTTTCGATTCTGAGCACATTTTTTTTTTTAACCACTCGCTCGAATACAGAGCTTCCCTACCTTCGGGATTGAGGTAACACAATTATTTTTTTAAACCATAACTTAATTAATATGGACTTAAAACTCTAATTGTTAATAGAGGATGTGCTTCTTCAAACAGTTTAAATAAACAAACTTTATGAGTATATTGGAAAGATATAATGGCTATGAATATAATAAAGATAAAAGTAAACAATATATCTTTCAAATCAACATGAAAACAAAAAAAAAATTATGGTATCGTTTCTTTCATCAATGCCACTAGCGGATCCAGTATTTAATTTTTTTTTTTTTGGGGGGGGGCTTCAGCCCGAAGGATTTCTTTTTCATATTTCTAACGATAATTAATTAGAAAAAGAAAAAGAAAGAAACTAACTACCCATATGACATGGTGTCTTAGTTACACTTGAAGTCCTTTTAAATGTAATCACACCAACAATAATAATTTAAGAGATAATTTTTAATATTTTTTTCTATGAAACACGGTTGTATTTTACCATTTTGGGGGGAGGGGCTTCAGCCCGAAATCCGCCTGTGACCAATGCCTATAACAAAAACTACTAAAATCAACCTCCTGTTCTCTAAATGTTTATAATAAAAATAATAGTATATGCATTGGTAGTAGAAACAATAAAAATAAATAATGTTATTTTTGCACCATTACCTATCTTGAGCGAAATCGAACTAGCCCTTTTTGAAATATTGGCATATTTAAAAAAGTACGTTTGCGCGTGCGTAAGCGGAATTGCTGGATGGAATTTGAAAAAAAAAATTGATATGAACCATTTAGCTTACAACCCCTGAAAATTTCATGAAAATCGGATGAAACTAGGTGATATGTCACATCGATTTGACAACAGACAGACAGACACCGAACGAAATTTGATCCTTAGTTTACGAATCGGAGGCAGTGAAGACTTTATAAGTAATGGTTTTATTCATAATGTCTGTTACAAATGGCATCTAAAATACAGAATAATATACTATGGATATATGGGTTGACTACATGAGTTCACTCCAGGTCTCCTACAGTGAAGAGTGTGACTTCAAGAATGTAACTGCATGAGTAATTTGGTCTGAGGAGCATGGGGGTTATATACTCTAGGAAGCGTGTGAATGAAGTTATAATTATTAAGAATTGATATCCTTATACTTTAGAATTGATATGAAGTCTGTGAGACAGAGAACTTTTGCTGAAACCTGTTATTGTTCACTACGTTTTGATATTGGGTCTTGTGTCCAGTCGGTGCATTCTAGATAACTATTTCTAAGCTATCAGAGATAGCTTGACCTGGCTATCTAGGGTTTCGTGCTTTTATGTTTTGAGTCGTGAGCACGGGGGATCTTCAGATTGAAGGGGGATCAATATTTCAGAAAGGGCTAGTTCGATTTCGCTCAAAGTTGGATAAAAGGTAGGTAATGGTGCAAAAATAACATTATTTATTTTTATTGTTTCTACTGCAAATGCATATACTATTATTTTTATTATAAACATTTAGAGAACAGGAGGTTAATTTTAGTAGTTTTTGTTATAGGCATTGGTCACAGGCGGATTTATGGGGGGGCTTTCGGACTGAAGCTCCCTTCCCCCCAAAATGGTAAAATATAACCATATTTTATGGAAAAAAAAAACTTTTAAAAATACATCTTAAAGTATTATTGTTCGTGTAATTACATTTAAAAGGACTTCAGGAATCACTTAAACGCCATTTCATGTAGGTAGTTAGTTTCTTTCTGTTTTTCCAAAGAAATTATCGTTATTTTTATGAAAAAAAAAGCTTTCGGGCTTAAGCTCCCCCCCCCCAAAAAATTAAATCCTGGATCCGTTAGTGGTCGTGAGAAAGTAAAGGACATGATTCACCAATTGGGTTATTTAACAAAATAAAAGTTAAATTAATATTATTATTATTTCCATTCTTTATTCTCGCTTTGCGGGATAAGTTTCTGAGGTGGGAGACCAGAAGTCCAGCCACTTCAGATTAATGTCTATTACTTTTTAGATATTTAAAAACTTTCGAACAATACGTGCCGTATCCAAGAGAACTGAGTGTTGGGCCTCTTTCAGCACTTCAAGAGGTAATTTTAATCCCATCGTGCCTGCCACTGTTGTCTTTGGTATCAATCCATTGGAGGATATTATAATTGGAGTGGTGGTGACGTTCCCCAAATGATACAATTCCTTCAGTTCGATTGCCAGTTCCTGGTATTTTCTCAGTTTTTCTCCAACAGTGGAGCTTATATTATTATCATTGGGGATCCCGACATCAATAAGCTCTGCTCTTTTCTCTCTCATGTCTATCAGAAGGATGTCTGGTTTATTGTGACGCACAGTATGGTCAGTTATTATCGATTCATCCCAGTAGAGCTTGAGACTACCTTTTTGGAGGAGTTTATTTGGGTGGTACTTATAATATGGAGTTTTGTCATCTAACAAGTTGAACTTCACCGCCAGAGCCTGATGAAAAATTCTAGTCACATTGTTATGCCTCTGGAGATACTCGGTGCCAGCCAACACTCCACACCCACCTGTGACATGTTGGATTGATTTATTATTATTATTATTATTTGTTACGGATTAAGTCAATTCCGTAACTCTTGATGTCTGAAACGTAAAACGCGAGTGGAAATTTTCGATTCTGAGATCAACATTTTTTTTAACCTCTCTCACGAACACCTTCGGCAGTGAGGAAGCAATAAATCAAAACGTTAGTAGATAAATTACGAACTCACAAATTTTATTTAAAGTACAGGCTTAACCTTACTATAACTGATAACACTTTAACAGGTTAGCAGAGAGAGGTTATTTACCACTCATTAAACATCTGTGCTGACTGCTTAGCATGATAGCACATTAAGCATTTAAGCAGACCCTACACGGCAATTCATGAATGAACGTCACAAGAAGTGCCAAGATTGCCCGCTATCGCTTTGATCATGAAGACCCTTACACGTTCAATCATTACTGATCATTACTTATCGTTGCTTATACCAATTTAGCTCAGTTGTAAACAAAGAAACAGCATAGATATGCTTATTTGGACATTGTCATTTATAATATTGGGCACCAAGAGAAAAACGGAGATATAATAATTACTTCCTAGTGCCTGAAAATCGTTTAGACCAAAGTTAGAAAAATATAAGTCAACTACATACAAAAATCTAGGAAAAGTATTGCGAAAATAATCAATTTGTTAAGAAAAATGGAAAAATTAATGGCAAATAAACACAACAGTTAAAGATTTTTTTTCTCTCCAATTTATTGCCTACTTGACTATTTAAAGAAAAATAGTTGAAAATGATTAATAACAATATAGACTTGGGATATAAACAACTATTTACTTTTATGAAATTATTTACTTAATAACAAGACCTAGGTAAACTAACCTATCTAGTAGTAAGATTAGTCTCATAGAAAATCGTTTTGACAAAAGTTAGTAAAATATAAGTCTACTACTTACAAAAATTAAGGAAAGGTATTGAGAAAATAATAAATTTGTTGAGGAAAATGGGAAAAGAACTGATAAATATACACAACGTTAAAGTTTTTTTTTTCCTAAAGTAAATTGTGAAATTTCCTCTTTTTTTTTTTTTAATTTGTTGCCCACTTGACTATTTAAAAGAAATAGTTGAAGATGGTTTAAAATTATAAACAAGGGATATGAAAAATTATTTAACTATTTACATATAATGAAAATCAGAAATTTATAATGGTTGTGAGGCCTAGGTAACCTAACCTATCCAGCAGTATGGTTAGTCTCCCCAAAAGTGTTACCGCGCGCTCTGTGACAAAACCTCGTACTCAAGCCTCGTACATCCTCGTACGCTTGCTCATTCATAACTTGCACTGTTATAATCCCAGTGTTATTGTTTTTTTTTATAGTAAAATTAGATCAGAATTTTTTATTTTTACCTCCATTCATATATTTTTTACCTTTTTACATTACTTTTTTTAAGTTAATGGGTCAAGAAGTAAAATTAGCTTAATAAAATATATAAAAATGTTTATATATTTTTATAAACTACTGAAAACATTATATAAAAATTAAAATAGCTAAATAAACTTCTTAAAGTACTCTTCATAAGTATTCATTAGTAGTTCCAAGATTTAATTTGGGGGAATGACTAATTTTTACAACTACTTTTACGAAAGGATGTTAGTGGTTCTGGAAGGCAAAAAAAAAAAAAGTAATTATTGGGACATTAATACTATTAGAGATATCCATTATAATATAAAAAATGAATAGATTGTGATTGTTTCAGTATTTAGCTTACAATTAGATCTCGCAAAAAATAAATAGGGACCACTGAAAAAATACTTTTTTTTTTTCATTATTTAAGATGGGTTCATTAGGAATAATAGTTAATTTTTCAATTAATAATTACTTTACTCGATTAAAAATCGAAAATAATTTTTTTAAATTGCGCTAATAATTTAAAAAAAAATTAATTTATCTAGAATATATTTACAATTGCAGTTTTATGAAGGAAATAATAATTACGAAGGAAATAATGGATATACTTCTCGTATTTTATTTTATGCTCTATAAAAATGACGGTAAAAACTTCTGTTTAATTTTCTATTGCAACACATTTTAAAAAATATATATTTATAAAAAAAGTTTTATGAAGGAGATAATGGATATGGTTTCTTATATTTTATTTTATACTGAATAAAATCTAAAAAACATATATATACAATCATGGTTTTATGAAAGAAATAATAATCATACTCTAATTAAAGAAGATATAATTGCAATATATTTGTCTAGAAAGCAACAGAAGTTTAGTATTTCATATCAATATAAATAATAATACAGTCAAAATAATCGTAAAACAATTCTAAACTTCATTCATAAAAATATAACCTTGCATTGCATACGTCAGCAAAAGGTATGTACGAGGTACGAGGTTGATCTATCCTCGTACCTCGTACATTACGTCATAACCTCGTACAAATACGAGGATCCTCGTACAAACGGCAACACTGGTCCCCACTACTTTTACCTCAGTCCCCCCTCCACTTCTCGTGAATGAACTTTT
The DNA here is from genome assembly GCA_928085145.1 of Nezara viridula. Taxonomy (NCBI): domain Eukaryota; kingdom Metazoa; phylum Arthropoda; class Insecta; order Hemiptera; family Pentatomidae; genus Nezara; species Nezara viridula. Next base: position 180,077,941 of record OV725079.1, on the reverse strand, counting down.
GATTTCCGGATGTTCGGAAATCCGCAGCGCACCTCCATCAGTACTTCATTCACTACCTTACACGACAATTAGGAACGTCATTAGTGCAATTCCGATTGACCGTGTAGGGTCCCCTTTACAACAAGTGCATGAATACTCTACTATGAAGTATTTTTCTAAGCGTCGTAATTACCTCAGTATTAGAGCTTTAATATCTCCATCGAAGCATCTAGATTACTTCCATACAAGATTATGGTCGAATAGCGACACCTTCCGTTCGCTTTCTAAACCTATTATGAGATAATCTTCTTCCTCTAAGTAATAACACGTGTCTTCTCACGAAACTTTTTCTTGTAAGCCGATAATGGCGGGAATACAATAGCATCGTTCGTGCCAAAACGTCCGTTCGTGTCAGCAGCGCGGGTTCTAATCCACATGTCGATGCTATCCTGGAGAAATAATATTTTTGAAATTATTAAAAACTAGTTGGCCCGCGCGAATAATTCGCATAAAATTTTGTTTAGTGAAGAAATAGCAAAACGATACGGACAAACAAACATGGAAAACAATATAATAATAAAGGGCTAAATATATTAAACGATTTTGATTAAACTCGGTATATCGGTGGATTATTAAACTAGTAGGCCCGTGCGAAAAATTCGCACAGCATATTGTTATCAATATGCCAAATTAATAAGAAAATAAAATAATGCAACCTATCAAATGATAAAGATATCAAACGTTCCTTTATCGATAAATATAATCGACAAAGGAAACAAAATTAATTTAAATCTTCTTTAATGTTTGGAACCAACATGTTTACAAATTTCAATAACCTGTATCTTTGCCAAACATTGTCCGATTTCGATGATTTTTTTTTTCTTTTGTAGGAAATTTAGTGATCTTTCATATAATCATGGGCATAACCTAAGGAAAAGTGTGTAATTTTTTAGTTATTCGCAAATAAAGTTTCTTTTCTTTCATAACTTGTTTGCCTGAATTTTCGGAGTGATTGGACTATTTTGCCCGCCTGAAGTGGCTATTGAAATTGGTGGCTCAATCTTGAGATTTGGTGAAGAATTAACGATGATATGGCTTGCCGATCAAAAACACCATCGATAAATAATGTAAACTCCTCTCCTCTCTCGATCATAGAGACCTCAAGCCGCTGAAAGAAGACATGTATCCAATGACAGTACTACAATTAACGTCAGGTTGTGTGGATGCGAATCCTGAGCCTTGCGTTATCCGGGTCTTGCTGTACGCATCAAAATCTTCAAGGTCCAATTTGTCCCGTATCGATCTACAGACCTACTACCGTTCCAGTATTGAAGCCTAGCAAAATGTTTGTATCGACTTTATTTATTTTAGAAAGAAAAACAAAAGTGGAGAATACGATTCGCTAACCCCCCGTCAAATTCTGAATCCAACGGTACCCCATTCATGGTATTTGAGCATGACAGGAGCTTATATTTGGTACAAAACCGATTTCGAGCCTTACTGTAATAATATATGTGGGGATGGTCTTTAATATCAGCTAGGTCTTATTTACATTGATGTCACCTTACAGAACTTAAATGCCTAATATTCAATAATTCTTCCTTTAAAGTACCTTTAATTTGGTTTATTTAAAAAAAAAAAAATGAATGTCTCTCATCGTTAGGAGTCACGAAAAAAATACTAAATATAACTTTTGATAAAATTTGATGATTGGCTAATGGATAAAAAAAGAAAAATGTTTATTTAGTTCGAAAATGAATCTCCGGAAATAATAGCCAAACGTATAGGTATTATATATCTTTGGAAAGCAGAGTATTTTAGAAAAAAAAACAATATCTAATATAGAAATTCGTAATCCAGAGTTACTAAAAATTATAAATAATAATTTGTGAAAACTAATATTGTTTAACGGAAATAACATGTTTCCAAGGAAATTAAATGAAATTTCCTAACTTAACGTATACTTTTAAAATTATTTTTAAGTTTGAAAAAAAAAGTATTTAAAATCCTACAAATCATGGCAATGGCATTGTTTAAAATACTAGTTGGCTCATGCGAATAATTCGCAGAAAATTTTGTTTAGTGAAGAAATAGTAAAACAATATGGAAATAAGTAGATCCTATGTATTATGTAAGGAAGGAATTAATATTTTTTCCTTGGTTGAGTACAATATTCCATTTAACATAACAGAACAAAAATATTTGTACAAATTGCTAGAACCTATTTTTAAACCCTGACTGGAAAGATAATAAAAGTAATAAAGACAAAATTCCTCGATCATATTATTATCTAAATTATTTAAAAAAATAAAATGTAAGAACAAATGCCTTTAAAAAATAATAAAGTTAATATATTAGCTAGACAAAAAGAATGTAGTAGACTATTCTACTCCTAAATGCAATATCTTTAAACAGGAAGACATTATTAAGAATACTAAAACTAATGGACTGTATCTTTGTTAATAATTCTCCGATTTTTTGTTTGTTTTGTAGGTAATTTATTAATATTTCTAATTATCTTTAGCACAATCAAGAAAAGAAATTCATATTTTTGGAGTTATTCGCAAATAAAGTTTCTTATCCTTCATAACTTTGTTTTCAGAAATTTAGGGCGGGTATGACTATTTTTCGCATGTGAAGGAGAAGAATATCTTTAAAATCATTGTATTTGATGAAGAATTGACGATGTTATGGCGTACCGACAAAAAAATACCGTTTATAAATAATATATAGGATAGAAGAGCTGTGCTGAGATAGTCCTCAAGGCAACGACTTCACTTTTCATTATGATGTTTTTGCCTCGTCTTAACTAAGACATTCATAATTTCTCAGGATTTTATTATAATTCAATGTTTCTGCAACCGTTGGAAAGTTAAATTATTGCTCTTCAAGACTGTATGAACAATTTTTTGATTTAACACGTCTATAAAAAGTAAATAAATAAAAACTCCTAACAGGTTTTTATTTTATAACTTGAGTTCTAAATTATTTAGGAAGGTACAGTTTGTGTCATTTCGTGTTGTTTATAAGGTCCTATATCCCTGCAAAATTTCGTGTGAATATGTGGAAGAATATTGAAGTTGGAACACTTTTTGTGATTTTCGAAATAAAATTGAAGGGAGCCTTACGTCAAATTTGTAGAAATTTTTTTATATTTTTCGAAGCAATAAGAATTCGTATTCGAGGGTCTTTCGAGCTGCGAAATAATAATCTCAACTCTCTTTCTCCTTAAAAAAATATTTCAACATACTTCACTCCTTCCGTGAATACAAATTGTTTAAATTTTACATATAAATTCCAATCGATTTTTACAATTTTTTTTTGTTTTGTAGGTAATTTAGTAATCTTTCTAATTATCATGGGCACAATCAAGAAAAAAAATGCATAGTTTGAGTTATTCGCAAATAAATTTTCATTTTCTTCATGACTTTATTTACAGACATTTCGGGAGGATAGGACTATTTTTCGCATGTGAAGGAGAAGAATATCTTCAAAATGAGTGGCCAATCATTGGATTTGATGAAGAATTGACGAAGTTATGGTGAACCGACAAAAAAAAACACCTTTTAGAAATAATATATAGGATAAAAGAGCTGTGCTGAGATAGTCCTCATGGCAACGACTTCACTTTTCATTATGATCTTTTTGATTGCCTTTAACTAAAACATTCATAACTCTTCAAGGTTTTATCCTAATTCAATGTTTCTACGACCGTTGGAAAGCTGAATTATCGCTCATCAAGACTGAATGAATTACTTTTTGATTTAACTCGTTTATAGAGAGTAAATACATTTTCATAAGTAGCTATTTTATAACTTGAGTTCTAAATTATTTAGGAAGATACAGCTTGTGTTATTTCGTATAGTTTATTAGACTCTATATCCCTGCCAAATTCCATGAGAATATGTGGAAGATTATTAAAGTTATAACACTTTTTGTGATTTTTGAAAAAAAGCCCTAGGTCAAATTTGTAGAAAAAAAATGCATACTTTTTTAGTTATTCGCAAATAAAGTTCCTTTTAATTCATAACATTATTTACAGGAATTTCAGGGGGATAGGACTATTTTTCCCATGAGAAGGGACAATATTTCATTACACATAATATAAATGATAGGAGATATTTTTAAACGCTGAATGTAATGTAGACAAAATAATACCCCGATCATGAAATATTTTAAATTATAAAAAATAAAAAATAAAATGTAAAAACAACCAAATGTCTTTAAGGAGTAACAAAATTAATATATCAGACAGAAAAAAAAATGTAGTAGACTATTCTATTCCTAAATGCAATATCTTTAAATCGGAAGACATTATTAAGTATACCAAAACTAATGGACTGTATCTTTGTTAATAATTGTGCGATTTTTACTATCTGTGTTTTGGTTTGTATGTAATTTAGTAATATTTCTATTTATCATGGGTACAATAAAAAAATACAAGAAAAAAATGCATATTTTTTGAGTTATTCGCTAATAAAGTTTCTTTTCCTTCATAACTTTTTCCTCAGAAATTTCAAGGGGATAGGACTATTTTTAGCATGTGAAATAGAAGAATATCTTCAAAATGAGTGGTCAATCATTGGATTTGATGAAGAATTGACGATGTTATGACGAATCGACAAAAAAAACACCTTTTAGGAATAATATATAGGATAATGGGAAGGTTTCTAAACTCAGCGATAATTCCATCTATGGAATCCAATGGCGATGGGCAACTGTTTACGTTAAGGTTAATAATCTCGATTCAAGAAGAAGGCTGCTTTAAATGCGGCGTTAAAATGTAGTGCCTAATAGATGTATCTTCTCGAAGTCCTTTAAGTTTATATTTATGACACATTTCATCGAAAAGAGGCTGGAAAAAAGTTACTAGGGGTGGTAAAATTAGATTTTCGAAGAACTCAAAAAGTATATTTTTTTTTTTAAATTTAGTAATCAGATACTTCAAAAGTATTTAAATGTCCTAAGAAACATAAAAAAAAAACATCGAAATCGTAGCACTATTAGTAAAGATATTTAAGACTTTACTTAGGCCTTGCTCCATTACAAAATCAATGATGTACTAGTATGCTATTCTTGAATGATATACTTTGGGTGGTTCACCCTCCTAAGTAACAACTTATCTGATAAGTTAAGAATTAAGTTAGAAATATTGAAAATTATTCTTTAAGATCTAAATCCGAGAAAAAAACAAAACAAGAAAGCATATAAGAATTTGTATTATTATTATTTTTTATTTGACAAATTCTTGACAATCCTGTAAGTAACAAACACAACTGAGTTTTGAACAATTTAAATTTTTTTTTAATCATAACCAAGAAATTAGGAAATCTCTCATATACTCAAAATTAGTTATATTTCCATTTTTTTAAGTAGAAACTTCTTTAAACTCGATTTGCACATTTTTTATAGAGAGTGAATTATATTCATCCGTCAGATTTCCGATGTGTAACGCTCGGGTAAAGTCGATTGAAGTCCACTAATTGATGTATTTGTGGATATGAATTGAAATATCTCAAAAACTAAAAATCGGACCTGCAATAAAAAAAAAAATATATAGAGTATTTTTTCGAAAACGCACTACTTTAGGGTCAAAATGTTGAAATGCAGAAAGAATTGCGAAAATATAGTAGTTTTGGGTATTTTCAAAGGTGATCTGGGGGAAGAAAGGGGCTTCTGAGGTTGAAACATGGATTTTGAATCTCAGTCACATCCCATACAAGAAAACAAATCTGGTGCGCGTAACACAGAACTTTCACTTACCGGTCTACTTTGAATAGAAATTATTTTCTGGCCATGTTGGGCTATTATAAAATTTAAGAAGTACTCTTTCAACGGAGCTATAGCTTAAAGCTTACAGATAACAAATCAAAAAGATCATTAAAATTACAAAAAGCCTATTTATTATATCGACGGTAGGCAAAAAAATCTAGTAACTCCGTCTGATTTTATAAACCACACAACTTCAGTCTGAGCCTTTCAGTTGACAGAATGACTAACTCCAATTTCAACATTTTTGAGTAATTTCATTTTAGTGATATTTATAGTTAGAAAAGTTATATCTGTACAGACAGTGAGTAAGTTGATTCCAGAGTAGGTGATTGCAGTGTTGAAATATAGAACTGTGAAGAAAGGTATACAATTTTCCACTAGAAACATCACTAAAATTAATAATAAAGATTATTGAAATTGGAGTTAGTCATTCTGTCAGCCGAAATGTTCATATAAGTCAACAGAAGTTTGAAAGTATATCTGAAAATTTAACCTATAAATGATTATGGATCGTAGGACTATTAGTTACTAACCTGTTATTTCCTATTGTAAAGTTTACCAAAATGAAATTAGGAGACTTTCATTGCCTGCCATGGATAGGTCAAACGTTGTCACACTAATTCCAAATGGATGTGACACTGTTGGGATTTCACAAAAGGAAAAGTTATCAAATTATTCACTGATTTAATTTTCTAAAAGGTTACTTGATTTTTTGGGATAAACGGCCAATAGATAATTTAATTATTTAAGTATAACATCATTTCTAGAGTTATTATACTACAGTAAATATATTTTAGGTTATAAACGTATCCATTAAATATTTTTATATTTCACTTCTTCTTTCACACAAGTATAATGAAATAGTATTTTAAACAATGGTATTGGCTTGATTCGGTGAATTTTAAATACGTTTTTTTCAAGATTAGAAAAAAATTAAAAGTTTACGTTTAGTAAGAAAATTTCCCTTTTAATTTTCTTGGAAACATGTGATTTACGTTAAATAATGTTATTTTTCTGAAATTATTATTTATATTTTTTTCGTTACTCTCCATTACCTTCTACAACTTTATTTATATGATATTATTTTTTTCTAAAATTCTCCGCTTTCCAACGATATGTTCGACGTATACCTGCTGACTGTTATTCCCGGAAATTCATTTTCAATCTGGATAACCATTTTTATTTTTTTGTCCAGTTTCAAATTATCATATTCTTTCAAACTTCATATTTAGCCATTTCTTATATAGACTGTCAATAAAAGAGAGTACATTTTTTTTTTAAAAATAAACCATATTTAAGGAACTTGGAGGAAAACGTATATGAACATTGGGCATTTAAGTCCTGAAAAGTGACATCACTGGGGATAATAAGACCCAAATTATATTAAAGACCGCTTAATTATACAATGATACACCGAGCTTAATCAAAATCGTTAGAGCCGTTTTTGAGAAAATTGCAAAAATGTTTTTCAGAGTTGATATAAAGTGGCAATTCCGGTATGCCGATTCTAAGGGAAAAGTGTCTGTCATATCTAAGGCATATACCTATCTTAAATACGTAATATCAGTTTCGTACGACTTTTCATTTTTAAGCTAGACTGTTTAACACAGACACACAGACCATTTTTCGGGTCTTGGTTATTTGGACTCGGGGGGAATCAAAATATGTATTTCCGATGAAAACTCAGATTCGAAAATTTTCAAGATCGCAAAACTTACCCTTACTATATATATATATATATTACATGTATACGTAAGTGAAAGTAAAAATTCGTTAATATCGCTTATACTTCGAATATATATGAACGAAGTAGTATTGTGAGTTCTTGTGTAGGTATAGTAAAATCTAAAAACTTAATCATATAATAGATAAATTAAATATAATTAACCGATTAGTATAATTCATTCATCTCCAGGGATTTAAATTCAAAAATAAATACTTAATGGAAAATAAGATTATTGAGAAAAACCGTGGTAAACAAAAACATAATAGAATATTTATACTACAGTTAATCCTAGTTCACTTTATAAATAGATGCAGTATTAGCTCGTTGGATATTGTAAACAACTTTAGTTATACACATGTCAGCTTTATTTACATTTTTTTTAATTATCAAAATTAAAACGAATGTGAAATTGCAATAATCGTATTAAGATTAATCTATTCTCACACAAGATATCATACAATTGTAATTGGAAGAAGTTATCCCCTTTAGTGGAACCTTAGGTATCATTTCCGGCTCAAGAAGTGTTTCGTGTGAGGGATTGAGTTCTGTGAGAATATTCTATTTATAAAGATAATACTTAAGATTGTAGTATTAGTGCATCCATTAGTGCTTGAAAAATATGTGTAGTGAAGTATCTTTATCAATACATATAACATGGTGAGCGTAAATGAAAAATATTTTATTGAAAAGTTGGCTTGTGAAACTGCTGCCAAAAAAAGCCCACAGAAATTCATTAGTAACAAAGTTGGATTTTCTTCTGGTAGCAATTTAAAATATCATACTTCAATTGATTCAGAAGAAAATCTCAAGAAGTTCAATAATTCAGATGATTCTTGGGGATGTGGTGATAATTATGAGGATAATAGGACAACTGTAAAATCAGAACATTCTTTACGAAGTTGTGATGTTAGTCAAACATCCAGAAAGAGAATTGCTTGGGGTCATCAAGTGATTGATAACATTAACAATATTTTGAGTAGAAGTGATCTAAACTCATCTAGTAGTTCGAAACAGAAGAGATTCGATGTAGGTGTCAACTATTTTCATAATGATATCAATGATAGAATTGAACATTACAACAAATCTGGCAATTACTCAAATTGGGATGATTCGCCCACTTCACAATCAAGTAAAAGAAATTCTTATCAGATCAGCGGAGTGAATAGAAAACGTTTGAGGTATGATGATAAGGAAATTTTCAATAAATCTAAGGTAAAAAACTATAGCATACCACCGCTTAGTGCTAATTGGAAATATGAAAATGTCGAATATGATGAAATATTGATTAAAGTTAAGCAACGTACTTCAGAAATAAATGATTGGTTGAGAATTCATAAGCCTAAAATTTCTCTTCTAGGTGATAGTCATGCGAGACATCTTGCGGATATCATTACTGAAATGCTACCTGGTTTTCAAGTAGAAGCTAGTGTGAAACCAGGCGCGAAGTCGAGGCGGGTTCTATCAGGTCTTAAAGAAGTTTTGAAGCAAATGGATAAAAAGGATTTCATCGTTACATTGAGTGGAACTAATGATATGTGGGATGAAAATTTAGGTGAAGCTAAGAGTGTTATTTACAACACAGTGACTGAAGGGAACTGTACAAATTTGTTGCTTTGTAACGTTCCCAATAACTATCTTGAACCGAATAATTCTCCAGTCCAGGACAATATAATAAATTTCAATGATTTTTACCAAGATGTCGTGAAATTCTCCAAGTGGGCTCACTTGGTTGACCTGCATCGGTTGAAAGATAGAAAATATTTTACAAGGCACGGCTTACACTTCAATTTATATGGTAAAATAAAAATTTGTGAATTAGTATCAAATAAAATTTTAGATATAATTGACTTAATAAAGACTTTAAAATAACTTTTTATCTTATTACTTAATATATCTTATTGTACTATGGAATTTTATTTTTGGAAACAATTAATGATATTTAATTATAGAATAGCTTAGTGAAAAATAGAAGCATAATTTTATTTTTATTCTAGAAGTTTGTTGAAAACTTAAAATTTATGAAATATCATTCTTATATCAGGAAACATTTTTATTTGTATAAATAAACAATTTTATTGTGTAGTAACGATTTTTAAATTTTTATTGAAAAACAATCCTCTACCTGTTTTAACTTTTAGAACTTTTATATTAAAAACCTTTTATAGTTGAACAGTGCTGGGAAATTGCTCAGGGCGCCAAACGGGTGGTTTATTAGAAATTTAAAAAAAAAATTACAAAGCATATGATATGAGATAACTTTTAGTCTATAAATAAAGCTACTAAATTTAGGGACATATTGAATAAAATTTGAATTGAAATTGAAAGGGATATTTGAATGGAGATGACGTCATTGCCTGGGGACGCCCTATAGCTAAGGCCGACACTAAATGGAAAATATTATATAGTGTACTTTTATATTTTTTGAAATAATTAATTAAATTTACTCAATATTAAATGCGCTTTGCACTTTATATAAATTACATTACCTTTGGGTCATTTTTATCAGCATATTTCATACTATTTATGTTTTATCTGATTATCATCAAATTATATCAAATCTTAACAAATGATTAAATTTGTTTTTAATTTAGTATTTGTATGCTTGATGTTATTTGTTTATTCAATTGTATATAATATACTAATCTACAGCATGGAAACAGTAAGGTATTTAAACTCTGAGAGAAACAATCAACACAATAAAAGCCCAATAAATTAATTATTGAAAACAAAAATTATTTTGGGTTTTATTACATTATTTATTTTTAATCAATCATTTAACTTAAGAAAATAAAAGACTTATCTAAAATATTTTACTAAAACTTACGAACCTATTAAGAGATCTGAAAAACACAAATGCTTTAATCCAATGTCAAATAAATCTTTTGTACTTGACAAACACTATGATTCAAAATCACGACAGACAACTATTTTAACTCCAATTAGCTTCCCTTTTATCTATGAAACCATATTGTAATTTAAAAAGGTAAGTAGATTTATTATCATTTGAGTGAAGAGTCAAGATAATTATTTCGACGATGGAATTTAAAACATTTGCTCGAGATCTTACATGCACAGCTGAAAATGGATAAATAAATATAACCTCGCCACTTCTATGGTGTTGCTACATATTTAATTTCACCTCAATTGAACCAAAGAGAGCCAATGGAAGGGACTAAGTGAAGAGAAAAAAGAAATAAATATATTAATTTCCTGAAACTGTCCTAGGGTTTCTCTCACACAATGGACTTTTGATACTATGCAAAATTTTATTATTTTCATGGAAAATATGACTAAAGTAGCGAAGAATATACATTATATAATTAATACAGTTTTGCCAAATATTTTTACCTTTCTTGCCATGAAGTCCTATTTCTTACACCGCTGTATAATTCCTTGAGGGATGCCAAATCTTGAAAGCTGCTAATATTTGAACTGCTCCTGCAGAAGTTAATAATACATTAGATTTTTTTTTAAAATAAAGCTACTTTTGAGAATAAGAATAATTTAAATTTAATATTCCTAAGCCAAATAACTTAAAACTTAAAAAAAATAAATAAATAAAAATGGAAAGACATTCCAAATTTTTCTGAAATAAATTCATGGATGAGGAGTAATTCCTCTTATTTGCAAGATTAGTACTTTAGAATAGAGACAAATAATGGTGTAGAGATGGTTGACCGTGATGTAATACGAGAAGGAGTTGGACGGGGATGCGTTCAAATAAATACTAAATTGCTAAAATAGTATTTTAATGGTTACGCCGACGTTTCGACCCACTTTGTAGGTCTTCATCAGGAACGTGGTATCGGTATGTAAACTATTGTAGGTCCACTCCTTCTCATACTATGTCAAATATTTGATGTGATTTTCAATGACTTTAAGATACAAGCCACATTGAGACCTTCACTAAGAAATGTAATAACAATTTCTCGCAGAAATATAACATTAGTTTATGTAACATTGTGAATTATGACTTCTTAACCTTCGAAAGGTTTTTTTTCAATTGATATTAAGTTAGTACATTAGTTTATTAATGAGTAAATTAAATAATAATAAAGATAGATAAATTAAAATATATTATTATATATTTAACTGGCAAAAACCACATGAGAAGTTAAATAAATCATTCAGATGAGTAAGCGAACAGTCTCACCGTGAACAGTTTAGAAATAAAATTAACTTGAAGCCAGGGGTTCCCAGAAGGGGGTTTCATGGCAAAACCTTAATCATTCCAACCTTCTGAGATGCCTGAGGATGCCCGGAGGCTACAAGAGGACATCGACTGCATCAACAGATGGGCAGAAATAAATGAATTAAAACTGAATGCAGATAAAACCAAGGCTATTATCATCGGGTCCAGACATCTCATCAGCTCCCTTCCTTACTTTCCTCTACTTTACCTCAATAACCATCCCATCCATTTTTTCCCTACAGTCAAAAACCTAGGAGTAACCTTTGACCAGAACCTCTCCTGGGATAATCATATCTCCCAGATTACCCGAAAATCCATAACTGCCCTTAAACAACTCCTAAGATTCCGTGATTGTATTCCTCTAAAAACCAGACAGCTCCTTGTAACCTCACTTATATTCCACCACTTCGACTACGGCTGCTTGGTGTATGGAGGGCTATCTGCCAGGCTAGAAATGAGACTGAAGAAACTCATGAACTGTTTCATAAGATACATTTTCGGGATCCCCAGACGTTCACATGTTTCACTATGGTACACCGAGTTGAAGTGATTTTTTCCTACTTCCCGACGACAATTCCTTCTTGGTGTTTTCCTTTTCCAAGTCTTTAGAACCAAAAACCCTCCCTACATCCTGGAACTCCTTACTCTGCGCTCCTCTATCCACTCTCTCAATACTAGGTCTCAACCTATAGACTTATATATTCCCTTCCATAAAACTTCCTCCTTCAGCAAATCCTTCGTCATTCGTGCTGCTTCCTTATAGAACTCACTTCCTACCTCCATGCGTCAATCCTCATCCACAAATTCCTTCAAAGAACTCCTGTTCCAACACCTACTCCACATTCAAACTTCCCCTAACATGTAAAATTACTTGCATCTATACAATGTTTAATTTCAATCCATTGCACAATTGAAATAACAATTAACAATAAATTAGTTGGTATTTTTACTATGTCAGACTAAGATACATAAATTTGTAACTCTGTTATTATTCTTAGGGGACAGTAGTCCCAGAATAAAATTATTTTTTCATTTCAAGTTTCGCCATCAAAATTTTTGAGAAGAGCACATTTTTACTGGATTTTGAATTTTTGAGGGAGCATGCATTTCAACAGAATTATGATTTTTCGATGATCTACGTTTTTTATAATCATATTTTCGCTAGTACTGTTTTTGATAAGAGGGGTACAAACGAATTTCTTGGGAGAGGGGAAGGGAGAGTTCATTCACCATCATCCTTGGGCACCTCTGCTTAACGCTATATAATAATGTAACTAATAATTATTACATATCAAAGATAATTATAATTCAGGAAGCAGAGGGTAGAAGGAGAGAAAGACCCCCAGTTAGGTGGAATGATAGAGTGGTGGGGAATATGGCTGGTAGGGGACTGTCGGGAGGGATACGATGGGCCGGCAGAGATGGAAGGATCTGCTGAGGCCGGAGTTTGGTTGAGGAAAGTTTCGTACTGAAGAAATTCCTTAGGAAAAAAAAAAATTAAATGGTCAAAATCATAAATATAGAAGTCTCAAGCAATTCAAACTCATAAACTGCTAAGAAGGAAAAAAAAAAAATAAAAAAATAAGAAATATGTCTTATTTTTAAAATTATAGATGAGTGTATAGAATTTCTTGAATCTGATCGATAAAATTTGGGATTGGTCAAAAAGCAGTTGAATTTAGTTGCAATCCTTAGATAATTGTGAGGAGATTTTTAAAATTTAATTGATGATACAATATCATCCATGTATTCTTTTTTTTTTTTTTCTGTTTCGTAAATTTTACTTCAGATCCTTAAGAAGAAGAAATAAAAAATAATTGAATTACATTTTTCTAGGTTAACACTTGATTTAGGGCAAGGAATGTGCTATTTATGACTTTTGCCGCACAAGAAGTAATATAGTAATAATTATAGCATTATTTATACCATAAATAATACAATTATGTAAAAAAATTTTGTTTACATTATAGAAATATAAGAAAAATTTTAAATATACTCCTCCACCAAAAAACAAAATAGTGGTGATGATCCTGAATGGCTTAATTTAATTAAAGATAGAAGCCGGTAAATTAAAGTATAAATCTCCAGTTTTGAGAAGTTCAATTGTGGTCATAAAAATTGCATCACCTATTTCTTTTGATTCTTATCTTGATAACACTGATTCCATTGAATGTTTTTGTTTATGTTTACTTATTAAGGTTACAAGAAAATTTTAGGAATGTTTCTCAGTTCAGATTTTACTAATGTCAGGATAAAAGCTATAATTACGACCTATATCAAGAACTGTCCTTGTCAAAAAATATTAAAATTGTGACATAAAGTAAAGGAGTTTACATGGGAAATAGTATCGAGGATAGTATTCCACCAATCAATGGTAGTTATAGTTTTGAGAAAAAAAAAGCACCATGGAGCAAAAGAAAAACTGGAATGAGAAAAAAACAAACGAGCAATTCGACTGCTTAATGGTGCTGTTGTTTTTAGAATATAATTTCAAAACTGGCAAAGGGATATCCGTAGATCTTGCAGATAGCAATCTGGTGAAATAAAATGTAATTTAATAAAAATTTTAATGAGTGATGCAATATCTTTGTATTCTGTATATTATTTTCTATTAAATATTTAATAGTTGACCGTTGCATTATAAAGGAAGGAGATGGTCCGGAGTTGCGGTCATAAAAAGGTTAAATAGTGGTAAAACTATTTTATTGAAAGCCAACGTTTCGACCCGACATTGCAGGTCTTCATCAGGGAGGTGTGTTCATCTAAGAGTTTCACTTAGAACTGGCTTCTATATACTTCTAATGGCTTCTATATACTTATTTTCTATTAAAATGGCAAAACACATATGAGTGGTTAAAGAAATCATTTAGAAGAGTTGGTAGAGAGTCTCACCATGAATACTTGATCAGTAAAAACTAAATTGAGGCCATTTAGTAGTATAATTAATAATAATTATAAAATAGCCAAAATTATAAATATAGCAATCCCAAATTATTCCAACCGATTAGCCACTAAAGCTGAATTTCTTGTACATGATCTATAAAAATTAAAATTGGTCAAAAATCAGTTGTACTTGCTTCTTCTAGGATTGCCAGGGTGTTTTTAAATATAAAATAAAATTATACAACATCACCCAGGCTTACTTATTTTTTTTATTCATTTATTTTTTTGTGATGGAGATTTTTAATTTTACTCCAAGTACTTAAGAGGAAGAAATAAAAAATAATTGTAACAATAGTATTCAATTTTTCTAGCTTAACTCTTCACTTAGAGTAAGTGCTATTAACTCACAAAGAGTTATATAATAGTAATCTTATACTTTACATTTTCACCTTTACTTTTATTTTAACAGTTTATTGCGACGATAATAATCTCAGTGGTTGACGCATTTATAAATAAATAAAACAAAACAGTTTATTGTACTTTAAATACCTAGTTTTATTAGTATTATACATAGATATTTTTTTGAGATCTCAATCTACAAAGATATTTTATTCAACTAAAGCTTATATTTAGTTGTTGAATATAAATAAATCATGGGTTTATTATTATAAATTACAAAAAATTAAGTAGTATTTCATAAAATCTAATCGCTATGTATTTTGATGATTCCTCTCTGTAAAATGAAAACATTGTGCTTAAACATTTAGTTCCAGCAATGGAATGACATCAATAAACTATCAGTATACTTTGTTTTTTAACAAAAGTATAGGCACATTTTTATTTTATTAATTTTTTTGCTTATTTCAAATATTAACTGCTAATTATTAGCAATGCCCAAAGGACCATCATCAATAAAAAATGTTATTCTGGAATGAAGTTCCTTAAGAATAACAAAATGTTACCGAATAAAAGAATACTTCTGGTCAAGATAACTACATTAAATAAGAAGAGTCACATTAAATAAATAAGAAATCTCATGCAAACTAACTGTAATTGTAAAATATACAAAACAAACTGATGAAACTATATACAAAATGCTTAAATTATAAACAATATCAATAAGAAATTAAACAAAATAATCACTGTTCAGCTAAAAAAATAAATAAAACAGATAGGAACAAAAGCAATAAACAAAACATTAATTCCTCTAATAAATGAGCAACAAGTAAGAATAAGTAATGTAAAAAATAAAAAAACCTGTACCACTACCATGAAGGATCTTGGATTCAGTACTATTTAGAGAAAGCACTGCTTCAAGGCCAACGGTTGTGCAGGGAGGTGATCAGGCCAGGATCACGCTCAAAGGTTTTCTCCCCTTAATTAATTATTTAATTAAGAATACCCACTATGTATAGGCTGGGTATGCACCAGGAGGGTCTCCTTACCCCAGGGTCGCCCCACGACCAGTGGAACAATAAATAATTTTTCTGCCATGAGCCGGGATTCGAACCTGGGACCTTTAGCATTGGAATCTTAGTGCCCTACCACTGGGCTACTCCACTCCCATAAGTAACGTAAAGTAAAATATAAAGATTTATATATTCTATTTACTTACTTACTTCATAGCGTTACGGTCTATTAAGAACCAAAGCCTCCTCCAATGTCCTGCTCCAAAGAGTTGAATAGTTAAAGATTTCTTTAAACCGCTTTGTTTCACGAGGAAGGGTGGAAGCCTCAATCCTCTTGTTTTATCTGAGCTTGGGGCTGGTAATGATGTCTAGCGAGCTAAAACCACAGGAACAATTTATATATTCTATCTTGGTAAGAATTAAAACATTTATAACAAAAATAATTAATATTTTTATTTTACAAAACTAGAATTACATGACACTCTTTGCTGTAAATTCTATGTACTAGTTTAGAAATAATTATTATATATAATGAAATACTAGATGTTTTGAGACAACATAAGAATTTTCCGAGAGTCAAAAACTTTTGCCAGTTCCTATCTCAAAAAATTACTTAATGATGCATATTTCTTGTACAAGTTCCTAAATCTAGTCCTGAGATTACTTATGAGCATTGCCAATCCATAACACCGTTCCTAAACTTATCGATGAAGCAATGGGCAAGTTCCTAAACTCAGAACTGAGATCATTGATGAGCATCGGCAATCCATCAATGGATTACTCCTGAGTTTAGAGACTTCATTGCAGTTAAAGCCTCACTTTATTTCATTATTACACCTGTGAAAATTCTTATTCTATTTATTTGTTCCTGTAATCAAAAGAATTGGAAATAAATAGTTGTATTAATATAAAATAAATATATTTTCATGAACTCACTTTTCTGATTGAAGTAAAAATTTAGTGATGTAAAATGACCGCGAAATAGCCTGTGTGTAACTGTATTATGATATATTCAGAAATATAATATAATTTTTTTTTTTCGATGTTGGTAAAAAAACCGTATTTAAAAAATATATTTCTAAATTTATATTCATTAGCAAATCTATATCGAACTTACTTATAAACTTTCTAGATATAATTAAATCAAATAGATAATTTTTATTTCATTTAAATAAAATTTAATAATAATAAACGTGTGATTTAAAACAATGATTAAATCGAAACATATCACGTAAAATTTAAAATATTTATTATTTTCAATAATAAAAGTATTCATTGAAGATCGTTGTTTTATAATTGAAAATGTATTTTATTTATTAAATTATAATCTTAAGTTAATTAATTATATGAAATTAATTTTAAAAGTTAAATATTATAACATAACGATCTAAAAAAGAAAAATAATAATTTAAGCTACAATTTTTTTTAATCCCTGATAGACAGTTGGTAGCTAAATTCAATTCTCGGTCGGGCTGCTGAATTCGAAGAAACGCTAACGAAATTACTTATTTCAGCCGTTAGATTTCCGCTCACAAACTTAGTTTCAGTCTGTCGGTTGTGTCGAATGTTTGAAAGTACTGAGTGTTAAATCATTCGGGAGTGTTTTTTTGTTTTAATCAGTGCTTAATTATAACGAAATTTGTCTTTATAGTGTTCGGTTTTCGGATTCAAGATGGTGGGTTGGTAACACATCCAAAATTTCTTTTTTTGATTCCTAAATCCTTTTCATTTTTTCCCATTTATTATAAATTGAACTATAGAATTAACATTTTATTTCAAAAACATTTTGAAGCATTATCATTTGCTTGGATACAAATATTTATTTTGTTTTTTATGTATTCATATTAATGTTTCCAGGTATTAAATTATGTATGCCCTTTTCAGGAAGTTATCTACACAGGAAAATTTCATTAGTTTGTTCTTTCATTAGGTTTTTATTTGTTTCAAAAACTACTTTAATACAATGATATAGTTCTATATATCTATCTATAAATCCACAATAAAACAAATAAAACAAATCCACAAACACTTAAATAAAACAAATGAATACTAGTAAAATACAGGGACAGTAAATTAATTCAAAATTTTAAAAAGTTAAATCTGTAATTACCTTCAAACTTCAATCTTTATATTTATTAAATATTTGACTTTTTTAATACAGTTGTCCATTACAAAAAACATCTCAATTTTTCTTCAACATGATTTATATAGATATAATTATATAATACTTAATAAATAATCATATATTTCAAGTAATGTTAGCATTCGTCTTCAAATATCTGTTAAAATAAAAGTTTATAAACTTACAGTTTAATAATGTATTGAAGAGAAAAAAAAAGAATTACCTTACAGAGGAAGCTATAAGTATATGCTGTGTTTGTATAGGATAGATATATGCAAAGACGGATCTATGGGGGCGAGGGCTTTTGGACTGAAGCCCCCAAAATTAAATACTTGATCCGTTATTGGATATATGTATATCATGTTAAAAATTGAGATGCTTTTAATGATGGGCAATCGACCCGAAATGTTAAACTTTAAGTAAGTTCCTAAACTCAGCGTTAAGCTATTGATGGATTTCCGATGCTCATCAATGATCTCAACTCTGAGTTTGGGAACTTTTCCACTGTTACATTGATGTGCTAAGGAATGGGCCCGATGAATTTCCAATGCTTATCAATGATCTCAGCGCTGAGTTTAGGAACTTACCCATTCCATATGAATTGAATGTTTGAAGACTATTATAATTTAACTTCTTGCCTATAGGTCATAAAATTGTGGAATTTAATATTATAAAGAGTAAATATAATATAGTAATATGATTTTAAAAAATCATTAAACAGCATTAAGTTTCTTAACTCAACAGTTAATGTTTCACTAATTCATATATCATCAGAATTGAAAAACATAAAATTACATAAATGCATACCTTATATAACACATATCAGATCAATAGTAAAAAAAATAAAATAAAAATACTAATCTAATAGAAATATAAAATAAATCCATTTGACCAGTTTCCTTTAGGCTGATGTCTGTTATGCTATCTCTGGTTAACATTAATTTAATCTTATGTTTTTCATTTTTGAATGCACTCTTATTTATTGGAACATCTGGTTTCATTATTTGCTGTTATTTTACACACAACATTTACTATTAAAATGTTCCAGTAATATCTTAACTTCATGTTTTCTGTAATTAATTGAAATCATTATATTTATTAATCCATAATAGAATATAGTTGAATATATTCTTTAATTGAAAATATATATAATATTAGGTTGACCCGTAAGGTCTTTTCTTTTTCTTTATTTGTTGATTAAGATTGAGTTAGTGTTTTATATATGAACCGTTCTGCTTTATTACCTTCTTCCATCTCTCAGGAAGCCTCTTATACCCTTTTTCCAAAATTGTTGATAGTTACATGCAAAATATTCATCGAGATGCATATTTATTTGGCTTAAAATGTCACATTTTATGTCACAAATCCAAAAGCGAAATAAAAACGCATCTCGATGAATATTTTGCATTTAACTATCAACAATTTTGGGAAAAGGTTATAAGAGGCTTCCTAAGAGATGGAAGAAAGTAATAGAGTAGAATTTTTCATGTATAACAAAGTAAATCAACATTAAACAAAAAATAAAGAAAAAGAAAAGAACTTAAGGACAACCTAATAATATCTTCAGTAACAAGCACCCATTAGTATATAATAATATATAACACTATAAAATAGGTCAATAGGTTTAATGTTAGCTTCAGTCCTTCTTACAAAAAATGTAAGCTACAATAATTATAGATAGAAATATTACTATTTAAAGATTTTAAATGACATTAACAAAACTTTAACATCACTTAAGCCGCCATCAACTGCTTTACATTATTGCTTAAAACTTCAAAGAGAAAACTAAAATTTACATGAATTATGTTTTTACATATCAACAATTAGCCCAGTATTAATTATGGAATCATTAATACAATTGAACTTAATTTATTGACATTCTTACTTGCTTGATTTGCTTCCTATTAAAGTTATTTGAGGCTTAACTTCAGTATTGCAATTGTGTATTTATTTATAATAAATTTATATAAGCATAAAATATGTTCATAATAATTCTTTTTCTCTTCATGTATTGAAAGCACTAGTCTCAAGTGTTGAAGGAATATCATGTTAAGTTGTCTTTAAAAAAAAAACTACAATGTTTAACTTATTCTGGTGTTCTTATGTAATTTAGATTGGCACATTATAATATTTGAAAGCTATAATGTTCTTTGTCCCCAGCAAAAATATACTTAATGCCAATTATGAAAGCATTAATTTTAGAGGATACAAAATTTGTCACTTTAATTTATTAAAATAGTTTTCAATTGAAGATTTTTGTTGCATACCAGTTGATTTGTGGTTGAGTATTATTTCTGACAAATTTACATAAGAAAAAAATATGTTCAAAATAATGTTATATCTTATTTCTGTCTTTTTTTTTTTTTTACCATTTTTTCATATTTGATATATATTTTTAAATGTTAAAGGAATATCATACTGAGTTGTCATTAAAAAATACCTCTCGATTGTATCCAACTTGGTGTGGTATTCTTTTACACTTTAGTTTGGTGCGTTAAAATATTTGTCAATTCCAAATTTATTTTTTTTCAAGTCCTAAACATTTATTTGTATTTATTATGAAATTATTAATGCTATAGATTATAATTTCTTGACATAGACATGAGCTATTGAAGTTCTAAATGTTGGAAGCTCTAATCTGATGTGTTAAAAGAATACCATACTGAGTTGACATTAAAAAATTCCTCTCTGCTATATAGAACTTAGGGTGGTATCCTTTTGCGATTTGGGTTGGTGCATTTTAATATTTGGAAGCTGTTATTTTCTTTGTAAACACCTAAAATTAGATCCGTGTTTTTTGTAAAACAATAAAATAGAAAACAAGGTCCTGACTTATACATATAGAAATCGTCCTCTCTTTAAGACATAATGAGAAAATGGGTCCATATTAGTTTTCTTTAGTATTTTTTATTTTGGACAAAAATTGTAATGTATGGTTTCAAATGTTGGAAGCTCTAATCTGATGTGTTAAAAGAATACCATACTGAGTTGTCCTTAAAAAAATCCTCTCTGCTATGTCAAACTTAGTGTGGTATCCTTTGGATTTGGGATATGTGCATTTAATGTTTGGAAGCTGAAATTTTCTTTGTAATAACATCCGAGTATTTTTTAAAAATATTAATAAATAGAATACAAGTTCCTGACTTATACTTGTAAGAATCATTTTCTATTTAAGACATAATAAGAAAATTAGTCCATATTCGTTTCATTTTAGCTTTTAGTTTTTCGGGAAAAATATTTTAATGTACGTTTTTAAATGTTGGAAGCTCTGATCCAATGTGTTAAAAGAATACCATACTGAGTTGACATTAAAAAATTCCTCTCTGCTATATAGAACTTAGGGTGGTATCCTTTTGCGATTTGGGTTGGTGCAGTTTAATATTTGTGGGTTGGTGGGGTTAATATTTGGAAGTTGACATTAAAAAAATCCTCTCTGCTATGTAGAACTTAGTGTGTTATCCTTTTGCGATTTGGATTGGTGCATTTTAATATTTGGAAGCCTTTATGTTCTTTGTAAACAACTGAAATTAGTTCCATGTTTTTTTTTTAAATGTTAACAACATAGAACACAAGTTTCTTACTTAAACTTATAGGAATCATTCCCTATGTAAGATATAATAAGAAAATGGGTCCATATTTGTTGTAATTTGTCTTTTTATTTTCATTAATATATTTTTTTTTTTGGACCAAAATTGTAACATAGGCTTCCAAATGTTGGAATTTCTAATCCGATGTGTTAAAAGAATACCATACTGAGTTGACATTAAAAAATTCCTCTCTGCTATATAGAACTTAGTGTGGTATCCTTTTGCGATTTGGGTTGGTGCATTTTAATATTTGGAAGTTGTAATTTTCTTTGTAAATAACTGAAATTAGGTCCATGTTTTTTGTAAATGTCAATAAAATATAACAAAACCTCCAGACTTAGACTTGTAGGAATCATTCGCTATTTAAGTCTAATAAAATTTAGTCTATATTCGTGGCATTTTATCTTTTTATTTCCTTTACTATTTTTTATTTTGGACAAAACTTGTAACATAGGGTTTCAAATGTTGGAAGCTCTAATCCGATGTGTTAAAGAATACCATACTGAGTTGACATTAAAAAATTCCTCTCTACTATATAGAACTTAGTGTGGTATCCTTTTGCATTTTGGATATGTGCATTTTAATATTTGGAAGCTGAAATTTTCTTTGTAATAACATAAAATTAGGTCTTCGTTTTTTTTTTTTAAAAACATTAATAAAATAGAACACAAGTTGCTGACTTAGACTTGTAGGAATCATTTTCTATTTAAGACATAATACCAAACCATCGAATTCCTATCGTATCCAATCCTTACAATCCAAATTCCTCCGTAAAATCCTTAATGCTCCATACTTTGTCACAAATAAAACCATTCATAAAGACCTTAATGTACCATATGTCGCTGATTTAGCTCAAGCCAGATATCTATCCTTTCATGATAAACATTAGTCCCATCCAAATCCGCTTGTTTCTCCTCTTGCTTCTTCCTCCATCCCTGATAATCCTCCTAGGCGTCTGAAAAGGAGATGACCTCGTGATCTTCTTACTTAAAATTATTTAGAGAGTGCTACCACTGGGTAGTATCTCTTCAAGCCTGTACATGCCATTATTTATAATTTGCGCACATTTACTAGTTGTATTTGTATACAGTTGTAAATTTCATTAAATAAACAAATAAAAAAAGACATAATAAAAAAATTAGTCTATATTCGTTGCATTTTATCTTTTTATTTCCTTTACTATTTTTTTATTTTCGACAAAAATCATAACGTAGGGTTTCAAATGTTGGAAGCTCTAATCCAATGTGTTAAAAGAATACCATACTGAGTTGTCCTTAAAAATTCCTCTCTGCTATATAGAACTTAGTGTGGTATCCTTTTGCGATTTGGGTTGGTGCATTTTAATATTTGGAAGCAGTAATATTCTTTGTAAACACCTGAAATTAGATCCGTGTTTTTTGTAAAACAATAAAATAGAACACAAGGTCTTGACTTATACATAGTAAGAAAATGGGTCCATATTAGTTTTCTTTAGTATTTTTTATTTTGGACGAAAATTGTAACGTAGGCTTCCAAATGTTGGAATCTCTAATCCAATGTGTTAAAAGAATACCATACTGTTTAAAAAAAATAAAGTTTAATAAAAACGAACACAAGTTTCTGACTCAAACTTGTAGGAATCGTTTTCTATTTACGACATAATTAGGAATTGAGTCCATATTAGTTCGATTTTATCATTTTATTTTCCTTACTATATTTATATTTTAGACAAAGATTGTAACGTTGGCTTTCAAATGTTAGAAGCTCTAATCCGATGTGTTAAAAGAATACTATACTGAGTTGTCCTTAAAAAATTCCTCTCTGCTATGTCAAACTTAGTGTGGTATCCTTTGGATTTTGGATATGTGCATTTAATATTTGGAAGCTGTTATTTTCTTTGTAAACAACTGAAATTAGGTCCGTGTTTTTTTGTAAACACTTAATAAAATAGAACACAAGTTCCTGACTTAGACTTGTAGGAATCATTCTCTATTTAAGGCATAATAAGAAAATTAGTCCATATTCGTTGCATTTTATCTTTTTATTTCCTTTACTATTTTTTATTTTGGACAAAAATTGTAATGTATGGTTTCAAATGTTGGAAGCTCTAATCCGATGTGTTAAAAGAATACCATACTGAGTTGACATTAAAAATTCCTCTCTGCTATTTATATATACCTTAGTGTGGTATCCTTTTGGGATTTGGGTTGGTGCATTTTAATATTTGGAAGCTGTAATTTTCTTTGTAATAGACTGAAATTAGGTCCGTGTTTTTTGTAAAACGTTAATAAAATATTACACAAGTTCTTGACTTAGACTTGTAGGAATCATTCTCTATTTAAGACATAATAAGAAAATTAGTCCATATTCGTCGCATTTTATATTTTTATTTCCTTTACTATTTTTCATTCTGGACAAAAATTGTAATGTATGGTTTCAAATGTTGGAAGCTCTGATCCTATGTGTTAAAAGAATACCTTACTGAGTTGACATTAATAAATTCCTCTCTGCTATGTCGAACTTAGTGTGGTATCCTTTGGATTTTGGATATGTGCATTTAATATTTGGAAGCTGTTATTTTCTTTGTAAACAACTGAAATTAGGTCCATGTTTTTTTTGTAAACCCTTAATAAAATATAATACAAGCTCCTGACTTAGACTTGTAAGAATCATTCTCTATTTAAGACATAATAAGAAAATTAGTCTATATTCGTAGCATTTTATCTTTTTATTTCCTTTACAATTTTTATTTTGGACAAAAATTGTAACGTCGGCTTTCAATTGTGGAATCTCTAATCTGATGTGTTAAAAGAATACCAAACTGAGTTGGCATTAATAAATTCCTCTCTGCAATATAGAACTTAGTGTGGTATCCTTTTTACGTTTTGGATTGGAGCATTTTAATATTTGGAAGCTGTAATTTTCTTTGTAAACAACTGAAATTAGGTCCATGTTTTTTGTAAAACGTTAATAAAGTATAACACAAGTTCCGGACTTAGAGTTGTAGGAATCATTCTCTATTTAATATTTGGAAGCTGTTATTTTCTTTGTAAACAACTGAAATTAGGTCCATGTTTTTTTGTAAACCCTTAATAAAATATAATACAAGTTCCTGACTTAGACTTGTAGGAATCATTCTCTATTTAAGACATAATAAGAAAATTAGTCTATATTCGTCGCATTTTATCTTTTTATTTCCTTTACAATTTTTATTTTGGACAAAAATTGTAACGTCGGCTTTCAATTGTGGAATCTCTAATCTGATGTGTTAAAAGAATACCAAACTGAGTTGGCATTAATAAATTCCTCTCTGCAATATAGACCTTAGTCTGGTATCCTTTTGCGTTTCGGATTCGTGCATTTTAATTTATGGAGGCTGTTATTTTCGTTTTAAACAACTGTAATTGGTCCAGGTTTTTTTAAAAATGTTAATAACACAGAACACAAGTTCCTGACTTAGACTTGTAGGAATCATTCTCTATTTAATATTTGCAAACTGTTATTTTCTTTGTAAACAACTGAAATTAGGTGTGGCTTTTTTTAAAAAAAACAATCATAAAATAGAATATAAGTTCCTGACTTAGACTTGTAGGAATCATTCGCTATTTAAGACATAATAAAAAAATTAGTCTATATTCGTCGCATTTTATGTTTTTTTTTCCTTTACTATTTTTTATTTTGGACAAAAGTTGTAATGTATGGTTTCAAATGTTGGAAGCTCTAATCCGATTTGTCAAAAGAATACCATACTGAGTTGACATTAATAAATTCCTCTCTGCGATGTCGAACTTAGTGTGGTATCCTTTTGCGTTTTGGATTGGTGCATTTTAATTTATGGAAGCTGTTATTTTCGTTTTAAACAACTGAAATTGGTTCATGTTTTTTTAAAAAATGTTAATAACACAGAACACAAGTTCTTGATTTATATTTATAGCGATCATTCCCTATGTAAGACATATTAAGTAAATGGGTACATATTAGTTGTATTTTATCTTTTTATTTTTCGGAAAAAGGTTGTAACGTAGGGTTTCAAATGTTGGAAGCTCTACGTTACAAGATGTGTTAAAAGAATACCATACTGAGTTGTACTTAAAAAATTCCTCTCTACTATGTCGAACTTAGTGTGGTATCCTTTTGCATTTTGGATATGTGCATGTCAATATTTGGAAGTTAAAATTTTCTTTGTAATAACATAAAATTAGGTTTGCGTTTTTTTAAAAAACAATCATAAAATATAACACAAGTTCCTGACTTATACTTGTAAGAATCATTTTCTATTTAAGACATATTAAGTAAATGGGTCCATATTAGTTGTATTTTATCTTTTTATTTTTTGGAAAAAGGTTGTAACGTAGGGTTTCGAATGTTGAAACCTCTAATCCGATGTGTTAAAAGAATACCATACTGAGTTGTACTTAAAAAATTCCTCTCTTCTATGTCGAACTTAGTGTGGTATCCTTTTGCATTTTGGATATGTGCATGTCAATATTTGGAAGCTGGTATTTTCGTTTTAAACAACTGAAATTGGTTCATGTTTTTTTAAAAGATTGTTCATAACACAGAACACAAGTTCCTGACTTATATTTACAGGGATCATTCCCCATGTAAGGCATATTTAGTGAATGGGTCCATATTAGTTGTATTTTATCTTTTTATTTTTCGGAAAAAGCTTGTAACGTAGGGTTTCAAATGTTGGAAGCTCTAATCCGATGTGTCAAAAGAATACCATACTGAGTTGACATTAATAAATTCCTCTCTGCTATGTCAAACTTAGTGTGGTATCTTTTTGCGTTTCGGATTGGTGCATTTTAATTTATGGAAGCAGTTATTTTCGTTTTAAACAACTGAAATTGGTCCATGTTTTTTTAAAAGAATGTTAATAACACAGAACACAAGTTCCTGACTTAGACTTGTAGGAATCATTCTTTATTTAAGCATAGTAAGAAAATAGGTCCATATCCGTTGTATTTTATCTTTTTATTATTTGGAAAAAGGTTGTAACGTAGGTTTTTCAAATTTTGGAAGCTCTAATCCGATGTGTTAAAAGAATATCATAGTGAGTTGTCCTTATAAAATTTCTCTCTGCTATGTCGAACTTAGTGTGGTATCTTTTTGCGTTTCCGATTGGTGCATTTTAATTTATGGAAGCTGTTATTTTCGTTTTAAACAACTGAAATTGGTCCATGTTTTTTTAAATGAATGTTAATAACACAGAACACAAGTTCCTGACTTATACTTGTAAGAATCATTTTCTATTTAAGACATATTAACTAAATGGGTCCATATTAGTTGTATTTTATCTTTTTATTTTTCGGAAAAAGGTTGTAACGTAGGGTTTCGAATGTTGGATGCTCTAATCCGATGTGTTAAAAGAATTCCATACTGAGTTGTACTTAAAAAATTCCTCTCTACTATGTCGAACTTAGTGTGGTATCCTTTTGCATTTTGGATATGTGCATGTCAATATTTGGAAGCTGAAATTTTCTTTGTAATAACATAAAATTAGGTTTGCGTTTTCTTAAAAAACAATCATAAAATAGAACACAAGTTCCTGATTTATATTTATAGGGATCATTCCCTATGTAAGACATATTAAGTAAATGGGTCCATATTAGTTGTATTTTATCTTTTTATTTTTCGGAAAAAGGTTGTAACGTAGGGTTTCGAATGTTGGAAGCTCTAATCCGATGTGTTAAAAGAATACCATACTGAGTTGTACTTAAAAAATTACTCTCTACTATGTCGAACTTAGTGTGGTAACCTTTTGCATTTTGGATATGTGCATGTCAATATTTGGAAGCTGAAATTTTCTTTGTAATAACATAAAATTAGGTCTATGTTTTTTTAAAAAACAATCATAAAATAGAATATAAGTTCCTGACTTAGACTTGTAGGAATCATTCGCTATTTAAGACATAATAAAAAAATTAGTCTATATTCGTCGCATTTTATGTTTTTTTACCTTTAATATTTTTTATTTGGGACAAAAATTGTAATGTATGGTTTCAAATGTTGGAAGCTCTAATCCGATGTGTTAAAAGAATACCATACTGAGTTGACATTAAAAAATTCCTCTCTGCTATGTCGAACTTAGTTTGGTATCATTTTGCGATTTGGATTGGTGCATTTTAATTTATGGAAGCTGGTATTTTCGTTTTAAACAACTGAAACTGGTTCATGTTTTTTTAAAAAATGTTAATAACACAGAACACAAGTTCCTGACTTATATTTACAGGGATCATTTCCTATGTAAGACATATTAAGTAAATGGGTCCATATTAGTTGTATTTTATATTTTTATTTTTTGGAAAAAGATTGTAAGGTAGGGTTTCAAATGTTGGAAGCTCTAATCCGATGTGTTAAAAGAATACCATACTGAGTTGTCCTTAAAAAATTCCTCTCTACTATGTAGAACTTAGTGTGGTATCCTTTTGCATTTTGGATACGTGCATGTCAATATTTGGAAGCTGAAATTTTCTTTGTAATAACATAAAATTAGGTTTGCGTTTTCTTAAAAAACAATCATAAAATAGAACACAAGTTCCTGATTTATATTTATAGGGATCATTCCCTATGTAAGACATATTAAGTAAATGGGTCCATATTAGTTGTATTTTATCTTTTTATTTTTCGGAAAAAGGTTGTAACGTAGGGTTTCGAATGTTG
Source organism: Nezara viridula (assembly GCA_928085145.1). Lineage (NCBI taxonomy): Eukaryota > Metazoa > Arthropoda > Insecta > Hemiptera > Pentatomidae > Nezara > Nezara viridula. The sequence continues at coordinate 180,049,626 of OV725079.1, read as the reverse complement.
GAAGCTCTAATCCGATGTGTTAAAAGAATACCATACTGAGTTGTACTTAAAAAATTCCTCTCTTCTATGTCGAACTTAGTGTGGTATCCTTTTGCATTTTGGATATGTGCATGTCAATATTTGGAAGCTGAAATTTTCTTTGTAATAACATAAAATTAGGTCTATGTTTTTTTAAAAAACAATCATAAAATAGAATATAAGTTCCTGACTTAGACTTGTATGAATCATTCGCTATTTAAGACATAATAAAAAAATTAGTCTATATTCGTCGCATTTTATGTTTTTTTTTCCTATACTATTTTTTATTTTGGACAAAAATATTAATGTATGGTTTCAAATGTTAGAAGCTCTAATCCGATGTGTCAAAAGAATACCATACTGAGTTGACATTAATAAATTCCTCTCTGCTATGTCGAACTTAGTGTGGTATCCTTTTGCATTTTGGATTGGTGCATTTTAATTTATGGAAGCTGTTATTTTCTTTGTAAACAACTGAAATTGGTTCATGTTTTTTTAAAAAATGTTTATAACACAGAACACAAGTTCCTGATTTATATATATAGCGATCATTCCCTATGTAAGACATATTAAGTAAATGGGTCCATATTAGTTGTATTTTATCTTTTTATTTTTCGGAAAAAGCTTGTATCATAGGGTTTCAAATGTTGGAAGCTCTAATCCGATGTGTTAAAAGAATACCATACTGAGTTGTCCTTAAAAATTCCTCTCTGCTATATAGAACTTAGGGTAGTATCCTTTTGCGTTTTGGATTGGTGCATTTTAATTTATGGAAGCTGTTATTTTCGTTTTAAACAACTGAAATTGGTTCATGTTTTTTTAAAAAATGTTAATAACACAGAACACAAGTTCCTGACTTATATTTATGGGAATCATTCCCTATGTAAGACATATTAAGTAAATGGGTCCATATTAGTTGTATTTTATCTTTTTATTATTTGGAAAAAGGTTGTAACGTAGGTTTTTCGAATTTTGGAAGCTCTAATCTGATGTGTTAAAAGAATATCATAGTGAGTTGTCCTTATAAAATTTCTCTCTGCTATGTCGAACTTAGTGTGGTATCTTTTTGCGTTTCCGATTGGTGCATTTTAATTTATGGAAGCTGTTATTTTCGTTTTAAACAACTGAAATTGGTCCATGTTTTTTTAAAAGAATGTTAATAACACAGAACACAAGTTCCTGACTTATACTTGTAAGAATCATTTTCTATTTAAGACATATTAAGTAAATGGGTCCATATTAGTTGTATTTTATCTTTTTATTATTTGGAAAAAGGTTGTAACGTAGGTTTTTCGAATTTTGGAAGCTCTAATCTGATGTGTTAAAAGAATATCATACTGAGTTGACATTAATAAATTCCTCTCTGCTATGTCGAACTTAGTGTGGTATCCTTTTGCGTTTTGGATTGGTGCATTTTAATTTATGGAAGCTGGTATTTTCGTTTTAAACAACTGAAACTGGTTCATGTTTTTTTAAAAAATGTTAATAACACAGAACACAAGTTCCTGACTTATATTTACAGGGATCATTTCCTATGTAAGACATATTAAGTAAATGGGTCCATATTAGTTGTATTTTATATTTTTATTTTTTGGAAAAAGATTGTAAGGTAGGGTTTCAAATGTTGGAAGCTCTAATCCGATGTGTTAAAAGAATACCATACTGAGTTGTCCTTAAAAAATTCCTCTCTACTATGTAGAACTTAGTGTGGTATCCTTTTGCATTTTGGATACGTGCATGTCAATATTTGGAAGCTGAAATTTTCTTTGTAATAACATAAAATTAGGTTTGCGTTTTCTTAAAAAACAATCATAAAATAGAACACAAGTTCCTGATTTATATTTATAGGGATCATTCCCTATGTAAGACATATTAAGTAAATGGGTCCATATTAGTTGTATTTTATCTTTTTATTTTTCGGAAAAAGGTTGTAACGTAGGGTTTCGAATGTTGGAAGCTCTAATCCGATGTGTTAAAAGAATACCATACTGAGTTGTACTTAAAAAATTCCTCTCTTCTATGTCGAACTTAGTGTGGTATCCTTTTGCATTTTGGATATGTGCATGTCAATATTTGGAAGCTGAAATTTTCTTTGTAATAACATAAAATTAGGTCTATGTTTTTTTAAAAAACAATCATAAAATAGAATATAAGTTCCTGACTTAGACTTGTATGAATCATTCGCTATTTAAGACATAATAAAAAAATTAGTCTATATTCGTCGCATTTTATGTTTTTTTTTCCTATACTATTTTTTATTTTGGACAAAAATATTAATGTATGGTTTCAAATGTTAGAAGCTCTAATCCGATGTGTCAAAAGAATACCATACTGAGTTGACATTAATAAATTCCTCTCTGCTATGTCGAACTTAGTGTGGTATCCTTTTGCATTTTGGATTGGTGCATTTTAATTTATGGAAGCTGTTATTTTCTTTGTAAACAACTGAAATTGGTTCATGTTTTTTTAAAAAATGTTTATAACACAGAACACAAGTTCCTGATTTATATATATAGCGATCATTCCCTATGTAAGACATATTAAGTAAATGGGTCCATATTAGTTGTATTTTATCTTTTTATTTTTCGGAAAAAGCTTGTATCATAGGGTTTCAAATGTTGGAAGCTCTAATCCGATGTGTTAAAAGAATACCATACTGAGTTGTCCTTAAAAATTCCTCTCTGCTATATAGAACTTAGGGTAGTATCCTTTTGCGTTTTGGATTGGTGCATTTTAATTTATGGAAGCTGTTATTTTCGTTTTAAACAACTGAAATTGGTTCATGTTTTTTTAAAAAATGTTAATAACACAGAACACAAGTTCCTGACTTATATTTATGGGAATCATTCCCTATGTAAGACATATTAAGTAAATGGGTCCATATTAGTTGTATTTTATCTTTTTATTATTTGGAAAAAGGTTGTAACGTAGGTTTTTCGAATTTTGGAAGCTCTAATCTGATGTGTTAAAAGAATATCATAGTGAGTTGTCCTTATAAAATTTCTCTCTGCTATGTCGAACTTAGTGTGGTATCTTTTTGCGTTTCCGATTGGTGCATTTTAATTTATGGAAGCTGTTATTTTCGTTTTAAACAACTGAAATTGGTCCATGTTTTTTTAAAAGAATGTTAATAACACAGAACACAAGTTCCTGACTTATACTTGTAAGAATCATTTTCTATTTAAGACATATTAAGTAAATGGGTCCATATTAGTTGTATTTTATCTTTTTATTATTTGGAAAAAGGTTGTAACGTAGGTTTTTCGAATTTTGGAAGCTCTAATCTGATGTGTTAAAAGAATATCATAGTGAGTTGTCCTTATAAAATTTCTCTCTGCTATGTCGAACTTAGTGTGGTATCTTTTTGCGTTTCCGATTGGTGCATTTTAATTTATGGAAGCTGTTATTTTCGTTTTAAACAACTGAAATTGGTCCATGTTTTTTTTAAAAGAATGTTAATAACACAGAACACAAGTTCCTGATTTATATTTATAGGGACCATTCCCTATGTAAGACATATTAAGTAAATGGGTCCATATTAGTTGTATTTTATCTATTTATTTTTCAGAAAAAGATTGTAAAGTAGGGTTTTAAATGTTGGAAGCTCTAATCTGACGTTTTAAAAGAATACCATACTGAGTTGTACTTAAAAAATTCCTCTCTACTATGTCGAACTTAGTCTGGTATCCTTTGGATTTTGGATATGTGCATGTCAATATTTGGAAGTTGAAATTTTCTTTGTAATAACACAAAATTAGGTCTGCGTTTTTTAAAAAAACAATCATAAAATAGAACACAAGTTCCTGACTTATACTTGTAAGAATCATTTTTTATTTAAGACATATTAAGTAAATGGGTCCATATTAGTTGTATTTTATCTTTTTATTTTTCGGAAAAAGGTTGTAACGTAGGGTTTCAATGTTGGAAGCTCTAATCCGATGTGTTAAAAGAATACCATACTGAGTTGTACTTAAAAAATTCCTCTCTGCTATATAGAACTTAGGGTGGTATCCTTTTGCGATTTGGATTTGTATATATTAATGTTTGGAAGCTGTAATTTTCTTTGTAAACAACTTAAATTAGGTCCACGTTTTTTTGTAAACCCTTAATAAAATATAATACAAGTTGTTGACTTAGACTTGTAGGAATCATTCTCTATTTAAGACATAAACACCTGAAATTAGATCCATGTTTTTGTAAAACAATAAAATAAAACACAAGGTCCTGACATATACATATAGAAATCTTCATCATAACATAAAATTAGGTCCTCGTTTTTTTTTTTTTTTTAACATTAATAAAATAGAATACAAGTTGCTGACTTACACTTGTAGGAATCATTCTTTATTTAAGCATAGTAAGAAAATAGGTCCATATCCGTTGTATTTTATTTTTTTATTTTGCTTACTATTTTTTTATTTTGGGCAAAAATTATAATGTAGGCTTTCAAATGTTGGAAGCTCTAATCCGATGTGTTAAAAGAATACCATACTGAGTTGAAATAAAAAAAAATCCTCTCTGCTATATAGAACTTAGTATATCCTTTTGGGATTTCTGGTGGTTCATTTTAATATTTGGAAGCTGTAATTTTCTTTGGATGATAAATATTCAGTATTGGGTGATAAATATGTGTTAAAAGAAAACCATACTGAGTTGTCCTTAAAAAATTCCTCTCTGCTATATAGAACTTAGGATGGTATCCTTTTGCGATTTGGGTAGGTGCATTTTATATTTGGAAGCTGTAATTTTCTTTGTAAACAATTGAAATTAGATCCGTGTTTTTTGTAAAACAATAAAATAGAACACAAGGTTCTGACTTTTAAGAAAATGGGTCCATATCAGTTTTCTTTACTATTTTTTATTTTTGACAAAAATTGTAACGTAGGCTTTCAAATGTTGGAAGTTCTAATCCGATGTGTTAAAAGAATACCATACTGAGTTGTCCTTAAAAAATTCCTCTCTGCTATATAGAACTTAGGGTGGTATCCTTTTGCGATTTGGATTAGTGCATTTTAATATCTGAAAGCTGTAATTTTCTTTGTAAACAGCTAAAATTAGATCCGTGTTTTTTGTAAAACAATAGAATAGAACACAAGGTCCTGACTTGTAAGAAAATGGGCCCATATTAGTTTCCTTTACTATTTGTTATTTTGGACAAAAATTGTTACGTAGGCTATCAAATGTTGGAAGTTTTAATCCGATGTGTTAAAAGAATACCATACTGAGTTGGCCTTAAAAAATTCCTCTCTGCTATATAGAACTTAGGGTGGTATCCTTTTGCGATTTGGGTAGGTGCATTTTATATTTGAGAGCTATAATTTTCTCTTTAAACTCCTGAAATAAGATCAGTATTTATTATGAAATCGTTAATGTAACAGAACACAAATTTGTGACTTAGTCTTAAAAATATGCTCTCTACTACTTACCATTTGTTTTAAATAAAAAAGAAAATTGCTATAAATGGAAATTCAAATTAGTCATATTTTATCTACTTTTCCCTTGAAATTTTGTTTTTCCATTTGGTCTAAGTTTCTATCTCTCACTTTCAAATGTTAAAGCGAAAGCACTTACCTCTATCGTTGAAGGAATATACTGATTTGTCTTTAAAAAAAAAAAAAAACCTCTCTGTATAGCTATTTAGTGCTATGATTTTCTTTGTAAATACTTGAAAATAAAATACCTTGGTATTTCTTATTAAAACATTGATACAATAGAATACAATTTTGTGAATTTGATTTGTTGGACTTGCTCCTTATTGGAGATTATTTCCTGTAAAATTTTATAGTATTTTCTAATGAACTAATCTAAGAATAAAATAAGTTCATATAAGACATATTTTATCTTGTTTTTTTTCTACAACATTTTCATTTTTGATTAGGTTTTTAAACCCTGATTTTTGAAGTATAACTGAAGCTTTACGCATATTTTATAATTTTTTTTCGCTTTACCATTTTTTAAAAATATTTAGTTAATTTTTTAACAGTTGATTTCAAGTGTTAAAAGTACTAACCTCGTCATTTGAAGGACTAATTGTTGTCCTTCAAAATAAAAACAAAATACTCTCTTTTATATCCCGCTTGGTGTGATGTCCTTTTTTCATTTTTCTGGATTAAATTTCTATTCGCTTTACATAGAAAAGAATAAAGATTCTGTCCATACCAATTGCGTAATAAATAATTTTAAAGTTCAGTAACAGGGGCAAATTATTTAATACTTGGAAACATTTTTTTTATTTCCTAAGTACATAAAACTAAACATATATCCTTTATTAGCCCTTTTATTTAATCATACTTTTTAAAATATCCCTATCTCTCCCACCTTACCTGTATAATGTGTTGCCAACACAAAGTTTTGATCAACGCACTCAAAAACCAGGTAAGAACTTGTGTTTCTTAATATAAATCTTTGTATATTTAATATGTATGTATTGAAAATGAGGTACCTTTAAAAAAATAATCTGGTGCAGTGCGTGCATCACACTACTTTCACTTATCATCCTCTTCTTTGGAGGAATAAGTATTTTCGGACAAAGGGGAAGTGAAAGTAAAAATTAATTTTGGTACAACATTTCACACTAAAGGTATTTTAAAATTATAAATTTTAGTAACATTTTTCGTTATTTAACAGTAGAAAAAATTATAAAAAACCTACATAAAGAGAAAAAAAATAAAATTATAATAATGTAAATAAAATAAGTATATAAATAAAGTCAACAATAATAAAATAAATGAAGAATAAAGAATATAGTTTATGTAAATAATGTTATATTTTGTGAAGTTTTATTTTAGTCAGTTTTTATTTAAGTAAAATATGTTTTGTAAGTCTGTGTTTATATCTTCTTAAGCTTTGCTTAGTGAAATGGCTTATTTTCTTCATTAAGGGGTTTAGAGAAATGTTTGTGGAGTTGCTTAACTGTCTGGAATTCCAAATCGTTTAACATGTTGATTATTCTTGTGTATCAGGGATAATCCTTGCATATGTTATATATAATAATTAAATATAATAATATAGCATAAGTTATTAAAGGATATATAACCGATTTATATAAAATAATTTTATTTTTTTATCGAAAGAGAAGATTTACTTTGAAAGTAGGGAGCCATTGTACTGATAAGTTTTTAGCTTTACTGCAATTGTTGTTGATGTGAGATGTGAGTGTTAATTTTTTATCTAATTGTAGCCGAAGGTAGGTAATGGATTGAGCCCAGAGGATTTTAGTTTCCTTGAGGGTGATATGATTCACTATGGTAGGCCTTTGTTTGGTGAACATTAATGCTGCTCTTTTGGATTTATTTATTTTTATTTTCCATTTCTTGTAGTAGTTAGTCAGTCTGGTAAATAAAGATTTAAGTCTGTTCTCAATTGTATCTATTCTCTATAAGGGGACCCTACACGGTCAATCGGAATTGCACTAATGACGTTCCGAATCGTCGTGTAAGTTAGTGAATGAAGTACGGATGGTGGTGCGCTGCGGATTTCCGAACATCCGGAAATCAAAGGTTCATTCACGAGAAGTGGAGGGGGGACTGAGGTAAAAGTAGTGGGGAGACTAACCATACTGCTGGATAGGTTAGGTTACCTAGGCCTCACAACCATTATAAATTTCTGATTTTCATTATATGTAAATAGTTAAATAATTTTTCATATCCCTTGTTTATAATTTTAAACCATCTTCAACTATTTCTTTTAAATAGTCAAGTGGGCAACAAATTAAAAAAAAAAATGAGGAAACTTCACAATTTACTTTAGGAAAAAAAAAACTTTAACGTTGTGTATATTTATCAGTTCTTTTCCCATTTTCCTCAACAAATTTATTATTTTCGCAATACCTTTCCTTAATTTTTGTAAGTAGTAGACTTATATTTTACTAACTTTTGTCAAAACGATTTTCTATGAGACTAACCTTACTACTAGATAGGTTAGTTTACCTAGGTCTCGTTATTAAGTAAATAATTTCATAAAAGTAAATAGTTGTTTATATCCCTAGTCTATATTATTATTAACCATTTTCAACTATTTTTTCTTTAAATAGTCAAGTAGGCAATAAATTGGAGAGAAAAAAAAGTGGAAACTTCACATAAGTAATGATCAGTAATGATTGATTGCACTTCGCAAGACCAAGACCAAGGCCGCCTAACTATTGCAAGACCAAGACCAGGAATGTTAATAAAAATCAATTTTTTAAATAAAAACTAAGGAAAAATAGTTACTAATACTCGACAATTTTAGTCACTATACGTTAATAATTGGTATAACCAATGTACTTTTGCATTTAGCTCCTCTAATTTTTCATTCGGGTTTAGTTATGTTTCTCAAATCTAATAAAATACTGTAATATCTCTATAGTAATAAGCTAATAAGTAACTCCAAGACTGTTAAGAGACCCTTGCGCAAGACCAAGACCATGTCCAAGACTGAGTTTGCAAGACCAAGACTCGTCTCGGTCTCGCATTTGGGCAACACTAACTGCATTGAAGTTTAGTTTATCATTACATAAATTCTATGGTGGGTAAATAAGTTATCGCTGCAGTGACAGCAACTGTCATATCAACTGTTATATGTAAATGCCTTGACAGTGAACTGTCACAACTGTATTTGTGATTGGAGGAAACATTGGTTTAAAAATCATTTATATGGATGTGTAATATATATTTCTGAACTCAAACTCGATTCTTTCCAACGTTTTCTTATATCAAATTCCTTAATAACGAGTTACAGTGACGCGGCTGAGAGAGAAGCACTGGGATCTCCTTGAGTACTGCCTTGGCTTCCACGTCGGGGAATAAGGCATGACTCAGAGTCCCCTGGGTGAATGTAAATATTGTACATAGGTGTGAATGTGATTTATTTACTTTAATTTCATCTAGCTTTTATCTATTATTTCATTTTTTTTTTTTTTTGTTCACAGGCATACCAATTTACTTATTTTTTTTTTTTTAATTTCTTTCTCTTTATTATTGATATTAATTGTATGTACATATTGTGTGAATGAATCATGTAGCCTTAATATTAATGCCCTTCAATGTGGCACAATGTATTAATATTCAATAAAAAAAAAAAATAAAAAAAATAACGAATAAAATCTATTTATGTTATTATACATTTATAGATTCTATTTAAATTTATTTTTATTTATATTTAAGTACGCAATAGTTTTTATTATGTCAAAATAAATTCAATAACAAATAAACGTAGCAATAGAACAATTTTAGGTTTAGAAATAAACATCAATGTTTTTTAAAATAATGTTTCTCCCAATTACAAATACAGTTGACAGTTCACTGTCAAGGCGTACATATACCATTTGATGTGATAGTAGCTGTCACTGCTGCGAAAAATTATATACCTACCATAGACTTTGTGTAATGATAATGATAATGGATTGGGTTTGGACAGGGTGGAGAGAGGTGTGTAATGAGCGATTGGTGGTGTCGGCATCGAACCTTTGGGTTCGCTAAGCCTTTTATTATTTTCAAGTTATTTTATTATCAGCCATATTTACACCAATTTTGTCAACTTAATGACTACTCATCACAAATACGACGTTTCGGCTCGTCGAGCCATTTTCAAATTTAGCTTGTTCATAAGTCACCCACATGTCATTCATATCATTTCTATTCAGTGACTGGTTATTCTTATAATAGTAGTGGAAGACTATTTATTATGAACATATACAATGATATTGCCCAATATTATATGTGGACCTATTTTAAGTAATATTAGCTGATTTATTTCAAATTTTGATTTTTCCAATTGAACTTGCGTAAAAAGTATTCATATTATCCACGTCTATATGTCTTCATAATATGTTCTGAACCAAATATGGATAAAAGTGCACTATTTTTGAGTTATTCGCAAATAAAATTTTGTATTTATCAAAAATCCTTTTCTAGTCCTTTTTCGAGGAAGTATGTTATATTTATAAATTCATAGTGTTTCGCGTTTTTTTTTGTTTTTTTTTTATCAATACCGTTCCAGCCGTTGTAGTCTATAGAGGAACGGGTTTTCCGCCAACATCTTGAAACAAAATGGCGGCTAGCGACGAAACCCCCAAAGACACCTCTCCAACATCAACTTAATATAGTTACAAAATTTCAACCTTCTAACTCTGTAAGGAGGAACTGTGGGGATGCGCAATACTTTAAAAATTATTGTTCCGCCTGAGGAAAAACTGTATATACCGAATTTCAGCTTATTCGGTCAAAAAGGGGTCGCTGGGGAAGCCTAAAATTAGCGGGAAATATATATAACTAACATCTCTAAAAATTGCAAAATCGTGTTCTTGGGATTCCAAAACGTATATAAACCGCAACCACGTCTTCCACTGACGATTTTCGATACAGTGCAAATAGTCTATTATTTCCGAAGGAAAATAGACAAAGATTTTCAGTGATTTTTGTCTATTTTCCTTCGAGTACTAAATCAAGTACTAAAATTTTAATTTTGTATTTCTATGAAATATTTAATAGTTGACCGTTGCATTATAAAGGAAGGAGATGGTCCGGGGTTGCGGTCATAAAAAGGCTAAATAGTGGTAAAACTATTTTATTGAAAGCCTAAAACTATTTTAAAACTATTTAATCTATTTAATTTAAACTATTTAATATTCAATAAACTTTTTAAAACTATTTAGCCTTTTTATGACCGCAACCCCGGACCATCTCCTTCCTTTATTTCTATGAAAGTTTGTATTTAAGAGCTTCAAAACACACTACAGACGAATCTGACTTGTTTTTTTTATAATAAAAAATTGTTACTGGTATCACCTTTTAGTTTTTTTTTTTTTTGTAATTTATGATACATTATAACTCATTTAACACAATAGTCAATATGTTTTTTTTTCATTCTTAAAAAAAAAATGGCTTGATATACAGAGTCTCTCAATCCTTAGTGTCTAAACTCTGGAGGCGTTTCTAAACAAAATTTCCAACAAAAAATAAAAAAATTAAAATATATAAATTATTTTAATTTTGCCGACGTTTCGACCCACTTTGCAGGTCGTCTTCAGGGCGTAGGATGTGGCACTGCGGGAGGCAGTTAAAACCTTGTTCTGGTTTCAACCGCCTCCCGCAGTACCACATCCTACGCCCTGAAGACGACCTGCAAAGTGGGTCGAAACGTCGGCAAAAATTAAAATAATTTATATATTTTAATTTTTTTATTTATTTGACCGCACCCTCGACTAACTCCTTCTCACATTATATTAACGGTCAACCATCACTACATCATTATCCAACAAAAAAGTTCATTTGATTCCGAACGAAAAAGGAGTCAAGACCAATTACCTGGTTTTTTTTAAGACGGTGACGTTTTTTATTGAAAAAGAAGGGATTGCTCAAAAAATGTTCAAGACAATTGAATTCTGATTAGGGTGAACGCACCAGTTATGTACAAGTTGGACTTTAAATGTAAATAATAAGCTTCCATGTTGATTTAAAGGTTCCAGTTTTTTCTAGATTGATGAAAAATGCCCTCTATTGGCAGCTTAATGAACAATTTTGAAATGTCTTTCATTGTTGTTTCTACAGTGCTCTTGAGATCAGTGTATTTCATACCTTTCTGTAGTTTTGCTAAGAGTAAGTTGAACATTTATCTTTATCGTTATTGTTAACTAAATATTGTTGAATTTTTATGATCTATTACTGGTACCGATCGCCTGTCCATTATTAGAATAATTGAATTTCGTGATGTCCATTACTAGTGCAAAAAGGTGTTGTTTTTTTAAATGAAGGTTATACCTGTTAAACTGAATATTTTTTCGATTTTAAAGTGTTGAATAAAAAAAGGAGACTGTAGATATTCTAAATATACAACCGGGAAGTTTATAAATATAATAATTACTAAGCCAAAATAATAATAATTAATAAGCCAAAAAATAAAAAAAAATCCTTAGCTATGTCCATTACTGGTGCGTTTACCTTACACCATCGTTAAGTAGAAAAAATATTTCATTTTTGTTTCCTCTCTTCTTGATTGTACATGTTGGTGCCTAGATGGTCCCATATCAATTTTATGAAATTCCATCCAGCACTCCCGCTTAAGCACGCGCAAACGTATTTCTTTAGATATGTCAATATTTCAGAAAATACTAGTTCGATTTGGCTCAAAGTTAGGTAAAACGTAGGTATTGGTGGAAAAATAATGTACTGTCAATTTTTTTGTATTCTGTTCATTATTTCCTCTTGTTTAGGAGAATCCGTGTATATCTCTAAAACCGCTCTTTCGATTTGGCTCAAATTTGGAGGAAAGTTAGGGATTGGTAAACAGATAATCAAGTATGTATGAATTTTATCCACTTCTCCAAAAAAAAAAAAGAAAATACTTGCGCTTTCAGTACAGGAGATTTATTATTTGACACGCCTATTGGTTTAAAACAGCGCGTTCGATTTGACCCTTTGAAAACTTTAAGGAAACTTGAAGAATAGTATAGAAATTACTCAGCATCAATTTCATTAAAATCTATTTAATAATTAAAATTGATATAAATAATTGTTAACACTATAAAGGGGACCCTACACGGTCAATCGGAATTGCACTAATGACGTTCCGAATTGTCGTGTAAGGTAGTGAATGAAGTACTGATGGTGGTGCGCTGTGGATTTCTGAACATCCGGAAATCAAAGGTTCATTCACGAGAAGTGGAGGGGGGGCTGAGGTAAAAGTAGTGGGGGGACTAACCATACTGCTGGATAGGTTAGGTTACCTAGGCCTCACAACCATTATAAATTTCTGATTTTCATTATATGTAAATAGTTAAATAATTTTTCATATCCCTTGTTTATAATTTTAAACCATCTTCAACTATTTCTTTTAAATAGTCAAGTGGGCAACAAATTAAAAAAAAATGAGGAAACTTCACAATTTACTTTAGGAAAAAAAAACTTTAACGTTGTGTATATTTATCAGTTCTTTTCCCATTTTCTTCAACAAATTTATTATTTTCGCAATAACTTTCCTTAATTTTTGTAAGTAGTAGACTTATATTTTACTAACTTTTGTCAAAACGATTTTCTATGAGACTAACCTTACTACTAGATAGGTTAGTTTACCTAGGTCTCGTTATTAAGTAAATAATTTCATAAAAGTAAATAGTTAGTTGTTTATATCCGTAGTCTATGTTATTATTAACCATTTTCAACTATTTGTTCTTTAAAAAGTCAAGTAGACAATAAATTGGAGAGAAAAAAAAGTGGAAACTTCACATAAGTAATGATCAGTAATGATTGAACGTGTAAGGGTCTTCATGATCAAAGCGATAGCGGGCAATCTTGGAACTTCTTGTGATGTTCATTCATGAATTACCGTGTAGGGTCTGCTTAATGGCTGTGAAATGTAGAATGCATTGATCATCTGGAGTGGAAGTTAGGTTAAGACAATATTTTTATGGGGTTATAAATATTTTAGGTTTTATTCAAAGAATTAATTTATAATGTATTGTTTCGACCACTCCAATTGTTACTGGCACGATATTTTACTGCCGTTACTTAGATTTAGTGTAATTTTCAATAAATTTAATTTAATTTTTACTCTTGTACTTTGTGATTGTATTTATTTATATTGAAGATCAATCAGCTCTTCGTGGTCTCGATTTTTATATTCCAACTTAATTAGTTTTGTTCTGACTGAAGAAAAGTATTGGTCTCGTTAACTCCGAACAAACAAAAAGTTAAATTTTTCCTATGAATTTTTAGTTTCATTCATCTTACGTGCAAACATACGTATTAGGTATATTTCACTACTGTGTTAGTGCAAACGTAGTACGTCAAAATTTTCAACTTTTATTCTATTTGTGCTAAAGGTAATATTTGGTTGTCTGCAATAGATATAACTAGCCTGTTACTATGGAAAATAGCAGAGGACAATAAAATATAAAATTATACTAATAAATCATAAAGAAACAATTAGTTTTTATGATTTTCTAGTTTAGTTTTTGCATACATTAATGTTCAGTATGTACTGGAATTTTTTTTTTTTAATCACATATCATTAAATATGCAATCTGTGAAGACGTAACTCTTTTGGATTTTAATATTTACTGATGAACAAAACGCGTGGAAATCAAACCTGTATATATTGAGGGAGTACTGAATTATTGAAAACGGTGTCTCCCTGAGATTTTATTCTCATACGAAAAAAATTAGACCTTGTGATAGAATAGAAAAATAATTTCATTCTGGGACGAAGTCCCTCCAGAATAACAAAACAGCACAGAAATTAAAATTTTACATCTGGCCAGATAAAAAGAAACATAACAAATTAAGATAAAGATAGGTCATTAAAAAAAAAGAAAAGAAAAAAATATTGGTTTTACATACTGTATACAAAATAAAATAAAAAAACTCTTGAAACCATACTAAGATACTTAAAACTATGTACAATGTTAAAATATAAATAAACCCTTTTAGAAAAAATAAAAAATACAGAAAAATTCTTCTTAACAGTAAAATCTGTTTCTGTTGAAAAAAAAAAATAAAAAACAGAAAGTCGAATATAATAAGTATTTAGGTTATGACCTATATGTGAATATGGTCTTATAGATAATATGTAATTTTACATAAAAGGTTAGCTGGTGCATGACTGTTTTTGGGACAGGAATCGGAATAGGAGGGTTTTGAATGTAGATAAGGATGAAGAATGTCGAATTTTGATAGGAAGGGAATTCCAGAAACTGACAGAACGTGCAATAAAGGAGTTTTGGAACGAGGCAGATCTGTGAGAAGGAATGTAAAGGTCGGAAGGTCGAGATCTTGTGGAGAGGGAGTGGACTGAGGACTTGAATTGGAGAAGGTTGTAGGCGTAGGAAGGACGATGATTGTTGATGATATGATGAGGAATGTACCTAGGAAATATTGTCTTCGAATGGAGGGGAAGAGCCACATGTAATACAGATATTTTTTAGCCAGTGAAAACGGTGAGGAAGCTATACTGACCATACTTGGCAGACGTTTTTCTATTCAAACAGTGATTAAGTTTACTATGATTAATGATAAAATGGACTTTCAGTAGGTCTGATAACGCAAAACCTACCATTATGGCGAATTATTTTACGAGTTGGGATTACAGAGATATGCTGCTCGTGTATGGGTACTTAAATTAAGTATAAAGAATCTGAGTATAAAAAAAGAATCGAATACTGATATCAGTATCAATCGATTTAACGTAGCAATAATAGTCTACGATTTTTGCTAAGTTAAGAACTCGATTATTATAAAATATATGGAAAACAAAAAATACATAACAATGTCTGCCTATTAAATTGTTGCAATTCAAAACTGGAAAAAAGATCGATAGTAAACTAAATATTACACGATTGCAGCAGCCGTATTCATTTCAATTTTATTAATTTGACTAAGTAAATTTTTTCATTTAAAAAAAAAATGTCCACTTTGCGATGATGTACTTGAAATTTATTTATCTTGGACAATTTTTGCGCAATTTCTCCTTATTTAATAAAAAACGTGATCACTTTAAAAATAAACTCAAAATTGGTCTTGCGTTAATTCCTTAATTCCTTCGTTAATTCGTTAATTAATTAATTCCTTTGCGTTCAAGGAACATTTTTGCTGGAAATTTTGTCTTTAATTACCTTCCTGGGTTTTGCTATTAACAATTGTGACACTCTCTATAAAACTCTAAACATTCGGGCAATGGCGAAAATAAATTACATAAG
Source organism: Nezara viridula (assembly GCA_928085145.1). Lineage (NCBI taxonomy): Eukaryota > Metazoa > Arthropoda > Insecta > Hemiptera > Pentatomidae > Nezara > Nezara viridula. The sequence continues at coordinate 180,033,938 of OV725079.1, read as the reverse complement.
TATAATTATAAATAATATATTGGATTGGCAAATAAGTCTTTTCGGTTTTTCTGTTTATTTTTTTTTGTCACCATGATACACCTCTTGTCTGATGAATTAATCCCTAAGGTGGATTGTTTATCCTGTTTGTAATATGTCAACAACTATATCTGTTAACTCTTGTTGAAACTAGCTTAGTATTGTGTTTGCTATTGCTCTGTGAATATGGAAGAAAATATCATTCATTATCGGCATATTTTGTTGTATTATTTAAAAAAAATTAAGCGTGCTGCAGAAGCTCATAGAAAGATTTGCAGTGTTTATGGAGATGATGCCATAACCGAACGCATCTTTTTTTGACGTATGATTTTGTCTCGAAAATCACAAAAAATGTTATAACTTCAATACTACTTTAGCTATCTACAAGAAATTTAGCAGGGATTTTTATTTTTTTTTTATTTTTTAATGACATTTACAACTGTATTAAATAAATACATCTAGTAAATTTGAATATAATGGCATGAAAACACTTGCTTAGTAACTACCCAATGGTAGCACTCTAATGATATGTCTACATTAGGAGATCACGGGGCCATCTTCTTTTCAGACGCCTCGGAGGGTTATCACGAATTGAAGAGAAAGCAAGGTTAGAAACGAGAGGGTTGGGATGATTCTGAAGTTTATTATGGAAGGATATGTATCTGGATTGGGCCAGATCTGAAACATTAAGGTCATTATGGATGGTTTTATTTGTAACAAAGTAGGGAGCATTGAGGATTTTATGAAGGATTTTGGATTGTAAGGATTAGATACGAGACTAATTCGATGGTTTAGTGGAGCCCTATAGCTCAACTCCGTATGTCCAAATAGGCTTATTATAGTCAATTATATGAGTCTTTTGCAATTAATTGGAAGTTTAGAGCGTTTGTCTAGTAAGTGCTGAAGTAATCGGAAACGTCTAGCGGTTTCTTGTCGTTTCAGTCTGGTATAGCAGGGATTTAGATGCACATAAACTACACAAAATGACACCAATACGACCTTCGTAAACAAACTACAAACGGAAATAAAAAAATAAAAACCTATAAATAGAACATCCTGAAGAGTTATAAATGATCAGAAGGGTGTATTGTTCCACCAAGACAACGCTAGGCCCCACACCTCATTGGTCACTCGCAATAAATTAATGATCCTTGGATGGGACCTTTTGTTTCACCCTCCCTATTCACCAGATTTACCTCCAAGTGACAACCACTTATTTCGGTCTCTACCACAGGCGGATCCAGGGGGAGGAGGGGACTTTCGGGCTGAAGCCCCCCTCAAAATGGTAAAATATAACCATATTTTACAGAAAAAATACTAAAAACTATCTCTTAAAGTATTCTTGTTCGTTTAATTACATTTAATAGGACCTCAAGAACCACTTAAACATAATTTCTTATAAGTAGTTAATTTCTTTCTTTTTTTTTTAATTAATCATTTTTATACTTATATGAAAAAAAATCTTTCGGGCTGAAGCCCCCCCCAAAAAAAAAAAATTAAATCCTGGATCCACTAGTGGTCTATACAGATCTGCATGAATAGAAAGAAATTCCAAAAGGAAGAGGACATCAAAAACCACTTGGATCAGTTTTTTAACAATAAACTCCAGACATTCTAAGAACATAGGCATTATACAGTTAGTGGAAAGATGGAATAAATTCATACTAAGTAATGGTCAATATATTGTAGATTAAAATAAATTTTATATATATATATATATATATATATATATATATATAATACATGGCCACTATTTATATCACTAAAAAAAGGACAAATAAAAAGATAATAAAAGAAGTTTTAGTAAATATAATTTTCTATCGGAATTTTTTTATTTGTTGGGCGCCTGGCTTTACCAGCCTTTCATCTCTAAAGAGATACATCTAGAAAATATAAGCTACTTACCCATTATTTGGCCATCATTAAATATTTATTCTACCATGCTAGCTCAGGTGAGAAGGGGTTAGGTTGGATATTTTTATAAAGCAGCAAAAAAGGTTAACAGATCTATTTACAGAATTAATACTATGTACAATAAAAAGAAATAAAATACAAGGAAAAAGTGAGAATTTAAACATAATTACTATATACAATTAAAGATAAGTAGGAAGATATTTAAGATAATAAAGATAATTAAAATAACAGAAGAAGATACTTAATCTATATACAATAGTATGGCATGCCACATATAAACATCAAGTAGCGAAAGTCAAGATGTAAGGGATATAAGATGTAAGAGCACATGCACATGCTAAATAGGAATTAATAATTAGTCACAGGAAACAAACTGTTTTCAATGCTTCCTTAATCTTGGTTACAATTTTACTCTGAAAAACCGAAAGGACTTATTTGCCAACCCAATAATTTTTTTTTCGACTCCTAGGGAGCAATAGAACGAACGCCGAGATATGCATTCAATCTTTTTCGATGTAGTATCACCAAAAACAATTTGGTTAAAATTTGTGTGAAATCATATACGCTCGTATGAAGATTAATTTTAGTCTACTTCCATTTTTAATATAAATTAAGATAGTAAATTATCAATGATTAATTTTGATTTAAAAAAAAAAAACATTAAAAAATTTTTAAAAGTTTTTATGAAAATCTTAAAATATGTTAAAAATATTTTTTTTATTAGCTTATTTAGAAATATTACATTATGTCACAATCAAAGGCATTTATAATAGTGTTCAAAGAGCACACTCACACTCTATTTACAATAAATAAAAATTAGTAATACAGAAACTAATAATAATAAAAATAAATGTATATAAACAATAGAACTGATTATCAAATTAAAATAACAACTAAAACACTAGCATATTATACAATTCCCTTATCGGTTGGATTTATTTATTTGATTGAACCCAAATGGGATATTTAAAAAGATACATGTGATATAGTCTTAAGAATTAGTTTTACATTTGGAGGGCGCCCCAAACATTACAAAAAGAAAATACGTAATAATAATTTATTCTCGTAATAATAATATTCGATAAAACAATTAGCTCTCTGCCAGCACACTTCCTAATATTTACCGACGGTTCTAAATCGAACACATCATTAACATCCGCCTTCGTCACACCTGATGTAACTTATAAACGTAAACTGCATCCACTTGGTTCCATATATACCGCTGAGATTAATGCCATAGCGATGGCTCTATGATATGTGATAAATTTGCAAGTTATAAATGTTGTGGTATCAGATTCTTTGAGTGTCCTTAAAGCCATGAACAACATGTATCCAGACCACATAGGAATATATAGTATTTTTGGCTCATAAAACAGCTAAATGAAATTGGAACATTGGTACATTTTGTATGGTCTCCGGGTCGTGTAGACATTGGTGGGAATAGCCATGGAGCCAGAGCCCAAAAATCGACCTGATCGCAGTTTGACTGTAAATTACGAAAGTATATGTTGTTCTGAGTAAAAAGAACCTTGTCTTTCGTTCCAGAGCCGATGATTTCAAAAATGGCGGCTGATTTAAAGAATATTAGGCCAGTAATATGAGGATCGAAACGGGAATCCATTGCGAAAAATGTTAGAAAAGTTTTTATTTTTGTAACTTGTATAAATGGGTTTAGACAAGTAATAAACACAATTGCTAATGCAGACCACCAAGGGAACACTTTTTACAGCCAAAAAAGTCAAATGTTTTGTATATTTTTTGTTTTTACACCTATAACTCCTACACGATTCATGAGAGCGAAAAAATTATATAAATAATTGGTAATTGGTTGACTGTCGTGGATAATGAAGAGAAGGATAGTTGGGATGCTCAGTCAAAAAGGAAGGCAAGGAAATTTTTTTTTTTTTTTTAAATTTTATTTTCTCATTTTTTATTATCTTTTTTACCATCATTACTTATGTTTCTCATACCTTGTTATCTGGTTATTTTCTTAGCCCTGATGAAGGCCTGAACTTCAGGTCGAAACGTCGGCATATGTAAAAAATAAATATTATAATTTATTTTTTGCCTTCCTTTTTGACTGAGCACCCCGCAAAAATTATATGATATACGTTAAAAATATAATTATACGTTACAATGTGCGTCGAACGAGTACATAAACTTTAAAATTTGGTTACGCGGTAAGGTATAAAACCACGGTCAACCAATGCTGATTTTACCAAATTTATCAAAACGGAGACAAATTACTATAAATGGTCCTCTAACTCGGAAATGAGTTCCCTTAGAGGAAAAACCCATTGAATCATAGTTGTAGAGCATCAAATTTTGCGGTCACTGGATACTTATATATATATTGTAGGCCAATTAAATATCTCCTTTCGGGATTCGTTATTCCTTTATGAAAATCAGTATCTTTCGGCACATCGTTTATCGAAAACCTTTGCTGCTGAGAGGTGGGAAAGAGGCCATTTTTGAAAGCAGCGGCTCTGGGAGGGCAGACAAGGTTCTTATTATTCAGAATAATATACATATTCGTAATTGACAGCCAAACCTTCGCCTGCGATCAGGTCGATTTTTGGGCCCTGGCTCCAGGGCTATAAATCCTTCTGCGGCCGAATTGGCGCGATCCCTGATAGAGGATATACACCAATAGCCCGTGGCAAAAAAGTTGTCATATTTCATACTAAGCTTTGTCTTCATAAATTCATCATATCCACAGACCTGTTGAGAAAAATGCTCGTCTGCCAGCATATAGAATAGAATAGAATAGAAAATAATTTTTTTTCTGAGACGAAGTCCCTTCAGAATAACAAAAAAGTACAGAAATTAAAATTTTATATCTGGCCAGATAAAAACAAACATAAAAAGTAAGATAAAGATAAATCAGTAAAAAAAAAGAAAAAAAATATTAGTTATACATACTATATACAAAATAAAATAAAATAATCTATATACAAAACTCTTGAAACCATACTAAAATACTAAAAACTATGTACAATGGTAAAATATAAATAAACCCTTTTAGAAAAAATAAAAAATACAGACAAAAATAAATGTAAATTCTTCTTAACAGTAAAATCTGTGTTTCTGTTGAAAAAAAAAAAAGTCGAATCTATAATAAGTATTTAAGTTATGAGCTATATGTGAATATATTATTATAAATAATATGTAATTTTACGTGAAAGGTTAGCTGGTATCTGACTGTTTTTGGGACAGGAATCGGAATAGGAGGGTTTTGAATGTAGATAAGGATGAAGAATGTCGAATTTTGATAGGAAGGGAATTCCAGAAACTGACAGAACGAGCAATAAAGGAGTTTTGGAACGAGGCAGATCTGTGAGAAGGAATGTAAAGGTCGGAAGGTCGAGATCTTGTGGAGAGAGAGTGGACTGAGGACTTGAATTGGAGAAGGTTGTAGGCGTATGAAGGACAATGATATGATAGAGGAATGTACCTAGGAAATATTGTCTTCGAATGGAGGGGAAGAGCCACTCTAACTCAGTGTAATGGTGAGAGACATGGTAGTATCTCGGGGCACCAATTACAAATCTCACGCAACGTATAGTCGCTGGAATAAAAAATGGCGGCCATGAGAAGATAGATAGAGACCCTACATGTTGTAAGTGTATATATAGATAGAGAGAGAGAGCTTATAGATATATAAAGCTACCAATCAATTTATAGTATTTACAGTCTTAAGACATGAAATTATAGTGAGTTAGCCCAGACTCATTTTTTTTGCATAAATTGATCATATCCACAGACCTGTTGAGAAAAAGGCACGTCTGACAGCATATAGCCGCTGGAATAAAAAATGGCGGCCATGTGAAGATAGATAGAGACCCTACGTAGGTTGTCAGTGTATATATAGATATATAAAGCTACCACTCAATTTATAGTATTTACTGTCTTAAGACATGGAATTACAGTCAGTTATCCCAGACTCATTGTTTTGCTTATATCAGCGAAACTATGCGTCAGTTACCCCATACACATAGATTTCAAGTCGAAAAATTAATTTACTATTCAACAAGTTTAATTTTTTTTGTTTTTCTCTTATATCAGTGAAACTATGGGTTCTATAATAATGGCATATGTGAAATTAAAGCTGACAAAATTTTCTATAGAAATGATATTTTAGTTTTTTTCGCTATATTCTATAGTTTCCGTGATATCCGTCCTCGTAATTTATTAATTTTACATCTTATTTTTATCATTATTTGATTCGCCAATTCTTTTTCTTTTCCTTTTACGAGAAATCCACGAGGAAGAAAGTTGTTTAATATTAATTTTTTTTAAGAATATGTATTATTTTATTATCTTATCTTCAAATATTCAAATGTGCAAAATTTACATTTTGCACATTTGAATGGTTTTTTATATATGTATGTATTATATACATATATATATATACTGTCTTATATACATATTAAGAGCTTTGTAATAACGAAAATTGCAAAAAGTAAGTTATTATGTATAGTTTCGGAGTTTATTAATTAAATTATAATTGCTCTAACCTTTTAATGGTTGAAGAAAAGATAGAAAAATAATATACATATTCTTATAGAAAATGTCATATTAAACACCTTTCTTCCACGTGACTTTTTCATAAAATGGAAAGATAAAGAGTTGGCGAGTCAAATAATGATAAAAATGCGATACAAAATATTGTTTTTCTCGAAATTAGTGAATTACGATGACATATATCACGGAAACTATAGAAATAAAATGATAGAAAAATTAACATAATCATTTCTGTTGCAAATTTTGTCAGCTTTAATTTCACATACAACATTATTATAGATAGAACGAATAGTTTCACTGATATAAGCGAAAAACCGAAAAAGTAAACTTTTTAAATCGTAAATTCAATTTTTCGACTTGAAATTCACGGGTATGGATTAACTGACTATTATTTCATGTCTTAAGACTGTAAATACTATAAATTGAAAGGGTTGGTAGCTTTATATATCTATAAGCCCTGTCTATATATACGCTTACAACCTATGTAGGGTCTATATCTTTCTTTACATGACCACCATTTTGTATTCTAGCGGCTATAGTGCGTGCAGTTTTCTCATCTGGCCTGTGGATATGATCAATTTATATGGACAAAGCTTAGTATGAAATATAATACCTTTTTTTGCCACGGCTCCAGAGGATTACAAGATTGGCAGACACTATGGGACAACAGCCCTCCAAAAAAAAAAGAAAGATGATAAAAAATGAAGTTAAGTCTTGGAACAGTTCCAGGCGCAGTAAACACAGAGAGGAAGTTGTCCTTACGCGACTAAGAATAGGCCATACCAGGCTTACCCACCTACACTTAATTACAAAAGAAAACCTGTTTGTCGGAAGTGTGGAGAGAGAATGACAGTGGTATATATCTTCGAGAGTTGTGCCTTTTACATTAGAGAATTATACAAAAGAGAAATAACAGCAGATGGATCAGCTGATTTGGGAAATGATGAAAAAATCATGAGTAAAATCATATGTTTTCTCTATGAAGAAGGAATCTTTAAAAATTTCTTGAACCTCTCACGTAGCAATCTCATCCCCTCCCTTTTGACTTAACGTGCTGACTTTAAATAACTAAACTTTAATAACCATAAATACCTTTAAATTTAACTTGCATTATACGTTTTTTAAATTTTACTTTATTTCTATTATTCACATGGATGTGGGTTAGCTCAATGGCAGGGTACTAAGCTTCCAATGCTATAAAGATCTCAGGTTCGAATCCCGGCTCATGGCAGAAAAATTATTTATTCTTATCATCTTATTTTTCTTTTTTTTTTACGGAAGCCTACGTTTATAAATGTTTTCATAGTTAAGACAATAATACTTCCAATTTCCTTCAAATCCCTTTCAACACATTTATTATCTCTGACGTTTCGGGACAATTTTCCCATCATCAGTGTAACAATGAATAAGAAAAGATGTGTAACACCAAAAAAATATAAAATGAATAGTGACAAATATTTGAATTTTTGACAAATGGTGGCATATCAAAAAAGCAAGGTAAATAATCGTACAATTGATGAAGTAGATTGGTACTGTAAAAATAGTTTATTTAAAATGTGCATAGTTTCAGTGAATATAAGGATTGCTGTGATGGTGAGAAACTTGTCCCGAAACGTTAGATATACGTCTTAACTATGAGAAAATTATTTATTCTGTTTGATTGGTCGATAGGCGAACCTCGGTAGGTATACTCTCCTGGGGCACATCCAGCTTCTATAAAGTAATAATAATAATAATAATAAAAGGCTTAGCGAACCCGAAGGTTCGATGCCGACACCACCAATCGCTTATTACACACCTCCCTCCACCGTTCGCCGTCCAAACCCAGTCCCTTCAGATCGGCTTTAATGCAATCTTCCCACCTTCGCTTCGGTCTACCCCTCGGACGTTTACCATTCGGTACAGCAAATATTAACCTTTTAGGAATTCTCTCGTTACTAAGCCCAACAATTTTACAAGCCCATTTGATTCGCCGCGATGAAATTACCTCAATTATATTACCCGGATACAGTTCACGCAATTCGGCGTTGTGTAACCGTCTGAACTCTCCGGTTAACTCATCCTTCTTCGGTCCGAATATTCTACGCAATACTTTATTTTCAAAAACCTTAAGACGCTGCTCATCCCTTAATGTAAGCGGCCAAGTTTCGCATCCATAAAGAACTGTAGGTAAGATAATGGTTTTATAGATTCTAATTTTTAAGTTCCGGGACAAGAGGCGCGAGCTAAGTAGTTTTGTCACAGAAAAATAACAAGCATTTCCCGCCTTCAGTCTAACCTTAATCTCTTCTTCAATTTCGTTTTTTCTAGTTATCGTAGAACCTAGATACCTAAATTTCTCTACCTGTTCAAACATATTACCATCTATATCGATATCACCAGTAGTATCGCCATTTTTGCAGCTAACCATATATTTTGTTTTATCCGCGTTTATTTCGAATCCTAGTTCTTTACCGGCTTTCATTAACGTTGTCGTATTTATAATTGGTAAATGGTTGACTGTAGTGAATAATGAAGAGAAGAATAGTTGGGATGGTCATTCAAAAAAGAAGGCAAAAATAAATATTATTATTTATTTTTGCCTTCTTTTTTGACTGACCACCCCAACTATTCTTGATTGCATCTTTACCTTAGAGCAGTCAGCCCTGATGATGGCCTGAACTTCAGGTCGAAACGTCGGCATATGTAAAAATAATTATTATCATTTATTTTTGCCTTCTTTTTTGACTGACCGCCCCAACTATTCTTCTCTTCGTTGTCGTATTTAGCTTTATAGTTTCCACGTCTTCGCTTAACAGTACCAGATCATCCGCAAAGCCCAGCACGGACGTTGTCCTACCCAGATCCAACCCTTTTTCGGTACGCATTACCTCCCTGATGGCATGTTCTAATGCCAAATTGAAAAGGACAGGAGAAAGGGTATTCCCCTGTTTTAAACCCGAACAAACCTCAATTTTTTCGGACAGATTATTATCGATTCTAACTTTATTGAGTGTTTCCGTCAAGCACATCCTGACTAGATTTACTGGTTTGTTTGGAATCCCCTGCTCGATTAGAATCCGTACATATATTTTCAACAAACTAAAATCATTATCCTTCTCCAAGAGTTCCATCTCTTGGTTCCAGTCTTTCCTCTCACAACGAACTCAAGCAGTTTCCATACCTAATCAACCTCTATCTGCCTACCTTCCTTTATCCTCAGGAGTTGCACAGGGTTCAAGCATGTCTCCTCTTCTTTTCAGTTCTTATATTAATGACCTAAATGATACAATTATCCATTGTTCCCACCACCTTTATGCCGACGATTCTCAAATCTATTTATCCTTTTCTCCCGCTGAGTTATTGGTGGCATTTGCCAAAATTCAAGAAGATTTAGATCGAATTAATGCCTGGGCCAACTTAAATGGATTAAGGCTAAATGCTGCCAAAACTCAGGCCATTCTCATTGGTTCCAAGCCCCTTCTTAGATCCCACACCAACTTTCCCTCACTCTATCTAAACAACCACCCCATCACCTTCTATCCCTTTGTTAAAAATTTAGGCTTTCTCATAGATCAAACCCTTTCCTGGAATCACCATATCTCTCATATATCCCGCCGTGCAATTTCTACCCTCAAACTATTCCATCACTTCCGCCATCTTCTACCCCAAAATACCCGTAGACTCCTAGTTTCCTCTCTCATCTTTCCCCACTTTGACTACAGCTGTGTGGTGTACGATGGCCTCTCGGTGGAACTGCGTGATAGACTCAAAAGACTTATGAATTGCTTCGTAAGATTTGTAATCGGAACCCCGAGACGCTCCCGTGTCTCCCACCACTACACTGAGTTAGGGTGGCTCTTCCCCTCCTTAAGAAGACAATATTTCCTTGGCACTTTCCTTTATCAAATCATTACCGATCATCGTCCTTCTTATGCCTACAACCTTCTCCAATTTAAGTCCTCAATCCATTCACTCACTACAAGATCCCGACCCTCTGACCTATACATCCCTTCTCATAGATCTGCCTCATTCCAAAATTCCTTTATAGCCCGCTCTGTCAACTTTTGGAATTCCCTCCCGATCAAAATTCGACATGCCCCTTCCCTGTACACATTCAAAAACCTCCTATTCCAATTCCTGTTCCAAAAACAGTCAGATACCAGCTAACGATTAATATTATATATGTATTGTGTAGCAATCATATAATCATAACACTTGGTAAGAGATAGTACATGCATTTCCTACTATCGACGTAGGAATTTCAATACATACATTTTTTTGTATTTTTTTTTTTATTCAATTATAAGTAACTGTTTATTTTCATATATATATTCAAGTAAAGTTTTTTTTTTTTATGAAATGAACTCATTGTATCTCTTTTTCGTTCTTCATTTCTCAAAGTGTATGTTTATGTTGTTCAACCCTTAAATATAATTTTGTTCATAGTTCAAATGATTCGTTCATAGTTTTAATTGTTTTATTCATAATTTTAAATGCTCTGTACATAGTTTTATCTGTATTGTATATAGCTTGTGCACCTAAGGTTTTCTTTACTTTTTATTTTATTTTATCAATTTTATTTATTGTTTCAACGTTCAGGCCAGTAATATTCTATTATTTTGTACATTATTGTTATTCTGAAGGGACTTAGTCCCAGAATAAAGTTTTTTTTTCTATCTATCTATCTATATTATTACAGTAAGGCTCGAAATCGGTTTTGTACCAAATATAAGCTCCTGTCATGCTCAAATACCATGAATGGGGTACCGTTGGATTCAGAATTTCACGGGGGTTAGCGAATCGTATTCTCCACTTTTGTTTTTCTTTCTAAAATAAATAAAGTCGATACAAACATTTTGCTAGGCTTCAATACCTGAACAGTGGTAGGTCTGTAGATCGATACGGGACAAATTGGATCTAGAAGATTTTGATGCGTACAGCAAGACCCGGATAGTTCCTCCGGAACTATCGGATCCTGCGTTTTTAAGCCCAAAAACGTACTATTTTCGAGATAACGCAAGGCATAGGGTTCGCATCCACACAACCTTACATTAATTGTAGTACTGTCATTGAATACATGTCTCATTTCGTCGACTTGAGGTCTCTATGATCGAGAGAGGAGGAGTTTATATTATTTATCGATGGTGTTTTTGATCGGCAAGCCATATCATCGTCAATTTTTCACCAAATCTCAAGATTGAGCCACCAATTTCGAAGGCTTCCTTCTCCTTCAGGCGGACAAAATAGTCCAATCATCCCGAAAATTCAGGCAAACAAGTTATGAAAGAAAACAAACTTTATTTGCGAATAACTAAAAAATTACACACTTTTCCCTGGTATGCCGATTATATAAAAGATTACTAAATTCCTACAAAAGGAAAAAAAAATCATCGAAATCGGACAATTTTTAGCAAAGATACAGCTTACTGAAATTTGTAAACATGTTGGTTCCAAACAAAAATGAAGATTTAAATTAATTTTTGTTTTCTTTGTCGATTATATTTATCGATAAAGTAACATTTGATTTCTTTATAATTTGATACGTTGCATTTTTTTATTTTCTTATTAATCTGGCATTTGATAACAATATGCTGTGCGAATTTTTCGCAGGGGCCTACTAGTATTATGTAGTTTCTGGAGCCTTAATTAAACTAATTAATTAAGGGGAAAAACGTTGAGCGTGATATCGGTCAAATCACCTCCTTGCACAACCTTTGACCTAGAAACAGTGCTTAACCTAAATAGTACTGAACCCAAGAGCCTTCATGGTTGTAGAGTGGTACAGGTGTTTTTTTTCCTATTATTCACAACCAGAGGGTTAAATTATATATAATGTTAATTAACGGCGTTGATAACCAACAGGTTTTACGCCATTATTATACAACGATTAACCTAACAATAGAATAGGACATTTGTAATAATAATAATTGTACATCGATTAGAAGGGCCGTGGAGGATCGATACAGGAGTCGGCCAGCAGGTGGCAGCACGGCAGCCTTCGTTGTGCCAGTTGTGCCCTAGCTCTCTGAGAGTGAATGTGTCGTTCGCTATTGTCTTGTGCTGCGTTCGGTGTTCAGTGTTGTTTTTATCTTTTGTGATTCCAAAACCAGGTATGTTTTGAGAAGTATTCTATTCGAATTATATCTATGTTGTTCTTAATACAATCAATAAACCAAAACAACTCTGAAATATCCACCACAAAGTTAGTAATTGAGAACATTGCGTAACTAAAGAAAACAACAATACAGTATTGCCATTATTTTTTATCAAACTGATAAAAATATTTGTATTAATTAAATTTGCACCTCATCTGTAATTATGTGGTTTAAATCCCTAACTGTAAACAATCGAGTGTCAGCCTCTTGTTCAACATAAAATTATTATTAGTACAGTACGAATAAACTTTCCATTACAACAAGTCTAACATTTTAAAATATATATCTTTTTATCTCATTCGATCTTTTAGAATTATTTATTTTGATGATAATCCATCAACATTAAAATATTTTTCAACAAAAATCGTTTATGCTTATTATAAGGCTTAAAATATTACAATTTTTGTCATTTTAACTTAAGTTTGATTTATTTTAATAACTTCATGAGATTTATAATGGACTAGTTAAGTCAAAATTAGGTGTAAAATTAGTGCAATGCAGGAACTAATTCTTATACAAATACAAAAAATATTATTCTGATGAATATTTAATTATTTTAGTATTATTTGACCATTTATTAATTATAATTTATTCGTTGAGAAAATATAATAATATTATTTTTAAAAAAATTTAATCATTAAAATTAGTCGTGATAAAATTGCCATTGACACCTGATGATTTCTAATCATTAGGTGTTGTCAATTATATGTTTTGGTTTCTTTAATATTTTAGATATATTCGTGTTTAACTAAAATTTTATATTTTCGTTAATTTAATAATATATAAATTATCAGTATGTTGTTTTGTATCAAAATATTATAAAAATCACAATAGTGATCTCTCTCTCCCTATTCTGATACTTGACGTTTCTGTGCAACATGTGGACACCATGTCACACTTAACTCTTTAGTATTTAGAAATCATTTACAATATTTCGTAAAAGAAACAACAATAAGCTAATGAATCTTTGTGAATATGGTTTTCAAATTTTATAAAACTGATTTTTAATTGTTAACAAAAAAAATTAAAATATAATTTAATTTCAATTATATTTAAACGAAAAATTCGTTTTTACCTATCAAATAAACACGTATGAAGATTAATTCTAGTCTATTTCCATTTTTAATATAAATTTAAGCTAATGAATCTTTGTGAATATAGTTTTCAACTTTTATAAAACTGATTTTTGACTGTTAACAAAAAAATTAAAATATAGTGTAATTTCAATTATATTTAAACGAAAAAATCTCAGATACGCACATATTAAGATTAATTCTGGTCTATTTCCATTTTTAATATAAATTAAGCTAATGAATCTTTGTGAATATACTTTTCAACTTTTATAAAACTGATTTTTAACTGTTAACAAAATATTTTAAAAATATAATGTAAACGAAATATTTGTAAAAAATCTGAGATACGCACATATTAAGATTAATTCTGGTCTATTTACATTTTAAATATAAATTAAGCTAATGAATCTTTGTGAATATAGTTTTCTACTTTTATAAAACTGATTGTTAACAAAAAAATTAAAATATAATTTAATTTCAATTATATTTAAACGAAAAAATCGTTTTTCCTTCTCAAATAAACACGTATGAAGATTAATTCTACTCTATTTCCATTTTTAATATAAATTTAAGCTAATGAATCTTTGTGAATATAGTTTTCAACTTTTATAAAACTGATTTTTAACTGTTAACAAAATATTTTAAAAATATAATGTAAACGAAATATTTGTAAAAAATCTGAGATACGCACATATTAAGATTAATTCTGGTCTATTTACATTTTAAATATAAATTAAGCTAATGAATCTTTGTGAATATAGTTTTCTACTTTTATAAAACTGATTGTTAACAAAAAAATTAAAATATAATTTAATTTCAATTATATTTAAACGAAAAAATCGTTTTTCCTTCTCAAATAAACACGTATGAAGATTAATTCTACTCTATTTCCATTTTTAATATAAATTTAAGCTAATGAATCTTTGTGAATATAGTTTTCAACTTTTATAAAACTGATTTTTAATTGTTAAAAAAAAAAATTAAAATATAATGTAATTTCAATTATATATAGACGAAAAAATCGTTTTTCTTCAAATAAACACGTATGAAGATTAATTCTAGTCTATTTCCATTTTTAATATAAATTTAAGCTAATGAATCTCTGTGAATATAGTTTTCAACTTTTATAAAACTGATTTTTAATTGTTAACAAAAAAAATTAAAATATAATGTAATTTCAATTATATTTAAACGAAAAAATCGTTTTTCTTCTCAAATAAACACGTATGAAGATTAATTCTAGTCTATTTCCATTTTTAATATAAATTTAAACTAATGAATCTTTGTGAATATAGTTTTCAACTTTTATAAAACTGATTTTTAATTGTTAACAAAATATTTTAAAAATATAATGTAAACGAAATATTTGTAAAAAATCTGAGATACGCACATATTAAGATTAATTCTGGTCTATTTACATTTTAAATATAAATTAAGCTAATGAATCTTTGTGAATATAGTTTTCAACTTTTATAAAACTGATTTTTAACTGTTAACAAAATATTTTAAAAATATAATGTAAACGAAATATTTGTAAAAAATCTGAGATACGCACATATTAAGATTAATTCTGGTCTATTTACATTTTAAATATAAATTAAGCTAATGAATCTTTGTGAATATAGTTTTCAACTTTTATAAAACTGATTTGTTAACAAAAAAAATTAAAATATAATGTAATTTCAATTATATTTAAGAAAAAATCGTTTTTCCTCAAATAAACACATATGAAGATTAATTCTAGTCTATTTCCATTTTTAATATAAATTTAAGCTAATGAATCTTTGTGAATATAGTTTTCAACTTTTATAAAACTGATTTTTAACTGTTAACAAAATATTTTTAAAATATAGTGTAGTTTCAATTATATTTAAAAGAAAAATCGTTTTTACCTCTCAAATAAACACGTATGAAGATTAATTCTACTCTATTTCCATTTTTAATATAAATTTAAGCTAATGAATCTTTGTGAATATAGTTTTCAACTTTTATAAAACTGATTTTTAACTGTTAACAAAATATTTTAAAAATATAATGTAAACGAAATATTTGTAAAAAATCTGAGATACGCACATATTAAGATTAATTCTGGTCTATTTACATTTTAAATATAAATTTAAGCTAATGAATCTCTGTGAATATAGTTTTCAACTTTTATAAAACTGATTTTTAACTGTTAACAAAATATTTTAAAAATATAATGTAAACGAAATATTTAAACGAAAAAATCGTTTTTCGTTCAAATAAACACATATGAAGATTAATTCTAGACTATTTCCATTTTAAATATAAATTTAAGCTAATGAATCTCTGTGAATATAGTTTTCAACTTTTATAAAACTGATTTTTAATTGTTTACAAATATTTTTAAAATATAGTAAAATTTAAACGAAAAAATCGTTTTTCGTTATCAAATAAACACATGAAGATTAATTCTAGTCTTTTTCCATTTTTATTATAAATTAAGATAATAAATTATCAATGATTAATTTTGATTAAAAAAAATTAAGAATATTAAGAAGTTTTTATGAAAATCTTAAAATATTTTTAAAATATTAAACAAAATAAAAAACAAAGATTGTTTTGAGAAAATTTTAGGGAAAAACATTACAAAAACATATGTATATACATTTTTTTAAATAATTATAAATAATTTTCTATATTATCATATATTATCTAAGCAGAGATTTTTACAAGATTTTATTTCTATTAACTTCGAAAGTTGATAAAGTATATTTTTGTTAAAAAATAAATTTTTACATCCATATTTATTCATTTATAAAATATTCGTTGTTCATTCTATGTTTTTGTTTAAATCAAATCCTCTGAATTTTTAAGGTATTTTGGTTGTTATATTTTATTTGAATTTGATTTTGATTTAAATTGAGTTAAATTTATAGTTGTTTGATTGCTCCAGGGGTGTTGAGGGGAGTCTCTGTTTAGGGTATATCTTGACATTTGTTTGAAAGCATGGAGAATAAAACGCGAACCCATCGGGATTCAGTTGGAAGAAAAGGTGTTCCTTTAAAACCTATCCTTCACAGATGACCAGATCATCATTCCACAGGACGCAGAAGATGCTGGGTATGTCAAGAAAATTAAATGAGGAATATCAGCAGTGGGGACTAGTTACTAATACAGAGAAAACGGGACAAATGATATTCAATAATGAGGATATAGAACTGAATCCAGGAGGGGTTCTAAAAAGAATTAAACATTTTAAATATCTTGGTTCCATAATTGAAATAGATGATGCATGTGCATGTGATGTGGAAATAAAAAGAAAATTTTTAGATGGCAAAAAGACCATATCAATGCTCAACTCGGTATTATGGAAGCGGGACATTATCCCCAAAACAAAAAAAAAAACATCTACAATAGTATAATACTGAGCATTATGACATATCGGTCAGAAACTTGGACCATAAAAAGCAACCTGAGGAAGAAACTTCTAGCCACCGAAATGGACTACTGGAGACGAGCGTTGGGAATATCCAGAATGGATAAAATTAGAAATACAACCATCGGAGAAAAGATGGAGGCTAAAAGAACCATTTATAGAGATAGAGATAAAACGCCTGAACTGGTATGGATATTTGAAAATAATGCCGGAAGGAAGACTACCCAAAGAAGTCCACTTATGGGAAACTCGAGAAAGAATACGAGGAAGACCTGGGATAACGAAGTGGAGGAATCCATGATGGGTCATGGTCTACGGGAAGAATAGACCTTAGATAGGATATTGTGGAAAGAAGCCATCCAAGGTTTAGGTTAAGGAAACCCACTATTAGTGGAAACACCCAATAGAAAAAAAAAATATTTTTTTGTTAACCTCTCGCACGAACACAATGCTTTCCTCTCTAAATATATATATATATATATATATATATATATATATATATATATATAAATTTGTTTTAAAAAATTCTAATTACAAAGAAGTAGCTATTATGTCAAAAGTTTTAGTTAAAATCTTAAAAAATACAATTTCTTCGTTTTAGTTTTTTTTTTTTTCCAAAACGTTACACGTATTTAATCTAATACTTTTTTCTTTATTTTAAACAATAGTTTGTTGACAATGTTCGCAAAACAAAACCCAAGTATTTTTAAAATTCGTATTTTTTTTTTGCCTGTAATTAAAATATAGATTTATTATAAATAATTAAAAAATGTGCTCAATAAAGCACAGACCGGTTTTGATATGGCATCTCCAAAAATTTTCGAATATAACAGCATAAAGTTTTTGACAAAAAAGTTCTGTCTGTTTTAGATAACTATGTATATGTAAAAATAGAGGTAAAATGAAAAAAAACATTTTTTAAATGGATTTTATTTTATAAATTACTGAAGGCAGTTAGTCGACTATTCTACAAATCATGGGTGATAAATATTCAGGACGCTGTCTAAAGTGTTTATTAGTGCCGACGTTTCAACCCAAATATGTGGGTCATTAGGGCTGAAAATTTTTAAATACAATCAGAGATATAATATTGTACGACCGACAATGGTTAATAATAAAAAAATATAGTGATTGATAGTACATGAAGCTTAACTAATATTACAATACACAATATTACAAATGAAATATGTAAAAAGTTATACAAACTAAAAATAATGTATATAATTAGTACCTTAACAGAAATCTTTAAGGATGTATCCAATATAAATGTTAATTATTATAAAGTTTATGCAGCATTTTAAATTAAATAACTGAAGAATACAGCGAAAATAAATCCTGTCTGTATAAATTAAATCTGTGTAGGGAACTTACGATAGTGGAAAACTCTCGATTATTCCCATCCCTACGTTTTAAGATGGAAAAGATACGACGGAAGATATTAGATACATGGTTTTTCCAGAAAAGCGTTTCATTAAATGCTGTTCCAAGGTTTTTGATGGAAGGATAAAATTTGATGGTATTATCACGTAGGAATATTATGAACAGTTTTAAGGAGGTGATTGGAGCCTATTAAGATTGCCTTCGTCTTTCCCGCATTCAACTTTAACTTGTTAGCTCTCGCCCAGTCGCAAATCAAAGCAATTATAAAAATTTGTAATATTTTCTCTTACTAACCGTGGTTCGAGCACTGAAGGCATTCAAATACTATCACATTTGGTAAGTGAAAGGGTCGGTGGGGGGGAATTTCCCAGTTGTCCTTTTTCAGATAACAAAAGGTAGTTAAACATAGTCAGAGGGAGGAGGGAGGTAACATTTATGTTTGTAGAATGTAAATAATTTGCTGACTAAATATTCAAGATTTACGTTGTTTCTTATGGTTAGAGAATTGTGACTATATGCTAGTAATGAAATTAACATAAGCAAAATGATGACCCATAGGTTTGACTTGAAACGTCGGCACGAATAAAAACTTATTAATGACTGCGTTCTGAATATTTATCACCCAGTATTTTATTTTACTTTATTAAGAAAAAAAAAATGATACTTTTAAAACTTGGTTTATGGGCTGTGTATACACGCACATATACAGAGTCTCTCAATTCTTAACGGACATATTCTAGAGGGTGATTCAAGACATAATTTCCATTCGATGCATGAATCAATTACGAACAAAAAGGAATTTGGACTGATTTTTGTGTTGTTTTGGTCACGGTTTTTATTGAATTAGAAGAAATTGCTCAAAAACTGTGCATGATAATAAAATTCTAAGTACACCACAGTAAAGTAGACAAAATTTTCTTTGAGAAATCAGTGAATAAATTTACTAAGGTCGCTGATAAAAGGACTTTCAGTAGGTCTGATATAGCAAAACCTGCCATTATGCCGAATTATTTCACGAGTTGGGATTACAGAGATATGCTGCTCGGGTATGGATATTTAAATTAAGTATAAAGAAACTGAATATAAAAAAAAAAAAAGAATGGAATACATCAATCGATTTAACGTAGCACCAATAGTCAACGATTTTTGTTGAGTTTAGAAGCTTACATTCCTCGATGATTAAAAAATATATGAAAAACAAAATAGGTATAGAAATACCTACCTATTAAATTGTTGCAATCCAAAACACGAAAAAAGATCGATAGTAAACTAAATATTTGTATGTAAAGTATAAAATATATCTGTCCTTCCCGTCCACCAACCTATTATCAGCCACAGGCGGATAAACGAGGGGCTTTCGGACTGAAGCCTCCCTCAAAACGGTAAAATATAACCATATTTTATAGAAAAAAAAATATTAAAAACTATCTCTTAAAGTATTATTGTTCGTGTAATTACATTTAATAGGACTTCAAGAATCACTTAAACACCATTTCATATAGGTAGTTAGTTTCTTTCTTTTTTTCCAATGTAATTATCGTTATTTTTATGAGAAAAAAACTTTCGTGCTGAAGCCCCCCCCCCAAATTAAATGCTGGATCCGCTAGTGTTTCTATCCCATCGACATTTTCCATATTCTGGTAAATTCTTAACCTTAAACTACTATAAATTGGACATTTAAATAATATATGATAAAGTGTTTCTTTTTCTTTATTGTTGCACATTTACAACTTGTTTTGATTAATATCACTTAGTTTAAAATATAATAAAACTGTAATTGCATCCTTGTAGATTTTATGTGAAAAAATTATTAAAATATATTAGGTAAATGTTACATTTTTTTTCCATCGGCTCAATGGAAGATGTAAATGTACTTCTAAGAAAGTGATTTGAAATTAAATTAAATTAGTTTTATATCATGAAGGCTTCTTCTTGTTCGATTTTATTTCAGTTTTATATATTGTCAAGGATAGCTTTAAGCACACCTTCATCTATTCACTTTCTTAATGTGGCGTTTCCATTATACAATAACAAGTTTTATTATCAAACATTTAACTTTTACATTATTATATTATCACTATATCTTGTATATCAATGTTGGGTGGAAATGTGAAGGCGTGTTATTAAAATTATTCCTTTAAGTATATAAAATTTTAAAATAATTTGTGTCAAAGGGAGGATACGAACTATCGATAGTCACTTAGAATATCGATAGGGCTATAAATAGTTTTATACCATCGATATATCAATAGTAATATCGACTATCGCCCATTCCTATCCTTAATTATTCCCCACTTTGACTATTGCTGTACGGTATATGGGGGCGTCTCTGTGGATCTCGAGGCGAAATCAAAACGTTTGATAAATTGCTTTGTACGATTCATCTTTGGGATCCCAAGCGACGCCTCTGTTTCCCGTTTTTATGCAGAGTTGAAATGGCTTTATCCTTCTACCGTCGTATTTCCTGGCATCCTTCCTCTTTCAAGTCATCCAATCCCACCGTCCTTCATACATCTCCGAGCTCCTTCAATTCAAATCCTCTGTTCGTTCCGCAATACTCGTTCCCGGTCTTCAGATTTAAACACAATACCCGCTGTGCCAGACCCCCTTAACGTGCACCCTCCCCCCGACATAACTATAAATTGCATATCGTTGTGTTCCTTGTAACTATTTATTATAAAAAAAGCCAATGTTCCCACAAAAAAAAGTGAACGCACTGCCCCAAAATGGCGTCCAAACATGGCGGATTGACGACTTTGACTTTAGTTAGTTTTTTGGTCACTGAGAATCAGCATTTGGCTTAATTTCCTCATAGTTGGTCTTTTATTAAAGCTGAATTGTCATAGAATAATAAGACATGAAGAAATAACAAAAAATCATTTTTACAATTGAGGTCTTCTTAAAAGACCTAGGTATAGAATAAAGGAGTATTATATAAAGGATTATTATTTTTAAAAAAATAATAATACATTTTTTTTAATTAAAATTTTTTTTTTACAATTAAATTATTGCATTAATTTTTGTTCGTTAATAAAACCAATATAATGTACCAAAAATGTTATTATATCACTATAACCAAGCCATTTATGTGTACTGAATGGTGTGGTAGAGACCTGTAGGCACCCACGCCAGTACCGCTTTTCTGCCGCATATGTGCATTTTCTACGGAACTGCTTAAACATTTGTAAAAAATAATCAGCGTTTTAGAAAGAGAAATATATTCTCCAGATGTTTTATTTCAGCACATTTTGCGTTATTGTAGGCCGTTTAATTACAAACGACGCTTGATTTGTAACTTGAAAATTTTTTAATTAAAAATATTGACTTTACTGTTGTTTTTTATAGCCTAAGCCAATTATTTTTTAATATTTCTTCATGTCTTATTATTCTATGACTATTCAGCTTTAATAAAAGACCAACTATGAGGAAATTAAGCCAAATGCTGATTCTCAGTGACCAAAAAACTAACTAAAGTGCGCCATTTTGGGGCACTGCGTTCCCTTTTTTTTGTGGGAACATTGGCTTTTTTTATAATAAATAGTTACAAGGAACACAACGATATGCAATTTATAGGGATGTGGGGGGGGGATGCACGGTAAGGGGGTCTGGCCCACAGACTACAAGGGACACCGAACCGCTGCTTTCGACAGATCGTTCATTATCCGATCGGCGGATATACGGGAAAGGGAGGAGGTTTTCGGGCTGAAGCCCCCCCCCCCCAAAATGGTAAAATATATTCGTGTCTTAAAAAAAAAACAATTATCTCAAAAAAGTATTATTGTTCGTCAATTACATTTAATAGGGCTTTAACAATCACTTAAACACCATTTATTATAGGTAGTTAGTTTATTTCTTTTTCTTCCAAAGTAATTACCGTTATATATATATATATATATATATATAGAAAAAAAAAAAGTCTTCGTCCAGAAGCTTCCCCCAAAATTAATTCATAAATCCGCTGTTGTCCGATTCTCATCCCTATGGAACTCCATCCCTTCCCAGATTCGTCAATCCAATATCCTTCCTATCTTTATATCCCGTCTGTTAAATCATTTCTTATGCATCCAGTCCTCATAAAATTGTAAATATATACTAATGTAAATATGTTCATAAATTATTAGATCGTTCTTTATTATTTTTTTCAATTCTTTTTTATTAACTGATTAAAATTATAAAGCGACTTATACATATATATTTTTTATAAAACTTAATTGCAAAATGTGCATCAATAAAGAAAAGTAAACACTTTATAATATATTATTTAAATGCCCAATTTATAGTAGTTTAAGGTTAAGAATTTGCCAGGGTATTGAAAATCTTGATGGGATAGAAATATTTAAGCCAACTAGCGCAGAAGACATGAGAAAATTATATTTTTTTATCTTAATTATATCAAATTATGGAGAATTGGTAGGATAATCTTGAATATTGTCCTCCGCCCTATTATGGCAACAATTCCATATTGTACGTCTGTATGTAATCAGGCCGGGTATTTTTCTTGTCTTTTCTCTTAGGTATAGTGGTAATATTTTAATTTAATTTTAAAGCATAGTTCAATATTAATATTTTTTTAAAAATTTGTATTTATTGTTGTATGTGTATTTATTTATGTATATTATTGACAATTTTATATTTTATATTAATTTGCTAATTGGAACTATTTTAACTGTCAGACCTTTACCGAATATAATTTTTAATTTTTAATTTATGGTTAAGAGTGTTGTAACGTCTGTTATATAGTATAGAAAGCAATTTATATTTCCATAAGGATAATAATGTTTGTTATTTTGTGAGATACTCCATTTGTATAGGGTTCTTCCCTTAAAACAAATAAAGATATATATATATATATATATATATATATATATATATATATATATATATATATATATAATGAAGAGAAGAATAGATGGGATGATCAGTCAGAAAAGAAGGCAAAATAAATGATAATATTTATTTTTACATATGCCGACGTTTCGACCTGAAGTTCAGGCCTTCATCAGGGCTAAGAAAATAACCAGATAACAAGGTATGAGAAACATAAGTAGTGATGGTAAAAAAATAAAATAAATAAAATTAAATAAATAAATAAAAAATAAAATAAATAAATAAATAAAAAATTATAAAAAAAAATAAATAAATATACAATAAATTGAAATTGTTAGAATAATGACTAAGAACTAAGAGATAAATAATAATAACCGTCACAAAGTGTGGAATGATGAAGTAGGCATAATCAAAAAGGATGACATAAGTGTTAAAATGGGAATTTTTGAATACAATGTAAAACATAAAAAAGAAATATGGAGTTATATAAGAAATGAAAATATATAGTAAAATTAAGACATTGAGAATGGAGTAGTTAGATAGAAAATTGAGACATTGTAAAGTCTATCAAGATGTACAGACAATGTATAATATAATAAAGAGTTAAAAACAGAGAAAAGGAATGAAAGGAAGGAGGGAAGAAATTGAGAAAGCTGAAATAAGAAAGAAATAAAAGAAGTACTACCTGTCTCCTTAAGTAATATTAATATTTATAATATTAGTATCCTTAAGTAATAAATATTATCATTTATTTTTGCCTTCTTTTCTGACTGACCACCCCAACTATTCTTCTCTTCATTATCCACAACGACAGTCAACCATTTACCGATTATATATACATATATATATATATATATATATATATATATATATATATATATGTGTTTAATTATTCTGTATTTTTGTTTATGCATCTCCTTTGCTTCTTAGCCCACATTTCATCATTTTCAAGGGACTCATCCCAGAATAAATAAAGTATTATTATTATTTTCGAATTTCACACTTTGTTGACTTTTGCCAGAAATATTCACCTACCCGGACTCAATAACAGGAATCAAGGGCTCAAAATTTAAACTATGTTTAAGAACTACTTGACGATGTTCGCTGTGCCTAAGAGAACTGCTCTTTGCCCTTCTTCCAATACTTTCTCTGGCAGTTTCGAATTTTCGACAGAGCGAATGGTATCTTCTGGGATGAGGCTATTGCTGGAAATTACAATTGGATATACCTGGACTTAATTCAGTTTGTAAAGTTGCCGAAGCTCTTGGCACAAGTCTTCATATTTCCCAATCTTTTCAGGAATAGTCTTTCCGGTATTATCATCGGTTGGGACCGCTATATCTATAACATACCCACTTTGTGTCTTCCGATCAATCACTAGCGGATCCAGAATTTAATTTTGGGGGGGGGCTTCAGCCCGAAACCTTTTTTTTTTCATAAAAATAACGATATTTACTTTGGAAAAACAGAAAGAAACTAACTACCTGTATGAAATGGTGTTTAAGTGATTCCTTAAGTGATTTTAAATGTAATTACACGAACAATGATACTTTAAGAGGTATTTTAAAAAAAAAACTTTCCATAAAACATGGTTATATTTTTCCATTTTGGGGAGGGCTTCAGCCCGAAAGCCCTCCCCCCCCCCTAGATCCGCCCGTGCGATCAATTAATACAATGACCGGTTTGTTATTTACTACCCTGTGGTCTGTAATTATAGATCGATCCCAATATATTATTTAATTTTATTTTGACAACACCTGTTTGGGCTCATATCGATAATAAGGAACCTCGTCTGTTGTCATGATATTTAATGAGGCCATGTCTTAGTGAACAATCATAGCCAGGTTATTGTGTCTCATCAGGTATTCTTTACCTGCCAACGCTTGACATCCCGACGAAATATGCTGGATTGACTCTATTTCATTTTTACATAAGCGACATCGGTCACTTAAATTTTCTCCACATACATATTTTTTGTAAGTATAGGTGGATACTGCCTGGTTTTGTATTGCCAAAATAAACCCTTCAGTTTCGGGAAATAGGTATCCTTTCTTCAGCCATTTATTAGAGGCCTCCCAGTTAACTCCCGATAAAGCATTGTAAAAACGACCATGTAGTGCTTTACTCTTTAAAGTTTCGACTAGATTTTCTTCGGTGGGGACTTCTTTATGTTTATTTGAGACTAACATTAAAGCTCTGTAGGCATTATCCAGCGATTTTAATTATTATTAAAGTAAATTAAGGAATAATGACTCACAATATTACTCAATTCTTCTTCGGTGCATACTATTTATTTTCAAGTTAATTTATTATTAGCCATATTTACACCAATTTAAAAAAAAATTATTGTCACTTAATGACTACTCATCACAATGACGACGTTGCGTCGAGCATTTTCAAGTCTAAAAAAAATTTTTCATTTACAATCATATATTAACTTTAACATATTTCAAATTATAAAGATTCTTATTATGTACCTAAAATACCCATCATGTACCTGCCCTTTTCACTCATGCAAATTGCAAGCGTCTACTCACAATAAAATTCCTTATTATTGTCATGTTCACCTTTAATTATTTAACAACATTATTATTACTCAATTATTTACTATTAAATGATTCAAATAAGTTAAAATTACCTTGTTTCTGAGTCATCCACATGTCATCCATCTCATATCTATTCAGTGACTGGTTATTCTTATAGTAGTAGGGAAAGACTATTTATTATGAACATATATAATGCTGTTCCTCAATATTATATGTGGATCTATTTTAAGTAATATTAGCTGATTTATTTCAAATTTTGATTTTTTCAATTGAACTAGCGTAAAAAGTATTCATATTATCCACGTCTGTATGATTATTTACTGAGTTTTTTAAGTTTTTAGTTATGTATATTGCTTCCTTAATTCTACGTTTATTCTTATTTCTTTCATTATGTAGGATTTTGGCGTTTTTGAAATCAAATTCATGTTTAGTTTGCATATTATGTTGAGAGAGTCCAGTAGCTAATTTGATTTTTGTGTTTTTTGAATTACAATTTTGTTTATGCTGTTTAAGCCTTTTTTTCAAACCATTGGGATGTCTGTCCAAAATATGATTTGTTATTGCAATTTTTACAATTTATTTTATAAATAATATTCGTTAGTTTATCGATAGGTACTTTATCTTTAGTTTTCGAATAAATTGTATCTAATTTATTAATTGGTTTGCTTGCAAATTTAATTTCATTTACATCGTATTGTTTAAATGTTCTTTTAATGACATTGTTACTAAAACGAATGCCATCGATGAGCTGAGCGCTTAGTTTAGGAGCCTTCCTATCTTCGTGGTTAGGATTTGAAAGTTTTATCGCAAGGTCCTCTCAACGTTAGATTTCTCCATTTGAAACCACTTGATGAAATTCGCATGAAGGTCAAATATCTTTATATTGTTCAGTCTTGAAATTATAATGCAGCATAGCTTCCATTATCTCGATTATGTAATATCCATCTATTTATCTATCACAACCGTCAAAAATTAGGTAATGCTCGAATAATAATGTATAAAATGTTTTTCTATTTCAATAAAAAAATCTAATCTTTGAACGATCGTCTTTCCCCAGAATACAAATGGTGAGGGGGCAATAATATCGTTTCATCCCCCCCCCAACAATTTGAGGTAAGAAAAAATTAAAATCAAGAATAAATAAGCTACACGAATAAACAAAATGTGTACAATAAAATGTATTAAGAAACGTCGACTAGCTAAGCTAGGACCTAATAGTAGGTATGTAAATATTTTATTGATAACTAAATATTACTTTTATTTAAATCGTCATTTATATTCAAAGATAATATATCAACATATCCTAGGATTTTATGATTTGGTCATTCCTCAATTTTCAAGAAATATTCTTATCACATTTTCCACGGTCAACTAGCGGAATTATAAAAAATATTATATGAAATATATAGTAAGGGAGAGTAGTGCGATCGTGAAAATTTTCGATTCTGAGTTCTCTACGGAACTACGTGTTTTGAGGTCTCCTGAGTCCTATAGCCCTGGAGCCAGGGCCCAAAAATCGACCTGATCGCAGTCGAAGGTTTGATTGTAAATTACGAAAGTGTGTGTTGTTCTGAGTAAAAAGAAACCTCGTCTGACGTTCTAGAGCCGCTGCTTTCAAAAATGGCGGCTGATTTAAAGAATATTAGGCCAATAAACAGGGAATCCATTGCGAAAAATTTGAGAAAAGTTTTTATTTTTTTAACTTGTACATATGGATTTAGACATGTAAATAACAAAATTACTAACCACCAAGGGAAAAGTTTTTACAGCCAAAAAAGGCAAATTTTTTCGATTTTTTTATTTTTGTTTTTTTCACATACAGCTCCTAAACCATGCATCGTAGCGAAAAATGAACTTTTTAATGAATTAAAGAACGTTAAATTGTGCGTCGAACGAGTACATATACTTAATAATTTGGCTGCATGGTGAGGAGCGCTGATTTTTAACAAAGTTGTCAAAAACTTAGGCAAATTAATATAAATGGCCATGTAACTTGGAAATGAGTTCCCTTAGAGAAAAAACCCGTAAAATCAAAGTTGTAGAGCATCAAATCATGCGTTCAATTTTATTTTAGGTCAATTATATATCTTGAATCGGGATTCGTTATTTCTTCATTAAATTCGGTATCTTTCGTCTAATCGTTTCTCAAAATCCTTTGCTGTTGAGAAGTGGAAAAGAGGCTTATACTGCATGTAACAGACTCTAAACAAAGTTGAATAGAATCCCATACTGTTAAAATATTGAAAATCTCGTATTTTAATCCTTGGTAACCCTTCATTACCAATTTCTAACCATTGGGAGAATACCGAATTTGTTCGGAGTAAGTAACCTACAGAGCTTAAAATAGTTGGTACTTCTGGAAGCAAAATTTTACGTTCTACAACTTTGATTCTACAGGTTTTTCGTCTTAATGAACTGATTTCAAAGTTAGAGGGCCATTTATACTAATTTGTCTTAGTTTTGGACAAATTAGGTAAATCTCAGCGTTCGTTAACGGTGGTTTTATAGCTTACCACGTAATCAAATTATGAGGTTTATGCAGTCGGCGCACAATCTAACGTTTATGAATTTATTAATGAGAACATTTTTCGCTGTGATGCGAAGGAGTCATAGCTGAAAAAAAAAGAAATAGATTGAAAAAATCTGACTTTTTTGGCTGTAAAAACTTTTCTCTTAGTGGCCTGCGTTAGCTATTTTCTTTTTTACATGTCTAAACCCTTATATACCATTTAAAAAAATAAAAACTTTTCTCACTTTTTTCGCAATGGATTTCCTGTTTCGTTCCTCAAATTATAAACCTAATATTCTTTAAATCAGTCGCCATTTTTAGGCCCTGGCTCCAGGGCTAAGACCTACTGACTTGTCAATTGCTTCGTACAATTCTTACTGCCTGATCGAATCGTCTTCACCAGAATAAACTTCTACCCTTATAGAATATACTAATAAATACTAATATACTAATAATAAACCTCTACCCTTATAGAATATAAACAATTTTTTTACAATTGAATTATCGCATCAATATTTGTATAACTATTCTATCTATAAGTACTGAATGATGTTAGCCCTGGAGCCAGGGCCAGCCAAAAAAGTCAGATTTTTTCGATATTTTTTGGGTTTTTCATCTATAACTCCTAAACGATGCATCAAAGCGAAACATGTATTTATTAATAAATTAAAGAACGTTAAATTTTGCGTCTAACGAGTACATAAACTTTATAGTTTGGTTAACTATTAAGGTATAAACCCACGGTCAACCAACGCTGATTTTTACCAAATTTGTCCAAAACTGACACAAATTACTATAAACGGCCGTATAACTTGGAAATGAGTTTCCTAAGAGGAAAAACCCATAGAATCAAAGTTGTAGAGCAGCAAATTTTACGTCTGCTGAGTACTAACATTTTCATTGAAGGTCAATTATGTATCTCGAATCGGGATTCGTTATTCCTTTATGAAATACGGTGTCTTTCAACACATCGTTTATCAAAATTCTTTACTGCTGAGAGGTGGAAAAGAGGCTTATACAGCATGTAACAGTCTCTAAACAAAAATAAGTAAGTAGAATAGACATCCACAATGTTAAAATATTGAAAATCACGTTTACATTCATTTTCAATTTCCAACCTTCGAAACATTACCGATTTCGTTCGGAGTAAGTCAACTACATAAAATTAATTGGTACTCATTAGACGCAAAATTTGATGCTCTATAACTTTGATTCTATGGGTTTTTCCTCTTAGAGAACTCATTTCCAAGTTACAGGCCCATTTATAGTAATTTGTGTAAGTTTTTGACAGATTTGGTAAAAATCAGCGTTGGTTGACTGTAGTTTTATACCTTAACAGGTAACCAAACTATAAAGTTTATGTACTCGTTCGACGCAAAATTTAACGTTCTATAATTTATTAAAGAATACATTTTTCGCTTTGATGCATCGTTTAGGAGTTATAGATGAAAAACCCAAAAAATGTCGAAAAAATCTGACATTTTTGGCTGTATAAAGTTTTCCTTTGGTGGCCCGCTTTAGCTATTTTGTTTTTTACATGTCTAAACCCATATATACAAGTTAAAAAAATAATAACTTTTCTCACTTTTTTCGCAATGGATTTTCCGTTTCGATCCTCAAATTACTGGCCTAATATTCTTTAAATCAGCCGCCATTTTTGAAAGCAGCGGCTGGAACGGCAGACAAGGTTTGTTTTACTCAGAATAACACACACTTTCGTAATTTACAATCAAACCTTCGCCTGCTATGAGATCGATTTTTAAGCCCTGGTTCCAGGGCTAAGACCTACTGACTTGCCAATTGCTTCGTACAATTCTTACTGCCTGATCGAATCGTCTTCACCACAATAAACTTCTACCCTTATAGAATATACTAATAAATACTAATATACTAATAATAAACCTCTACCCTTATAGAATATAAACAATTTTTTTACAATTGAATTATCGCATCAATATTTTTATAACTATTCTATCTATAAGTACTGAATGATGTGGCAGTGGGTTATAGACGCCTACACCAGTACCACTTTTCGATTTTTCTATTATTTTTAATTGTGGGTGGATGGTTGACTGTCGTCAATAATGAAGAGAAGGATGGTTGGGAAGATCAGTCATAATGAAACTGGCAAAAATAAATAATAATATTTATTTTAACATTTGCCGACGTTTTGACCTGAAGTTCAGACTTTCATAAGGGCTAACATATTTTTTGAACTTTATTATAATTCTAAGGCTTCTTCAATCCCAGAATAAAAATTATTTTTCATTCATTCATACATTTATTCATTCATACGTTCATAAGTATATTTATTTATTTTTTGGGCTCTTCAACCACTTGGGTCATTTTCGCCCTATATTACAATTTGATGAATTACTACACACATAACTCAACTATAGCTAAGAAATACAATTTAAAGTTTGAAAAGTTAAGGATAATTACAAATGATTATGATAGTACAATTGAACTAAAATTATAAAAATTGAAACTTAAAGATTTAATAGAAGAAAAGATAACAGAGACAATAAAGATAAAGATTAATGATATTAAGAATAAAAGCTGAAAAATACATTTTTAAATAACAAAAATTAATACTAATAGAGGCGAATTTAAAGAATACAGTTTAAACATTAGAAAGTACAAGAACCATTAAAATTAAACATTAAAGATTAGAAAAAGATAAGTTAACAGTTAACAAGGACATTTAAATAAGAGGTTAATGATTTCAGGAATATAATCTAAAAATACAGTTTAAAAAACAAAATTAATATTAAAAGAAGAAAAGTTAGGAAGTACAATTTAAATATTAGAAATTACAAGAAGAAAAATTTAAAAACCATTATAGTTAAAAATTATGTTTAAAAGAAAAAAAATGAACAGGTATATTTACAATTTAAAGAGGAACTTACAAACTTAAAAAACTTAACATTTACAATTACAAGGTGTGATTAAATTTTGTTAAATATTTTGATTCCCTTAAGGAACAATATTAAGTTTTTAATAGCATTAGGGTCCTTTTGGAGTGATTCTTCAAAGCTATTTCTGAGAAGATGTTGATCCCCAGAAGATTGGAATGCATAACATTCGGTTAAGATATGACCTCACTGTAAGAGGTACCCCGCAGGAAAGACATTGAGTGGGAGAGTCTTTCCTCATTAAGTACTCGTGAGTAAGCCTAGTGTGTCCGATCCTTAGCCGGGTCAGTACCACTTCTTCCCTGGTCAGCAGGATATTTGGATCGACTCTCCGGACGTATGGCTCCACAACCCTTAGCTTATTGTCTCTAGTGGCAGACCAAGTTATTTGCCACGCCAACAATGATTTTTCATTGATTAAAGAGACAACTTCAGAAGGTTGAGTGGTGATGATAGGCTGACCCTCTTTGATAGCTCTCTTGGCCATACAATCTGCCATCTCATTGCCTTTGATCCCGACATGACTTGGTAACCATAAAAATTTAACCATACATCCAGCCATTTCCAATGTTTTAAGTTTAGTTAGAGTATCGACAACTAACCAGTTTTGAGAAAATGGGTCCTGTATCGATATAAGGGCAGATTTGGAATCTGAACAAATCACGACGCGGCTGGCTAGTTTAGCGTCAATGAATTTTACGGCGCGGTTTAGAGCAGATAGCTCAGCGGTGTAGATACTACAAATGTGAGGAAGGGATAACTTTATATGATTTTTTCCCATCACCATAGCAGCGGCTACTCCTGCTTTGCGTTTAGACCCGGCGGTATAAATAAATGTCCATAAGTATATAAGTATATTCATTCATACGTTTTTCAATGAACCTAATATAAGTTACTATTATTTATACTCACCAACTTATTGTTATTATTATTATATATTATACTATTATATTATTATATTATTATTCTTATTTTTTATTTTCGCAGAGCTATGACGGACGTGGCGCTGCCGCGGGGATCGGTGGGGCTGAGGGAGGGCTGCAGGTCGCCGGTGGGCCGCTACTCCGGCCTGGGCCTGCCCGAGCTCAAGCACTCCAAGTCGGACGACCTCGTCCTCCAGTCCGCCCCCACCGGTCCTCCGGAGATCCAGCACGGCATATCCGAGGCCTCCCTCCAGATCCAGAGGGAGGCCTGCGTCGTCTTCGAGGACGACCTCGGGGGGGTGCCCCAGTACTACTCCGACTCGGAGACCCTCCGCCCCCCCGACAGGCCGCCCCTCAAGATCACGGGGGACTTCGCGGCCGACGGCGGGTCCAAGAGGGCGTCCCAGGTCATATCCATCTATGACAGGGTAGATCCTGAGGACTCCATTAAGGACATCATCTCCGAGAACGACTTCTACCGGTGAGTACACCATTTATTGTTATCTTTATAAAGTGTAGTTTGGAACGAACATATTTAATAATTGAACATTTAATAGTTGACCATTGCATTACAAAGGAAGGAGATGATCCAGGGTTGCGGTCATAAATGGACTAAATAGTGGCAAAACTATTTAGATAGATAGATAGATAGTTTATTGGCTAATATGTACATCTTTTAGCCATGGAGTTTGGCCCATTTGGTGTTAGTAGTTGTTAGTATTGAATGGCACTGAAAGCATGAATAAATAAAGATATAAATACGTATACATAGGTAGATTCCTATTGCTGGCAAAACTATTTTATTGAAAGCCAACGTTTCGACCCGACTTTGCAGGTCTTCTGAAGTGAAACTCCTAGCTGAACACACCTCTCTGAAGAAGACCTGCAAAGTCGGGTCGAAACGTTGGCTTTTAATAAAATAGTTTTGCCACTATTTAGACTATTTATGACCGCCACCCCAGACCATCTCCTTCCTTTAAATAAAAAATACATTAAATTCTTCTTAAAAATAAACTCTGTTTCTGTAGAAAGAAAAAAAAAAACAGAAAGCCGAATCTGATAGTAAAAATTGTCTGAGTTATAATTTAATAATTTTTGTTTGTTTTGTTCTCCCCTTATTTGCCTTTTAAGTTACACGTTTTTTTTCTCGGTACGGGTGTGAGGGCGAGGGAATTATGTCGAATTAAAATTCCCATCGGGTACCGGGACTTGAATTCCTAATATTTTTCATCTAACTGCTGAACAACGCACGGTGCAGTTCCCACTTCTCTCTTGCAACTTTATAACCAAAGTAGGGGCTAGAAAAATAATTACGAGTTCAAATCCCGGTGGGACTTTTAACTCGGTATAAATACACACTTTAAGATCTCCCGAGTCCCATCTTTTATTGTCAAGAGTTATGAAAAAGAGATAAATATAACATTTGAAAGAATTTGATAATCGAATAAAGGAGAAAGAAAGAAAAATGCTAATCCAGGTCGACAATGAATCCTCGAAAATAATGCTCAGAAGGTTCATAATATATCGTTGGAAAGCAGAGAATTTTAGAAAAAATAACATCTAATATAAATAACGTTGTAGAAGGTAACGGAGAGTGACGAAAAAAACATAAACAATAATTTCTGAAAACTAATATTTAACGTAAATCACATATTTCCAAGGAAATTAAAATAAATTTTCTTTCTAAATGTAAACTTTTAATTGTTTTTACTAAGTTTAAAAATAATTATTTAAAATCCACCCAATCAGGCAATCGCATTGTTAAAAAAAATATTTCATAGAACTTATGTGAAAGAAGAAGTGAAATATGAAAATATATCACGGGTGTATAGAGCATATATTTATAACCTTAAACACATTTACTGTAGTTTAATAATTCTAAATCTGATGTTATTTTCAAATAATCAGGTATCAACGTCCGTTTATTCCGAAAAATCGTCGTGTAACCTTTTAAAAAATTAAACTAACGAGTAATTTGATGAATTTTTCGTTTGTGAAATCCAAACATTATCCGCTTAAAATTATTGTAAACATTTTGACCTGTCTATGGCAGGCAATGAAAATCTCGTAATTTCATAGAAGTAAACTTTACTATGGAAAATGACAGTTTAATAATTAATAGGCGTACAATCCATAATTATTTATAGGTTGCCTATAGAGATATTTTCAAATGTCTCTAGCATATATATATTGCTCAGAATCTGGAGTTATGTGTTTTACAAAAACAGATGGAGTACTGAGGTTTTTATTGTCTACCGTTGATATATTTAATAGGGTTTTTGTTATTTTAGTGTTGTTAATGATTTCTTAGCTGTAAGCTTTAAGTTGTAGTTCTGTTGAAAATGCACTTCAAAAATTTTATAATTTCCCAACTTTGGCAGAAAATAATTTCTATTCAAAGTAGAAAGCTAATTGAAAGTTATGTGTTGCGCGCACCACATTTTTTGTTTGTGTTACTGATGTATTTGAAATTCGGGTTTTGACCTAAAATGGCCGTTGGATGTAGAAAATTGAATCATTTTAATTATAATTTTCTATGTAGAGGCGTATTCGCACTTGCTGAGTAGCTGTCGCGTGTGACACGCACCCCAGTCCCATCTCCACGGTTATTATATTAGTTCGGATGAAAGTGTCAGGTTTTTTCTTTTATCACTTACTACTTTCTCTTATTTTTATTTAATGTAATATATAAGATGTAATAGCCCTGGAGACAGGGCCCAAAAATCGACCTGATCGCAGGCGAAGATTCGATTGTAAATTACGCAAGTGGATGTTATTCTGAATAAAAACAACCTTGTCTGCCGTTCCAGAGCCGCTGCTTTCAAAAATGGTGGCTGATTTAAAGAATATTAAGATCGAAACGGGAAATCCATTGCAAAAAATGTGAGAATAGTTTTTATTTTTTTAACTTGTATATATGGGTTTAGACATAAAAAAAAAAATCTAATGCGGGCCACCAAGGGAAAACTTTTTACAGCCAAAAAAGGCTGATGGCATCGAAAATACATCAGTCCGTTTCTAAGCTGATCGATTGAACCCATCGATGGAATTCAGCTCGTGCAATTAGAGATGGCATAACGATTACAGTGACTTTTGAGGTAATTTTAACCGCATTGTTGTTAAATCTCAATTTAGTGATTTTGTATTTACTAGTACGCCCGTGCGAAAAATTCGCATATTGTTAAGTGATCAAATTCCGAATTAATAAGACAATATAATAATGCCCGTCAAAGAACTGTTGGACCGCAATTACAACTTCCGCAAAATTATCAATTGTTTTCTCTTGTAGAAGAACTCATAATGCCAGGACCCAAAAATCGACCTGATCGCAGGCGGAGGTTCGATTGTAAATTACGAAAGTGTATGTATTCTGAGTAAAAAAAAAAATTGTTTGACATTCCAGAGCCGCTGCTTTAAAAAATGGCGGCTGATTTAAAGATTATTAGGCCAACAATTTGGAGATCGAAATGGGTAATCCATTGCGTAAAATGTGAGAAACTTGTATAAATGGATTTAGGCATGGAAAAAAAAATTGCTGACGCGGCTCATCAAGGAAAAATTTTTTAAAGCTAAAAATGTCAGATTTTTTCAATAATTTTTTTTGTTTACCTACAACTCCTAGACCATGCACCAAAGCGAAAAATGTATTATTTAATAAATTAAAGAACGTTAAATTTTGCGTCAAACGAGTACATAAGCTTTATAATTTAGTTACGCGGTAAGCTATAAAACCACGGTCAACCAACGCTAATTTTTTCCAAATTTGTCAAAAACTGAGAGAAATAAATTAAGTTTTTGACAATTATAAGGTTAATCAAATTATACAGTTTATGTACTCGTTTAACGCAAAATTTAACGTTCTTTAATTTATTATATAGTACATATTTCGCTTTGATGCATAATTTAGGAGTTATAGGTGAAAAAAACAAAAAATATTGAAAAAATCTGACTTTTTTGGCTTTAAAAATTTTTTCCTTGGTGACCCGCGTAAGAATTTTTTTTCCATGTCTAAATCCATTTATACAAGTTAAAAAAATAAAAACTTTTCTCACATTTTTCGCAATGGATTACCCATTTCGATCCTCAAATTATTGGCCTAATATTCTTTAAAACAGCCGCCATTTTTTAAAGCAGCGGCTTTGGAATGGCAGACAACTTTGTTTTTTTTAACTCAGAATAACATACACTTTCGTAATTTACAATCGAACCTTCGCTTGCGATCAGTCCGATTTTTAGGTCCTGGCATTATGAGTTTTTCTTCGAAAGAAAACAATTGATAATTTTGCGGAAGTTGAAATTGCAGTCCAAAAGTTCTTTGGCACAGGCATTATTTTATTGTCTTATTAATTCGGCATTTAATCACTTAATATTGTAAATATTGTATGTAGTCTTTTTATTCATTTATTTTTAGGTTGTTTTATTCTTATTTATTGTATATATATTATTTTTCTGTATAATTTATTTTATTTACTGTACATAGAGTGTGAATGTGATCTGTGAACACTATTATAAATGTCCTTGAGACAGATTGTAATATTTTTCAATAAATAAGATTTTAAAGAAAATCACTTAACAATATGCGAATTTTTCGCACGGGCGTACTAGTAAATAAAAAATACACTAAATTGAAATATAACAACAATGCGGTTAAAATTACCTCAAAAGTCACTGGAATCGCTTTGCCATCTCTGACTGTAAGGCACGAGCTAAATTTCATCGATGGCTTCAATCGATCAGCTTAGAAACGGACTGATATATTTTCGATGCCACTGATGAACACATGAGCTGTGTTGTAGAAGTTTTGTTTCGGCTACCTGACCAAACTGGACCGTGATGTAATTAACTTCCGACCGCATGAAGCATAACTTCTCAGGTCAGCCCCGTGATAGCGTTTACACGTGTATTACATTCCAGGACATGTAATATTAGTCGTATGGGTTTTAGAAATATTTACTTAATACAATATTTTTTTTTATACTTCGAAAGATTTTAATACCACTATTTTTAATTTAGAAATAATACAGAATTGCTAGGCCGAAATAATAAATTTGAAATGCATGGATAAAATCATAAAAAAATATATTATGAGTAAAAAAGATTACGATTCTATTGACCGCCAGAAACTAAATAATATTCTAATCGAGCAGGGGATTCCAAAAAAAAACTAGTAAATCTAGTCAGGATGTGCTTGACGGAGACACTCAATAAAGTTAGAATCGGTAATAATCTGTCGGAAAAAATTGAGGTTCGTTCGGGTTTAAAACAGTCGGATTCCCTTTCGCCTGTCCTGTTCAATTTGGCATTAGAACATGCTATTAGGGAGGTAATGCGTACCGAGAAAGGGTTGGATCTGGGCGGGACAACATCCGTGCTGGGCTATGCTGATGATCTGGTACTGTTAAGCGAAGACGTTGAAACTATAAAACTAAATACGACAACGTTAATGAAAGCCGGTAAAAAAATAGGACTCGAAATAAACAATATATATGGTTAGCTGCAAAAATGGCGATACTACTGGTGATATCGATATAGATGGTAATATGTTTGAACAGGTAGATAAATTTAGGTATCTAGGTTCTACGATAACTAGAAAAAACGAAATTGAAGAAGAGATTAAGGTTAGACTGAAGGCGGGAAACGCTTGTTATTTTTCTGTGACAAAACTACTTAGCTCGCGCCTCTTGTCCCGGAACTTAAAAATTAGAATCTATAAAACAATTATCTTGCCTACAGTTCTTTATGGATGCGAAACTTGGCCGCTTACACTAAGGGATGAGCAGCGTCTTAAGGTTTTTTAAAATAAAGTATTGCGTAAAATATTCGGACTCAAGAAGGATGAGTTAATCGGAGAGTTCAGACGTTTACACAACGCCGAATTACGTGAACTGTATCCGGGTAATATAATTGAGGTAATTTCAGCGCGGCGAATCAAATGGGCTTGTAAAGTTTTTGGACTAGAGAATTCCTAAAAGGTTGATATTTGCTGTGCCGAATGGTAAGCGTCCGAGGGGTAGACCGAGGCGAAGGTGGGAAGATTGCATTAAAGCCGATCTGAAGGGACTGGGTTTGGACGGCGAACGGTGGAGGGAGGTGTGTAATAAGGGATTGGTGGTGTCGGCATCGAACCTTCGGGTTCGCTAAGCCTTTTATTATTATTATTATTATTAAAAAAGATTACCATCAAATATTGGCAACGTTTCGACCCATATAGTTGGCCTTTTTCAGGCCTAAAACAAGAAGATAAGTAGAATTAAACTGAAAAGTTGTGGCAGGAGTTAACATGGTTGATCAAACCTCTCCCCTCCCCCCCTACACACTGTCGCACAGTCGACTGTCTGAGCAATTTATCCAGACAAAAGTCAATAAAACCAATTAAATCTTTTTTTTTTTGTTCAAAATTATATCTACTTAATTAGAAAAAGGATATTTAATATGGGAAATGTTTTTGTAGCCCATTAAAAAATAAATTTCTCAAGATATCAACATCGTAAAATAAAAAAAAAAACATTTTATTAATATATACAATTAAAAAGTATTATTTAAGTATGAAATTAAAAAAAATATATATATATACACATTATTTTTAGTATTACCATTTTGCTGTTGTTCCATTTGATTTCTTTTTATTTATTGCACATACTGTGTGAATGAACTCCCATATCAGTATTATTAATGTCCTTGATTGTGACAAACATTACTGAATAAAGAAATGTTTAAAGAAAAACAAAATATATTGACATATCATTTAATACGTCCAAATCCATTTCGCCCTCTCTGTATCTTTATTTTCACTTAAGAAATGAACGGGTGAGGTCAAATAAATACTACATTATTTAAATAGTATTTTGAAGAGAAGAATAGTTGGGGTGGTCAGTCAAAAAGGAAGGCAAAAATAAATGATAATATTTATTTTTACATATGCCGACGTTTCGACCTGAAGTTCAGGCCTTCATCAGGGCTAAGAAAATAACCAGATAACAAGGTATGAGAAACATCAGTAGTGATGGTAAAAAAAATATATAAAAAAATAAAATAATAAAAATAAAATAAATAAATATATAGTAAAATGATATTGTTAGAATAATGACTAAGAACTAAGAGTTTAATTTTACTATTTATTTTCATTTCTTATATAACTTCATATTTCTTTTTTATGTTTTACATTTTATTCTAAGATTCCCATTGTAACACTTATGTCACCCTTTTTGATTATGCCTACTTCATCATTCCACACTTTGTAACGGTTATTATTATTTATCTCTTAGTTCTTAGTCATTATTCTAATAATTTCATTTTACTTTATATTTATTTGTTTTATTTTTTATTATTTTATTTTTTTTTTTTACCATCACTACTTATGTTTCTCATACCTTGTTATCTGGTTATTTTCTTAGCCCTGATGAAGGCCTGAACTTCAGGTCGAAACGTCGGCATATGTAAAAATAAATATTATCATTTATTTTTGCCTTCCTTTTTGACTGAACACCCCAACTATTCTTCTCTTCATTATCCACGACAGTCAACCAATTACCAATTATAAATAGTATTTTGTTCGTAAAGCCGACGTTTCGATCCACTGTTTAGGTCTTCATCAGGGCGTGGTATCAGCTACTGCACGAAGCAGTTGGTAGACTGAGTATATTTGAGTTGGTATTTGAGTATACCAATGGCTAGATGATAAGTGATACCACGCCCTGTTGAAGACCTGCAAAGTGGTTCGAAACGTCGGCGTGACGAATAAAATACTATTTTAATGTATTCTCATTATCATATTATAATGACGGTCAACCATCTCTACACCATTATTTATTTTATTTAATGTTCTTTCAGTTTTGTTGTTTCTATAAATATTGCACATATTATTTTTTATTATTTATCTTACTATTTTATTTCTATTTGTTTCAGGTTTGTTTTGTTCAAGAGACATTATGAAAAATATCTCCACATATCTAAGAAGTACGAAGAGGCCCGAAACATCGCCTACTACCTGGAAGAAAAATACCACGAAATTAAGGTACGTCAGCTGTTTTATTATTTTGGTATATTAAAGTTTCACTGTTATTTTATTTGATATTTTATCAAGGAAGCAACACTGCAAAAGCCTGTATGGTCAATTTTTTTAGAAAATGAGGTTTTTCTGGTCAACCTAGCCTTGGCGCATATTCTGATTCCACAAAATGAAATCTACGATGTTTCATTTCTTCTCTATGGCATTTTGTAAAAACCTGTAACTTATAAACTAGCAAATGTGATGTAAAAAACTTACACTGAAGGTTATAGAGAATGTATCGGTGCCGAAAAAATGTAATAGTATATGATACAGTGCCTCTATTATCGAATTATTAACATCCACCTGAAACTTAGTGAATAGTTTCATCTCTTTGTAACCTACAAACATTTTATTTACGAAAACTCTTGTAATTGGGGCGTTTTCAATCTAGAGGTTGGCAAACTTTGTTCATTTAATTTTTTTTTGTTTTTTTTTATTAAAATTACTATTTATTTATTTATTTCGACATATAATATTCTGTCTCGAGGACATTAATTATTGTGTTAAATGAACACTTTCACACCATATATACAAAAAATATAAAATGTGTATTTAATTAGGTACAAAAAACTCATTTGCATTCCACTTGAATCGTAAGATAATGTGATCCCTAAATTGTGTGAAAAGGTGGCCCACAGAAATATTGGACCCTTTGGCGTGACCTACATCCCCAACATTTCAAAATAACGAGATTATATAGGCGAAACGACCCAATATTTTGTAAGCCACCTTTTTTCTCGATTATATGATCAAATTATCTTAAGATACACGTGAAAAGCAAATGGATATTTACGAGTTTTTAGTAATTAAATAGACTAAGTTTGCCGATCTTCAGACTGAAAACGCCCCAATTCTGAGAATTTTCGTAATTAAAATATTTGTAGGTTACGATGAAATGAAGCTATTTACGAACTTTCAGCCGTATGTTTATAATTTGATAAAAAGGGGTTTGTATAACGGACTATAACGAAATGCTCAATTAAAGGTGGTCATGTAAAAACAGAATTTATAAATCGTTTCGTGCATGGACAACAGTAGCCATTAGCTATATTAATAGGCTAAAATTATTTTTTCTTATACGTTTCATATTATTTTTTTAAATTTTAAATGAGTAGCGGGCACTTCCCTCCATGCGCTTCTCGGCAAATGCCGTTGTTCTCCGACACTGCTTACTATGGAACTAGACGAAGCAAAGAAGAGTAAGTGGGTATATAATATTGAACGACCTTATGGACGCTGCAAAATGAGATTGTCTGAAAAAAAAACTACAATGTCGCCGAATTACAGATGTTGAGGGACAGAGAATTGATTTCATTACAAAATTTAATAGGAGATGAAGAACTCTAGTTTCACCTTTTCAAAGCAATGAATTTTCGAAATCGCAAGAAGCACAGAAATTAAGTGATCTACTCATCAGCAGATTACCTAGAAATTATCAATAATTCATGAATCAAACCATCCACGCGTTCGCGTCCATGTTGAAGTTGAGTACGTTAAAAATGAAACTTTCATAGACTATTCCATAATGCACCACTCCTTTATAATGCATGCAATTCGTTCGAGTCGTTTCTACAGTGGCAGTCAAAAAAGTGATAACCCGTCTGATCAGATACTCGCTTTCCGACCAAAGTATCGTTTCTCTATATTTTGGAAACTGGATTTGTTCCTGCCATGATTTTATCAATATTAAAGGTGTTACTACAATAAATTTGATTACCTTTACCTAACTTATACCTGTTTTTCAAAGTAACTAAAAAGCTATTAGTTAGAAAAAATGGCTGTAAAAGGTTATTTGGCAGGAATACTATCAAAACAGTTACATAGAGCATTACATTTGTCTGAGGGCTGCAAAAAAAACCAAAAATATAACGCTCATTACCTATTACCTCATGATGGCCCACATGTTTGAGTTGAAACGTCGGCAGTAATAAAAACTCTATAACGACTGTTTCCTGAATATTTATCACACATGATATGTAGATTAGTCGACTAATTTCCTTACATAGAAATTTCAATATCGACCATCGATGCAAGGGTGTCCAGAAGTTTCATCGCAAGTAGCGCCATCAAAATTTTTGAGGGGGGTATATTTTTCGTTTTTTTTGAATTTTCGAGGGAAGCGAATTAGTATGGGGTTATGAATTTTTGGACTAAAGGACAAGGGAGAAATGTGGAACAGACTGCGTCATGTATAAATTGTATATGATCTGCGATTTTTCTAATTTTACCTTAGCTTGTTCTGTTTTTAAGAAAAGGCGTGCTATAAAATATCTTGGTAGGAGAGGGTGTAGATTTTTGCTCATATCGAACTTAGGGGGATGGGCACCCCTGTATCGATGGCCATCGCTATCCTGGTCTATCTCCTTAAGAATTCACGAACTTGTAACACGTTCATTTTCCTATTGTTGTTTAATACATTCTTTATCTTATGAAATTATGAGAAATTAATTGAAAAAATAAAAGATTAATGGAGTAGATAAACTTCCACTTTCACTGTTATAATGATGTACGCCGGCAATAAGGAACATCCTGCCTTGGAGATATATTATTGCTTCAACTACTGCACAGGTGTTGTTCCCTTCTTACCTGGTTCAGGCCTCATTATTCAACACTTTCCCTTTTTGTGCACTGATGTGATCAAGGCTGATCTCAATATATTAACGGATTTCTTTTTTTTGTTAACTAAAAAAAAAATTATATCATTACGAGTAGGAGAACGTTTTTCACGTTGTGTTCCTCATCCTTCCGTCCTTCTGTGGAATTGCCTTTGATATCAGGTGACTTAAACTGATCCTGTGGGTGTTGGAAAACTATCGATATATATATAGTAGGCAAGAGACCGCGTGGGAGGCCAAAAAACAGATGGATAGATAGGATAAACAAAGATACGGCTGAGCTTCATGCCGCAAACTGGAAAGCAGTAGTCCAAGATAGGCAGAGGTGGAGAAGGCTGGTTCAGGCGGCCAAGGATCTACAAGGTCAAAAATACAATGAGTTTTATTTCACCCTTAAAAACCGAAAGGAAATATTTGCCAACCTAATAATTGGCCAAATCGTCGGTCAAACTCTTTTAGTTTAAGTCTGGTGTGTAGCTACCATGATGGAGCCAACCGAAAAAACAATATATATATATATATATATATGAAGAGAAGAATAGTTGGGGTGTTCAGTCAAAAAGGAAGGCAAAAATAAATGATAATATTTATTTTTTACATATGCCGACGTTTCGACCTGAAGTTCAGGCCTTCATCAGGGCTAAGAAAATAACCAGATAACAAGGTATGAGAAACATAAGTAGTGATGGCAAAAAAAAAAAATAATAATAAAATAAATAAAAAATAAAATAAAATAAATAAATAAAAAATTATAAAAAATAAATAAATATACAATAAATTGAAATTGTTAGAATAATGAC
Source organism: Nezara viridula (assembly GCA_928085145.1). Lineage (NCBI taxonomy): Eukaryota > Metazoa > Arthropoda > Insecta > Hemiptera > Pentatomidae > Nezara > Nezara viridula. The sequence continues at coordinate 179,990,307 of OV725079.1, read as the reverse complement.
TAAAAACTAAGAGATAAATAATAATAACCGTTACAAAGTTTGGAATGATGAAGTAGGCATAATCAAAAAGGGTGACATAAGTGTTAAAATGGGAATTTTTGAATAAAATGTAAAACATAAAAAAGAAATATAAAGTTATATAAGAAATGAAAATAAATAGTAAAACTAATACATTGAGAATGGAGTAGTTAGATAGAAAATTGAGATATTGTAGAGTCTATCAAGATGTACAGACAATTTATAATATAATAAAGAGTTAAACACAGAGAAAAGGAATGAAAGGAAGGAGGGAAGAAATTGAGAAAGCTGAAATAAGAAATAAATAAAAGAACTTCAGGTCGAAACGTCGGCATATGTAAAAAATAAATATTATCATTTATTTTTGCCTTGCTTTTTGACTGAACACCCCAACTATTCTTCTCTTCATTATCCACGACAGTCAACCAATTACCAATTATATATATATATATATATATATATATATATATATATATATATATATATATATATATATATATATAGGTAATCAAAGTTAAGCAACGTCGAGAGTGGTTGGTTATTAATTGGGTAGGTGACCACCCGATTTGGGTGACCGTCCACCAGGGAAAGCCATGCTGCCCGAGCCTGCTCCTCCCCTCCCACCCGCCGGGCATTAGAGGCCCGTCACCCTACTGGAGGTAACTCACACCGAACGGACTGATGATTCTACCCCGTGTACTTAAATCGATAATCGGGATATGGTTTACTAGGATGTTAGTAGCCTCCGTGAGGCACAGGCAGATCTACGGGAGGCTTTCGGGCTGAAGCCCCCCCAAAATGGTAAAATGTAACCATGTTTTACAGAAAAAAATATCTCTTAAAGTATTCTTGTTCGTGTAATTATATTTAATAGGACTTCAAGAACCACTTAAGCACCATTTCATATAGGTAGTTAATTTCTTCCTTTTTTTTCAAATTAAATATAGTTATATATATATGACGAAAAAAAATGTTTCGGGCTGAAGCCAGCCAAAATTAAATCCTGGATCCGCTAGTGCCCTGAGGTTCGGTCCATGGACGGTCTGTTTCTGGGAAAGAAATTTATATACATACTGGTTCCCAACATTAAAGAAGTTTTAAATTAATTTTTGATTGATTTGTAGCGAGAAAGTAACGATTAATTTATTTTATGATACGTAGTATTATTTTATGTTAATATTAATTTATTATCTGATCAGTGAACAATATACTGTGCGAATTTTCGTATGGGCCTACTAGTTAATATATAAATAGATTGCTCAGGTAAAACGATTTTATTGAGTTTAGTCCGTCCATCATTCCTTAGTCAACATCTCGTAGTCCTGCTCCAGACCAAGCAGGTTGTCCTGGGCGATGTCGAACTCCTTCTCCTCCAGACCCTCGCCGGTGTAGTGGTGGAAGAAGGCCTTCCTGTCCTTCATCAAGTGGAACTTGATGTTGATGCTGGTCCAGGCCTCCCTGATGGCAGTGGTGTTCGAGAGCATGCAGACCGCTCTGTTGGTGTGGGCCAGGTCGCCGACCTCCACGTGCGCCGGGCAGGAGCTGTTGATGCCCACCTTGAACCCGGACGGCGACCATCCGACGAAGCGGACGGATCGCTTAGCCTTGACGGTGTGGATAGCCGCGTTCACGTCTTTGGGGGCGACGTCGCCGCGGTAGAGGAGTACGCAGGCCATGTACCTCCCGCTCTCGGTGATGCACTTCACCATCCGGTTGGAAGTTTCGAAGCACCTGCAACATAAGTGTAGGGTACTGTTTGAGTACATTCGTTTTGACTAATTATAGAAACTGCCAAACTTAAGAAGATTGGTTGGGTTGGCAAATAAGTCCTTTCGGTTTATCTGTTTATTTTCATGTCACTATGATGTCACTTCTTATTTGATGAATTGATCCCTGAGGTGGGTTGTTTATCCTGTTTGTAATATGTCAACAAGTATATCTGTTGAAACAAGCTTACTATTGTGCTTGCTATTGCACTGTGAATATGGAAGAAAATGCCATTCATTATCGGCATATTTTGTTGTATTTTTTAAAAAAAGATAAGCGTGCTGCAGAAGCTCATAGAAAAAATTGCAGTGTTTATGGGGATGATGCCTTAACCGAACGCACCTTGTCGCTCACATGAAATTAAAACGAGCAATGTTAAGGCCATTGTTGATCAAAATCCCACCCGATCAGGGCGAGAGATTGCTATGGCCCTAAATGTGTCGCTCACTCACTAACCGAAATCAACTTGGCAACACGCATTTTGTTTGTGTTGTGATTCACTACGAAAATGGCAACATAACGACCCTTTTTTTGAAAAGGTTGGTAATTAATAGGAGATAAAAAATGGATTTTTTACGATAACGTAGTCGATAGAACATTTTGGGGACTTAATTGTGAGGCTCCATGAAGAATGTCAAAACCCGGATTGCACCCAAAGAAATTGCTTTCCATATGGTGAGATTTCAAGGGTGTTATTTTCATCAGTATGACTATACTGCTCACATTTAACAAAATTGGATCAATCAATTAAAAATAATCGTCCATAATTGGCAAATCGGAAGGGTGTTATGTTCCACCAAGACAACGCTAGGACCCGCATCTCCTGGGTCGTTCGCAATTAATTATAGAGCCATAGATGGGACATTTTGCTCCACCCTCCCCTATTCACCAAATGTAGTTCCTAGTAACTACCACTTTGATCAGTTTTTTAACAATAAACTTCAGGCATTCTGTGAACATGGCATTACGCAGTTAGTGGAAAAATGGGAAAAACTCATATTAAATAATGGTCAATATATTGTAGATTAAAATGAATTTTATTTCTATAATACAATGAGTTTATTGTTAAGGACTCTGTTAAGAGCAGCAGGGCAAATCAGGCTATAAGTCAATGAAGAAAAGACAAAATATATGTTAGTAAGCCGAAATATCCACCTAGATATCATGATCTGCGTGGACTCTAAGTCATATCTGAAAGTAGATAGATTCAAATACCTTGGTTCCACAATAACCTCCATAAATTATTAATTAACGGAGCTGGATCAGGGAATAACAAGTGCGAACAAAGTTTCTTTCTCTCTTTCAAGGATACTGAAATCCAGAAAAATCTCAAGAAATAAGGCCAGTTCTTTTGTACGGCTCTGAAACCTTGGCTCTAACTGGCACCCTAGAAGGCAGAATTAGAGAGATCCGAAAGGAAAGTCCTCCGTACGGTAACAGGAGCTATGTGGGATCAGAACCTTAACACATGGCGGAGGAGGAACAATAAAGAATTGCTAAAAGAAACTGGTCAATTAATATCTCATGATATGAAGGAAAGGAGGTTAAGATGGGAGGGGCATGTAGCTCGAAGCAATCCATCAGGACGTATTTACACAGCAATGGATCCCAGCCAGAGTAGCAGGCAGGAGACCACGTGGGAGGCCAAAAACCAGATGGGTAGGTAGGAAGAACAAAGATACGGCTGAGCTTCATGCCGCAAACTGGAAAGCAGTAGCCCAAGATAGCCAGAGGTGGAGAAGGCTGGTTCAGGCGGCCAAAGATCTACAAGGTCAAAAATACAATGAGTTTTATTTCACTCTTAAAGACCGAAAGGACTTGTTTGCTAACCCAGTAATTGGCCTAATCGTCGGTAAAACTCTTTTATTTTAAGTCTGGTGTCTGGCTTCCATGTTAGTCTTCTGTTTAGGAGACCTGAATAGGAAAATAAAAATATGTCTGAATAGGAAAATGGTATAGAATTATAAAGGAGTAGATAGTTTCACTGTTCCTGAATTGTTCTATTCTACCAAAAATAATGAGTAATAACATGCGTACCTGTTTGTTATTTCTGAGACTGATAGGTTCCCGTGGTCAGCGTACTTGTTGGCCAGGATGGGAGCGTAGCTGACGACGGGGAAGTGTATCCTCGGGTAGGGGACCAGGTTGGTCTGGAAGTCGGTGAAGTCGGCGTTGAGGGAGCCCATGAAGCGAAGGCTGGCGGTCATCGAGGATACTGCCTGCGCGAGCAATCTGTTCAGGCTGGAGTACGTCGGGCTGTCTATGTCCAAGTGGGCGTGGCATATGTTGTACATCGCCTCGTTGTCCGCCAATAGGACGCAGTCCGTCAGCTGCAACGTCATGTGGGTCGAGAGCACTGCGTTGTAGGGCTCCACCACTGCCGTCGCCATCTGCAGGGAAATAAACACAACTTTATCAATATGAGAAGTTCTAACGGATGTCTATGTCCGTGAATTGAATTGAGCTTTTGTTGAGTATAATGATAGAACGATATGTAGAGTTGTTTGTTAAAGATTCCAAAGAATGGTCGAGGACATGATATCTCGTATCAAGAATAGCGTTGCCCAAAATCAATCTTGGTCTTGCACTTCGAATTTTGCAAGACCACGGCCAAGGCCACCTAACTGTTGCAAGACCAAGACTGGTAAAAAAAATCGATTTTTTAAATAAAAATTATTACAAAATACTTGACAATTAGTTCCTGATACTTGACGGTCTTAGTTACTATATATTAATAATTGGTATAACCAATATACTTTTGCATTTAACTCCTCTAATTTTTCATTCGGTTTCGGTATGGTGGGGCGTTTACTTTGATGGCACCACACAGCTCAATTTTTGTGAAAAAGGAGTTAAAACAGTCGATATATTGGAACCTATTGTCAAGCCTCTAAATGATACTCTGTTTGCTGGAAGTTATTGGGTTTTTTTATTGGGGAATACCAGCAGGATTCCGCTTCAGCTCACAAGGCTAGGTGTACTCAGTATGTAAAAGAACATTCCAGAGTTCATCTCTGCCTCGGATTGGCCCTCAGGAAGCCCTGATCTCAACCCACTAGATTATCGGCTTTGGTCCGAACTGGAGAGGATGGCATGCCACAGAGCACACCCTAACTTGGAAAGCCTCAAACAATCTCTGGTCCGAGCAGTTGAGCTCTTGAGGCAAAAGGGGGACGTTTTGAAAGTTTTTTTTGTTTTACTCTCTATAGATATATATTTTATTTTCTAATAAATTTTTTGAAAAAAATAATTTTTCTGTTGAAATGGGTATATATTTTCAAGTAAAAATATTTATGACAGGACTAGGTTTATTTATTCATGATTTGTCCAACTACTTAGATAGCAGTTTCGTTTGATGATTTAATGGTTGTCGTTGGACCGCAAGTAGCTTAATTTCTGATGGAAATTAGTGAACAGAAATGATACAAGGGAATCTGTCTCTGAATATAATCATTTCGGAACTCATGTGAACTCTGTAAATACCATATTTCCACAAATTAGGCTGAGGGTTGTTGCTGTGGTATTTTGTAAAACTCTTAATAGACCTGACCGTTTCTAAAACAAAAATAAAAAAAAAGGACAGGAACAGGATGTTAAGTTTCATCTACGAAAAGCAGAAATTTTTAATGATGTTAATATTATCATTAATCAATTAAACTAGTAGTCTGTGGTACAGACCCCTTTTATCAAATTATTAACATCCGGCTAAAACTTCGTAAAAATCTTTATCTCATCATAACCTATAAACATTTTATTTACGATAATTCTCGGGATTGGGCTTCTTCAATCTGGAGGTCGGCAAACTTTGCCTATTTAATTAGGTAATAAAAACTCGTAAATACCCATTTGCTTTCCATTTGAATAGTAAAATAACTTGAGCAAAAAGTAGGGTAAAGAAGTGGCCTTGAAAAATATTGAGCCGTTTGGCGTGACCTATACCCCCGAACGCCAAAATAACGAGATTAAATCGGCTAACCGGTCCAATATTTTTGTAAGCCACCTTTTTTTATCTATTATGTGATCAAATTATCTTACGATTCAAATGAAAAGCAAATGTGTATTTCAGAGTTTTTAGTACCTAATTCAGTAGACAAAGTTTTCAGACCTCCAGATTGAAAACATCTATATTCTAAGCATTTTCTTAAATACAATATTTGTAGGTTACAATGAAATGAAGCCATTTACGAAGTTTCAGCCGGATGTTAAAAATTTAATAAAAAGGGTTGAGGTAATTTCTCCGGCAAGTGATTCTTCTGATTATTTTTGCCGAACCCTAACGGCTACCTCGTGGTTGCCACCGCTTACTAGCCAAAGTGGAAGTGTCAAGATTCTTTTCTCGGGACCAATGAAAGATAAATATTAACCTACACTGTTGGGAATAGTGTTGCCTAAATGCGAGACCATGACGAGTCTTGGTCTTGGACTCGGTCTCGCGCAAGATATTGTTGACAGTTTTCAGATAGGAGAAACCCAACTAAGCCAGAATGAAAAAACATGGGTTAAATGCTAAAGTATATTGGTTGTACTAATTCTTTACATTTAGCGACTAAAATTGTCATGTATTAGTAGCTATTTTGCCTTAATTTTTATTTAAGAAATCGTTTTTTTTTTTAAGTTTTTTTTAACAAAGCTTGGTATTGGTCTTACAATAGTTAGGCGGTATTCGTCTTGCAATGTGCCGATTTTGGGCAATACTATGTGGGAAATGAATCCTCCACTTTCAGAATGGGATAGAACTCTCGCATCTACGTGCTGGACCATTACGTCTTCGAAGAAAATATAAACTAAAGAACTATAATCTAACATATGTCTATTATAGGCCATAGGTCACCAAAAAAACACAGTTTTTCATGGGGGGAGGCATGCGTGTTTTGCAGCATTTTTACATTATTTATTGACCACGTCCACTGCACTTTATGTATTTGTATGTATGTTATGAATTAGGTCTGGAAAAGAGAGGAGAAAAATGTATAGAGTGAGAGAAGGAACAGAAAGGGATGTATAGTGCTAATAAGTGAATTAAAGAAATTGTAAAAATAAAATAAATAAATAAAATAAAATAAAAAGGGAAAAAAAAAAAAATAAAAATGTAGGAAAAAAAATTATGATAAAAAAAAGAATATATATATATATATAGATAAAAAAAAAAAAAAAAAAAAAAATTGTATATTATGCTCATATATGTTGTTAATACTATATAATTGTATATTAGTTTTGGAAAATTGTCTGTAGCGATTAATAAGTATGCTGTGTTTAAAGCAACCCAATGTAATTGGGCAGCACCCTTTTATGATAATAAAGTGATTCTCTCTACATGTATGTTTATTCAACGTTTCGGCTTCAGGAGCCATTTTCAAGAACCTGCAAACTTGCACCGCGCCATAATTTTTTTTAAAAATTTGTCATTACGATATGACTCGTCCTTGATGATTCATCTTTGATGATTCATCTTTTATTTCAAAGAACGTCGTTTTCCGTTTCTCTATTTGCAGACGGTATCAAGAAATTATTGTTCTTCAATAGGGCATTCATACAGGACTCTTCATACAGGACTCTCGTGTGAATGCCCTATTGAAGAACAATAATTTCTTGATACCGTCTGCAAATAGGGAAACGGAAAACGACGTTCTTTGAAATAAAAGAATGAATTAGGACGAGTCATATCGTAATGACAAATTTTTAAAAAAAATTATGGCGCGGTGCAAGTTTGCAGGTTCTTGAAAATGGCTCCTGAAGCCGAAACGTTGAATAAACATACATGTAATATATAAAAAAAACTGTGTTTTTTTGGTGACCTATGGCCTATAATAGACATATGTTAGATTATGAGAAAATGTCACCAAATCCGAAGGATGGGACTAGAAAATTAAAGAACTATACTATCCTGGTAGTTGATCCCGTCCAAAACGGCTACGGTCAGGTTCAAGCGGATCGTAGTACTTACCGTAGGCGACGGGAATATCGCGATCTCGATCTTGCTCTTCTTGCCGTAATCGTGCTCTAAACTTTCCACGATGAGGGCGTTGAAACCGGACCCGGATCCTCCGCCGAAGGAATGGAAGAGGAAGAACCCCTGAAGTTTGTCGCAGGCTTCCGCCTGCCTCCTTAGGGCATCCATCAACTTCGGAACCATCTTCCGGCCCGTCGTGTAGTATCCTCGCGCGAAGTTGTTCGCAGCGTCTTCCGTCCCGGCCAGGAGCATGTTGGGCATGTAGAGCTGCTTATGTTTGCCGGTTCGCACGACATCTGAAAGGTGAATAGCCCGTGAGTGATTTCAGTGGCGTGGTCGAAACTTCTATCAGTTATAAACACTATTATGTTCTTTAAAACTTGAAAAAGGCAAACAGTTGAAAACATTTTTGAACTACTGTTAAAAGACTTATAATGACAAAGTATCGTAATTTTAAACTATAAGAGCAGCACTTGAAAAAAAAAAAAATATGGCAAAACATTTATAACAAATTTGTTTGAAAAAGGAAAAATTCCTAAGCTCAGCGCTGAGCTCATCGATAGCACCGGATCCATCTTTACGCTAAGCGAAATGATCTCATCAATAACATCATCGTTGAGAGTTTAGGAACTTATCCAAAATCACAACCACCAGATTAATACAAGAAAGTTAAAATATTATTATTATTTTTTTTAATTTATTTATTTAGACATATAATATTCTGTCACGGGGACAATAATTATATTGATAAATGAACACATTCACACCGTATATACAAAAAAAAAAAAAAAAATTAACAAAAGTAAAATAATAACTAAATAATAATAAATAAAAACTATCTACAATGAAAAAATAAAATAACCTAAATATAAGTAAATTAAAAACATAAAAATACAGTCATACCTATATACAATATATACAATCAGGCGGGGAACCCAAATCCCTGCCCCACTCTCTCAACCGTCTCACTGGTGCTAAAGCCAGTGGAGTTTGAGCGAGAGCGCTTTAGCCACATACACTCATGTCATGAGTGGAGAATCTGGCCATTGCCAGAACTCCAAAATAAATACTATAAAAGATCTCTGGGCCAGTGCCGCTTCAACCTTAAAGGAGGGTTGTAGGGATGAGTGGAACTAGACAGGAATTGTTCTAGGGGATTTGGATGATTGATAAGGTTCTGATGGAATTTTGAAAAATTTTCAGAGATAAGGTCAAGGACAAATAGGATATTAAGTTTAGTAAGGTCGTGATGTAGGGTTTTGTAAATATTATGAAAAAAAAAGTGTTCTATGCCTAAAAAATAGTTTTCAGTTTTAATTAGTTAAAATTAAGATAGTTTAAGATTAAGCATTCGGCTTATACGAATAAATTAAAAGGTTATCAATTTCAAGCTGGAACAATGCCAAACTTTGTACATAAAACGGTTGATTCATTTCCAGACCTGTTGTTAAACGAATTGAATCCGTTTTGAAACGAATAAGACTGTTATCAAACGAATAGGTCTTACACCACGAATCGTTGCGTTGTTCGATGAACTATTATTTTTTTCAATAGTTCTTAAGAACTGTTGTTTTTGTCAAGGAACAGTTCTTAAGAACTGTTGTTCTTTGTCAACTAACAGTTCTTAAGAACTGTTGTTATTTGTCAAGGAACAGTTCATTTACGTTTTTCAAAAGTATCAGAAACGCCAATCTCTAGAAGTGTCCAAGACAGGTTTTCTAAACAGGTGGGGTGGAGGAGGGAGAGAGAATTTGCTGTTGACACTAAACCATTAGTCCAGTCAATGAATGCTCGAAAAGGGATTATAGAAAGTCACTTTTTTTCGGGTTTTCGCTTATATCAGGAAAACTATCCATCGCATTGACAAAGACGTTCTATACAAAATTAAAGCTGATAAAATTTGCAATATGATTGATTATATATCTTTTTTCGCTATCTCGCTTAGTTTTCGAGATATCCGTCCTCAGCTATCGCTAATAAGGAAAAACATTTTTTTTACTGTATTTAACTAGCTAATATTTATTTATTGTATTTAACTGTATCATGTTCTAATCGAGCGATTCCAAAAAAGACGGAGACACTCAATAAAGTTAGAATCTGTAATAATCTGTCGGAAAAATTTGATGTTCGTTCGGGTTTAAAACAGGGGGATTCTCTTTCGCCTGTTCTGTTCGATTTGGCATTATAGAGGTAATGCGTACCGAGAAAGTGTTGGATCTGGGTGGGACAACATCCGTGCTGGGCTATGCGGATGATCTGGTACTGTTAAGCGAAGACGTTGAAACTATAAAACTAAATACGACAACGTTAATGAAAGCCGGTAAAGAACTAGGACTCGAAATAAACGTGGATAAAACAAAATATATGGTTAGCTGCAAAAATGGCGATACTACTGGTGATATCGATATAGATGGTAATATGTTTGAACAGGTAGAGAAATTTAGGTATCTAGGTTCTACGATAACTAGAAAAAACGAAATTGAAGAAGAGATTAAGGTTAGACTGAAGACTGAATTTTTCTATAACAAAACTACTTAGCTCGCGCCTCTTGTCCCGCAACTTAAAAATTAGAATCTATAAAACAATTATCCTACCTACACTACGGGGATGGATGCGAAACTTGGCCGCTTACATTAAGGGATGAGTAGCGTCTTAAGGTTTTTGAAAATAAAGTATTGCGTAGAATATTCGGACCGAAGAAGGATGAGTTAACCGGAGAGTTCAGACGGTTACACAACGCCGAATTGCGTGAAATGTATGCGGATAATATAATTGAGGTAATTTCATCGCGGCGAATCAAATGGGCTTGTAAAGTTGTTGGACTTAGTAACGAGAGAATTCCTAAAAGGTTAATATTTGCTGTGCCGAAAGGTAAGCGTCCGAGGGGTAGACCGAAGCGAAGGTGGGAAGATTGCATTAAAGCCGATCTGAAGGGACTGGGTTTGGACGGCGAACGGTGGAGGGAGGTTTGTAATAAGCGATTGGTGGTGTCGGCATCGAACCTTCGGGTTCGCTAAGCCTTTTATTATTTAACTAGCTAACTTTTCATTGTTTTGTTTTACGATTAAATCACGGGGAAGAAAGTTTTTAGTGATTAAATTTTCTTGAAGAATATACATTATTTTATTAGTTTATCTCCAACGGTTCAAAAGTTGAGATAAGTTATATCTTTGTATATCGATTCTGAGAGTTTGTTGAAATTTTTTTTTTTATAATATTCGTTATTTTTATATTGCTCTATCTCTCTATATATCTAAATCTCTATGTAAATATATACATATACATACGTACAATAACGTTTATTATAAAATTTATAGGAAATTTTACGCATTTTTACGGTTTTCTCGATAAAGATTTTGATTAAATTCATTATGTCAGTGTAAAATTAAGCAGTTTTAAATAAAATGTTGGTTTTATTCTGATTAATGTTTTTTAACCGGGCTTAAATGGTCAATTTTTAATATTAGCTTCCTGTAAAATATCTTTTTTTTTTTTAATTTGAAGCAATTTACCATTTCATATTGATTTCTAATACAAAAGATAGTTAAATATAAACTATGAAAGAATTTTATATAATTAACTAAAGGAGAAATAAAAGATAGTAATGGAGAATAGTTGTAATTGAGGAAACAAAGGAATACGAGACCGCCCGAAAGATTAGAACAGACTTACATAGGTGATATGGGTTTAATATAATACGGACTTCGACAATATTATGTAAATATACATTTGCGGTTTTCATATATGCTATTGTTGTTATTATTTAGTATTTAATAGTATATATTACAGCGATATAAATAATAAAATTTGTATATATAAGGGCACATGTACAAATAAAAATACCCACCATGAAATATAAATAAATATAGCGTCTATAATTTTTACTTTCACTTTGTCTGAAAATAGTTATTTCTGCTAAGAGGGTGGTAAGTGAAAGTTATGTAATACGCGCACCGCACCAGTTTTTTACTATTAAGAATATTAGTAATAGTGATACATGAGTTCATTCACATCATATGTACAATAAATAAATATAAATTAAATAGAATAAATAAATAATAATAATTTTAGAAATAAATATATAGATATATAAACAACAGATACTCTTAAAAATAATCCATATAACTCTACTTGAATACAGACATGTGGAGGGAAAAGCAAGACTCTAAGAGATCTCAGTGTCTCTAAGAGTGAAACTTAAATTTTTTATTTGATTTATATTTTATAGAAGTAGTTATATCGAGTACTAATTGATGAATTGGAAATCACTGTAAATTATGTTTCATGGAGTTCGAAAAGATAATATTAGTGTATGAGGATTTCACTCACTAAATCATAACAAGTCTAAAGCAAGATGTCCTTACATTCATGTCGATCATAGTGGCCTTGGAGCAATGCTACAATCTAAGCAGGGTTATTGTAGTTTATAATTGAAGTAATATTCTGAAGGTTTATAATACGTATATTGACGTTGGTCTGTTCTGCAATGGCAACAGATTGCTTATCACCTGTTGTTGAGGTATCACTTGTTGTAATAGCGTGATGGCAGATCCTTCGATATTTGACCATCGATGCCATTTCAAACAATTTATTGTAGTTAAATGTATGTATGTATTTATATATATACACAGTGTTTGTATATACACAAATATATACACAAAGTGCCCCGTAAGTAGAAGGAAATATTTAAAAGGACATCAAGATCTATAAAAAAGTTCATATAAACAATTGCCCGGTTTTTCCGGCAGAAATGTAGGAAATTTAAGATTTGTGTTTTTGTAAGCGAGTTACGTTTTTTGTTGAATAAAAAGCGATAAATTAAAAAAAAAATTTGATTAAAGTAATTAACGATTGCTTCGCTGTAAACTAGATAAAATTTACTTCAAACGAAAGAAGAGTTTGTCGTTGTTAAAACTATTTAATTAGGACTATTGGGCGGCTAAACATAGCTATTCATAAATTATTTGTGATTTTTTTTTTTTATCACACTTTCAACTGTACTACATTTATCCCACTTTTAGAAAATGGCCTCGCGTGATCTTCTTACCTAGAATTAAATAGGGAGTGCTACCATTGGGCAGTATCTGTTCAAGTCTGTTCATGTCATTATTTCTAATGTGTGTTGTATTTTTACTGGTTGTATTTTTTATACAGTTGTAAATTTCATTAAATAAATAACAATAAAAAAAAATTACTTATTCATATTCAGTAATCTATATTTATTTCAGTTTTTAAAATAAAAAATTCACTAGGCACTTTTATTTTTCATGTTTTTTAATTACTTCTAAAAATTGTAACCTTCCGATGAAATCCAGAATTTGCTTAAAATACTACGGATTTTTCGGTCTTGGCTGCAGGTCTTTCACAGTCTGGACGGATTTTAAAAACGCGTTTCGTAAAAGGCGGTATGACGCTACTTGAAAGTTAATAATCCTTAACGAACGATTTTCAACGCCAAGATAAAGTCTGGGAGTTAAGTCCGTTGCATAATTAAATTCACGAGACAGAAACCAACGAGAAAAGAAATTGGTTCTAGCTTGTTTAATGTAATTAGTTATATCATTGAAAAGTTAAATAGTAACAAAATAATAAAATCCAGAAAACAGTAATAATAAAATATATCACGGGCGGATCTACGGGGGGGCTTTCGGGCTGAAGCCCCCCTCCCAAAATGGCAAAATATAACCATGTTTTATCGAAAAAAATATTTAAAAAGTATCTCTTAAAGTATTATTGTTCGTGTGATTACATTTAAAGGGGCTTTAGGGATCACTTAAACACCATTTCATATAGGTAGTTAGTTTCTTTCTTTTTTTCCAAAGTAATTATCGTTATTTTTATGAAAAAACAACTTTCGGGATGAAGCCCCTCCCCAAAAATAAATCCTGGATCCGCTAGTGAAATATATAATATAAAATGCCTATTCTTTCCCCGAATAGATTCGAAGTGTAAGCAACATCAACATCGAATAAACATATCGATTAATCGAAAAATGTCGGTTAATCGAAAAAATATTACTTCGAAAATTATTAGACACGTGTCTTTGCGTTCCTTACAGTGGGTGCTAGGAGCCTAGAAAAAATCTCTCTGTATAAAATAAGTGACATTCATATTTTATTTTATCTTAGTATAAGAAAAGTAGGCGATAACAGAAGCTTAACTTAGGCGAATATTTTACAAATTCTACAGCTGTTCATTTAATTATATATGTGTTGATATCCTGTTATCTTCTACTCTCCTAATACAAAATAAAAATTTTATATAAAAATATGTACGGGTATAATATAAATTGGCAATAAGGCGCCATAAGAATAATTATAATTATATAATAATATAAATTGGCAATAAAGCCATTAAAAATATTATTTTTTGTTTTTCCTCTTAGGGCCATTTATAGTAATAATTTGTTTCACTTTTTGACAAATTTGGTAAAAATCAGCGTTGGTCTACCTTGGTTTTCTACCGTACCACTAATTAAGTTTAGGTACTCCTTCGACGTACTATTTAACGTTCTTTAAGGGTATATTCTTCGCTTCGATGCATCGCTTAGAAGCTATATGTGAAAAAACAAAAATAGATCGAAAAAATCTAGCTTTTTTGGCTGTAAAAGTTTTCTCTTGACTTTGATCTCCAATAGTAATTTTTTTAAAAATATCTAAACCCATATATATAAATTAAAATTATAAAAACTTTTTGAAAACAGCGGCTCTGATATGGCAGATAAGGTTTATTTTACTTAGAATAACACACATTTTCGAAATTTAACTCAAACCTTCGTTTGCGATAAGGTCGATTTTCGGATCCTTGCTGCTTATGCGGTTTCAGACACCTTGTCTGAACTCGTTTAGGGTTTGTAGTGGTTCAGGGGGCATACAAATTCAGACACGTCACCTCTGCCTGCCCGCTGGAGAACTTTAGTCGTTTAAAATTAATATTATTTAAATTATGATAACATAATATGGAGTAAGATTATTATAAAATAAATTATAAATTATAAAAATAAATAAGGAAATAATACTAAGACCTTTTCTTTATAATAATGTAGATATTGATTGAAACTGATTAAATAATATTCTTTTTAATTGAAGAGAAGATTGGTTGAGATATTCAGTCAAAAACATGTAAAAATAAATTAATAAATACAATTTATTTATTTTTACATTTTTACCCTAACCAATTATTCTCTGTAGTCAACCATAAATCCATAATGTTCAGTTTAGATAAATTAAAAATCAAAATCAGTAATACTAATAAAAAAATAAGGACTAAGATTATAATAAAATATATGATAAATTGTAAAAATAAATAAGAAAATAATAGTAAACCTTTTTTTATTATAATAATGCAGGTATTGATTGAATAATATTCTTTTTAGTTTAATTTAATTAATAATTTTCTTTATAAATATATATTAGAATAGAATAGAAAATTGAACTTTATTCTGAGACTAAGTTCCCTTAGAATAACAAAGATGAATTAATACAAATCTGGCCAAATACTAACTTATAAAAATTCTAACATTATATGCAATATTTAAAAAGTTGTATGTAACCATTAAAAAATAAACAAATAAAAAATATATATATTTAAATTAACATAAAATCTTCTTAAAATTACTTATTATTGTGATGAAAAAAAAAAAAATGAAAAGAAATTACATACTTATATATACATAACTACACGATTTATATACAGTAGACTATCTAATAGAAAAATAAATTAATACAAAATGTAATAATATCTACAGTGATTTATATAATAATATGCAAACACTAAGATAAAATAAAATCTCAGGATTACTTGTGGTGTAATGATTAAAAAAGAACTATGTATACATACATATTACAATTATTAATAGTAATAATTAATATATATATATATATATAATATTAATTTCAAACGACTAAACTTCTCCAACAGACAGGCAGAGCCGAGGTGTCTGAACGGTATAGGATTTGTAAATACGCTCCCTGGCTCCAGTGCTAAAAGCGTCCCATACAAAATAATTATCCCCTACGTACATTCGAGACCAGGTGCGATAACAATGAACCCCTTCTTACGTGTACCACCTTGCCCCCTACCTGCTTCTACCATTGTACGTGTACCCTTCTGGGTCCGTTATGGCATGGTGAATCCAGACTATTTTGAGAAGTTTCTATGATCAAGTGCAGTGAATTCTACACGATCATTCAGAAACGATTATGTTCAATCAATCATTCTCACGTAATTTTAGATCCGTTGGCATTAAGACACCAGGCAGTGTAGATCTGGACCATTAATAATGTGAATAATGAATATTAATAATGAAATGAAAATATTCTCAATATTTCTCTCTTCTACTTCGGTGCATAATATTTAGTTTCAAATTATTTATTTGAAGCCACTTTACACCAATTTTTAATTCCGTCAACTTAATGACTACATCTTATTACGACGTTTCGGCTCGTCGAGCCATTTTGAAGCCAAACAATTTTTTTTTTAATTTTTACATATTTCAAAATATAAAGTTTTTTATACATAATTACCCATCATGTACCTCTCCATTTCACTTATGCGAATTACATGTGTCTACTCATAATAAAATGTTTCATCTCTTGTTATGTCCACCTTTAACTATTTTATTACATCATTATTACACAATTCCTTCAATCATGTTTGTTAAAATTACCTTATCATGTGTCGACCTACATGTTGTCGGTCTCATTTCTATTCAGTGACTAGTTATTCTTATAGGAGTAGAGGAAAATTTTGAAATATTTAAAATTTTTTAGATATGATTTTCAATTTGAAAAATTTCGTTTAGACTTGAAAATGGCTCGACGAGCTGAAACGTCGCAATAAGATGTTGTAGTCATTAAGTTGACTACATTAAAAATATTTGTGTAATGTGGCTTAAAATAAATAATTTGAAACGAAATGAAAATATTTTTATTATACTGGGACTGTTGTCCCTTTAGAACAAAGTATTATACTGAATAAAATGCCTGTGTGGCCATACATTTTATTAAATATTTACGAAATGATATCTAATTAAATATAAAAATATTGGAGGAAAAAGGAACAAAACAAAAACATATATATATATATATATATATATATATTATAGACAAAAGAAAAGAAAATAACATAAGGAAACAACATGATTTCTAGGGTTCTTAAGAAGTTCTGTTATGTACATTCCGTGATCAGTCGGATTGGGAAAGGAGTAGGTGCTTAAAAAGAAGAGATTTAAACGAGGAAACTGATTGTGCGTTTTGAGAGGGGTAGAATTCCAAAAGGAGGCGGCTTGAATCGCAAAGGATTTCTCAAAAGCAGCAGTTCGGTGAGGAGAAGGATAAAGGTCAAAACTACGGGAGGATTTGAATTGTAGGAAGAATACAAGACAGTCGCTGACTTCTAATGATTTGGTGTACAAAGGTACCAAGGAAGTACTGACGGCGGTAGGATGGAAAGAAGAGCCACTTCAACTCGGCATAATACTTGGTAATATGCGTATCTCGTGAGATCTCGAAGATAAAGAGTATCGAGCAATTCATTAGGCGTTTAAGTTTGACTTCGAGATTTCCCAAGAGTCCACCGTATACCACACAGCCATAGTCGAAGTGGGAGAAAACAAGGAGTTGACGGGTTTTGTATGGAAGGAGATATAGCGTTGACGGTTCAACTGTTTTAGGGTAGATACAGTATGACGGGAAATTCGAAAGATTTGTGGTTTCCAAGAGAGGGTTTGATCGAGGGTAACGCCAAGGTTTTTAGCGGTACTATGCAAGGAGATAGGCGAGTTCTTCAGGAGAAGATTGGGAGGTGCTGAAATAGATTTCAGGAGTGAGGGGGATCCGATCAGGAATGCTTTTCTCTTCTCCGTATTCAATGTCAGGTTATTAAAATTCGCCCATGCGCATGTTTTATTGATGTTTTGTTGCAGTTTCAAGATGGCATTAGAGGAATCCACCGATCCGGTTTGAAGGAAAGATAAATTTGGACGTCGTCGGCATATTGGTGGTATTGACAGTGCATGATTGAGGAGGGGAGGTCATTGATATAGATGAAAAAGATGGTGAAGGATAAAGAGGAACCTCGTGGGACACCTCTGGACAGAGGTAGAGACATTGATGGAAGGTTATTAGGAACTAGAACGTACTGGGAGCGACCGGTGAGAAAGGATCGGAACCGCTTAAGGACACTAGATGATAAGGAAATATTTTTAGGTTTGGTTAGGAGGATGTTGTGGTCTACTGAATCAAAAGCTGTGTGAAGGTCTTAGGAAATTTTGATTAGGGCAGACTGAGTAGAATAACCAGGCCCGAAACCGGACTGGTAGGGATTTAGGAGATTATTGTCCTCTAAAAAATGGGATAGCTGGGATTGGACTAACCGCTCTAAAGGTTTTGAGAGGTTTAAAAGAAGTGAAATCGGTCGAAAATCATTAAGAGCTGAGGTCTTCTTCAGGGGGCGTACTAGGGCGGTTTTCCAGGATATAGGGAAGGTAGCATTTTGAAGAGAATAATTATATAAATGATAAAGGATCGGAAGAATGGATGACAATGCGGCTTTGATCAGTCTGACTGGGATGTTATCGGGAGTGTAATCATTGGTATGGGACTTCTGAATGGATTTAAGGAGATCATCTGGTGTAATATGGGAAAAAAAGAAGTGATCAGGATTAAAGGAAGAAAACATAAGAGCCGGACTGGACGTAGATGTGGTTGCAAGAGGGCAGGTGACAAAGTGAGCGTTGAGGTTATCAGCAGAAACGGAATTGGACTGGGACTGGGGTTCATTACCAATGGTCAGTTTTCTAAGAATAGTCCACGTGGCCTTGGTATTGGGAGAGTTGGATAGGGAATGATGGTAGTGACGGGATTTAGCACGGAACACTGCTGATTGAGTGCTGTTTCGAAGCTGTTTGAAGGAGAGAAAATCATCCTGATATCATAGGAAGTCGAGTTCGTTTAAACCGTCGCCTTGCAGCATCTCTTTCTCTCATAGACTCTCTCAAAGGAGGAGTCAGCCAAGGAGCTGGAGGATGGTTGTTGTGATAAGAAGAGCATGTCGGTCGAGGATAGAGTGAAGTTGAGTGGTAAGGGTTTCTACCATGGTGTCTATAGATTTTGAGAAGTAGATGGGATATCGTCAAGATCTTTTCACAGCGTTTCATGAGTGAGAGAGATTATAGGTTTCGGAGTGGAGGCCTAAACTGCTATTTCTTAATGACTGGGCTACTCACCTATCGGCGTGGACTCCAGATCGACGAGGACCGCCCTGGGCGAGAAGTTGCCGGTCTGCATCTCCATGAAGAAGGAGTTGAAGCCGTCGCAGAAGGTGTCGCTCGGGGGGTCGGTCCCCCTGACCGGCGACAGGCTGCCCCTGGGATCCAGCTTGTGCTCGATGCAGTACAGCTCCCAACAGCAGTCCCCCAGCTGCACCCCGGCCTGTCCTGTGTGCACTGATATCACTTCCCGCTGCCAACAGAGTCATATACTAGTGTGTGTATACATATAAATATCTCCTGTGTATATATGTATGTATATACCAAACTGCAAAAATGAACTAACGACGGTCAAAACTAGAACGGTCTAATTTGCTAGAAGATACGGATCTTCATTTTATAAAAGTGTTCGAAAAGCGATGGATAGCTCTGGTTGTGGACTCGTTATTTTTCGATTTTAAAACAGCCTATGATTCCGTTGGTTACATATTAATATATTATATATTACATAATATCTTGGTTACATATTAATGAGTAAACGACAAAGCTTACAGTAATATTAAGAAGATTTCGGAAAATGGTCATTGGCGAAAACGGAATATAGCATCTCCACTTACATTAAAATGGTTCGGCCACGTTTTGAGGCTGAGCAATGAATGGAGCGGATGTGTAATCTTCAGAAATCTAGGATTATGGAATATGATCGAGCTGAGAGTCTCCGATAAATTAGTGAAATTGATGGTTCGTTCTGGTTTTCGACAGAGAAATGGATTCTCGACGGTGCTGTTTATCCTATCAGTAGAAAACGCGATAAGAGAACTTTGGAAACAATCAAGGGGACATGGAGAGACGCTCTGAAACTCTAGTAAGGGAAGCATAAAATATCGGCCTGCAAAAAAATGAAGATAAAACAAAACATTTGATAGTGAGCTGTAAACCGTAGGATTTGCAGGATCTGCGTTGAAAGGAAATTTTTTGCGAGATAAATTCAAATACCTCGGTTTCAGAATACCCTAAATGAATGACCAACGGTCCGAAATATACAATAACAAATATAACAATCTTTTCCAGAGATTCTGAGTTTCCCAAGAATCTCAAATCAATGTCTTACAATCTTTTCACCAGGTCTATTCTGATACACTTCTAAGAGACCGGAAACACTATTTAGCAGCCTAGAAAGAAGTATTGAACGATTTAAGAGAAAAATACTCCGTAAGATAACCGGAACGATCTAGGATCATAATACTAACACATGTAGGAAATGAACCAGCTGTAAAGTGCATACAGAAATTGGTCAATTAATTCTTCTTGATAGGAAGGCAAGGAGTATAACATGGGATATATCAATGAATCAAGAAGCCTCTACTCAACAATGCCCATTTGCAGAAATTTCGTGGAATGAAGGATTAAAGAGATGGCGGGTCAAGTGAAGATAAGTTGGAAGATTTTTACTAAATTAGGGAACATTGACCATGAATTTCTCAGAATCTATACGAAATAGCCGAAACATGAAAATAATTAGTTTTGTTACAATTTTATTTTTGTCTCTTACTTGTTTTTTAGGCTATACGCGGATTTTCCGAACCAGAGGAGGAGAGAGCGGGGGGATTATATGAGGTTTAAAAGTTCCTCCTTTGTTAGCTTTAATGTTGTACATAACTTCTTTATTGCTAGGATATTTTCTCTGATTTAAGCAATAAACCGAAAAAGGTGTCATTCTTGGTGTCTTTTTCCCACATCCTGAAAGTGTGTTTACCTCCTTCCTTGGTTACCTGTTAATATACATTGACTGGGCTAATGATATTGTTATGTAATAACCAAATAATTAAAACGCATAACATAAATAATAATAAATTTTCTTAGAGTATCCTAAGTATTGATCACAGAACCACCTAAAAATTTGACCTCCACTGGCTTTAAATGATTACGAATGATGACGAAACTGATTAACATTGGGTATTATAATTTTGGAGGGAAATCTGAATTTTCATTCAGAGTATAAACAGCTGCTTATTCAACAAGTAGACAAATAAACATATCATAATTCTATATTAGTTTAAATATTATTATATATTAAAAGTTTTCTATTCGATTTATAACTTATTAGGTAATCGATAACTGGGATTTGTTTCAAATAACTAAAATTTGAACGTATATGACTTACCATTTTCCTGTTTACTGAATCCAAAAGATTATTGATGTATTTTAATAGAATAAAATAAAAACGAAGATAAATCGTGTGTGGAAATGAATTTCATATATCATGGGATTTATACTTTTCACTTTTATCTTTTGAAAAACCGAAATTAAGTTACGTTTAATTTCTAGGCTATTTCTGATTATCTAAAATTAACTAAACATTTAATATAACTGCTGTTTTATTTTTATTTTTAAATAAATTAAAATAGCTATTTCATATGATTAGTGTATCATGTTAAAAAAATTTCAAGTATAAAATTGAAAAAAAATTTAAAATATTTTATTTATGTTAATGTTATCACTTAAATTCGTAAATAAGCCAGGTTATTGTCTTGTTATACACGGGAGTTGACGTCACAAGATTTCAAGATATCGATTTTAACCGAATAAAATATTCGGGATCGATTATAAGGGATCGTAATGAATTATTCTCTTTTCTTTAAATAAAAAAAAAAAAATTAAAACTGCTTTATTTATTATTAAGTATTTATATTTTTTTTTCAAAATAAGAATATTTTTATTTATTATGTACTATTTACAAAAAAATATTAAAATTTACAGATCCATTTAAAGATTTCTTTTACAGAGTTAAAAACATATAGACTTTTCGATTTATCTTAGTTTTCATTAAAAACCAGTTATGCATGTAATTAATTTTAAAAATCTCTGATTAATAATAGATAAATATTGATTGTTAATTTATTATGAAATCGATAAATAAGAAACATTGAATGTAAATTATCGATAGATAATAGGGTTTATAAAAAAAATTACTGTTTTTCAATAAATATCTGTATTATTGTTGTTTTGATATAAAATACAATTAATACTCAAAGTATAGTCCATTGTTATCTACCTTCATTAGCCATCTGCTAGCCAATTGCTTGATCTCACGCTTATACCATTCTTTGAGATGGCAGTCAAAGAACTCTTTGATCTCAATTTCAAATTCCGAAAAATTATCTAATTTTGTCCTTTGAAGAAAATGGGTCATGGATCTAAATAACTGGTAATCCGTTGGTCAAAATTCTTTCATATTTTATATTTAACTATCCTTTATAATACAGATGAATGTGAAGTGGTCAATTATTTCAAATATAAAATATCTGGTGTGTCCACTCACACGACTTTCCTACCTATTTCAGAAAAGTTTTTATATCTTTACATGTGTTCATGAAGAAATAATTAAAAATTGAACTAGATTTATTTTCCTGAAAATTGATCAAACAAAAGATTTGAGTACGATTTATTTGATAAACTAAAGCAATATAAACCGGCTTAAGGAAGATCAGTTTAAAAATTTCAACACTATCTAATATTGCTGATCAAAAACTTTTTGCCATAGCCTAATATTGCCAAAAATAATTTCTGTTAAAAGTAGAGGAAATAGTGAATCTTGTGTGATGCGTGCAACAGATTTTCTTACTTTCACTTAGTTATCTTTTTTCTTTCATTCACCCCTTTCTGACACCAGGATATGAACCCATAATCTTACATTGGAAATTGATTAGCTGTAACTTCGTTAATAATTGTCCAAATCGAACGAAATTTATATGGCTTTTTAGGAAATTTCATTACCTTTCTAACGACATGCTAAAGTTTCATTTATTGCGCGCAAGCTATTGCGCATGGATCACCGAATTTTTGTCACAGGCATCAGTAGTCAAAACCCTACAAAATAAAAAAAGAAGCAACAAAATCGGTTCAGTAGTTCCCGGGGAAATCTTGGCACAGACAGACAGACCAATTGCTAAAAATGTGTTTTTCGGACTTAAGGGGCTGTGAAACGTATAGATCCGTCGAAAACGGCATGTCGAAAATTTTACCCGATTCCAATACTTTCCTTACCTAGTATGGCTAGGAAAGTAAAAATTATAGGTACTTACCATACAACATTCCCAAAAAAGTGTATACTGTTTGAGTTATTCGGAATTTAATTTTACCATCCCTCGTAACTTTTTTTCAGCTTCTTTTCGCTGATGAATGTTATATAGATAAATTTGAAGGGTGTCGAGAAAATGACTTTAGCGAAGTTTCAATGAAATCGGTACATTCGTTTAGGCACTACAGTCTATAGCTACGTTTTTCTGCATTTTTTTTTTTTTCTCCTTTATTAACTTATCAAATTCTTTCAAAAGTTATATTTAGCATTTTTTCGTAACTCTGAATAATGCGAAATAATCATCCTTTTAAAATAAACCATATGAAAGGTACTTTAGAGGAAGCTAATATTGAATATTAACCATTTAAGTTCTGTTAGAGAATATCAATAAGAATAAAACCTATATAATATTAAAAACTTAATTGTACAATGATATGATGAATTTAATCAAAATCGTTGGAGCCGTTTTCAATAAACAAGTAAAGCTGTGCACGGACACTCACACAGACCATTTTCCGGGACTTGGTTATTTGGACTAAGAAGACCCTAAAACATGCATTTTCGTTGAAATCTCAGATTCGAAAATTTTCACGTTCGCAATTTCATATATAGGTAATTGAAAGTAAAAAAAAAATCGTAACGTTTTAAAAATATTATTTTATTAATAAAGTAGGTTGTATTGTTATATCGATACCCGGAGATAATATTGCGAAGAACTGTGGAGAAGAAAGGAGTGAAACCAAGCTTCAGCTTCCGGTGACCTAGAAAACTCCTTCTTAGTAGGTTTGTTGATAGCGGAAACAAAAATATCGATTATGTCATCCTTATCTAAATATAATTATTTTTAAGAAGTGACAAGGAATTAGTCGAACGTAGAATGATAACTAAATTGGCACATACATATTAATGGTCCGTGGTATAGACCCCTTTCTATCGAATTATTAACATCCGCCTGAAACTTCGTAAATAACTTCTTCTCATTGTAACCTACAAAATATTTTATTTACGAAAATTCTCGGAATTGGGGCGTTTTCAACCTACAGATAGGCAAACTTTGTCTATTTAATTAGGTACTGAAAATTAATAAATACTCATTTGCTTTCCACTTGAATCGTAAGATAATTTGAACACAAAGTCGAGAAAAAGGGTGGCCTCCATAAATATTGAGGCGTTTGATGGACTTACATCCCCAAAATGTCAAAATAACGCCAAATGGCCTAAAATTTTTGTAGGCCATCATTTTTATTTTGTGATTTTGTATACTAAGATGCAAGTAGAAAGCAAATAGGTACTTATGGATTTTTAATATCTAATTAAATAAACAAATGAACTTTATTCTGGGACTAACAATGATTAATTAATATAAAAGAAAATACAAATCTGTCCAAAAACTAACTTATAAAAATTCTAATATCATATACATTATTTAAAAAATAGTATGTAACCACTAAAAAATAATCAGAAAAAAAATTAAATGAACATAAGATCTTCTCAAAATTACTTATTATTTTGATATAAAAAAAATAAATTATTTATATATAAATAGATAACTACACAATTTATAAACAATTGGCTAACTAATTAAAAAAATAACTTAATACAAAATGTTATAATATCTACAGTGATTTATATAATAATATGCAAACATTAAGATAAAATAAAATCTCAGGATTACTTGTAGTGTAATGGAAAAAAAAAGAACTATATATACATACATACTCATATTGGTACAAACAGAAACAAAAACTATGACCCGGATAAATAAAAATAAATAAATAATATAATAATACGATCAGATGAAGCTATTTACGAAGTTTCAGGCGGATAATAATAATTTGATAAAAAGGGATCTGTACCACGGACTATGAATTTTATTTGGGATGATTTTTATAAGGTTAGATTTTTCAGCGTAGTGGGGAATCTTGTTTTATAGTATTCTTGCTTTGGAAATAAAAAATCACTCTAATGATTTAAACGAAACTTCCACCTTACGCCCTTTTGATATAACATATATATTTATATTTAATTAAACCTTTATATTTTTCAAATATACGACCTTTTAATTTACATATATATATGACCTCTCGTACAAACATTCTTAAAAAAAAAAAAAATCTGTTTAAAAATTTGTGTTGTTGAATTTAATGTTGTAAGAAAACGACATTACTTTCTGATTCCGCTAATACTTTCAATTACCTATATATGTAATATATAGTAAGAGAAAGTATTGCGATCGTGAAAATTTTCGAATTTGAGTTTTCAACGGACATACTTGATTTGAGGTGCCCTGAATCTAAATAACCAAGTCCCGCAAAATGGTCTGTGTGTATGTGTGTAGATGAACTGTCTGACTCAAAAACGAAAAGCATACGCAACTGAAATTATTATGAGTATCTAAGGTTTGTACATGTTACAGTGGTTTTTTACTTTTTAAATAAAGAATCCCTCTAAAGATTTTTTAGAGTTTAAACGAAACTAGCCTATTTTTAATTTTAAAGCCCTTAAATTTTTTTTTGATGAGTTTCATGATAAATGTTTCCGATTAAACTCAAATTTTTCCAAAAGATCCTTCTGCACAATTATTATTATTATTGTTTGATACCACACACAGGAAAATGGAAAGTGATGCAAACGTATAAATTTAACAGATTCGATGGAAAGAACATAGTAATTAATTAATTTAAATGAAGTTATACGGCCGTTTTTACTTAAACTACCTTATATATGAAAATACCTATCTACTCCAAGCACTAGTTGATCTAGCATTTCATTTTGGGGGGCTTCAGCCCCAAAGTTTTTTTTTTTTTATATATAACGAAAATTACTCGAAAGAAAACGAAAAAAAAAATAACTACCTATACGAAATGCTGTTTAAATTCTTGGTGTCCTGTTAAATGTAATTATACGAACAATAATACTTTTAGAGATTATATTTTTTTTAATAAGACATGGTTAAATTTTACCATTGTTGGGGAGGGAGGGTAGTGTTAAGTGAAACTTTTGTTATGCCGCTCTGGACCAGATTTTTTAAAATACTATGGTGAATAGTAAATTTATATGGTGAATAATAATAAGGCAAATAAGAAAATAAGACATTTATTTTCATTTGCGAATTTATTGAAACAAAACATATAACTGATATAAATTATTAATATCTCTTATTTACTTATTTTTAATAAATAAAAATATTTAGATCTAAGAAACCAACTGCATAATTATTATAATTATTTTTAAAAAATAAAATATATACTTATTTGTTTAATCTAAAAATATAACATATTCATACTTCAACATATTTTCATCTTCATTCATTTTCTATATCTATTGGATATTATTTATCGATTTGATTATTTCTATCTTTTTTTTTATACTTTATTAATATAAAAGATATATTTCTATTTTTACATAATTAATGTTTACTTTTTAATTTTTAGGTGAGTTTTGGTCATATTCTTCTTTTCACAATCTGCTGTAATAGAGGCAAGTATTTGCTATTTACTTAGTCTAAAGTTGTGAAGTATCACGAAAGTATGTTTTTTTGGAGAGGTGGCGCTTAATATATATACAAAAAAAAAATTATTTGTATATTCGTACCTACTACTTTCTCAAGTCTTTTAACGATTAAGTGTTTGATTCCAGTTTAGTAAAAAAAAAAAAAAAATCGAAAGTATATATTACCAGGAAGTGAGAGGGATGGGCAAAAAAAAGTTTTTAAACATGCTCGCTAACTGTTTATTTATTTTATCTTCGAATATATGACAGCATTAAATTTATTTTACCATCTTTTTGAAACCTATGATCTTTAAATTTTAAATTGTACCACAGTTATACAGATGGGATTATGCAATACTAAAATTACAAGTTAGTAATTGAATCCAGCTTCATACTAAATTCACTTTCTTGTCACACTAATTTTAAAAAAAATATATTAAAAAAGAAAAAATATATTTGTGGATTTTTTTATATTTCTAGTTTAAAAAATCTTTAAAACACTATTGATAATCCGGTATAACTATGAAGCAACTGTAAAATTATGGAAAATGTGTTATCAAGTCATAGTTGTAAGAAAAAAACCTGGTGTGTCCACTCACAAGACTTTCCTACCTATTTCAGAAAAGTTTTTATATCTTTGCATATGTCCATCAAGAAAAAATAAAAATTGAATTAGGTTTATTTTCCTGAAAATTGATCAAAGAAAAAAATTGAGTACGATTTATTTGATAAACTAAACCAATGTAAACCGGCTTGAGGTAGACCAGTGTCAAAATTCCAATACCCTCTATTATTGCTGATCAAAAACTTCTCACCATAGCTTAGTATTGTCAAACAATAATTTCTGTTAAAAGTAGATGAAATAGTGAAGCTTGTGTGATGCAGGCAACAGATTTTCATACTTTCACTTAGTTATCTTTTTACTCTCGTTATCCTTTTCTGACACCCAGGATATGAACCCGTAATCTTACATTGGAAATTGAATAGCTCTAACTTCGTTAATAGTTGTCCGAAATGAACGATTTTTATATAGTTTTGTTGGTAATTTAATTACCTTTCGAAAGTTTTAGTATACTTTTTACCATAGACTATATACTTAGCGAGTTAGGCCCCAAAACATATTTCTTTTCTTTATATTTTTTTTTATTGATTTATTTCGGGGATTTAGTTCAGGTAAGAAAATTGAAAGGACAATTATTAGAATATTATAGGAAAGTTTCATCAAAATCGTTATAGCCGTTTTTGCTCTGCAGTCTATAGAATAAATCAATTTGTGTCATAGGCATCAGTAGTCAAAACAATACAAAATAAGAAAATAAGCAACAAAATCGGTTCACTAGTTCGAGAAAATCTTGGCACAGACAGACAGACAGACCAGTGGCTAAAAATGTGTTTTTAGGCTCTGAAACGTATAGATCCGTCGAAAACCGCATATCGGAAATTTTATCCGATCGCAATACTTTCCTTACCTAGTACAGGTAGAAAAGTAAAAATGTTTTTAATTATGCACACTCTATTTATTTATTTTATCTTAGGCAATATGACAGCTAGAAAATAATTTTATTATCTTTTTAAAATCCTTACATAATATTCTTTAAATTTTATATCGTACTACAATTATACAGCAGGGATTATATATTAGTAAAATTACAAGTTAGAATTTAAATCCTGTAATTCATATTTATACTAAATCTAAAAAAAAAATCTGGTGCGCCCAACACACAACTTATCGCTTAACACTCAACTTTGACTAGGAATTATTTTCTAGCCATGTTGGGCTATTATAATATTTTTGAATTGTATTTCTCACCGAGATAAATTTAAAAGCTTACACCTAACAAATCAAAAATACCATTAAAATAAAAAAAGTCCTATTTATTATATCACCGGTTGATTATGGATTGTAAGACTATTAGTTAATTGCTATTTTCCATCGCAAAGTTTACTAAAATAGTATTAATTGATTTGCAGTGTCTGTCACAGGCAGGTCAAAAGTTGTCTCACTAATTGTAAGTGGTTACTGCTGGAATATCACAGATGGAAAATTCACCAAATTATTCACTAATTTAATTTTCTAAAAGGTTACATGATGATTTTTCGGAATAAACGGACGATAGATACCTAAATATTTAAATATAATATCAGATCTAGAATTATTAAACCACAGTAAATGAATTTAAGGTTATAAACATATGCTTTATACATCCATGAAATGATTTTATGTTTTACTTCTTCTTTCACACAAGTGCAATGAAATAGTTTTATAAACAATGTCATATCCTTGATTAGCTGGATTTTAAATATTTTTTAAACTTAAAAATATTTTTAAAGTTTACATTTAGAAAATTGTAAAAATGTGTTTCACCGTTGATATAAAGTGGGACTTTTAATGGAAAAGTTTCTGTCACATCTAAGGCATATACCTATCTTAAATACGTAATATCAGTTTCTTATGACTTTTCATTTTTTAGCTTGATTGCTAACATACACACACACAGACCATTTTTCGGGACTTGGTTTATTTGGACTCAGTGTACCCCAAAACGTGTATTTCCGTTGAAAATTCAGATTCAAAAATTTTCACGATCGCAATACTTACCCTTACTATATATTACGTATATACGGAAGTGAAAGTAAAAAATGCTAATCAAGCATAAAAAATACTTTCTCTAAAACAATTTTTTTTTTCCTTTGGTCTTAAGATTTTACATAAAATCCTATTTTGCTGAAACATTTAACTCCTATTTTAACTCTTTATTATATTATACATTGTCTGTACATCTTGATAGACTTTATAATATCTTAATTTTCTATCTAACTACTCCATTCTCAATGTCTTAATTTCACTATTTATTTTCATTTCTTATATAACTTCATATTTCTTTTTTATGTTTTACATTTTATTCTAAGATTCCCATTGTAACACTTATGTCACCCCTTTTTGATTACGCCTACTTCATCATTCCACCCTTTGTGACGGTTATTATTATTTATCTCTTAGTTCTTAGTCATTATTCTAACAATTTCATTTTACTTTATATTTTTTTTTTTTTTTTTATTTATTTTTTTTTTTTTTACCATCACTACTTATGTTTCTCATACCTTGTTATCTGGTTATTTTCTTAGCCCTGATGAAGGCCTGAACTTCAGGTCGAAACGTCGGCATATGTAAAAATAAATATTATCATTTATTTTTGCCTTCTTATTTGACTGACCACCCCAACTATTCTTCTCTTCATTATCCACGACAGTCAACCATTTATCAATTATACATATTCAACATTTGTGTCCCCAGACATATTGGTCAGGGGAAATTATCATTTACGTAATTATCATTTCGGAGTTGATTCTTTTAGATTTCGATAGCCTTTTTTTTTTGTTGTCATTTTGTAGGAAATCAAGAAAGCTTTCAAATAAATATTGGTATTATCAGTGTTTAGGGAACACATCAAACTTTATATTTGAATCAAATCAAGTAAGCACATCACAGCTGTTATCTCGGAAATGCTGCATATATGCATGAGTCATTGTTGTGACGCCGCCATTGTTGAAGCGTAGACGCTCACGTACCATGATTGACTAGACTGGCCAGTTACAAAATTTTGTGATTCCACTGATTTATTAAACATGGAGTAAAACACTACAGCGGCCGGCAAGAGACCAAGAAAGGAAGAGAGGGAAGATGAACGAGAAGACTGGCACAACAAGAAAAAGAAAAAATGCAAGTATCCCAACCCACCTATATTTAACCTCCGTATAAAACCACATGTAATAAAATAAAGCAATCAATTTTACATATTCACTTCTTTAATACATTAACTCCTCTAATTTTACAGTCCACAGCAATAAATTAACACCAGCTCTTAAAGCAGAATTATTATGACAATATCCCTGACAGTCTTGGAAGGGATTGGCATAATATAGTAAACATTTGGTCCTCCGGGCCGGATTGGTCTTGAATCTAAGCTTGCTTACAATGGCTTGTGAGATGAAGGAGTGCTGGCTTCCGGAGTCTATTACTGCTCGGATTGTGTGCAAACTATGCTCAGGGTCCAAAATGCTGAGTTGAGCCGTTCCTAGTACATAATAGGATTCAGTGTTATGGTGTTGGGAAGTTGAGCCAAATCCTGCAAAATGTGTAGAGGGAGGAGTGCTGCGTTCATTTGATTTAACCTCGTGCAGTAAGCTGTGATGCCGAGCCTTGCAGAAACGACATGTAAACTTTGACTTGCACTCTGATGTCTTATGATTTTGGCGAAGACAATTCTTGCAACATTTCAGACTGCTAACGAATGCTATGCGATCTTCTACGGAGATGTTGCAAAAATTAAAACAGCCTGGCAAATCATGTTGTTCTTTGCAGAACGGACAATAGCGTGGTGGACTTTGGTATCTGGCTGTCCGAGGAGTTGAGAACGGTGATTTTATGCGCTTCGGAGACGTGCTAGAACACCGGTTAGTTTGAATTTTAGTATGCATGAAGCTTGAAGCTCTATACTTCGGTGATCCTCCTTTTGGAAACTGTGATTGCTGGTACTGTGCTTTAACCCGATCGCCTTGAGTAGTGCTTGAAGAGGAAGCAATGTCTCTTGAGATTGTGAGGGCTATCTTCCTTTGTCTGACAAAGGTGATTACGTCGTCTACTGCTGGGAATGTGCTTGTTGAGGCCCTGGCTATCTCAAATTGCCTTCGAGTCTGCGAATCGAGAGCCCTTAATGCCAGAAACGCCAACAGAACCTCGCATGAATGTTCCAAGTTCAGAGCCTTATAACCTTGAATGTTGTCGGCTACACCTACAAGGAAGTTCTCATAATTCTGCAGCTCGTTCCTTGTATTTTTGGTTTCAAAATCCAATATCTGCTGAAGAAAATATGTCGCTAGTACCCTGGGATTGTCATAAGTTTGCATCAATTTATCCCAAGCTAGGACATATGACCTATCTTCTATTGGAATATTTGAAACCAAAGCTGCGGCTTCACCCTTTAGTGCCCCAAGTAGGTAATGGAATTTTTCGGTGTTGGTGAGTGATGTCTGGTGATGGACTAGTGATGCAAAGGTGTCCTTAAAATGGATCCAATTCTTTATCTCACCAGAGAGCGTATCTCACGCAAGAGCGTGAATGGTGTCACATTGCTCCCATTTTTCGATAAACAGCGCCCAATCGGAATTTGCAGCATCTAGTTGAGCTTCAAATAATGGAGCTTTCTCAAGATCCGAAAGTGCTGCCGAACCATAATCTGAACATCCCACGATGTTCCGGTGTAAACCTCTGAGCTGTCGTTCCAAGGTAGTGATTTGAGTGTTGTAATCAGTGGTAACTGGTGGCATTTTCATAAGATAAAACGACGAAGCAAGGGGGAACAAGGAAGAGAGAATCGATGAACTCAAAGAAGACTGCAATGTAATAAAGAGAATAGAGAGACAACTATAAACAAAACAAACCAGGCATGAATGTACTAAAGAGACCATGCAGAAACTGCTGTAAGAAAAAAAAATTGCAATTTAAGCAATAAAAATTTAAATGAATGAAAAATAAGGTGTCTAATTATAAACCATACACATATATTTATAATCAAATTAATTGCTTTTAATTTGATATAGAATGCTAAGTTATAAAATATGTGTGTATATATAAGAGTAAACATCAAATGAGTGCGTGATGTTTTTATCCATTAAAAGTTGCTATAACAAAGAGAAATTAAAAGACTGCTACCTCTTTATTTAGTGAATGAATCACTGATGAATGCTTAACTTCATGGCTGGACATTAGATATTAACATTGAATGATTATGATTACGACTAAAATACTTATTAAAGACAATAAGTGCTAATTAATTTCTGATAATATATAAACAAGTAATGTAATTCAGTAGATAAATCAATAAATAATTGGAATACAAAAAAAATTATTAAATGCCTGGTAAATAAATGTTTCTCAATTAAGGTAGCGGTTGTTTTAAAGAGGGCTACAAAAATGATAATTCATAACTGATATGGATTTATTATGCATCGAAACCTAATTCAAATATCAGAAAAAGAAATAGGCCAATGAATAGAAATTAATTAATTGCTAAATTTGATGTGATAAATAATATAAAAAGATAATTACAAAACTAAAATGAGAACAAATATAAATGTGAGTGCCAATATACTACATTTAACCTTATTGACATAAGAAAATTTTGTATGATTTAATCATTAAAGATTTTAATGATATCGGGGCTCGGTGGACCATATGTTTGATTTATTATTAAAGATTTTAATAATATCAGAGCCCGGAGGACCAAATGTTTAGTTTATTATTAAAAATTTAATAATAAATCAAACATATGGTTTGATCCCCACCTATATTTAACCTCCGTATAAAACCACATGTAATAAAATAAAGCAATCAATTTTACATATTCACTTCTTTAATACATTAACTCCTCTAATTTTACAGTCCACAGCAATAAATTAACACCAGCTCTTAAAGCAGAATTATTATGACAATATCCCTGACAGTCTTGGAAGGGATTGGCATAATATAGTAAACAATCAGTAAAACAATGTGTACTTTTTGAGTTATTCACAAATAAAATGCTGAATTCATCATAAAAATGTATGCAGCTTGTTTTCAGAAAAGTATGTTATATACATAAATTATAAAGGTTTCAAGGGGAAGACTTTAGCCAAGTTTCATTGAAATCGTTGAAGCCGTATTGGCGCTACAGTCTAAATCGAATCACGTTTTTCGGCCGCCATTACGAAAGGAAAGGTCTGATGATAATGAAACGTAAACAAAAAAACAAATTCTAAATATTATTGCGATGTTATAAAATTATAAAATAAAATTACGTAATTTTACCACTAGATGAACTAAAAAATTTCGTTTGACAAAAAATAAACAAAGAATCGTTCAAAAGTTGACTACATAACGTATGGATTGTTGGACAAAACTTTATTTTTTCGATCTCAAACAGATAAACGAGAATGAGATTAATTTTCAAACCATTTTTTTTTTTGTTATATATTTATTTTTGTTTCACGTCACAGAGTTTAAGCCCCCTCCCCAAAGAGTAAAATTAATTAATTTGTTTTCATTGGTCTAGTTTTGTTTTGCAGGTTATT
The DNA here is from genome assembly GCA_928085145.1 of Nezara viridula. Taxonomy (NCBI): domain Eukaryota; kingdom Metazoa; phylum Arthropoda; class Insecta; order Hemiptera; family Pentatomidae; genus Nezara; species Nezara viridula. The sequence continues at coordinate 179,956,680 of OV725079.1, read as the reverse complement.
TAAGTCAAGTACATAAAATATTAAGATAATTTATCTTTTTCAATTTAAATCCTTTACTTTAATTCTTTTTTTATCTATGGGCAATTTAACTTTTTTTATTTTTATTAAATTATGGACATTTATAATAGCATTATGGGAGCATATTCACACTGTATTTACAATAAATAATCATAAGATTTTAGTTTTAAAAAATGCTTCTGATGAATTAATTAACATAGATAACATAGGCAACGTGGATCTTGCTTATTGTGTATTTATCAGTGCATCAAACTCTTTAACGTTATACAATCAGTCCGAATGTCAATCTTCCTTCGAACTATCATTCCAAAAAATCAATTTAGAAACAAAAAGGATTATTCACTTTTGTGGATCCGTGTTGGTCTGATTGAAGCGATTTTTCGTGCACATTTGCTTATCATATCTGCAATTTCTATCAGAAAGCCGGATTATATTAGATGAAATTTGTTTATCGATAGATAGTCGATCATTTAATGAATTGATCCAGCGATATCAGCTATCGATTATACTATATATGTATAATACTATCGATTTGCAAACAATAGCTCCCAATCTGATAACTTTCTCCTACCTTGTCCCGAGTTGCAATTAACTGTTTAACTGCATGTGAAAGAGAGAAGAAAGTATACGCTGGTCTATTTCTAGCCGGGCCGCGTTATTTAAATATGTCTACTTTCGGGAGAAATTTTCGTTATTGTTTTTCTAGGCGCTGACTTCGGAGGGAAGGTAGGGAAAGAATCCCCCCATGAAAATATGGAGGAGGAGGAAAATATGGTTCCTTCCTCAATAATTTGAAGTAAAAAAAAAAAATTCTGAGGATCTCGAGGCAAAATTAAAACGTTTGATAAATTGCTTTGTACTCATCTTCGGGATCCCAAGGGACGCCTCTGTTTCCCGTTTTTATGCAGAGTTGAAGTGGCTTTATCCTTCCTACCGTCGCAAGTATTTCCTGGCATCCTTCCTCCTTCAAGTCATCCAATCCCACCGACCTTCATACAGCTCCGAGCTCCTCCAATTCAAATCCTCTGTTTGCCCCCGTAATACTCGTTCTCGGTCTTCTGATTTATACAGGGCCCACCGAACCGCTGCTTTCGACAGATCGTTCATTATCTGATCCTCGTCCCTATGGAACTCCATCCCTCCCGACATCCGTCAATCCAAAACTCTTCCTACCTTTAAAACCCGCCTGTTCAATCATTTCTTATCCATCCAGTCCTCATTAAATTGTAAATAGTCCTGTAAATATGTATATAAATTATCAGATCGTTCCTCATTATTCTTACTTTTTGTTTATTTTCAATTTTTCATTTTTCTATTATTAACTGATTTAAATTAGAAAGTAACTTATAATTTATTTTATATTTTTTTTTAAAATTTTACTATTCACTTAAACTATATTTTTGTTTATGTATCTCTGAGGCTCCTTAGCCCAAATTTTTGTCTTTCTGTATTATCCTAATGGGGCACGTCCCAGAATAAATAAAACATTATTATTATTATTATTATTTAGGTATGTGTTCACTAAGACAAAATAAACAAAAAAGTTCATATTAACATACATCTCAAACTCATTTATTAAACAGATATCAAAGGTTGAAGATTTATTATTTATTATTACTATTTATTTAAATCTGGAGATCGTCGTAGCTATTTAACAGGTCAGTTTCGACCAACCCATCGGTTCTCCATATGTTGCATTTAAGTAATCAGTGACCCTATTAGAAAAGTGAGCTGGACCGTCATGCATAAACCACAGCAGTCCAAAAGCAGTCGTATGAGGGTTTTCTTCAGCCCAAGAATGGGTATTTCGAAAATTAAGAATCCCGTTTCTTGTGAAGCCAGATTTATCACGATCCAAAATGCAATTCAGGAAGTTAGGATCTCGTGTGCATTGTCGAATTAACCACTGAGAGAAATTTCTGCGCTTGTTATAATCTTTTGGTAACAAATCTTGCCTACTCGATACGTGAAATGGATACAATTGTTGTTCGCGCTTCTGGTATTGGTAGTAGTAGATAACTGAACAGCATCGAATATTTCTTCTTCAACGTTTGCAGTTCGTCGAAATTTTAGACAACGGGCGTTTACTCGTAAAGGTTTTAGCATGCAATTATCCCCAAGGCGTCTTTCAATGGCCTCAAACGTATTACGATTTGGTATTCTTTGGTTAGGAAATTTTTCTCGATATCTTCGAACAGCTGCAGCACCGTTTCTATGTACCTGGCCATAAGTTAAAAGCATGTCTGTCTGTTCTGGAAAAGTGAATAAATTTATGTTGTCTTCCATGATAATCATAAATTGAACTGTGTCACAGTATTCACTCTGACTAGACAAACAGATGAGCAACTATTGTCAATCAGTGTTACCGCGCCCTCTGTGACAAAACCTCGTACTGAAGCCTCGTACATCCTCGTACGCTTGCTCATTCATAACTTGCACTGTTATAATCCCAGTGTTATTGTTTTTTTTTATAGTAAAATTAGATCAGAGTTTTTTATTTTTACCTCCATTCATATATTTTAAAACCTTTTTACATTACTTTTTTTTAAGTTAATGGGTCAAGAAGTAAAATTAGCTTAATAAAATATATAAAAATGTTTATATATTTTTATAAACTACTGAAAACGTTATATAAAAATTAAAATAGCTAAATAAACTTCTTAAAGTACTCTTCATAAGTATTCATTAGTAGTTCCAAGATTTAATTTGGGGGAATCACTAATTTTTACAACTACTTTTACGAAAGGATGTTAGTGGTTCTGGAAGGCAAAAAAAAAGTAATTATTGGGACATTAATACTATTAGAGATATCTATTATAATATAAAAAATGAATAGATTGTGATTGTTTCAGTATTTAGCTTACAATTAGATCTAGCAAAAAATAAATATGGACCACTGAAAAAATACTTTTTTTTTTTCATTATTTAAGATGGGTTCATTAGGAATACTAGTTAATTTTTTAATTAATTACTTTACTCGATTAAAAATCGAAAATAATTTTTTTAAATTACGCCAACAATTTAAAAAAAAATTAATTTATCTAGAATATATTTACAATTGCAGTTTTATAAAGGAAATAATAATTACGAAGGAAATAATGGGTATACTTCTCGTATTTTATTTTATGCTCGATAAAAATGACGGTAAAAATTTCTGTTTAATTTTCTATTGCAACACATTTTAAAAAATATATATTTATAAAAAAAGTTTTGTGAAGGAGATAATATGGATATGGTTTCTTATATTTTATTTTATACTGAATAAAATCTAAAAAACATATATATACAATCATGGTTTTATGAAGGAAATAATAATCATACTGTAATTAAAGAAGATATAATTGCAATCTATTTGTCTATAAAGCAACAGAAGTTTAGTATTTCATATCAATATAAATAATAATACAGTCAAAATAATCGTAAAACAAATCTAAACTTCATTCATAAAAATATAACCTTGCATTGCATACGTCAGCAAAAGGTATGTACGAGGTACGAGGCTGATCTATCCTCGTACCTCGTACATTACGTCATAACCTCGTACAAATACGAGGATCCTCGTACAAACGGCAACACTGCTGTCATTGCTTATCGTTCATTTGTTTATCAGGTGATTAAAACCTGTTATTTAGTATTAAAGACTTTAAACTTTGTACAGTCAGTCTTAAAGTAGTAAATAAATAATAAATGTTTAACCTTTGATATCTGTTTAATAAATTAGTTTGAGATATATGTTAATGTGAACTTTTTTGTTTATCTTGTGTTAGTGAACACATACTTAAAATAGTCCCATGCAATTACGAAACACCCTGTATATATATATATATATATATATATATATATATATATATATATATATATATATATATATATATATATATATATATATATATATATATATATATATATATATCTGACCCAGAAAACGTAGGCTTAAATAAAAAAAAACACTATTAAAACTGGCAAGCTATTCGGCCGTAATTGTGAAACGGGTTGTACTGTTACCTAGCTCACCGTAATCAGCACAACGCTGGGGAATCCAAGGAAAAAGTTTAATTGGACAAAACATAAGAAACTTGGCTATTATTTTTTTTTTTTTAGTTATAAAACAAAGTTGTTATCGAGTTTTGTTTTTAATTTAGCTTTATAACTTAAATTATTATATATTAGTAATTGGTAATTGGTTGACTGTCGTGGATAATGAAGAGAAGAATAGTTGGGGTGGTCAGTCAAAAAGGAAGGCAAAAATAAATGATAATATTTATTTTTTACATATGCCGACGTTTCGACCTGAAGTTCAGGCCTTCATCAGGGCTAAGAAAATAACCAGATAACAAGGTATGAGAAACATAAGTAGTGATGGTAAAAAAATAACAAAAATAAAAAAATTAGAAAAATAAAATAAATAAATATAAAATAAATGAAATTGTTAGAATAATGACTAAGAACTAAGAGATAAATAATAATAACTGTTACAAAGTGTAGAATGATGAACGTCGGCATATGTAAAAAATAAATATTAACATTTATTTTTGCCCTCTTTTTTGACTGACCACCTCAACTATTCTTCTCTTCATTATCCACGACAGTCAACCATTTACCAATTATTAAGATGGAAAATAATTAATTTTCTTAGGTTATTATTCGTCGTTTGTCGTGTTTATAGGGATGATGCCATAACCGAACGCACGTGCCAAAATTGTTTTGCCAAATTTCATTCAAAAAATTTTGACATCAATGATGCTCAACGGTCTGGTCTCCCACATGAAATTGAAAAGAACAATGTTAAGGCCATTTTTGATCAAAATCCCACCCAATCAGTGCGAGACATCCCAACCCAATCCAACACTGTCATCACCACCTATGCCGATGACACGTGTATCCTATCAGTTAATAACGATCCTTTAATTGCATCCCAAACTCTTCAATCACATATCACAAGCCTTGAGGAATGGTGTAAAAATTGGAGAGTTAAAATAAATTCCAATAAATCCCATCAAATCACCTTTACCCTCCGTCGTAAACCTATGACCTCTTGTCCTACAGTATCCTTCAATAATACTCCACTTATTCCTGTTGAACAAATCCGCTACTTAGGACTCCACCTTGACAAACGACTCACTTGGAACCCCCATACCTGACTGAAACGACTAGAAACCGCCCGACGTTTTCGACTACTGCAGCACTTACTAGACAAACGATCTAAGCTTTCAATCAATTATAAACGACTCGTATATATGACAATAATAAGACCTATTTGGACTTACGGAATTGAGCTTTGTGGCTCCACTAAACCATCGAATTCCTCTCGTATCCAATCCTTACAATCCAAAATCCTTCGTAAAATCCTCAACGCTCCTTACTCTGTCACAAATAAAATCATCCATAAAGACCTTAATGTTCCATGTTTCCGATCTGGCCCAATCCAGATACTTTTCCTTCCATAACAAACTGCAGAACCATTCGAACCCTCTCGTTTCAAACCTTGCTTCCTCCTCGATCCCTGATAACCCTCCGAGGCGTCTGAAAAGAAGATGGACTCGAGATCTTCTAATATAGAACTTTAATTTGAGTTCTACCAATGGGTAGTTTCTCTTCATGTTGTACATGCCATGTTACAAAGTTCTCATTTACTTATTGTATTCTCTATGTAATACAGTTGTAAATTCCATTAAAATAATAAAAAAAATATATATATTAATGGTTTTCACATTTCATTCGAATTTACTGTCCCAATAACACCAACTTTGTAATTAAATTACATGATGAGAAACATTTTTAAAATAATCATATCTTATACATTAGATGTCACAGCTATTTGGCTTCAAGAAGATATACAACTTTATCAGAAAATAAAATACTTGAAAATTGGTATTTTCTCCCCGATTTTAGCGTTTCGGTCCACTTTGCGGTGGAGGATTTTCCAGATATGCTTTTAAGATAGCAAAGGTAGATAAACAAAGTCAGAGGGAGGGGGTTAACATTTTTGTTTGTATAATGCAAATAATTTGTTAACTAAAATATTTAATAATGTGGAAGAAACGCCACACACTTATTACATATAACTCTATTTGGTAATATATCATTGTATAAACATTTTCAATGTAATATTTCGAAAGTTAACTGTCTGATGTGACGAATTTGCATAGAAATTGGTACGGATTTTATCGAATAATTTTTCAAAACCTATTATTTTCTTAGAGAAAGTCGACAAGGATTAAATGGAATGATTGATATTCAGGCAGCAGCGATATACAGATGGCAGAACTACGGTTTGTAATTCCGCAGGAAGTGAACTTGAATTTCCTGCTCTCCTTCCGGTAAAATCACACCGCCATAGAATCTTTCTTTATGTAATTCGATGTATAATTATAGTGCTTTTTAATTTAATGATAAATTATTCATTGCTTGAAAGAATTTTTTTTTATTTATGGGTACAGCTTCCTTGACTAGGGGATTTATTTATTTATTTTTGTGGGTAAAGAGCTGCAACGGAGAATATGGTGAACTTATGTGATACATTTTACATTATCTATTATGTGATACATATTTTTCAACAAAAAATTTCAACTCAGCTTTATGGATGCTTGTCTTTTTCCCTGTTTAATGTAGCAGCACTCCTACTACCTTTAATAACTGCGTCAATGATTTAAAAAAAAAAATCATTTATTACGAAATAATACATTTTGCCATACTTAAGAGACTGAATTTGATAGCTAAGTGAGGCATATTCATACCATATATACAATACATTAAATAAAAAAATAAATATAACATAAAACAGAATAATAAGAAGATATATTTATCAAAATAAAACAAAGGCAACAACTGTAATAAAAACGTAAATGGAATGTAACTTGGAGTGAAATAAAATAATACAGAAATTCTTCGAAGAAAAAAAATTATAGTATAATAATAAATATATAAAACAAACTAATAAGAACAATCATACTTAATGATAATATTTACAATCAGGCAAGGGAACTCGGAGACCTGTCCTTTTTTATAATTAGATTTCATTAAAGACCGGATCTGCATGCAGTAAAATGCCGAAATTCGTGCAATGAAACTCCAAAATAATTAAAATTTTGTAATAAAATTTACATTAAAACGAAAACCATCCATTTTGTTTAATTTATAATATTAATACAACGAAATCTTATCAAATCTTGTGTTAAGCAGAAGCTTAACACAAGAAGAAATGAGATTCTCAAGTGTTCAAATCGTTGATTTAGTTTTTCTCGATCGATAAAAAAATATTTTGACGATTTTTAAAACTTTATAATATTAAAACTTAATATTTTTTCTTACCTACTCCATAAGCAGTCTATGCAAGTCCATTCAATGACCTTAATTCTTTACGAAGAAGGATAATTGAATCTTGTGAAACAATAACACATATCCAGTGCCGTTCGGCCACTGCTGTTGTTGAAGAAAGATGCCGAGCATGTCTTAATGCTCAATGAAATCTCTTTGAACAATATTTAATATGAATTTAATGTTTACATTTAATTAATTAACTAGTTAGAACAAGAAAATAGGTTTTATTTATTTCATATAACGTAAATAATTCATAACAACGAAAATCTTTAGGTGTGAATATCTCCTAAACAAAGCGTTTGCGGACATACTTTCAGAGGAATTTTTTTTCTTGTTATGAGGTTCTTAGTTCATTTTTGCAGTTTGGCTACTTAAACCTGAAACATCCTGTATATATAAAACGAATGTTATAAAACTTTTTTTTTTTCTGAAAATTCTAGAAATTGACATATAAAGTTAGAATGATATATTTTTTGAACCATTGGAGATAAATTAGTAAAATAATATATATTCTTGAAGAAAATTTAATTATTAAAAACTTTCTTCCCTACGACTTAATATTAGAAAGAAGCAATCAAGAGTTAATTTGTAAAATAAGTTGAAAAACGTTTGTTTCTAAATTAGTCATATTTAAGGGCGGTTATCTTGAAAACTAAGCGAGGTAGCGAAAAAAGGTATACAATCAATCATATTGCAGATTTTATCAGCTTAAATTTTGCAGAAAAAGTCTTTGTCAATGCGATGGATTGTTTTCTTGATATAAATATATCAATTTTATTTTATTTGTTTTCCATTACACCACAAGTATCCTAAGATTTTATTTTATCTTAGTGTCTGCATATTATTATATAAACCACTGTAGATATTATTACATTTTGTATTAAGTTAGTTTTCTATTAGATAGCCTATTGTTTATAAATTGTGTAGTTATGTATATATAAATATGTAATTTCTCTTATTTTTTTTTTCATTACAATTAAGTAATTTTGAGAAGATTTTATGTTCATTTGTATGTATATTTTATTTTTTATTTTTTACTGGTTACATACTTTTTAAATAATGTATATAATATTAAAATTTTTAGAAGTTAGTTTTTGGCCAGATTTGTACTTTACTTTGTATTAACTCATCATTGTTATTCTAAAGGGATTTAGTCCCAGAATAAAGTTTAATTTTCTATTCTAAATAAAACTCCGAAAAAAGTGACTTTCTAGGTGCCCTCCTCCCTTTCATCTAGTGTTGCCCAAAATCGGTCTTGCACTTTTCAAGACCAAGACTAAGACCGCCTCACTTTTCAAGAACAAGACCAAGACTAGTAAAAAAAAAATAATCGATTATTCGAATAAATTAAGGCAAAATAGTTATTAATACTTGACAATCTTAGTAACTGTAATCTTATCTTATCTTAGTAACTGTAATCTAATAATCTTAGTAATATGTTAATAATTGGTATAACCCACGGGCGGATCTACGGGGAGAGGGGCTTTCGGGCTGAAGCCCCCCCAAAATGGAAAAATATAACAATGTTTTATGAAATGAAATTAAAATATATTTTTTTATTATCCTGGGACTGTTGTCCCTTTAGGACAAATTACAGATTAGTACTTCAGTAACATATTTAAATGTTAAAAATCAAACATTTTAAAAAGTTAATCATTTCGCATTATTCAGATTTACGAAAAAATGCTACATATAACTTTAAAAGAATTTGATAAGTTAATAAAGGCGAAAAATATAAAAATGCAGAAAAACCTACGTTGCTATAGACTGTAGCGCCTAAACGAATGTACCGATTTCAACGAGGCTTCGCTAAAGTCATTTTAGAAGATGGTAAAATTAAATTCCAAATAACTCAAAAAGTATACACTTATATTTAATTAAAAGTTAACGCATTATATTTAAAAATCAAACAAAGCATATACCATTTGGAGTAGAACATACAAAAAAAAAAAATACTTGAGATCATATATTTACTCCTAATTGTCCGATTTTAATGATTTTTTTTTTTTAGGAAATCCCATAAACTTTTAGAAAACCATACGATATTCACAAAAAAGTGTATACTTTTTGGGGAAAAAAATTTAAGAAATACCTCTTACAGTATTATTGTTCGTGTAATCACATTTAAAAGTACTTAAGGAATAACTTAAACACCATTTCATATAGGTAGTTAGTTTCTTTCTGTTTTTCCGAAGTAATTATCGTTATTTTTATGAAAAAAAAAAAGGTTTCGGGCTGAAGCCCCCCCAAAATTAAATCCTGGATCCGCTAGTGGTATAACCAATACTATACTATATGAGAACAAGACCAAGATTAGTAAAAAAAAAATCGATTATTCGGATAAAAATTAAGGCAACATAGTTATTAATACTTGACAATTTTAGTTACTATATGTTAATAATTGGTATAACCTATATACTTTTGCATTTAACTCATCTAATTTTTCATTTGGGCTTACTTAGGTTTCTCCTATCTAAAAAAATACAGTAATATCTCTGTAGTACTAAGCTAATAGGTAACTGAAAGACCAAGACCTAGACAAAGATTGAGTTTGCAAGACCAATACTCGTCTCGGTCTCGCATTTGGACAATACTACTCTCATCCAGTGTTGCCGTTTGTACGAGGATCCTCGTATTTGTACGAGGTTATGACGTAATGTACGAGGTACGAGGATAGATCAGCCTCGTACCTCGTACATACCTTTTGCTGACGTATGCAATGCAAGGTCATATTTTTATGAATGAAGTTTAGAATTGTTTTACGATTATTTTGACTGTATTATTATTTATATTGATATGAAATACTAAACTTCTGTTGCTTTCTAGACAAATAGATTGCAATTATATCTTCTTTAATTAGAGTATGATTATTATTTCCTTCATAAAACCATGATTGTATATATATATTTTTTAGATTTTATTCAGTATAAAATAAAATATAAGAAACCATATCCATTATCTCCTTCATAAAACTTTTTTTATAAATATATATTTTTTAAAATGTGTTGCAATAGAAAATTAAACAGAAATTTTTACCGTCATTTTTATCGAGCATAAAATAAAATACGAGAAGTATATCCATTATTTCCTTCGTAATTATTATTTCCTTCATAAAACTGCAATTATAAATATATTCTAGATAAATTAAACTTTTTAAAAATTATTAGCGTAATTTAAAAAAGTTATTTTCGATTTTTAATCGAGTGAAGTAATCAATTGAAAAATTAACTAGTATTCCTAATGAATCCATCTTAAATAATAAAAAAAAAGTATTTTTTCAGTGGTCCCTATTTATTTTTTGCGAGATCTAATTGTAAGCTAAATACTGAAACAATCACAATCTATTCATTTTTTATATTATAATGGATATCTCTAATAGTATTAATGTCCCAATAATTACTTTTTTTTTGCCTCTAGAACCACTAACATCCTTTCGTAAAAGTAGTTGTAAAAATTAGTCATTCCCCTAAATTAAATGTTGGAACTACTAATGAATACTTATGAAGAGTACTTTAAGAAGTTTATTTAGCTATTTTAATTTTTATATAACGTTTTCAGTAGTTTATAAAAATATATAAACATTTTTATATATTTTATTAAGCTAATTTTACTTCTTGACCCATTAACTTAAAAAAAAAAGTAATGTAAAAAGGTTTTAAAATATATGAATGGAGGTAAAAATAAAAAATTCTGATCTAATTTTACTATAAAAAAAAACAATAACACTGGGATTATAACAGTGCAAGTTATGAATGAGCAAGCGTACGAGGATGTACGAGGCTTGAGTACGAGGTTTTGTCACAGAGCGCGCGGTAACACTGCTCTCATCTGACTCACCACCTGGAGTTGATAGTTTTAGTATGTTTACCTCCTTACTAGTCCTAATAATGTCTCAAAGTCAAAAATTAGTAAAAAATTTCTTCTATAATCATTTATTGACAGAATTAACGGTTTAGTTAAAAGAGACCCACCCACTCACAAAAACATCAAACTTTTCAATGAAAACTATCACCACTAAAGCATCTTATTACGCGACTAACAAAACCTCACACATATACTGCCTTCTGCCTAGAGTTTAGTAACACATAAGAACTCTGCCAAGGATTTCATACTAACTTAGACGAACGTACTAACGTACTAATAAGAGATGTGGCTCAGCTTACATGCCCATCAATACGAGGAAGAGACTAATAATTCGCTGGATGAGAGACCTCCTTCCTTAACAAACCATGGTAATTGATCAAACTAGGGAAGAGGTACTGCTGAATACTATCCTTCCTTATGCTTCAAATGTCAGTTTCTTTATTTACGCTTTTGATTAAACTCGATGCATCATTGTATAATTAAGTGGTCGTTAATATCATTGAGGTCTTATCTCCCCATTGATGTCATTTTACGGGGCTTAAATGCCCAATGTGCATATACATCTTCCTCTAAAGTACCTTTAATATGGTTTATTTTGATAATTTAACTCTCTTTTATTGACAGTAACTATAACAATAAGTGGATAAATATAGCTTTTCAAAGAACTCGATAATTGAATAAAGGAGAAAAATGCTTATCCAGGTCGAAAATGAATGTCCGGAAATAATATTCAGAAGGTATACGCATAATATATCGTTGGAAAGCGGAGAATTTTAGAAAAAATAATATAAAATAAAGGAAGTTGTACAAGGTAACGAAGAGTGACAAAAAAAAAAAAAAAAACGCTGCAAATTATTTCATAATGGTTTATTATTTACAAACAGCTATACATTTAAAACAACATTACCTTCCTAGTTACAAAGAAAAATAAATAAAAGGTGATTACAATTATTGGATTAAACTTTTTTTTCAATCATTAGTAATATGCTATAAAAAATAGCATTACTTCAATAACATATTCAAAATTTAAAAATAAAACAAAGCATATACCATTTGGAGTAGAACATACATAAAAAAAAAATACTTGAGACCATATCTTTCCTCCTAATTGTCCGATTTTAATGATTTTTTTTTTTTTTAGGAAATCCCATAAACTTTTAGAAAACCATACGATACTCACAAAAAAGTGTATACTTTTTGAGTTATTCTGAATTAAATTTTACCATCCTTCGTAACTTTTTTCCAGCTTCTTTTCGTTGATGTTATATAGATAAATTTAAAGGGCGTTAGCGATGTTTCATTGAAATCGGTACGTTCGATTAGGAGTTACAGTCTATAGCAACGCAGGTTTTTCGCTCGCCATTTTGAAAGTAAAAGGCGAGTAGTAATGTCGATGAAGGATGATGATCCTCCGGTGACCACTGATTTTATATCAACATTTGGAAAAATTCGGTCCAGTAGTTTCGGAGAAAATGCGTTTTCGAATTCTACGCATCCTGAAACGTGAAACTTCAAATTTTGAGAGGGGGTTAAGTTTTTGAATTTTTAGGTCGATCACAATGGTTGATTATTAAAAATAATAAACCAAAATTCAGAAAACTAAAATTATCTATCATAAATCACATGTTTCCAAAGAAATTAAATGGAATTTTCTTAGTAAATGTAAACTTTAAATGTTTTTTTCTAAATTTTAGAAAAAAAGTATTTAAAATTCACCGAATCAAGCCAATGCCATTGTTTTAAATACTTTTTCATTGTACTTGTGTGAAAGAAGTAGTGAAATATAAAAATATTTTATGGATATGTTTATAACCTTAAATACATTTACTGTAGTTTAATAACTCTAGATATAATATTGCATTTAAATAATTAGTTATCTATTAACTGTTTATTCCAAAAAAACCATCAAGTGACCTTTCAGAAAATTAAATTAGTGAATAATTTGATGAATTTTCCCTTTGTGAAATACCAACATTATCCACTTACAATTAGAAATATGATAATTTCTATCGTGACATAAAAATATATTTTATACAATATTAGATTAACTGTTATATGTTGTTTAATCTTAAAAAATAAACTATCGACCATATTATATAGTATCGATCTTTAACCGATTCTAAACGGCCCAATCAGTTCGAAAGGGGCCAATTAAAGGAGCAATTAAATAATTAAAATCGTTAGGAAATCTATTCAAGCAACGCTCAACTGGTTGAATGGAAGTTTAGATCAAACCCTATTATTATATCAGTTCGCTACATTGTCTAAACCAGGCGTCTTCGAACTTTTTGGTCTGAGAAAAAGTCTAGACCAACATGACAAATATCAATATCAATACTCAAAACCATTGAAAGTTAAAAATCGATGTTGTCAATACTTTGCCACATCGCTGTTTTCTATTTATTTCCTATAATTTTATTACATATATATATATATATATATTAGTAGGCCCGTGCGAAAAATTCGCACATCATATAGTTATCAAAAGCCAACTTAATAAAAAAATGCAACGTATCAAAGGATTAAGACATCAAATGTTACTTTATCGATAAATATAATCGACAAAGCAAACAAACATTAATTTAAATCTTCATTTTTGTTTGGAACCAACATGTTTACAAATTTCAATGAGCTGTATCTTTGCTAAAAATTGTCCGATTTCGATGATTTTTTTTTTCTTTTGTAGGGAATTTAGTAATCTTTTATATAATCATGGGCATAAACATAAAGGGAAAAGTGTATAATTTTTCAGTTATTCGCAAATAAGGTTTATTTTCTTTTATATCTTGTTTGCCTGAATTTTCGGGTGATTGGACTATTTTGCCGCCTGAAGGAGAAGGAAGCCTTCGAAATTGGTGGCTCAATCTTGAGATTTGGTGAAAAATTAACGAAAATATGGCTTGCCTATCAAAAACACCATCGATAAATAATATAAACTCTTCCTCTCTCGATCATAGAGGGCTCAAGTCGACGGAATGAGACATGAATTCAATGACAGTACTACAATTAACGTAAAGTTGTGTGGATGCGAACCCTATGCCTTGCGTTATCTCGAAAATAGTACGTTTTTGGGCTTAAAAACGCAGGATCCGATAGTTCCGGAGGAACTATCCGGGTCTTGCTGTACGCATCAAAATCTTCAAGGTCCAATTTGTCCCGCATCGATCTACAGACCTACCACCGTTCCAGTATAGAAGCCTATGTTTGTATCGACTTTATTTATTTCAGAAAGAAAAACAAAACATACGATGGAGAATACGATTCGCTAACCCCCCATGAAATTCTGAATCCAACGGTACCCCATTCATGGTATTTGAGCATGACAGGAGCTTATATTTGGCACAAAACCGATTTCGAGCCTTACTGTAATAATATATGTGGGGATGGAAATATATATATATATATATATATATATATATATATATATATATATATATTATATATATATATATAAACTTCAAATATTAATACTCACCTGCCGCCGAACTGCTGACAATCAGCACATGGTCATATAAAAAAAAACACAACATTCACTTACCGCTCTACTTCGAATAAAAATTATTCTCTGGCAATGCTGGGTTATTATAAAATTTTTGAAGTGCATTTTAAATGAAGCTAAAGCTTAAACCTTACAGATAACTAATCATTAGTACCACGAATCTCAACATTTTTCATAATAAACCTCAAATTAATTAATATGTACTTAATGCTGATTAAACGAGAAACTTTTAAACGTAAGTGTAGTAAAGTTGAAAGGTAATATAAAAAAAATCATAAATAATTTATGAACCTTTTTAACCGGAACTTAAATGTGCTTGAACGTCCAATAACCCTCTTTAAATAGTTTAGACAATGACAAATTACTTTCATTTAAAGTAAATTTAGTCTAGTTTACTATGGAGCAATATTTAGTTATTTAAATCAAATATTTTTAAGATATCGATTCCTATTTAACAAAAACGTGACTTGCTTGTTTGTTTGTTTGTTTGTTTCGATGTCTAGGCGAAAAAACATGCAGGTCATAAGCGCCCGATCAACTAAATAACATCATTTAATACTATTTGGATGATTGGTACAAAAAAATAAATAAAGAAATGGGTTGATAGAATAAAATAAATAAATAAGGATAATAATAGACATTTATAGGTAATAAGATGTATAAAAAATGTATAAATAAATAAACTTTAAAAAATAGCAGTAGAATCAATAAATGAATTGAGATTAATAAACAAATGAATTTAAAATGAAATGAAATCAAGTGAAAAAATAAATAAATAATAATAAGAGAAAATATAATAGAAATAAATAGATACAAAAAAGTTAATAAATAAAAAAAGCCTGTCAAATGTGTTTTTTAAGTCTTTCACTATCCAGAAACTTGATGACTTTGATAACTATTTCTTCTTGATTTCCCAGGGATGCTGATATATTCTGGGGTATTCCAAAATCTTTTAATCTTGCGGTGTAAAAAGGACATTCTTCCAAAATATGTCTTATAGTTAGTGATTGGTTACACTTTTGACATCGGGGGATAGAATCTTTTGTTATGAGGTGGAGGTAAGTCAGTCTAGTATGTCCGATCCTCAGCCTTCTTGCTTAAAGAAACACAAAGCTTAAATTTCCTCCTGGGAATTTAGCAATTGTTTGTATAAATTTTTTTTAGATCTCGGTGTCTAATATCAATGTTTTGAATATTCTCTCTACTTATGGGATACCCTGTATATAAACATATACAATTAAATGATAGTGTATACTAATTCGTTTTAAACTGGCTGTATCAAGTTCATTTGCTCTTAAGTGTTTAAGGAGATAATGGTATGTTTGGTGTCCAATTATTTTTCTTTTCACCTCAGTTGTACGTGAGAGAATTTCAGTAACAATTATCAACTAGTGGCTCGTGCACTACTGGTTCATTGTTTCTTTGGTCTTCTGCTTTTAAATTTTTTAAAAATAATTTCTTGATTGATTCGAAACGTTTACGAGATCTGTCTGTGTAAATTTTACCCAGCAAATTAAAAAATTGTTTAGGTAGTTCGCTAAAAAAAACTGTATGTCTAACGAATACATTAGAAACATTTTAGAATAGAAAATAATTTTATTCTTGGAAGAATTCATTTCAGAATAACAAAAAATTACAAAATTAAAATGTAATAACTGGCCAAATAAAACAAACATAAAATTTTTTTTATTTTTTTATTTCTTTATTGAGTATTATAACAATCTGTCTCTTGGACATAGGTTATAGTGAGATAGGATGAAATTCACACTATATGTACAAAAAAATAAAATAAATAGAACAAAATAATAATCAAAAGTATATACAATAAATAATAAAATAAAATAACCTAAAAAATAAGAAAATTAAAACTAAGACAAAAAAAAAAAAAAAACAACACATGCATACCTATATACAATCAGGCGAGGGAACTCCAGGAGAACCCTGCGCTACTCTCCCAACCGCGTCACTGGTACTAAAGCCAGCGGAGATTGGTCGAGAGCACTTTAGCCACATACACTCATGTCTTGAGTGAAGAATCTGGCCATTGCCAGAACTCCAATAAACATAAAAAGTAAAGGTAAAGATAAATCAGTAGGGAAAATATTAGTTATACATACTATATACAATATAAAATAAAAAAAAATCTATATATAAAACTCTTGAAACCTTGCCAAGACACTTAAAACTACATACAATTGTTTTTTTTTTTTTTTTTTTTTTTTATTTCAATGGAATTTACAACTGTATTACATAGAGAATACAATAAGTAAATGAGAAATTTGTAACATGGCATGTACAACATGAAGAGAAACTACCCATTGGTAGAACTCAAATTAAAGTTCTATATTAGAAGATCCCAAGGCCATCTTCTTTTCAGACGCCTCGGAGGGTTATCAGGGATCGAGGAGGAAGCAAGGTTAGAGACGAGAGGGTTGGGATGGTTATGAAGTTCGTTATGGAAGGAAAGGTATCTGGATTGGGCCAGATCGGAAACATATGGAACATTAAGGTCTTTATGGATGATTTTATTTGTGACAAAGTAAGGAGCGTTGAGGATTTTACGAAGGATTTTGGATTGTAAGGATTGGATACGAGAGGAATTCGATGGTTTAGTGGAGCCCCAAAGCTCAATTCCGTAAGTCCAAATAGGTCTTATTATTGTCATATATACGAGTCGTTTATAATTGATTGAAAGCTTAGATCGTTTGTCTAGTAAGTGCTGCAGTAGTCTCACATACAATTGTAAAATATAAATATACACTTTTAGAAAAAATGAAAAATACAATACAATCTTCTTAGCAGTAAACTCTGTGTAAATTTTACACAACAATTTTTCTATAGTTTGAGCCCTGACTGTTTCAAAACACACACAGAATAATTTTAGACTTTATAATTAAAATTATGTCTAGTCGTTCGTTCTAAAAATCTTTAATTATTCACTAGTGGGCAAACTAAACTAATTAAATCACCTTATGCCTTCGCCGTCTTGTAATATCGTAAAAGAGTAATTGATGATTTCATTAGGATTTTTTTTTTTGTCTAGAAAATAAACTATATTTGCTCCTGTCAACTTATTGTTGACAATCATCAAATATGACGGCGGTACATGGTATAATGACATGACAGGCATGGGGAAGGAAAGTACCCAGCAGTACCTCTTCCCTAACTTGTTCCAATTACTTAGGTTGTCTAAGGAAGGAGATCCCTCATCCAACGCCTTTTTAGTCTCCTGCTCATGTTCTGAGGTATGTCAGCTGTGGCCATGTCTCTTATTATGTCCATTTAAATTTGTGTAAAATCGTTGATAAAGGGATTTAAAATAATAACTTGGAGTATTACGCCTAATGTTTTTGTTCGTAAAACATTTACAATTATGTATTTTTATCTTATTTACTATTGTTATTTACAATAGTCCTGTTTGTATTGGTGAGTAAGCTCCGTGAGTCAACCAGTCAACAAGGTTGGACGGCCTTCTCTAACTTTGTTACAATCTCTAGGTTGTTACAATCCTTCTCTAAAGTACGACTCAATTTTGTATGCTTTAACACATGTTTGTGTGTATCATGTATGCAGATATATATATGGTATATATATATATATATATATATATATATATATATATAAATATAATCACTTTATAATTGGTGATTGGTTAACTGTCGTGGATAATGAAGAGAAGAATAGTTGGGATGGTCAGTCAAAAAGGAAGGCAAAAATAAATGATAATATTTAAGGTATGAGAAACATAAGTAATGATGGTAAAAAAGATAATAAAAAATAAAAAAATAAAATAAAAAAAATTAGAAAAATAAAATAGATAAATATAAAGTAAATGAGATTGTTAGAATAATGACTAAGAACTAAGAGATAAATAATAATAACCGTTACAAAGTGCAGAATGATGAAGTAGGCATAATCAAAAAGGGTGACAAAAGTGTTACAATGGGAATCTTAGAATAAAATGTAAAACATAAAAAAGAAATATGAAGTTATATAGGAAATAAATAGTAAAATTAAAACATTGAGAATGGAGTAGTTAGATAGAAATAATTTTTTAGATAATTTTTTTTTTTTTTTTATGTTTTACATTTTATTCTAAGATTCCCATTGTAACACTTTTGTCACCCTTTTTGATTATGCCTGCTTCATCATTCCACACTTTGTAACGGTTTTTATTATTTATCTCTTAGCTCTTAGTCATTATTCTAACAATTTCATTTTACTTTATATTTATTTATTTTATTTTTCTATTTTTTTTTATTTTATGTTTTTATTTTTTATTATCTTTTTTACCATCATTACTTATGTTTCTCATACCTTGTTATGTGGTTATTTTCTTAGCCCTGATGAAGGCCTGAACTTCAGGTCGAAACGTCGGCATATGTAAAAAATAAATATTATCATTTATTTTTGCCTTCCTTTTTGACTGACCACCCCAACTATTCTTCTCTTCATTATAATCACTTTAGATGACAAATATTTGAAAAAGCGTTATTTTTAACATTTTTTCCCATACGATCCTGTCCGCCTATAGGCATATTAACCTCCATTTTACTAATTATATAACTGTAATTTTCATGTATTCTTTAGTTCAGATGGTATTATTTTTTATCAATATAAAACAAACTGAAGGAAACAGCTCGGACAAATTTCTTTTAAAATCTTTATTATATATCATGCCTTATTGCCAATTATATTATTTTAATTGACTGTCGTGAAGAATGAAGAGAAGGATGGATGGTTGAGAATATCAGTCATAATAAAACTGGTAAAAATATATAATAATATTTATCACTGACTGATCAATCCGACCATCCTTCTCTTCATTATATTATTATATAATTATAACCGTTATGGACCGTCCCGCTTTGTATATGTAAAATAAAATATTATCCGGTCACGACTAAAAACTTTTTTTGTATAATAAAAGATAAATAAAAGGCGAAAAAAAGAAATAAAAAATTTCAATAATTTATTGTAGTAATTTTTGCTGAAACATGGGTAAATATTTCTTTAAAAAACTCAACACAATTTATATGGACTCAAAGTATATCAAAGAAAGATGTTTTTCTAAAAGTCTGGTAAGTGTAGTTAGAGGGCGATAAAAACAATAAAAAATATTGCATATATACGTAAGTGAAAGTAAAACTGTAAATAATTCTGATTTTTTTAAACAGTTTTTCGATTTTTTTAATTGCTCAAATGCTGCCTTTTCGAATGCCGCTTTCATTTGAAGAAAATTTTGTCTAGTTTATTATTATGATGTATTTTATTACTCAAATTAAATATTTTTTTAAGTTATACTTTCTATTCAACTAATTACTTGACTTACTTAAAAAAAAACAAAAAAAAAACATGCAACTTAAATTTCCTTTAAATAAAGGAAATCACTTTGAACAACATTTATTATGAATTTTAATGTTTACATTTAATAATTAAAGTAGTTACAACAAATAAATAGCTTTTATTTATTTCATATAACGTAAATAATTCAAGACAACGAAAATCTTTAGGTGTGAATATCTCCTAAACAAAGCGTTTACGGACATAGCCTGAGAGGAAATTGTTTTCTTGTTTTGAGGTCCTTAGTTCATTTTAGCAGTTTGGCCACTTAAACCTGAAACACCATGTATTGTAATAAATTTGTATTTAAGGATCCAAAGATTGATTTTGAAATTTGACTATAATATCGTAACAAAATATATATATTTCTGATATTAAAACTAAAATGAACAATAGTCATTGTTCTGCAACAATAATCTAAGTTATAGCCTGCGAGTAACATTCATAAAATATGTGTTGAATTATTTAATCATTTAATTAGACACTAAAAGCTCATGAATATCCATTTCGTTTCCACTTGGATTGTAAGATGATCCAAAGTCGAAAAAAAATATAACCAAAAATATTGGTCTATTTGGCGTGACCTCCAACCCGAAAAAGTACAAAAAATAAATAAGATTACATAGGCCAAACGCCTCAATATTTTTGTAGGCCACTTTTTTTTTCGATTTTGTGATCATGTTATCTTTCGATTCAAGTAGAAAGCAAATGGCTATTCATTGGTCAGTAATATCAATAGTAAATAGACAAAGTTTGCCGAAAACGCCCCAATTCTGTGAATTTTCGTAAATACAATATTTGTAAATTACTATAAAATGGGACTATTTACAAAAATTCAGGCGGATGTTAATAATTTAATAGAAAGGGGTCTATACCACGGATTCTTGGGTCCGCTTAGGAGACAAGTAAAAAAGGATTAAGGACGTTGTAAAAGAAATTGTCGAAAAACAAGCCCATTTATTGTACCCTGTAATAATTAACATATATTGTTAATATCTTTTTAGGCCAGAAGAAGAGCTACAACGTAGGTCAAAACGTTCGATAATTCAATAAAAAATACCATTATTTATTGCAGTATTTTATAAATTGAACGTACTCCCGACTTGCTTTTTTTTTTTTTAAAGGTATAGATTTATTTTTATTTGTATAAATTACTTTTGACTCATTTTAATGTTAAATTAAAAACGGAGGATGGGAATCGTATTGTGTTAATCGCGAGGGTATCTAAAATTAAATTTGATAACTAAATGAATTAATATTTAGATATAAATTATAATTTACTTACATTTCCATTTTGTTGAGATTCGTCTCGCCCCAGAAACTTCAGTCGCCCTATTTTCCACATTTGACTTTCCCGTCGTTGTAATTTTTCCCTATTTCCCTCCATTTCCCACTTTTCCATTTCCTTTCTAATCTCCTTGACAACTCCCTCCTACTTTCGACCCAGCAGTTCGAGGATGGCACCTCTCCATTTCTTCCAGACTAGGTCAGCAATCAGGATTACAACAATATTCTGCTTGCTTGTAATTGGATGATTGGATAATTTCATACCGGGCGTGGGTTAGGCATAGGACTGCTAACAGCTGGATCCAATAGAGATGCAAATATACAAAAGAATATATCGATATTTTTCATATTTATGTATGGAAATAGTAATTCGATAGATCGAAGAAAATTATATACCCGATGGTATAGTCATTTGTGAAAAGAGGAAGTATGTTCCGCACAATATTATCTATACACATAGTATTTTTGGTTATCAAATATATCGAATTTTCAATTAAAAATATCGATATTTGGTCATCGTTTAAATTTTGAAATCTTGAAATTGAAACTTGAAAGTAGTTTTAAAGTAACTTTAAAAGAAACAATTAAGTAATTTTGGTTTATTATTTTCAATAATAAAAATTGTGATCGACCAAAAAATTCAAAAACATAACCCTATCTCAAAATTTGAGGTTTCACGTTTCAAGACGAGTACAATTCGAAAAACGAATACAAATTTGTTTGTCCGTCCGTCGTCCGCGCATTTTCTCCGAAACTACTGGACCGATTTTTTTTTTCAAATTTTGATATAAAATCAGAGTTCACTCGAGGATGATCCTCCTTCATCGACATTACTCTCCGCCTTTAACTTTCAAAATGGCGGCCGAAAAACCTGCGTTGCTATAGACCGTAGCTCCTAAACGAATGTACAGATTTCAATGAAACTTCGCTAAAGTCATTTTCTCGACGCCCTTTAAATTTATCTATATAACATACTTCAACGAAAACAAGCTGAAAAAAAAGTTACGAAGGATGGTAAAATTAAATTCCGAATAACTCGAAAAGTTTTTACTTTTTTGTTGATATTGGTTTTTAAAAGATTACGAAATTTCTTTAAAAAAACGTTAAAATCGGACAATTAGGAGCAAAGATATGGTCTCCGGTTTTTTTTATGTGTTACCTAACTAATGCTATTTTTTTTTTAGTATATTACTAATGATTAAAGAAAAACAGTTTAGACCAATAATTGAAATCACCTTTTGTTTTTTTTTTCTTTGTAACTCGGAAGGTAATGTTACTTTAGATGTATAATTGTTTAGAGATAATAAACCATTGTGAAATAATTTGCAGCGTTTTTTTTTTGTTTTGTTTTTTACTAAAATGGTAGATTCTAAGCCAAAGAAATGGACTACTGGAGACGAGCAGCGGGAATATAAATGAATAAAGTGAGAAATATAAACATCGGAGAAAAGCTGGGGGCTAAAAGAACCATTCTGGAAGATATTGAGAAAAAAACACTTGAAGTGGTATGGATATTTAAAAAGAATGCCTGAAGGAAGACTACCCAAAGTAGTTATGGAAAACTAGAGAAAGAAGAAGACGAGGAAGACCTGGGATAACGAAGTGGAGGAATTCATGATGGGTCATGGTCTACGGGAAAAATGGACCATAGATAAGATATTATGGAAGGAAGCCATCCAAGTACTTTAGATTAAGGAAATCCACTATTAGTGGAAACACCTTATAAAAAAAAAAAGTTATCGGTCGCGAATGAGGTTAATGGGTACAATTTGGAGACAAGAATCTATAAATCCATAATTCTACCTACAGTTCTTTATGGATACGAAATGTTCTAGCTTACATTAAGGGATGAGCAACGTCTTAAGCCTTTTGAAAATAAAGTATTAAATAAACATGCTAAAATATTGGGGTTTCTATTTCCTTCCTTATCCACTGAGCGATAGCATCGCGTATCTAGTGTTAAGTTATTACGAGAACAGTTATTGGGTAATAAATAGTTATCATTCGCTTTGAGAGCAATGAGCTCGATCAGGCGGGTGAAGTGTAAAGGGAAAAGAGGAATATATACGACCAATGCATCGCTTTCCTAAAAGAGAAATACCACGAGACCTTCGGAGAGAGAGAGTTCACCGTGAGAGGCCTCTGGTTTGGGTCTCGCGGAACGATCCCGAAAAGAACAAGGAGCTTTCTGGAGGAGCTAGGTGTTGATGTTGGGGAGCTCGCGGTATTGGCCGAAAATATTATTTTGGACTCCCTGGGGATCATCCACTATCATCTATATACTGATTGAGGACGTCTTGTATTAATTGTTTATTAAATTTTAAATTGGTCCATAATTGTCTTATCTTTTTGTCTGCATTCGAGGAATTGCTGTGTTATATATGTGTGCGATGTTGTAATGAGTTCCTGGCGTTTGAGAATTTAAAGAGAGAAACAGGGAAATATTTCTTTTTTTTTTTTTTTTCTTGGGAAAATGTTTCTTGTGCTATGTATATTGTTTAATATGGTTTTATTGTTGGTAACTTGTAAGTGTATTGTTATGAGGGGAAGGAAGAAAAAAAAAAAAAGAAAGGAAAGATATGTCATATATATATATATGTATAAAGTAGAAAAATAAAATATGAAATTAATGTCCGTGTGGATTGATAGGTATGCTGTGTACGAAGCAACCCTATGTAGTAGGGCAGCATTACTTTTAATAAAGTATTTCTCTCTCTCTCATGCCAACGTTTCAGCACAAACATGTGTATCATCATCAGAGCGTGATTCAAGCTCTGAAGGCTTTCAAGTTCAATACTTTTTTAAAAAAATACTCAAGTAAAAATTTTTTTATAATGACTGCGTCCTGACTATTTATCACACATGATATGTAGAGCAGTCGACTTCTTTCGAAAACACTTATTATTATATGTTACATTTTTTTTTTTTTTAATGTTTCGGACAATTTTCTCTTTCCTCCACTCCTCTAATCTTAATCTGAACTTTTTTTTTAAACACTCATGTCACGACAGAGTTCCTTCCTCACGTTCTCGAACTTCTACCAGACCTTTTCTCCCAATATGTGTTACAACTCCTGCTTCTGTATTTGAGATCTATTCCGCTCCGGAGAAACTTCTCGCTGTAGACTTGGATCCTTTAGGCGAAGCTATTTCACTTGTGAAAGCGCGAGCACCCTGGTTTGGAAAGCGTTCTTTGTTGTTTGCGACGTGTGTTGTATGTGTCGTACTGCTGTTGTGTGGCACGTGATTCGAAAACAGCAAGTTACCCAGGTACTTTCCTCTTACTTCACCTGTCTTATATTTTGCTTTGGGTTTCGCCTTGGGATTTTGATTTTGCAACAGGTTGTCGATAATAGAATAGAAAATAATTCTATTCCGGGACAAAGTCCCTTTAGAATAATAGAACAGTACAAAATTAAAATATTACATCTGGCCTACATAAAAACAAAAAAGGAAAGAGAAATACTTAAAGAGAACATTAGTTAAACATACTATATCCAAAATTAATAAAACACTTAAAACTATTTACAGTGGTAAAACATAAATATATACTTTTATAACAACAAAAAAAATGTGGTGCGCCCAACACACGTTTCACTTACCGATCTACTTTGAATGGAAATTATTTTCTTTTGTAAGAGTACAATTGGACAACTACGAGGCGCAATAGGTCTCCTACCATTTTTATAATTACAAAAAAAAAAAGCTTTTAATAAAAACTCTGGCAGTTAAGACTTACTCTAAATCCTTCTCGGAAATATTTCTACCACTAAGATTTCCTTCTACAAAAGAAAAGAGAAATTTACCCGACCGCCCAAGGATAGTGAAAAACTGTCTTCTTTCAATTACTTTGTAAAAATAACGAGAAAATAGTTTATATATTTATTTATAACATACATATTTCTGACAAAATAAATTAGCTATCTACAATAATAATAAGTAAATATTATAATAAGGAATAAATATGATATATGCTATGAGGAGAACGGAACAAAACGAGGAAAAAAAAAGCGATAACATGAATAATAGAAAATTGAGAAAAATAAAATACAAGTAAATTACAAAAATAAACTACAGAAAAAACAGACTATAGGAAAATTAAAAAAAAAAAAATTAAATAACAACGGAAAAATTATAAGATAGCAAACAGCTGATTTTAGTAATAGACGATATGTTGATTATGGATTGTACGATCCCACGAAACTATTATATGCCAAAACTTAAAAGAAGAATTAAGAGATTTGCATTGTCTGTCATAGACAGGTCAAAAGTTGTCACACTGATTGTATGTAGATTCTGTTAGAATATCGCAAAGAGAAAATTCATCAAATTATTCACTAATTGAATTTTTTAAGAGGTTAAATGATTATTTTTCGGATCAAACGGACGTTGATACCTAATTATTTAAATATAATGTCAGATCTTGAATTATTAAACTACAGAATTCAAGTACTTAAGGTAAATATATACTTTATACATCCATGAAATATTTTTATATTTCACTCCTTCTTTCACAATAGTTTTAAACAATAGTTCAAATTTAGAGGAAGACGTATTGGGCATTTAAGCCCTGTAAGATGGCATCAACAGGGATAAGATCTAAATTATATTAAATACCACTTAATTATACCATGATACACCGAGTTTAATCAAAATCGTTAGAGCCGATTTTTGAGAAAATTGTAAAAATGTGTTTCAGCGTTGATATAAAGTGGCACTTCCGGTTAGCTGATTTTCAGAAAAAAGTTGCTGTCACATCTAAGGCCTATCTTAAATATACCTATCGTAAATACGCAATATCAGTTTCGTACAACTTCGTTTTCGAGCTAGAGTGTTCACATACACACAGACCGTTTCGGGGCTTGGTTATTTGGATTCAGGGAACCGAAAAACGTGTATTCCCGTTGAAAACTCAGACTCGAAAATTTTCACGTTCGCAATACTTACCCTCACAATATACTACATATATAGGTAAGTGAAAGTAAAAATTTCTATGAAGGTATGAACGCTTTGTTTAGGAAATATACCTAAAGATTTCCATTGTTATGAATTATTTACGTTATATGAAATTACGTTTATTAAGTACTATTACGTTATAAGCAGTTGTTAATGTAATGTAGGTTTTACTCTCAATTATATTCTCTAACCGGACTTCAATGGTTAATTTTCAATTTTAGCCTCCTCTAAAGAACCTTTAACTTTTTTATTTGAAATAATTTACTATTTCACATGCATTTCTAATATAAAAGATATTTAAATATAAAATATTAAAGAATTTGATAATTAACTAAAGGAAAAATATGAGATCGTGACGGGCTCATCCGAAAGATTAGATCACGCTTCCATACGTAACATGAGCTTAATATAATACGGAATCTGACAATATTATGTAAATATACATATACGGTTTCATAAATGCTATCATTGGTGTTATTTAATATTTAATTGTATATATTACTGCGATTGTAAAGATTACAGCTATTAAAATTTGTAATTATAAGAGTACTTATACAAATAAAAAAAATACCCACAATGAAATGTAAATAAATATAGCGTCTATAATTTTTACTTTCAATTCTCCTTGATCTGAAAATACTTATTTCTGCTAAGAAGAGGGTGGTAAGTGAAAGTTGTGTGATTCACTCACAAGATTTTTATATTTGATGTCTGCTGTTTCCCATTACTCGATTCCGTAGCCAAAGTGATTTAATGAGGACTTTGTATAAAGTTACCGAAAATTTAAAACGTCTGTCAAGTAGCCTAGAAAGGAGTCCGTTGTTTTTTTGTTTAATGCAGAAAATAAATAATAATACTTGAATTCATAAATCAATTTATATCAATAAGAAAGAAGTGCCTATAATCCAAGTGTA
Source organism: Nezara viridula (assembly GCA_928085145.1). NCBI lineage: Eukaryota > Metazoa > Arthropoda > Insecta > Hemiptera > Pentatomidae > Nezara > Nezara viridula. The sequence continues at coordinate 179,929,480 of OV725079.1, read as the reverse complement.
TCCGCCCAAACATCTAATGCACTGATCCTCTTCTCAACGGTTCGGCCATTTTGTTTCGGTCCATAGCCAATATTCTTCGGCATTTTTTTACTTTAAAAAATTCAGCATATACCGTAGCGTGTATATCGAAAAAAGTGAATATTCACACGATGCAAGATAATATACCGAGGACGCGAACAATACATGCAGGTGTGTATATCGGATTTATATATAGTATTGAATTGTTTGTTTTACACTAATTATGTTGATTATGTTAATTGTATAAATTCTATAAATACCGTATTATGTTAATACTATAAATACCGTAAGATAAGAGTAACATTATGGTTGGGTGGGTAACTTTGTTACAGCAAGCAAAATATATTTTGTGGTAATGCCGTGGTGGATACACTGTGTTGGTTCAGTCTGTAAAAACGTACTTTGTGTAGGAATGTACTGCGATACTACCTAGGAAGTGGGGTAGCTCAGTGGTAAGGTACTGAGCTTCCAATGCTAAAGGTCCCAGGTTCGAATCCCGCCTCATGGCAGAAAATGTATTTATCTGTTTCATTGGCCGTGGGGAGACCCTGGGTAGGTGGACCTGGGGCTCACCCAGCCTCTATAAAGTGGGTATCCTTAATTAAAATGATTGATTTAGGAGAAAATCTGGCGGTTGAGCGTGATCGCGGTCAAATCATCTCCTCCTTGGACAAACGTTGATCAAGAAACAGTACTTTCTCTAAACTGATAAATGTTATTCAGAGTTCCCAATGCTAATTCCAAACAGTATTAATCCTTATGTTGTAAATAGTTCTTATACAGTTAGGGATAAAAGGCCATATTAGTATTCTATATAACCCAAACAAAGCGTTTGCGGGCAGACCTTCACTTTGAAATACATTTAATATGAATGATAATGTTTACATATAGTTAGTAAAGTTTTTTTTTTTCTTTGTCTTCAATTCTTCATCCGCACCTGTCAAGGTAGTGACAATAAGCAGATTTGTTGTTAAGTTGAAAATGGCATGATAGGCTTGACGAAGAATGGAATCCGGCAGCACATCTTCACTAGTCTGTTTGCATCCTAAAATCAGGAAAGGAGATCTCTCATCCAGCTCCTTTTCACTCGCCTCCTAATGAGTATTTCAGCCGTGGTCATGTCGTTGATAAGTCCATTGTGATGTCCGAGTAGTTTAAGATGAAATCGGGATTAAAGAGTACGTATGTGCTGGTCAATGCTTGATTGTCTCAGGTCGGTATGTAAAGTCTTGTTGTTGACGTACCAGGGAGCTGCAGTTATTAGTCTTAAAATTTTAGATTGAAAAGATTGTAGTTTTTGTAAGTGAGTCTTTTTTGCTGAATCGTAAATCTGTGAGGCGTATGTCCAAATGGGTTTAAGCAAGTAAGTGTATATATTTAGTTTTTGTCTAATTTTCAATTTTGATTTAGAAAACAGTGAGTATAGTATTTTCAGTCGCTTGTTCAAAGTCTTTCTTTTCATTTTGACGGGTCATCCTAGTAGTTGAATAATAAAGTAGTTGGAACAAATAAATAGATTTTATTTACTTAATATAACGTAAGTGATTCATAACAACGAAAATCTTTAAGTGTCAATATCTCCTAAACAAGGCGTTTTCAGACATACCTTCAAAGGAATTTTTTTCTTGTTTTGAGGTCCTTAGTTCATTTTTGCAGTTTAGCCACTTAATCCTGGAACACTCGTATATACGTGTACTATACATATGTATAGTTAAAACATGTTCCTGGATACTCAGCCAAATGGTCTGTCAATGATGTTCCTACTACCGTTTCTTGATCTACAGCACTTATTTAAATTCTTTGTTATTTCCTTCTTAACAGCTGTTCGTTGCCCGTGGACAAAAAACATTACGAGTACTAGCGGTTCCAAGTACGTGTGGCCGCGCAGCACAAACCAACACACGTTACTTCTCTTACGGAATCCTCTTTTCTTCTTCCCAACGGTTTCTGATATTAAAAAAACAAAAACTGGTGCGGTGAGCGCATCATACGACTTTCCCTTACCACCCTCTTCTAAGCAGAAATAAGTATTTTCAGACAAAGGGGAGGTGAAATCCGTACATATATTATTACAGTAAGGCTCGAAATCGGTTTTGTACCAAATATAAGCTCCTGTCATGCTCAAATACCATGAATGGGGTACCGTTGGATTCAGAATTTCACGGGGGGCTAGCGAATCGTATTCTCCACTTTTGCTTTTCTTTCTAAAATAAATAAAGTCGATACAAACATTTTTCTAGGCTTCGATACTGGAACGGTGGTAGGTCTGTAGATCGATGCGGAACAAATTGGACCTTAAAGATTTTGATGCGTACAGGAAGAACGGATAAGTTCCTCCGGAACTATCGAATTCTGCGTTTTTAAGCCCAAAAACGTACCATTTTCGAGATAACGCAAGGCATAGGGTTCGCATCCACACAACCTGACGTTAATTGTAGTACTGTCATTGAATACATGTCTCATTTCGTCGACTTGAGGTCTCTATGATCGAGAGAGGAGTTTATATTATTTATCTAAGGAGTTTTTGATCGACAAGCCATATCATCGTCAATTTTTCACCAAATCTCAAGATTGAGCCACCAATTTCGAAGGCTTCCTTCTCCTTCAGGCGGGAAAAATATTCCAATCACCCCGAAAATTCAGGCAAACAAGTTATGAAAAAAAAAAACTTAATTTGCGAATAACTAAAAAATCACACACCTTTCCATCGGTTATTCCTATGATTATATAAAGCATTACTTAATTGTCTACAAAAGGAAAACAAAAATCATCGAAATCGGACAATTTTTCGGATTTAAATTAATTTTGTTTCCTTTTTGGATTATATTTATGGATAAAGTAACAAGTGATTTCTTTATCTTTTGATACGTTGCATGATTTTATTTTCTTATTAATTTGGCATTTGATAACAATATGCTGTGCGAATTTTTCGCACGGGCCTACTAGTTAAAAATTATAAACGCTATATTTTATATATTTATAACGCTATATGATTTATATTTCATCGTGGGTACTTTTATTTGTATAAGTACCCTTATATAAACAAATTTTAATATTTATATCGCTGTAATATATACAATTAAATATTAAATTATACCAATGATAGCATTCATGAAAACCACATGTGTATATTTACGTAATATTTTCGGAGTCTTTATTATATTAAGCTCATATTACGTATGGAAGCCTGTTGTAATATTTCGGTTGAGCTCGGGTGCGCTCGTATTCCTTTGGTTCCTCAATTACAATTAATTATTAGATCTCTTGTTAATTATCAAATTCTTTCATGTTTTATATTTGAGTATCTTTTATATTAGAAATGAATGTGAAATAGTGAATTGTTTCAAATAAAAAAAAAAAAAAATATTTAAAGGTACTTCAAGATTAGCTAATATTAAAACTGCTTAATTTTACACTGATATAATGAATTTAATCAAAATCGTTTAATCCGTTTTCGAGAAAATCGTGTTCAATCCATGATATGAAGTACCACTTCAGGTTAGCCGATTATGATGCAAAATTTACTGTAACATACCAAGCATATAAAAACCTTTAATATGAAATTTCACTTTCGTGCAACTTTTTGAGCTAGGCTGTTAACACACACTGACCATTTTACGGGATTTGGTTATTTGGACTCAGGGGACCTCAAAACATGTATTTGTGTTGAAAACTCAGCTTCGAAAATTTTGCACGATCGGAATACTTTTCCTTATTATATATTTTATATATAGGGAAATGAAAGTAAAATGATATGTACCATTATATACTGAACAGATATTGATAATCATACCTTGCTGTGGCTTCATCTGGTTATATAGCGATAGAAATAAATAGAAACCACATTATTTTAGTATGTTTAATTTCATATTATTTTAATATGAGCCTTTCAGTTGACAGAATGACAGACTGTGTTTCTAAAATCAAATGATAACGAATTTTATTGATGATATCGATTGAAATATCTCAGAAGCTTTAAATCGGACCTGCATACTGTAAGCGAGGGAATTGTTCAGCGTTTCATCATTTTTATAATGAACAGTTGTATATAATTTATATTTCATATTATTAGTCTCACTTTGTTGCTGTTTTCACACCTTATTATTATTATTATTTTGTGGGGAATTCAGTGAGCTTTCAAACACTAATTTTTAAATTTTGTTTTAATTTTATAAATCCTCTATAAAATTAAAACATAAATTTTTTGAAATTGTATCATTATCAGTAACGATGCGGACTAAAATATCTCAAAATTTAAACACCATTATGAATTCAGAAAACAATTTACGTACGTCAATAGAGATATTTTTTTTAATTAACTGTAAAAATAAGATATAAGAAATTATGTTCGATTTTTTGTTACACTCGATAGTGTTTATTATTGACCCCGTTACAGAAGCTTTATTTAAAAAAAAAAAAAAATCTGATGTGTCCACTCACACGACTTTCCTACCTATTTCAGAAAAGTTTTAATACATTTACATATATCCATGAAGAAACAAAAAAAAAAAAAAATTGAACTAGATTTATTTTCCTGAAAATTGATATAAGAAAAGATTTGAGTTGAAAGATTTATTTGATAAACTAAAGCAATGGAAACCGGCTTGAGGTAGATCAGTGTGAAAATTTCAATACTTCCTAATATTGCTGATCATAAACTTTTTGCCGTAGCTTAGTATTGTCAACCAATGATATCTGTTAAAAGTAGAGGAAATAGTGAAGCTTGTGTGATGCGGGCAACAGATTTTCTTACTTTCACTTAGTCATATTTTTTCTCTCATCCACCCCTTTCTGAAACCAGGATATGAACCCGTAATTTTACGTTGCAAATTCAATAGCTGTAACTTCGTTAATAGTTGTTCAAAAGGTATCGAAGCACCGAATTTCTGTCACAGGCATCAGTAGTCAAAACCCTACAAAATAAAAAAAGTAGCAACGAGATCGGTTCAGTAGTTCTCGAGAAAATCTTGGCACAGGCAGAAAGACAGACAGACAGGCCAATGGCTAAAAATGTGTTTTTCGGACTCTAGAGGCCCTGAAACGTGTAGATCCGTTGAAAACCGCATATCGGAAATTTGACCCCATTGCAATACTTTCCTTACCTAGTATAGGTAGTAAAGTAAAAAAAAATAGTACAACATATTTATCTTATATGCATTGACAGTCATTGTGTACGAATGTATACATATTTTCCGTTATTAAATGTTTAAATATTCTTTGTTACAGAAGATGGATATCTTTCGTGTGGAGTCTTAAACACATATTTTAGTTTTTTTCTTTTTTTTGAAAGATTTTTTTTAAAGATCTGAATACATGAGTAGCTCATAAACACCTGTAAATAATTTCCACACCACTTCCTTCTTATCCTCGTATCGCATTGCTCCTACCTATTGTGTTCTTCTTACGGCCGTGGCACAATTTCCACTCCCCAGGAGGGCCATGAAGACCTCCCCGAACAGCGGGGATAATGGAGTTCTTAGGCGGCGCCCTAGAATACCCGAAGAAAGGAGGTCGACCCTCTCTTACATTACAAAGCCACCTCTACTTGATTGTCTTCCTTGGAATTGAACGAACGATTGTGATCGATAGGAAAGGATGTCACAAAGGCCTGGAGTTGACACAGATTAATAGAAATAGTTCAGTTTAATCATAGCTTTCTGCATATCTTTGCTAGACTAATTTTGATTAACACTACTTAACCACGTGGAAGGCCAAAAATCAGATGGATAGATCGAATCAAATGATAAAAACGCCGCAAATTATTTCACAATGGTTTACTATTTCCAAACAATTATACATCTAAAGTAACATTACCGTATAGTTACAAAGAAAAAGAATTAAAAGTTGATTCCAATTATTGGACTAAACTTTTTTTTTGAAACATTATTAATGTGCTTAAAAAAAAAAAAAAAAATAGCATTACTTCAGTAACACATTCAAAATTTAAAAACCAAAACAAAGGATATAACATTTGCAGTAGAACATATTAGAGACCATACTAGAGACCATATCTTTGCTCCTAATTGTCCAATTTTAACGATTTTTTTTTTTTTTTTTTGGAAATTCCCTAAACTTTGAAAAAACCATCACAATATCGACAAAAAAGTGCAAACTATTCGGAATTTAATTTTACGATCCCTTGTTACTTTTTTCCAACTTCTTTTCGTTGAATTATGTTATATAGATAAATTTAAGGGGCATTGAAAAAAAGTTTCTTTGAAATCGGTACATTCGTTTAGGCGCTACAGTCCATAGCAAGGCAGGTTTTTCTTCCGCCATTTTGAAACTAAGAGGCAGATAGAAATGTCAATGAAGGAGGATCATCCTCGGGTCATGATTGTAAACAACACTTTACTGAGACCAATATGGACATATAGAGCAGAACTTAGGGGTTCAGCAAAAAAACAAACACACATAAACAAAATACAAACTGCACTTTCGAAATTTTTACGAAAAATTGTTAACGCATCTTGCTACATTTCAAATAATACATACATAACGACTTAAACACCCCAATAGTAACATCCTAAATCCACGACAAATACTCTACATTTCATTCTTTTTTATATCCAAATTTGAAAAATATCGGTCCAGTAATTTCGGAGAAAATGCGCGGACGGCGGACGGACAAACAAATTTTATTCGTTTTTCGAATTCTACGTATCCTGAAATGTAAAACCTCAAATTCTGAGAGGAGGTTAAGTTTTTGAATTTTTTGGTCGATCACAATGGTTGATTATTGAAAATAATAAACCAAAAAACAAAAGAATATGGTTGCATCCAGATGACTGAGAAAGGCTGGGATGGAGCAGGCTTGTTAAGGGAGCAAAATATCTACAATGTCTATAATGTCAACAGAAAAAAAATCTCGTGCGCGCAACACGCAACTTTCACTTACCACTCTACTTTGAATAAGAATTATTTTTTGGCAATGTTGGGCTATTATAAAATTTTATTTTTAACGGAGCTACAGCTTACAGCTTATTGCTAACAAACCATAACAAAAACCCTATTAATTATATCAACGCTAAACAATAAACACCTCGTTACTCCTTATGTTTTTGTAAACCACATAACTCCAGTCTCCGAGCTATATATCTACGTATACACCTAAAGAGATTTGAAAGTGTATCTGTATATTCAATCCATAAATAATAATGGATTTTATGCATATTAGTTATTTAACTGTTATTTTCCATTGTAAAGTTTACTTAATAAAATTACGAAATTTTCATTGCCGGCCATAGATAGGTCAAAATTTGTCAAACTAATTGTAAATGGATAATGTTGTGATTTCACAAAGGGAAAATTCATCATATAATTCACTAATTTAATTTTATAAAAGGTTACATGACGATTTTTCATAATAAACGGACGTTGATACCTAATTATTTAAATATAATATCAGATCTAGAATTATTAAGCTACAATATATGTATTTAAGGTTATAAACATACGCTTTATACATCCATAACATATTTTTATATTTCACTTCTTCTTTCACACAAGTACAATGGAATAGTTTTAAACAATTTCATTGCTTTGATTAGATGGATTTTAAATACTTTTTTCAAACTTAAATATTTTTTTAAAATTCTATATTTAGTTAGTAAATTTCATTTAGTTTTCTTGAAAACATTTACGATATTATGATTTACGTTACATAATGTTAGTTTTCAGAAATGATTATTTTATATACTTTTTTTCTAAAATTCTCCTCTTTCCAGCCATATATTATACGTATACCTTCTGACTAGTATTGCTGGAGATTCAATTTCGACCTGAATAACTATTTTAATTTTTTTCTTTATTCAATTATCAAATTGAATAAAGAAAAATATAACTTTCAAAAGTTATATTTAGCCTTTTTTCATAACTCTTAATAATGAGAAGTTGTTAATTATTTAAAATAAACCAAATTAAAGGTACTGTAGAAGAAGACATGTTGAACATTAGGCATTTAAGCCCTGTAAAATGACATCAATGATATTAAAGACTGCTTAACTATTCAATGGTACATCGAGTTTAACCAAAATCGTTGAAACCGTTTTTGAGGAATTTGTAAAAATGTGTTTTAGCGTTCGTGGCACTTTCAGTTAGTCAATTTTAAGGAAAAAGTTTCTGTCACACCTGAGTCATATATAAACCTTAAATATTTAGTATTAGTTTCGTACTAATTTGCGTTTTTGATCTAGACTGTTCACAGACACAAAGATCATTTTGCGGGACTTGGTTATTTGAATTCAGGGGACCGAAAAACGTGTATTTCCGTTGAAAACTCAGTTCGAAAATTTTCCTAACCACCCCTTATTATATTGTAAATATTTGAGTAAGTGAAAGTAAAATACTCTGCAAATTATTTAACAATGGTTTATTATTTTCAAACAAATATACATCAAAAATAACATTACCTTCCCAGTAACAAAAACAAATATAAATTAAAGATGATTTCTATCTTAACTATTATATTAATTATATAGGTAAAAAGTAAAAATAAAAATAGACAAAATAAAAATAATAATATTACATTCTTAATGTACGTGTCAGTACATGTGTGAACAGTTTAAACTGCGACATCAAACAACTGAATCGACAGAGTGGCTGCATAACGGTCTGGTTGGCTGTTCGCTAATTTCCACGCTGCATTCCAACGCCTGTCTCGCTGCACAATATTCGTGTAGGCTTTTGACTTCATATATTATAAAGTAATGGTAAATATACAATATTAACTTACACTAGTGTTACCCAAAATAGGTCTTGGTCTTGTACTTTGCATGACAAAGACCATGGTAAAAAAATCGATTTTTTAAATAAAAATTAAGGCAAAATAGTTACTAATACTTGACAATTTTAGTTACTATATGTTAATAATAGTTATAACTTGTGTTGCCCAAATGCGAGACCCAGACAAGTCTTGGTCTTGCAAACTCAGTTTGGTCATGGTCTTGGTCTTGCACAAGAGTCTCGCAACAGTCTTACAGTACTGTATTTTGTAGATAGGAGAAACCTAACTAAGCCTGAATGAGAAATCAGAGGAATTAAATGCAAAATTATATTGGTTATACCAATTATTTACATATAGTAACTAAGATTGTCGAGTATTAGTAACTATTTTGCCTTAATTTTTTATTAAAAACATCGATTTTTTTTACCAGTCCTGGTCTTGGTCTTACAACAGTTAGGCGGCCTTGGTCTTGGTCTTGCAAAGTGCAAGACCAAGACCGATTTTGGACAACACTAGTTATAACCAATATACTTTTTCATTTAACTCCTCTATTTTTTCATTCGGGCTTAGTTAGGTTTCTTCTATCTAAAAAAATACAGTAATATCTGTATCGTAATAAGCTAATAAGTAACTGCAAGACTGTTGCGAGAGTCTTGCGCAAGACCAAGACTGAGTTTGCAAGACCAAGACCCGTCTCGATCTCCCATTTGGGCAACACTATCTTATTCTTTCTTTGTAAAATATTTTTATACAACATTTAAAAAAAAAAATACATATTTGATTGTCATCTATAAGAAACTGCCGGTGAGTAATGAAATGTGTAGACTCCTGAATTTGGTTGCAACCTATCAAAATTTAAAAGAAATAAATGAAGAACATTCGGACTGATCTAGAACACCTTACTGAGACCAATATGTCCATATGGAGCAGAACTTAGGGCTTCAGCAAAAAAAAAAAAAAAAAAACACACATAAACAAAATACAAACTGCACTTTCGAAGTTTTTAAGTTAAGTTGAAGGAATGCCTTCTAATTCAATAAAAACTGTGGTTACCTTAAGGATAAGACCAAATTGGTCCTAACACCATTTTTTTTTTTTTTTTTTTTGAATTTTTGCCTGGAATCACTTTCCCTTCTAGAGTTCGGTCCTTATGAAGTGAGACGCCCTGTATAATTTTCTTTGAATATAAAGTACAACTTCAATAATAGGGACATAATTCGTAGTAAAATATTTTCGTACCTAGACATTACCTTAGACATCTAGTCGAATTTTCATATTTCCTTCATTGATTTCAGTTTACATATTTTATTCATTCTTGTAGAGTTTGTTATTGATTTTATTTCAGCAATAATTCAGCTTTCCAACGGTTGCATGTTATGAGCGTTATGAAAGAAAATGTTCAAATAAATTTTTTGTTTTTATTTATTTAGACATATAATATTCTGTCACAGGGACAATAATTATAGTGAGAAATGAACACATTCACACCGTATATACAGAAAAGAAACAAAATTAACAAAAGTAAAATAATAACTAAATAATAATAAATAAAAACTATATACAAAAAAAAAATAAAATAACCTAAATATTAGTTATCTGAATTTTTATTGATAATCCTAGTCTGCACTTCTTATTTTGACAATTGGTAAGAAGTTTAACTAATGTAGGCGAGAATCAAACTTAAGCGACTTCGATGACGCTCGCAGGTTGATAGTGTAAATGACGCCCGTCCTTAAAGATATACCTTTGCCTTACTTAATACCAATAATTTAAGCGATCTCGTTAAGGAAGCGGCATGCGGCCACGAAAGGTCAATACGTTCCTTTCAAAGCCTCAACGAGGAATCTGAGGAATGGACCTAAATGTCAGAAAATGGCCGCTCGTTACGCCACAAGGCTCTATTGCTCAAGTTAACTTTCTCTATAATTTATATCCAACTATAACTTCCATAACAGTTTACTTTAACTGTTATTCGGTTTTTTCTTAATTTATTCCTCGTAAAAGCGCAAAATCTGAAAGTAATTGATATGGTTTTGAAGAGCGATAATTCAGCTTTCCAACGGTTGTATGTTATGAGCGTTATGAAAGTAAATTTTCTTATATTAATGAAAATTTATAATTTTTTATTTAAAAAATAACTCGTATTTAAGACTTCATAATTACCCTGAATTGAGACAGAATGTAAAATTTCTCAAAACAATCATAAATATTTGGTTTTAACATTTTGTTGGAGTTGAAAGTTGCATAAGCCATTTGAGGCCACCAAAAGTATAAATTAATTATAACTAGAACTTTAAAATTGTAAACTTTAATAATTTTTTTTTTCTCTTAAAGCTAGATAAAGCTATTTATCCGCAGCTGTCATGGTATTGACAATCAGCAGATGTGTTTTGATAAAATAAGGATTGACATTATAGGCATGAGGAAGGATATTACCCAGCAGCACCTCTTCCTGGTCATTATTTACTTCCTTGATTTAGGTGATGAGATCTCTCATCCAGCTCCTTTTTTGTCTCCTCCTGGTGGGCATGTCAGTCGTGGCAAATCCGTGTAGTTTCAGCTAAAAACGGGAGTAAAGAGTACGTATGTGTTGGTCTTATCTCCTCTTATAAGTCATAAAATCTTGGATTGAAATGACTGTAGTTTATGTGAGTGTATTTTTTTTTTCGCCGAACCGTAAATCTGAGAGGCGTAAGTCCAGATGGGTTTGAGTAGGTAAGTGTAGAGATCGTCAGACATCCTGATGAAGAGGAAGCGATTAGTGATTAGTGTTGCCCAAAATCGGTCTTGGTCTTGCACTTTGCAAGACCAAGAGTAAGACTACCTCTTTGATGCAAGACCTAGACCTAGAATGGTAGAAAAAAATCGATTTTTTTGAATAAAAATAAAGCAAAATAGTTACTAATGCTTGACAATTTTAGTTACTATTTCTAAAGAATTGTTGTAATATACTTTTGCATTTAACTCTTCTAATTTTTCATTCGGGCTTAGTTAGGTTTCTTCTATCTGAAAAATTACAGTAATATCTCTATAGTACTAAGCTAATAGGTAACAGCAAGACCATTGCGAGACTCTTGCGCAAGACCAAGACCTAGACCAAAACTGATTTTGCAAGACCAAAACTGGTCTCGGTCTCGCATTTGGGCAACATTATTTGTTATCCGGTTATTATAAACCACGTGCTCCTTGAATAAAACTATATGAATATAAGAGATACAAACGATCACTGCTGTCACCTAGAACAGACCCATAGTTGCTATTAATTAATTAATAGCAATTAATTAATAGCAGGAGGATTAATGGCGAAGTCATTAAGTCATGTGGTGTTAGGAAAAATAGTGTTAGCAAAATTATTATTTTGCTGTTTATTTTTTGTACATAGTATGAATGAGCTCCACTTTTATCACTATTATTATTGACATTACATGTGACAAATCGTATTCTATCTCAATAAAGAATTTTCGAAAAAAAATCTTTAAGAAGAAACTAGATAAATCATCAAAATATTTTTGGCACCAAGTCCACAATAACAACAGTAACCTATAAAAAATAAGTTTTTAATTATAATTAGTAAGGCAAGAATTAAATCTTATTAATTTGGTCACCTTTTACAAAATGACATTAAAACCTGTAAACAAAATAATCTGCCTGAGAAGATTTTAATTCCTATATTAAATCCCACCCTGTTCCCTTTTTCCCTAAGACATATCCGGGACGATAGAGCCACTAATGTATTCGTTATTTCTTCCTCCCGATGATCCCATCTTCAGATAACTGTACAGGAAATAGTCCTTCCACAATGGAGGCCTCACAATGAGGTCTATTAATTCTGCCTGATCTCTTCAGATATAGATCTTTTTATTTTCATAAGTATAACTACATAAGTGATTTGGGATATATTTCTTTAATTTGTTATTAAGTATTATAATAAATTTAAAACTATCCTTAGAAGAAGTAGCTAAGACTCCGATAAGAATAGCAGAGAAAATCTACTTACAATTAAATAAAGCTAAAACAAAATATATGATAATGAAGAGAAGAATAGTTGGGGTGGTCGGTCAAAAAGGAAGCCAAAAATAAATGATAATATTTATTTTTACATATGCCGACGTTTCGACCTGAAGTTCAGGACTTCATCAGGGCTAAGAAAATAACCAGATAACAAGGTATGAGAAACATAAATAGTGATGGTAAAAAAAAATATATATAAAAATAAAATAAAAAAAAAATAAATATAAAGTAAAATGAAATTGTTAGAATAATGACTAAGAACTAAGAGATAAATAATAATAACCGTTACAGAGTGTGGAATGATGAAGTAGGCATAATCAAAAAGGGTGACAAGTGTTACAATGGGAAATTTTTTTACCATCACTACTTATGTTTCTCATACCTTGTTATCTGGTTATTTTCTTAGCCCTGATGAAGGCCTGAACTTCAGGTCGAAACGTCGGCATATGTAAAAAATAAATATTATCATTTATTTTTGCCTTCCTTTCTGACTGACCACCCCAATTATTAAAAATATATGATAGTAAACAGAAAATACCATTTCATCAATTTCGGATTCTTGATAAACTCGATGAATACACCACTCTGGTATTAAGATTGCAACTGGAGCGTTTCGAACTAGCACCGTTCTCAGTCTAGGTTCTAAAGCAGGAGAACACCATCTTTTGTTAAGAAGAAAAAAAAAAAAACTGACCATTAATTGTATTTCTAAATTATACCCTCAAATCGATCACCCGCCACATAGATATATTTTCAAGCCAAATTCTCCAAATTTCTTGAAATAAAATCAAATTTAACCCTTCCTTTGTTAGGAAGAATTTACTCATCTACTGCATTTTTCAAACAGTTACCTTCAGAAAAACATTATGATGTTCACACAGCTTTGATATTTAAGGAGGAAATTGAGACTACAAAAACAATCATAAATAATTTTTTTTTTTATAAGCTCGAATTAAAAATTAATTTAAATTTAGAATAGAATAAGAATAGAAAAAAACTTCATTCTGGGACAAAGTCCCTTTAGAATAACAAAATAGAACATAATTAAAAGACTACATCTGGCCAAAATAAAACAATAATAAAAAAAGAGGCAGTAAAGAAAATATTAGTTAAACAAGCTAAATATTAAAATAACCTCTCGCACTAATACAATGCTTCCCTACCTTTGGTAGTGAGGAAGCAAAAAATAACTAGTGTATAAAATGATAAGTTGTAGTATATAGGAGTATAGAAAATAACCTGTTCATCCTTTGTAGGTGTCTGTCCTTAGTTGTATCTTTCTTGAACGCCTCATTCCTGGATGTATCAGATATCCTTCCGGAACATCTGTCCTTAGACCTCCACCTGCATTCCCATCCTGTCTCTCAATGACAAGTATTTTTTATTTACAAGTTTATTGAATAATAATACAATCTGCCACATTTAAGAGCAATAAGTATTTAGGCTACAAGTGTTCATTCATACAAGACATTATAGAAATAAACATAGATAATTAAAAAAAATTAAAATGATAATGATGATCACTGTTATTGGAAGCCATTGGAGACTCAAAGAGGACACAAGACCACATACGCTCAGGACTTGAATGGAGATATTGACTATGAATATAAATTAATTATATTGAATAAATAACTACTAAATATCCAAAGAATAAATATAATGTTTTGCTTGCTCACTTCCGAAGGTAGGGAAGCTTTGTATCCGTGCTGGAGGTTTAAAAAAAATGTGCTCAGAATCGTAAAATTTCACTCGTGTTTTACGTTCCAGACATCAAGGATCAAATTTGGTTTAGCGTCTGTCTGTTGTCAAATCGATGCTACGGGCATATCACCTATTACCGTTCATCCGATTTTCATGATCTTTTCATTGTCTAGATCAAATTCCATCCACAACCACTTCAGATATGCCAATATTTCAGAAACGGCTGGTTCGGTTTGACTCAAAGTTGGAAGAACGATAGATGTTTGTAAAAAGATAATGATGTATCGATTCCATTGCATTCCGTCAACTGCTTTCTCTTAGAAATGCACAAACGTATTTTACGTGATACGTCTATAGCTCTAAAACCGTACATTCTATTTGGCTCAAATTTGGAGGGAAGTTAGGGATCGGTAAATTGAAAATCAAGTAGATATTCATTTCAGAAAATTCTATCCCTACTTTCAGAAAATACTTCCACTTTCGTGTCTGAAAACGTATTGTTTTTAACACGCCATATCCTAACCGAATGTTATGCATTCCAATCTCCTAAGGATCAACATCTTCTCAGAAATAGCCTTGAAGAATCACCCCAAAAGGACCCCAATGCTATTAAAAACTTAATATTGTTCCTTAAGGAAATCAAAATATTTAACAAAATTTCATCACACCTTGTAACTGTAAATGTTAAGTTGTTTAAGTTTGTAAGTTCCTCTTTAAATTGTAAATATACCTGTTCATTTTTTTTCTTTTAAACATAATTTTTAACTATAATGGTTTTTCAATTTTTCTTCTTGTAATTTCTAATATTTAAATTGTACTTCCTAACTTTTCTTCTTTTAATATTAATTTTGTTTTTAAACTGTATTTTTAGATTATATTCCTGAAATCATTAACTTTTATTTAAATGTCCTTGTTAACTGTTAACTTATCTTTCTCTAATCTTTAATGTTTAATTTTAATGGTGCTTCTACTTTCTAATGTTTAAACTGTATTCTTTAACTTCGCCTCTATTGGTATTAATTTTTATTATTTAAAAAAGTATTTTTTAGCTTTTATTCTTAATATCATTAATCTTTATTTTTATTGTCTCTGTTATCTTATCTTCTATTAAATCTTTAAGTTTCAATTTTTATAATTTTAGTTCAATTGTACTATCATAATCATCTGTAATTATTCTTAACTGTTCAAACTTTAAATTGTATCTCTTAGCTATAGTTGAGTTATGTGTGTAGTAATTCATCAAATTGTAATATAGGGCGATAATGACCCAAGTGGTTGAAGAGCCCAAAACATGTATAAATAAATAAAATAAATAACACGCCAGTATTTTGCAAATCTCTCGTTTGATTTGATTCAAAGTTGCTGAAAATGCGGAGAACCGTGTAGAAATTCTCTAGTATCAATTTCATTGAATTCTATTCAACAATTAAAATTAATATAAATAACTTTTAAAAATATAATGGCTGTGAAATGTTGAAGTTATTGATCATTTTAAAGGAGGTTATGTTCATAGTATTGTATTATGATATTATATAATTGTTGACTGTATTCAAAAAAGTTAATTTAAACTAGATGTTTTGTTGTTTACATGTTACTGTCATGACATCTACTGCCGTTATAAAAAATGTCATGTAATTTTTAGTGATTGTGGGGGTTGGAACTTAGATGACCAAATACATATTTTTCCGAATCCTTCACCAGCTTTCGCTTTGACATGCGATTTTCCTTTACTATATGTAACGTATATTGGTAAATTTAAATTAAATTTTGCACAAACTAAAAAAATTACATCATATTTGTGAGTTTCTTTGTTTACTTTTGAAGTTCATCCAACTGATTCTGCTCTCGATTTCTCTCTTAAACTTCAAAGTGATAGAGGAGCTTTATTCCATTTTTTTTTTTACTTTCCTACTTATACTAGGTAAGGAAAGTATTGCAATCGGGTCAAATTTCCGACATGCGGTTTTAGACGGATCTATACGTTTCACAGTCCCCAGAGTCTGAAAAAGAGTACGCAGTTTAACCTTTTATTTGAAAGGTAATGAAATTTCCTACAAAGCCATATAAAAATCTTTCACTTTCAACAACTATTAACGAAGTTACAGCTATTCAATTTCCAATGTAAGATTACGGTTTCATATCCTGGTGTCAGAAAGAGGTGAATGAGAAAATAAAGATTACTAAGTGAAAGTAAGACAATCTGTTGCCCACATCACACAATTTTCACTATTTTCTCTACTTTTAAACTCTAATTATAGTTTGACAATACTAAGCTATGGCAAAAAGTTTTTGATCATCAATATTAGGAAGTATTGAAATTTTTACACTGATCTACCTTAAGCCGGTTCCATTGCTTTAGTTTATCAAATAAATCGTACTCAAATCTTTTGTTTGATCAATTTTCAGGAAAATGTATCTAGTTCAATCCTTTTTTGTTTCTTCATGAACATATGTAAAGATGTAACAACTTTTCTGAAATAGATAGGAAAGTCGTGTGAGTGGACACACCAGATTTTTTTTTTTTTTAAATAAAGCTTCTGTAACGGGGTCAGTAATTTGTCGAAACACAATCGAGTGCAACAGAAAATCGAACTTAATTTCTTATATCTTATTTTTACCGCTAATTAAAAAAAAAAATATCTATATTGACTTATGTAAATTGTTTTCTGAATTCAAAATGGTATTTAAATTTTGAGATATTTTAGTCCGCATCGTTGTTGATAATGATCCAATTTCAATGAATTTATATTTTAATTTTATAGAGGATTTATAAAATTAAAACAAAATCTAAAAATGAGGATTTGAAAGCTTTCCCACAAAAGTAAAAAAAATAAAAATAAAGAAAATAACGTATGAAAACAGCAAGAAGTTCATTTTCTGTATTTTGTTTGTGAATTTGGAGAGGAAGCTAAAATAGTTGAGGAACTAGGAGAGGAATAAAATAGTTGTAGATTACGATGAGATGAAGCTATTTACGAAGTTTCAGGCGGTTGTTAATAATTTGATAAAAAGGGGCATGTACCACGGACTATGGCACTCTTAGAATAGAATAGAATAGGAAATAATTTTATTCTGGGACAAAGTCCCTTCAGAAAAACAAAAAAAGTACAAAATTAAAATGTTATATCTGGCCAAATAAAAACAAACATAAAAAGTAAAAAGTAAGATAAATCAGTAAAAAAATATTAGTTATACATACTATATACAAAATAAAATAAAAAAAATCTATATGCAAAACTCTTGAAACTTAAACCTTGCCAAGAAACTTAAAACTATGTACAATGGTAAAATATAAATATACACTTTTAGAAAAAATAAAAATAAAACATTACATTCTTCTAAGCAGTAAACTCTGTGTTTCTGTTGAAATAAAAAAAAAAAGAAAGTCGAATCTATAATAAGTATTTAAGTTATGAGCTATATGTGAATACATTATTATGAATATTATGTAATTTTACATAAAAGGTTAGCTGGTATCTGACTGTTTTTGGGACAGGAATTGGAATAGGAGAGTTTTGAATGTAGATAGGGATGAAGAATGCTTAATTTTGATAGGAAGGGAATTCCAAAAAAAAAAAAAAAAAAAAAAAAAAAAAAAAAAAAAAAAAAAAAATTAATTTGTGTCTTGGGCCCAGTTCTCTATATCCTTTTCACCGCTGACATCCCTTCAAGTCCTGATACCTTCCTAGCAACATTTGCTGATGATACTGCCATCCTATCCTCCCACTCGGATCCTCTAATAGCGTCCCAGAACCTGCAAAGACACCTTTCCTTCATTGAGCAGTGGTGCAACAACTGGCGCATCAAAATTAATGAATCAAAATGCAAGTATGTAACTTTCACTCTTCGACGCAGATCCTGTCCGCCAATCCTTTTTAATTCAATTCCTCTTCCCTACTCAGACACAGTCCGATACCTTGGCTTCCTTCTGGACAAAAGACTGACTTGGAACCCACATACGAGACTTAAAAGACAAGAGCTTAACCGACGATTTGGTCAGCTATATAGACTACTAAACAGAAGATCTCATCTCTCAACAGAAAACAAATTATTAATCTACAAGACCATACTGAAACCTATCTGGACCTACGGACTCGAACTGTGGGGGACAACTAAATCATCGAATATCAAACGCATCCAATCCTTCCAGTCCAAAGTCCTTCGAACAATAGTCAATGCTCCATATTATGTCACGAACAAGACCCTACACCATGACCTTAACATCCCATATGTCCATGACATCATCCCATCCAGATTCTCCAACTTTCACCAGAACCTCATTCATCATCCCAATCCTCTAGCGCAATCCCTATCCAGCTCCGAGCATCCATACCATCCCCCTCGAAGGTTGAAACGGCAGTGGCCTCGAGATCTTTTGTAAATATGCCTTTGGAGTCCTGGCAATGGCCAGCTTCTCCACTCATGTCCTGAGCGCCTGTGGCTGTATTGCCCTCTTTCAGTCTCCACTGGCTTCTAATACTAGTGATGCGACTGGAAAAGTGGCACTGGGATCTTCCGGAGTCTTGCTTTGCCTTCCGCGTGTGGAGGTAAAAGCCTGGCTCGGAGATTCTTGGGCAAATGTATATATTGTATATAGTTATGATTGTGTTTAGAAGTTTTTATTTTATTTTATTTTTTTTATTTATTTATTTACCTTCTTCATCAGTATTATTTATTTACTTCTTATATTTATATTTATTTCTTTATTATTTGTATATATTGTATGAATGAGAACTTTTAGCCCTAATGCTTATAGCCCTCCAGCAGTGGCTGATTGTATTATTATTCAATAAATAGATTTCAAAAAAAAAAAAAAAAAAAAAAAAATTAATAAAGGAGTTTTGGAACGAGGCAGATCTGTGAGGAGGAATGTAAAGGTCGGAAGGTCGACATCTTGTGGACTGAGGACTTGAATTGGAGAAGGTTAGAATAGAATAGAAAAATAATTTTATTCTGGGACGAAGTCCCTTCAGAATAACCAAAAAGTACAGAAATTAAAATTTTATATCTGGCCAGATAAAAACAAACATAAAAAGTTAAGATAAAGATAAACCAGTAAAAAAAAAGAAAAAAAAATTAGTTATACATACTATATACAAAATAAAATAAAAAAATCTATATACAAAACTCTTGAAACCATACTAAGATACTTAAAACTATGTACAATGTTAAAATATAAATAAACCCTTTTAGAAAAAATAAAAAATTCAGAAAAAATAAATGTAAATTCTTCTTAACAGTAAAATCTGTGTTTCTGTTGAAAAAAAAAAAAAAAAGAAAAAAGAAAGTCGAATCTATAATAAGTATTTAGGTTATGAGCTATATGTGAATATGTTATTATAAATAATATGTAATTTTACATAAAAGGTTAGCTGGTATCTGACTGTTTTGGGGACAGGAATTGGAATAGGAGGGTTTTGAATTTAGATAGGGATGAAGAATGTCGAATTTTGATAGGAAGGGAATTCCAGAAACTAACAGAACGAGCAATAAAGGAGTTTTGGAACGAGGCAGATCTGTGAGAAGGAATGTAATAGGAAGGACGATGATTGTTGATGATTTGATAGAGGAACGTACCTAGGAAATATTGTCTTCTAAAGGAGGGGAAGGGCCACTCTAATTCAGTGTAGTGGTGAGAGACATGGGAGTATCTCGGGGCACCGATTACAAATCTCACGCAAATATAAAATTTAATTTAACTCTTAATTCAATATAAATGTATTCGTTACGATAATAAGCTTTGGCGATTGCTATGAGTAATACTTAATATTTTCTTAATTGGCTGTTTATGAGGTGTATGAATAAATAAAAATATTAATAAGACTGACCGGTTTGTTTAGAACATTCCAAATATAATTATTTTTATGACAACATTGTTTATTTATACCTTTGGTATTGTTTAATGAACAATGTATACAGTTATTAATAATGAACCTAATTAATTAAAACATAATATATAAACAATATAGCTTTAAATATTAACATGTACATAAACACGTTTGATATAAACTGATGTACAACTTCCATGTCTTATCAAGATGCTTGGATTATCTCGGGATTGGTACGTGATCAAATGATACTTCGTCATCTTTCCACCACCGCCTGATAGATCACGTTCCATATAATAATAATAATAATTATGTTCTCAGAAAATATTATAAATTTACACATGTCATCTCTCTAGAAGTATTTAAAATTAGATTCAACCATTAATAAAATTTTAGTTACAAAAACTACTGAATATTTTGTTATCAATTTTGCTTACTCACTACCGGAGGTAGGGAAGCTTTGTGTTCGTACGAGAGGTTTAAAAAATTCAGACATGAATTATCAATATCAACATCAACTGTCTTTATAACTTAATGATTAAAATCCGAAACTATACAGAATAAATTATTTCTCGCAATTATTGTTATTACACAGCTCTTAATCTGTACGTCATTTTTTTTAACTCATTCATGATATTTACAACTGTTTAAAAAAAAAAAATACATCTAGTAAATGTGAACTCAGTAATATAATAAAATGAATTCTCTAGTTGAGAAACTACTCACTGGTAGCACTCAAATAATGAATTTACACCAGAAGATCACGAGGCCATCTTCTTTTCAGACGCCTCAGAGGGTTATAAGGGATCGAGAAAGAAGCAAGGTTTGAAACAAGAGGGTTTAAATATTTCTGATGTTTATTATGGAAGGATAGGTATCTGGATTGCGCCAAATCGGAAACATATGAACATTAAGATCGTTACGGATTGTTTTATTTGTGACAAAGTAAGGAGCATTGAGGATTTTAGATTGTAAGGATTGCATACGAGAGGAATTCGATGGTTTAGTGGAGTCCCAAAGCTCAATTCCGTAAGTCTAGACAGGTCTTATTATTGTCATGTATCTGAGTCTTGTAATTGATTAAAAGCTTAGAGCGTATGTCTAGCAAGTGTTGGAGTAGTCGGAAACGTCTAGATGTTTCTTGTCTTTTTAGCCTGGCATGAGGATTCCAAGTTAATCCAGGTGGAGTCCTAGGTATCGGATCGGTTCAACAATTATAAGTGAGGAATCGTTAATTATTTTGGTAGGATTGATGTAACATAAGTTTTCATTAAATTTCCGATTTAACTACAAAACAATATCTTTTAAGGGATTCGAATAGCTCTAAATTCAACTAATTTCCAATATTATCACTAATGCTAAAACATTCGCAGACATTATAATATTGACTAACGATGTACAACTATATACTCAATAGGAGTTGATCAGGGATGCGGTCAAATAAATACTAAATTATATAAATAGTATTATTTAATTATTATGCCAGATGACTCAATGCCAGATCAAACAATCCACAACAACTGTTTTCCTCACATCAGAACCTCTGTGTTCTTCGCACTCGTCGCAGGACCAGATTTCAAAAACCATTATTTAATACCTACTTATAATTAATTTATTTTATTTTCACCACGTACCTTTCATATTTTGTATCTTTTGTAGCCCTGATGAAGACCTGCAAGGTGGGTCGAAACGTCGACATAACAATTAAATAATACTATTTCTATAATTTAATATTTATTTATAATAAGACCTATTTGGACTTATGGAGTTGAACTGTGGGGCTCCACTAAACCATCAAATTCCTCTCGTATCCAATCTTTACAATCCAAAATCCTCAATGCTCCTTACTTTGTCAAAAATAAAATAATCCATAAAGACCTCAATGTTCCATATGTTTCCGATTTGGCCGAATCCAGATACCTATCCTTCCATAATAAACTTCATAACCATCCGAATCCTCATGTTTCTAACCTTGCTTCCTCTTCGATACCTGATAACCCTCCGAGGAGTCTGAAAAGAAGATGGCCTCGTGATCTTCTAATATAGAACTTTAATTTGAGTTCTACCAATGGGTAGTTTCTCTTCATGTTGTACATGCCATGTTATCAATTTCTCATTTACTTATTGTATTCTCTATGTAATACAGTTGTAGAAAATTATTAGAGTGCTACCAATGGGTAGTTTCTCAACAAGCGTGTTTCATGTTATTTTATTCCTCTGTACACATTTACTTGATGTATTCATACTAATGCAGTTGTAAATATCATAATAAAAGTTAAAAAAAAAATAAAAATATTTATTTGACCGCACCTCCCCCCTCCGTTCAGCTCCTCATATTATGTCACGGTCAACCATATCTACATCATTATATACTCAATAGTTTAGAAGAAATGGGTATTCTCATTTTTTGAATACATTTTTTATTCGAATGGTTCTCCTTTCTGGTATTCGATATACTTTAGAAAGCTGCTCAGTTTATATTATTTATATGTATTGTCAAAAATCGAGACCAAATGCTTTCTCTGACATTATGGAGCATGTTCAGCCTCCGCGATCGGTACGACGGTTTTCCACAAGATGGCGAATGTGGTAGACCCAGATGGTCGGGATTTCGACAGATCTTAATATCCCTCGCTAAACCACAATGCCATCCGTTCTCTCCCACGTGAGCTCGTTTTCCTTTCCTTCGGAGAAATGTCACAGGAGTCAACCCTGCGGTGACTGCGTGAAATCCGTCGTACAGGAGTCGCTTGCGGTTGGAAGTCATCCAACAGGATACGGAAGGCGTAGGTTTCACACGAATCTGTTATAATCCAAGAGTTGGGTGAAAATTTTGGGACTTATTTAAAGAAAACTTGAATCATAAACCAATATAATATCCACCCATAGCGTCCAAAGTGGATGGGGCCGTTTAAAAATGGCGTCCATTAAAAAAAGATAACTGCATAAACATTTTTAAAACATGTAACATTCCTTTCTTTTACATTTAAAAGTAAATGATGTAAGCTTATAACAGTATCCAACTTTTAAGTTTAAGTTATTTTTTCCAAAATGATTCCTAATATAAATACTATTCAAACTTATTTATAATCTTGAAAAATAAAATTGTATTGTAATAGTAAAACATACACGCACACACACACAGAACATCGCAATATATTTCATGTATAGGTAAGGGAAAGTATAAATCTTTATTGATTTAATTTCATTGAAGAGCTGCTGTTGGATATTTCCTCCACAAGTTATCATCAGGTTTATATTCTAAATTATTATTTGTTTTAGTATATGAAAACAATAGTTGATATCATTAATTAATTATAGATAAAATTTTTAATGGACGAGTAATAAAATATTCACCCTGTAGGTTAAGAAATGAAACTAGTTAAACAAAACACATCACTGAAATAATCCATGTACTTTTGATTTTTAAAAAATAATGATTTAAGAATTATGACGTCATAGTAACAAATGGGTAGATATAAAAATAAACCTCTTTTCGAATACATTTATAAGTGATTGTGTTACGGTCTTTAATTCGGAAAAATCGTTTCCGCAACTAAGTTTGCCGGATGCTCAGGGTTCGCAAAAAAAAAAAAAATAAATAAATAATCAAGGGTCAATTAAATATTACTAACTAACTAACAGGCGCCACGCTATTTAATTGGTTGAATTCGGGAAATAGCGAAAACCATAAAAAAAAATAATAATAAACAAAATAAATTTAATCTAAAAAAAAAAAGATTAGGACGCGGAGTGAGCTACGAACTCGGAACCTATGGGTTTAAAAACATATGTTAATTGACCTCATAACCCTATCGAACCTTCTTACTTGGTTAATAATGACTTTCCCTAATCCCTCGAATAGGGTTTTACAATTCCTTATTAAACCTTAAAAAAACAATATAATATATACATAAAACATGAAAACAAATAGAAGAAAAATAAGAAAATAAAACTGGCTGTTATTAATACTAAGGATGAATTTACTTATTTCTATTTATTTAAATAACTGTTAAAGGAAACGAAAATTATGAAAAAGAAATTAGATTTATAAGAAAAAAAATACAATTAACTTTAATTATCAAGAAAAAAGATTATAAAATTATTATAGGACTAAACATTAACTTACGACTATACAATATACCAATTACAAACATTTGCAAATTAAAATATATAGAAAAAAAAAACTTATATGTACATATTTACAATATCCTACTGGTTGAACTCTGTCCAATTGACACATTGGGTTATCTGAAGAAGCGAGAACTTATTCGAACTAGCGTATTCAATGTCTGCACAATTTATCTCCTCAAGTTGTGAAAATGTTCATTCACCAACTTGTAAGATCGAGCGGCACTCGTCGCTGATGATCACAGGTTCTTGGAGAAGCAATGAAAATCCGGTGTACACCGTAAAACTAAAATATTTCACAACTGAAAATCCTTAGCGTGCCTCTACACTCGCGAGGTCCGCCATCTCTCTCTCTCGACTCGACTGTCTTTTGTTTTTTCCTCCCAATCAGCTGTTTCATGTTCCACTGACTTAAAAAGAATATCTACAATTAATACTTAAAACTAGACTTATTATAAACAATCGCTTATTATTAAAACTAATACTAAATACTTAATTAACTAATACTTAATTATATATTAAACCCTCTTCGAGTTAATAAAAAAGATAGATCCTAATAGATCCTAAGCTTGTAACAATATCTAACTTATGTTTAAGTTATTTTTTCAAAATTATTCCTAATATAAACTCTAATCCAAATTACTTATAATCTTGAAAAATAAAATTGTGTGTGTTTACGAATACTTTATGTGAAATTAATTAATTAAGTAATATACATATATATAGAGAGAGCAAAGGATAATTAAAAAGACGGAAAAAAAAGCTTGAGAGGATCAGATCTATTTAAACCTTAGGCCTTTAAAGGCATTTAATCTTAAAAGCAGAGCCAACCTTTAAACACTGTTCTGGAATTTAAAAACAGAATAGCTGGATTAAAAGGTAAGTCTCTCTTTTATCTTCATTAATTTGAATGTTGATTTCCTCTTCTTCTCTTATCACTACGTCCTCTTGATAGTAATATAGGTAAGAGATATTTATCATTGATTCGGTCAATAACCTTATACAATAAATTTTCATTTTTACAACACATTACACGTAAAATATGATTTATTTTTCATTGAAAAAATTAACAAAACTAAAACTAAAATGGTATTATGTTATATTATTTAGGAATGCCCGACATGTTATAATAAATACCGTTTTTTTAATATCTTTCCTGATTTTTTTTTTTTACACTTATTTATTGGAAAATAATACAATTTGTCTCAAGGACATTTATAATAGTTAGTCACAGATCACATTCACACTCTATGTACAGTAAGATAATCCCTTTATTATAAAATAAAATGGTGCTGCCCAATTACATTGGGTTGCTTTAAACACAGCATACTTATTAATCGCTACAGACAATTTTCCAAAACTAATATACAATTATATAGGATTAACAATATGGTATTAATGGTATTATGTTATATTATTCAAGAATACCCGACATGTTATAATAAATACCATTTTTCTAATATCTTTCCTAAATTAAAAGTTTCCGAGTGTTTTTGTGGTGTTCACATGTTAGAAATGTGCGATTCATGCTGACTTTAAATCAATTATCTCAAATGATGCAATTAGCCCTGGAGCCAGGTCCCAAAAATCGACCTCATCGCATGCGAAGGTTTGATTGTAAATTACGAAAGTGTATGTTAATCTGAATAAAAAGAACGTTGTCTACCATTCCAGAGCTATTGTTTTAAAAAACGGTGGCTCATTTAAAGAATATTCGGTCAATAATTTGAGGATCGAAACGAGAAGTCCATTAAGAAAAATTTAAGAATTTATTTTTTTAACTTGTATATATGGGTTTAGACATGTAAAGAACAGCATTTTTACTGCCAAAAAAGTGAGATTTTTTCACCTGTAACTCCTAAATGATGCGTCAAAGCGAAAAATGTGCTTTTTAATAAATTAAAGGACGTTAAATTTTTAGTCGAACGAGTACATACACTTTATAATTTGGTCACGCGGTAAGGTATAAAGCCACCGTCAATTAACGCTGATTTTTACCAAATTTGTCAAAAACTGAGACAACTTACTATAAATGGCTTTGCAACTTGCTGAAATGAGTTCCATAAGAGGGAAAAAACCATAGAATCAAAGTTGTAGAGCATCAAATTTTGCGAGAACTGAGTACTGACTAATTTAACGTAGATCACTTACTGCGAACAAAATCACTAATCTCCCGATGGTTAGAAATTGGTAATGAAGCTAAACGCGATTTTCAATATTTCAACAGTATGGGCGTCTATTCTACTGAGTTATTTTTGTTTAGAGTCTCTTAAATGTATATGCCTCTTTTCCACCTCTCAGCATCGAAGGATTTTGATAAAAGGTGTGTCTAAACATACCGCATTTCAAAAAGGAATTAACGAATCCCAATTCGTTGTTAGATATACAAAATTGGCCTTCCATAAAAATGTCAGTATTCAGTGGACACAAAATTTCATTCTCTATAACTTTGATTATATGGAGGTTTCCTCTTATGTAACTCATTTCTAAGTTGCAGAACAATTTATAGCAATTTTTCTCAGTTTTGGAGAAATTTGGTAAAAATCAATGTTGGTTGACCGTGGTTTTATTCCTAATTATACTTCACCAAATTATAAAGTTTATGTACTCGTTCGACGCACAATTTAACCTTCTTTAATTAATTAAGGAGTACATTTTTCTCTTTGATTCATCTTTTAGGAGTTATAGGTGAAAAAAACAAAAACATATCGAAAAATCTGACTTTTTTTTACTGTAAAACGTTTGTCCCTTTGTGACCCAGGTTAGCAATTTCGTTTTTTATCTAAACCCATACATATACAAGTTAAACAAACAAACACTTTTTCCTCATTTTTCGCAACGGATTTCTCGTTTCAATCCTCAAATTACTGGCCTAATATTCTTTAAATCAGTCGCTATTTTTAAAATAGCTTGAACGACAAGATTCTTTCTACTCACAATAACATGCAGTTTAGTAATTTACAATCAAACCTTCGCCTGCGATGAGGTCGATTTTTGGGCCCTGGCTCCAGGGCTAATTGCATCATGTGAGATAATTGATTTAAAGTCAGCATGAATCGCATATCCCCAACATGTGAAAACGACAAAAACACTCGTAAACTTATTATTTTGTTATATTAATTAAGTAATATTATTTTGATTTTATTATTTTAGCAATCGATTTCTTGTTTCGATCTTCAAATTTCTGGCCTAATATTCTTTAAATCAGCTGTCTTTTTTAAAAGCTGCGGCTCTGGAAGAAAGATTCTTTTTACTCAGAATAACATAAACTTTCGTAATTTACAATTAAACCTTCGATTTTTGGGGCCCTGCCTTCAGGACTAGTATGTGAAAACATTGTTTCTTCATAACTATAAGGTGGTCGCAAAAGGCATACAAACGACAAAAAAACCTGTGATACTTTCAATTTAGGAAAGATATTCGAAAAACGGTATTTATTATAACATGTCGGGCATTCCTAAACAATATAACATATTACCATTTTAGTTTTATTTTTGTTAATTTTTTCAATGAAAAATAAATCATATTTTGCATGTAATACGTTGTAAAAATGAAAATTTATTGTACAAGGTTATTGACCGAATCAATGATAAATATCTACTACCTATATTACTATCAAGAGGACGTAGTGATAAGAGAAGAAGAGGAAATCAACATTCAAATTAATGAAGATAAAAGAGAGACTTACCTTTTAATCCAGCTATTCTGTTTTTAAAGTCCAGAACAGTGGTTAAAGGTTGGCTCTGCTTTAAAGATTAAATGCCTTTAAAGGCCTGAGGTTTAAATAGATCTGATCCCCTCAAGCCTTTTTTTCCGTCTTTTTAATTATCCTTTGCTCTCTAGATGAATATATATTACTTAATTAAAATTCTTTTCGTTGAATTCGACATAAAGTATTCGTAAACACAATTTTATTTTTCAAGATTATAAATAAGTTTGATTAGTGTTTATATTAGGAATCATTTTGGAAAAAATAACTTAAACTTATGCTGGATTCTGTTATAAGCCTAAAGCATTCACTTATAAATGTAATCGAAAGGAGGTTTATTTTTATATATACTCATTTGTTACTATGACGTCATAATTCGTATATCATTTTTTTTTTAATTAAAAGTACATGGATTATTTCAGTGATTTTTTATTTTATATAGTTTCATTTCTTAGCCTACAGGGTGAATATTTTATAACTCTTCCATTCAAAATTGTATCTATAATTATTTAATGATATCAACTACGGTTTTCATACAATAAAACAAATAAATGTGAATTTAGAATATAAACCTTATAACTTGTACAGGGAATATCCAATAGGAGCTCTTCAATGGAATTAAATAAATACAGATTTTCACTTTCGCTTTACGTATATATGTAATAAGAGGCAGTATTGCGATCGTGACAATTTTCAAATCTGAGTGTTCAACGACAATAAATATTTTGAGGTCCCCTGAGTCGAAATAACCAAGTCCCGCAAAATGGTGTGTGTGCGCGTGCGTGTGTCTAAGTGTATGTGACCAATCTAGTTCAAAAACGAAAAATTCCTATGGAAGTGAAATTGCGTATTTAACGTTCGTATATACCTGAGATGTTACAGCGAATTTTTCGTCAAAATCGGATAATCAAAAGTGGGACTGTATATCATCGATATACTATATTTATATATCTTATATCGATACATCATCACATTTTTACTATTTTCTCGAAAACGGCTCGAACGATTTTGATTAAATTCATTCTATCAGTGTAAAATTAAGCAGTTTTTAATATTATGTAGATTTTATTCTCATTGATGTTCTCTGACAGGGCTCAAATTCCTAACTTTCAATATTAGCTTACTTTAATGTACATTAATTTTTTTTTATTTGAAACAATTAACCATTTCACATTGATCTCTGATATAAAAAATAGTTTTCATTACAAACAATATTATGTGCAGATACATATGCGGTTTTCCTAAATGTTTCCGTTGGTATTATATAATATTTAATTGTATAGATTACAGCGGTATAAATATTAAAATTTGTATAATATAATGATAATTTAACAAATAAAAATATCCAGAATGAAATATAAATCAACATAGAGTTTATAATTTTTATTTTTACTTCCACTTTGTCTGAAACTACTAATATCCGCTAAAATGGTATTGAATGAAAGTTGTGACATGTGCGCACCGCACCAGATTTTTTTTGTTCTCTTCAAATCTTAATACGCCCCTGGCATTAATATGACAATAAGCAGGTGAGCTGTTGGCGAATTTGAATAATCTAAACTCGAATAGAAAGTAGAATAGTACCCAGCAGCACCTTTTCCCGGTCAATATTTTCTCCCTTGATTCAGGAGAGCAGATCCCTCATCCAGCTTCTTTTCAGGCGTCTTCTGAGAGTTATTTCAATTGTGACTGTGTCATTTATCAACCTGTTACAGCAATAGATTGATAAACGACACAGCATCTAACCTCTGTGCAAACTCTATGATATTTTTTTATTTTAACATTTTATGCCTCCACCTGAACAAGCGCTTAACTTGGAATCCTTATACCAGACTGAAACGACAAGAAACCGCTCGACGTTTCCGACTACTTCAGCACTTACTAGACAAACGCTCTATACTTCCCATTAATTACAAAATACTCATATACTTGACTATAATAAGGCCTATTTGGACTTACGGAGTTGAGCTATGGGGCTCCACTAAACCAACGAATTCCTCTCGCATCCAATCCTTACAATCCAAAATCCTTCGTAAAATCCTCAATACTTTGTCACTAATAAAATTATCCATAAAGATCTTAATGTCCCTTATGTTTCAGATCTGGCCCAATCCAGATATCTGTCCTTCAATAATAAACTTCAGAATCATCCCAACCCTCTCGTTTCTAACTTTGCTTCCTCATCAATTCCTGATAACCCTCCGAGGCGTCTGAAAAGAAGATGGCCTCGTGATCTTCTAATGTAGTCATATCATTAGAGTGCTACCATTGGGTAGTTACTCAGCAAGTGTATTCATGTCTTTATATATATTATGTCCAAATTTACTTCATGTATTTATGTAATACAGTTGTAAATGTCATTATGAAATAAAAAAAAAAAAATTATGCCAATTGTACCTGCGCTGCAGCGTGCCTACCAAATTGGATGTATTAGCTATTAGCTGCGAGTTCGGTTGATTAGCTTTAATTTTGTTGTTAATGTAGGAATAGATCGCTTGGCCATTTTCTTTTTAGTCTGTCTCTATCAGGTAATAGAAAGGACTAATGGATAGATATGATTTAGAGTCACAGGCGGATTTACGGGGAGGGGACTTTCGGGCTGAAGCCCCTCCCTAAAATGGTAAAATATAACCATGCTTTATAGGAAAAAATATTAAAAACTATCTCTTAAAGTATTATTGTTCTTTTTTTTTATTTTATTATTTTAATGGAATTTACAACTGTATTACATAGAAAATACAATAAGTAAATGTGAAATTGGTAACATAACATGAAGAGAAACTACCCATTGGTAGAACTCAAATTAAAGTTCTATATTAGAAGATCCCGAGGCCATCTTCTTTTCAGACGCCTCGGAGGGTTATCAGGGATCGAGGAGGAAGCAAGGATTAAAACGACAGGATTCGGATGGTTCTGCAGTTTGTTATGGAAGGACAGGTATCTGGATTGTGCCAAATCGGAAACATATGGAACATTAAGGTCTTTATGGATGATTTTATTTGTGACAAAGTAAGGAGCGTTAAGGATTTTGGATTGTAAGGATTGGGATACGAGAGGAATTCGATGGTTTAGTGGAGCCCCCAAGCTCAATTCCGTAAGTCCAATTAGGTCTTATTATTGTCATATATAGGAGTTGTTTATAATTGATTGAAAGCTTAGATCGTTTGTCTAGTAAGTGCTGCAGTAGTCGAAAACGTCGGGCGGTTTCTAATCATTTCAGTCTAGTATGGGGTTTCCAAGTGAGTCGTTTGTCAAGGTGGAGTCCTAGGTATCGGATTTGTTCGACAGGGATAAGAGGGCTATTGTTGAAGGATACTGTAGGACAGGAAGTCGTTGGTTTACGACAAAGAGTGAAGGTAATTTGATGGGATTTATTGGAATTTATTTTAATCCTCCAGTTTTGAAACCATTTTTCAAGGCTTGTGAAATGTGATTGAAGAGTTTGGGATGCAATAGATGGATCGTTATTAACTGATAGGATACACGTGTCATCGACATAGGTGGTGATGACAGTGTTGGATTATTGTTCGTTTAAAATCATTTAATAGGACTACAAGAACACTTAAACACCAATTGTCATATAGTTAGTTAGTTTCTTTAATTATCGTTTTATATATATATGTATATGTATATATATATATATATATATATATATATATATATATATATATATATATATATATATATATATATATATATATATATATATGTATGAATATGAAAAAAAAAGCTTTCGGGCTGAAGCCCCTCTCAAAATTAAATCCTGGATCCGCTAGTGTTTAGAGTTGAGAATGAAATTTTATTTGTCATGGATGTAAGATTTTACTGTTGGGATGTTTAAGTCGTTATGTATAGTGCTATTCGAAATGTACTAAGTTGTGTTGAGAATTTTTCGTAGAATCGTTTATTGTGTTGTTTGTATTTTATGTATGTATGTTTTTTTGCCGAACCCCAATGTTCTGCTTCTTATGTCCATATTCGTCTCAATATGGCGTTGTAGATCAGTCGCTTGTTTCGTAAGTCCGAAAGATGTGAGAGTTGGCAATATCGTCTAGTAAGTTCTTGTCTTTTTAATTTCGTATGTATGTTCCAAGTAAGTCTTTTGTCTAAGTACAGTCCGAGGTACCGTACATATTTTTTTTAAGGCACTGGGTTCAATCGTTATGAGTGGACATGAGGTTTTCTTTAGAGATATTTTAAAGCTATACAAAAATGTTCTGGAATGAGTTTAAACGTTGAGAACTCTCTTGTCTATCATAGCAACCTAACAGTGATTAATGAAGTCTGATATTGAGTTCCGATCTTAAAATGCCGTGGGAAATTTTCTTATATCTATCTTTCTTTGGGTTGGGTTTTGTTATATCCAAAATGAGATCTTGTCATTTCGTATCGAGTGATTTAGGACAGAAAATAATCGTACCGCAGATGGGATTTTGCGGTTGGATTTGGAGACCCACTTTACATCTAACCACCATGTTAAGTTAGTTCTAAGATTTTCTCCCTGAGTGCAGTGGTTGTCACATCTTTTAACACCCTATATTTATCCGTGGGAACGGTGGAAATATTTCAAATAGACGCTGTCAATATTAAAGAGTTTCATTATTTCTTTTTACCAAATTGGTAAAATCAAAAGAGTTAATTTATGTGGCAGTGGATGCGCATTAAGGCAGTGTAAAGAGAGAGAAAGAGAGTCAGATGTTTTTAGGAGATTGAAGGGAATAGAAAAGGTGAAGAGACCTACGTGCGTTGGAGGAAACGTTAGATCTCTCTTCTTTCTCTCTCTCTCTCTCTCTCTCTATCTATCTATCTATCTCTCTCTCTCTATCTATCTATCTATCTATCTATCTATCTTTGTAACTGCTGGAAGAAGCGGATTTATATGGATGAAGTATTTGTATTTTTGTACGTTATTCAGATTTATATTAGTTAGTAAATTTTATATCAGCTTTAGGTTAGTCCGTAAGTTCTTGTTGTTTAGTTGTAAATAGTTTAGATTACTCTTTAGATTAAGTTTTATTAATTATCTATATTGTTTATTGTTTATTTAGAAATTTCATTGGGCTTTTTATAGTCTGTTCGTCTAAATTGTATACATCAATAATAAATGTTTTGATTTTGATTATTTATTAATAAAACATTTGTTAGGTTGATAAAGTGGATACGTAAGATTTTTACATGGTTGTCTATTTAAGCTGGCGTATATGGACGATAAGACGGCCATTATTACAATCAATATTGAAGAGTTCCATTATTTCTTCTACCAAATTGGTAAAATATATTTATAAAAGTAATGTATGAAATTGATTTAATTAATAAAAATATTTGCCTTCAAATGAGTCCTTTTCTTTCAAAGTTAATCTAATTAATTATCATCAATTAATAAGGTCTTTATTCGTGTAACATGTTTTCGAAAATCAACTGATAATTCCAGTTGTTATTCAAATAAAAATCTAGTGCGGTACGCGCAACACAAAACTTTCACTTACCACCCTCTCCTTAGCAAAAAATAAGTACTTTCAGTCAAAGGAGAAGTGAACGTAAAAAGTATAGCCGCTATATTTATGTATATTTCATTGTGAGTATTTTTAATTCTTTAAGTACCCTTATATATACAAATTTTAATATTTATATTCCTGTAATCTATACAATTAAATATTAAATAATACCAACGATGACATTTATGAAAACTTTCATTTTTATATGTAAATAAAATCGTTAAAGCCGTTTTCGAGAAAATCGTTAAAATGTGTTCAACCGATTAAAGTATAAAGTCGCACTTCCGATTAGGCGGAATAAACGGATGTGAATACCTAGTTATTTAAATATAATATCAGATCTAGAATTATTAAACTACACTAAATGTATTTAAGGTTATAAACATATGTTTTATACATCCATGAAATGATTTTATATATAATGATCATTATTTGATATGACTTTTTCCTATCTTTCCACTAATTTCATAATGTCATGTTCATAGTATTTCTGGAGTTTATTGTTAAAAAACTGGTTTTGACGCCCCCTTCCTTTTGGAATTTCTTTGCATGCATGGAGTTTTGCAGAGACCGGAATAAGTGGTAGTCACTTGGAGCTAGTTCTGGTGAATAGGGAGGGTGGGATAAAAGGTTCCATCCAAGAATAAGGAGGGTGAAACAAAAGGTCCCATCCAAGGATCATTAATTTATTGCGAGTGACCAATGAGGTGTGAGGCCTAGCGTTGTCTTGGTGGAACACAACACCCTTCCGATCATTTATAACTCTTCAGGATGTTCTACAAATTCAATGTTACTATATTCGTTGGAAAGCTGAATTGTTGTTCTTCAAAGAAATATGAATGGCATATTGATTTAATGTCTACATAAGGAATAAATAAGGAAAGACTCCTTATAGATCTCCATTTGTAGTTTGTTTACGAAGGTCCTGTTGATGTCATTTTGTGTAGTTTATGTGGCCATAAATTACGGCTCAATTTCTTGTAGATAGCTAAAGACGTATTAAAATCATAACAATTTTTGTGATTTCCGAAAAAAAAAATCATGTGAGGGACCTAAACATTAAGTTTGAAAACATAGCCGAGCTTGTGCAAATGGTTTTATACGCTTGTGTGCGACACATTTAGGGCCATAGCAATCTCTCGCACTGATTGGGTGGGATTTTGATCAACAATGGCCTTAACATTGCTTGTTTCAATTTCATGTGGGCGACCAGACCGTTGAGCATCATTGATGTCAAAATTTCCTGAATGAAATTTGGCAAACCAATTTTGACAGGTGCGTTCGGTTAAGACGTCATCCCCATGAACACTGCAAATTTTCTATGAGCTTCTACTGCAAGCTTAAATTTTTTAAAATAATACAACAAAATATGCCGATAATGAATGATATTTTCTTCCCTATTCACAGTGCAATAGCAAACACAATACTAAGCTAGTTTCAATAAGAGTTAACCTATATAGTTGTTGACATATTTCAAGCATGATAAATAGTCCACCTTAGGGATTAATTCATCAGATCAGAGGTTTATCATAGTGACATAAAAATAAACGGAAAAACCAAAAGGACTTATTTGCCAACCCAATAATTACAATCGACCTCAAATACAGTCGATAATCGGAGCTATACGACCTCTGGTTTTAACTGGATCTTGGCCAACACCATTGACTTCGACTTGGCATTTGATCAAGACAACACATCCTGACCTTCAAGGATGTTTTCCCGTCGACATGCTGTCTGGTTCGCTACCTCGAGCTGGGGCTAATGTGCGGGTTTGAATCAACGTGCAGGATATTCAAGTTTATACTACATTAAGAAATTGTTTATTTTAAATACCTTATACGCTTTTGTTAACTTTAAAATCTACATGGTCTGTGATTCCCCCCCCCAAAGAAAAAAAAAATATATATATATGTATACTTTTATAGTATCTACAGTTATAAATATACTATTATATTATAAATATACTGAGTGTATTTTTGATATAGATTAACTTTCAAACGTTTAAAAGAAATAGTTTATTTGAATTGCGTTATACGCTTTTGTTAACTTTAAAATCTACATGGTCTGTAATTCCACTCCAAAAAAAAAGAAAAAAAAGAATATACTTATTTATATACTTATTTATTACGTATATACTTATTAGTATCTACAGTTATAAATATACTATTATATTATAAATATACTGAGTGTATTTTTGATATAGATTAACTTTCAAACGTTTAAAAGAAATAGTTTATTTGAATTGCATTATACGCTTTTGTTAACTTTAAAATCTACATGGTCTGTAATTCCTCCCTCCCCCCCCCCAAAAATATATATATATGTATACTTATTAGTACGTACAGTTATAAATATACTATTATATTATAAATATACTGAGTGTATTTTTGATATAGATTAACTTTCAAACGTTTAAAAGAAATAGTTTATTTGAATTGCGTTATACGCTTTTGTTAACTTTAAAATCTACATGGTCTGTAATTCCACTCCAAAAAAAAAGAAAAAAAAGAATATACTTATTTATTACGTATATACTTATTAGTATCTACAGTTATAAATATACTATTATATTATAAATATACTGAGTGTATTTTTGATATAGATTAAGTTTCAAACATGGTCTGTAATTCCTCCCCCCCCCCCAAAAATATATATATATGTATACTTATTAGTATCTACAGTTATAAATATACTATTATATTATAAATATACTGAGTGTATTTTTGATATAGATTAACTTACAAACGTTTAAAAGAAATAGTTTATTTGAATTGCGTTATACGCTTTTGTTAACTTTAAAATCTACATGGTCTGTAATTCCCCCCCCCCTCAAAAAAAATATATATATACTTATTAGTATCTACAGTTATAAATATACTATTATATTATAAATATACTGATTGTATTTTTGATATAGATTAACTTTCAAACGTTTACGTTGTAATCTATTTTGAATAACGAAGAGAAGTAAGACTTATCATGTATTTCTATCAGCATATCATGTGTTTTCTTTAATCATATAAAATATGATCTGTTAACAGATGTTTATATAATAGGAGAATAACATTGTTGATTCAAATGTAACTGATGCTTTTCTATATCAGTTACTTTATCATATATAATGTGCAAGAGATCCCAAATTTTTATAACCTGTTTTCACTGAGATTAATTTTGATTGATTGTTTCCTGGAACATGGTATTTGTTCTCTTTTATCTTCACAGCCATATAGATTGAAAACTTCTTTTCAAGTGTTAGTAAACCTCTCCGGATGTGATGATATAGATAAAATCCTCTATTTCTCTTATTGTATTTCAAACAAACTATCTACCTGTCAACATTTTTAATTTAGCGCTTTCAAACAAACAAAATCTTTAATATATTTGATTCTCAGAATTTTTTGTTGACGATATTGACTACTAAACACTAGTCGTCAATGTAATTATTTTAAGACAAAAAAATTCTTACTGTTACACTTTTAAAATTCTACAAAAAATAAAAGCTAAAATGTTCTCGTTTATTGAATGTTAACAATTTTTTTTTTTTTTCAGGTGAGTTCTTATTTTTGGGATGTACTGCGCTTTCTCAAGTCTATGTCGTAAGTTATATATTTTAATTTCACTAACCTATATATGAAATATCTATAGTAAGGGACAGAATTGCGATTGTGAAAATTTTCGAATCGAGTTTCCAATGGCAATACATTTTTTGAGAGTCCAAATAACCAAGTCCTGCAAAATAGTCTGTGTGACCAGTCTAGCTCAAAAACGAAAAATTGTATGAAAGTGACATATTATATTTAAGGTTTTTATATACCTGAGATATTACAGAAACTGTACGTCAAAATCGGATTACTGGAAGTGGTACTTTATTTAATCGATGTTACATATTTTTACGATTTTCACGAAAACGGCTCTAACGATTTTGATCAAACTTGGTATATCAGTGTTTTGTCAAGTGGTCTTTAATAGTGGCTTTAGATGTTACAACGTTTTTCGTCAAAATAAGCTAAGCGGTAGTGGCACTTTATATCATGGACTAAACACATTTTTACGATTTTCTCGAAAACGGCTCTAACGATTTGGATTAAATTCTCTCTATCATTGTGAAATTAAGCAGTTTTAAATAAAATGTAGTTTTTATTTGCATTGATGTTCTCTAACAGGACTTAAATGGCTAATTTTCAATATTTCAAGCTTCCTCTAAAGTAACTTTAATTTTTTTTATTTGAAATAATTGACTATTTCACATTAACTTATGATATGAAAAATGGTTCAATATAAAATATGAAGGCATTTGATAATTAACTAAACGAGAAATAAGATATCGTAACGGATAATAGTTGTGCCCGAAAGATTAGAACACGTTTCCATACGTAACATGAGCTTAATATAATAGGGACTCCGACAATATTATGTGCAATACATATGCGGTTTTCATAAATGCTATCGTTGTTGTTATTTAATATTAAATTGTATATATTACTGTAATATAAAATTAAAATTTGTATATATAATGGTAATGAACAAATAAATATACCTAAAATGAAATATAAATAAATATAGCGTCTATAACGTTTACTTTCTCTTTCCGTTTGTCTGGAAATACTTTTTTTTAGTAAGAAGAGGGTGGTAAGTGAAAATTGTGTTTTTGGCGCATCAGATTTTTTAGTATTGTTATTTTGGTCGTGTTTCCTATAATTGATATTGGTTGTAATTTTTTAAAAATTTACTTATCTTAAAGTTATTTTATTTTATTTATTGTATATGCTTTTTGATTATTATTTAGTTTTTATTATCCTTCTGTTTATTTTATATATTTTTCGTGCATGTAGTGTGAATATGATCGTACTGTCCCATAACCATTTCAGAAGTGACAGAATTTTATATTATTTAATAAATAAATAAAAAATATTAAACTTATAAATTTTAGTCAGTATTGTACTTAATACTAATATTGTACCTAATAACCGACTAAAATTCATTATTCTATTTAATAAACCACCCTATTTAAAGGGGAGAGAAATTTATTTATTTTTAATTAGTTTAAGATTAATTTTATATGAGGAATAACTTATAGAGAATAGGATAGAATAGAATAGAAAATTGAACTTTATTCTGGGATTAAGTCCCCTTAGAATAACAATGATGAATTAATACAAAAATAAAATACAAATCTGGCCAAAAACTAACTTATAAACATTCTAACATTATATACATTATTTTAAAAGTAATATGTAACCACTAAAAAATAAACAAAAAAACAAATATATATATATATATATATATATATATATATATATATATATATATATATATATATATATATATATATATAAATGAACATACAATCTCAAAATTACTTATTATTATGATGGGAAAAAAGAAAAAAGAAAAGAAATTACATATCCATATATAGTTAACTACACAATTTATAGACACTAGACTATCTAATAGAAAAGTAACTTAATACAAAATGTAATAATATCTACAGTGATTTATATAATAATATGCAAACACTAAGATAAAATAAAATCTCAGGATTACTTGTGGTGTAATGGAAAAAAAAGATCTATGTATACATACATACTCATATTGGTACACAGGGAGGCAAAAAGTATAAAATATAAACATATATACCCTAAAGAGAAAGCACAACCTGAGGTGAAGAGAAATACAAATAAATATTAAAAATAATAGTCAAAGATCATCGCTGTTTTATGTTAAAACTTAAACTGTAGGCATCGCCATTTACTTCTCACAAATTCAGTTCATAAAATGAAATTTATGGTTGCAAATCGTCTATTTGGGACGTAAGGATCAATATATATCTATATTGATTTAAAACTTTAGATTATGTTGTTGATAAATATAAAAACTTAGATGATGTTTAGTTTTAAAAATTGCTATAATTTATTCAGATGCAACCTGATTACTAAACTATTTCGTGAATAAACTGATGCAATAATATTCGGTCCGGCCTGTTGAAACAATAATTGAACATTGTACAATATTGAACCGAAAGTCTCTTTGCAGAGAATGTAATCTATTTTGTAAAAGGCAAGTGAATTATTTTATCACTGAGGCTAAAAGCCTCCGTGCTTTAGAGGTAATTCTGTTAACATTTAATTAAAAGTATGACAAAAGCGATGTTATGACGTTGCTTATATCGATTCAGTTCTCGATACTAACTTCATATTGTTTAATCGAAGCAGCGTATATTGCATTCTATGGTATTTCGTTTTCATACGGGGCTTATCCATTTAAAACCACTTTGAAGTGATTCATTTTGTTACACTTAAATTATATTAACCCTAAACATTTCACCGAAATCGGTATACAGGATGTTTCGTCATTGCACGGTACTATTTTAGGTATGTGTTCACTAACACAAGATAAACAAAAAGTTCATATTAACATATATCTCAAACTCATTTATTAAACAGATATAAAGGGTTAAAGATTTATTATTTATTTACTACATTAAGATTGACTATACAAAGTATAACGTGTTTAATACTAACAGATTTTAATCACCTGATAAACAAATGAACAGTGTTGCCGCGCGCTCTGTGACAAAACCTCGTACTGAAGCCTCGTACATCCTCGTACGCTTGGTCATTCATAACTTGTACTATTATAAATCCAGTGTTATTGTTTTTTTTTTATTGTAAAATTAGATCAGAGCTTTTTATTTTTACCTCTATTCATATATTTTAAAGCCTTTTAACATTACTTTTTTTTTTAAGTTAATGGGTAAATAAGAAAAATTAGCTTAATAAAATATGTAAAAAAGTTTATATATTTTTATTAGAAACTACTGGACACTTTATATAAAAATTGAAATAGCAAAATAAACTTCTTAAAGTACTCTTCATCAATATCCATTAGTAGATCCAAGATTTAATTTGGGGGAGGACTAATTTTTTTTCTTTTATGTAAAAACAAAACAACAACTTTTATGAAAGGATATTAGTGGTTCTGGAAGGCCAATAAAAATTAATTATTGGGGCATTGATGCTTTTAGAGATATCCATTATAATATAAAAAATGAATAGATTGTGATTGTTTCAGTATTTAGCTTACAATTAGATCTCGGACAAAACAAATGTGGACCACTAAAAAATACTTTATTCCCATTATTTAAGATGGTTCCATTATGAATACTAGTTCATTTTTCAATTAATTACTTTACTCGATTAAAAATCGAAAATATTTTTTTAAAATTACAGTAATAATTTTTTTTAAATTTAATTTATTTAGAATATATTTACAATTGCAGTTTTATGAAGGAAATAATAATTACGAAGGAAATAATGGTTATACTTTCTCGTATTTTATTTTATGCACGATAAAAATTTCTTTTTAATTTTCCTATACAACACATTTTAAAAAATATATATTTACAAAAAAATTTATGAAGGAAATAGTGGATATAGTTTCTTATATTTTATTTCATACTGGATAAAATCTAAAAAAAAAAATTTCTAGAAAATTAAAAAAAAAACATATTTACAGTCATGATTTTATGAATGCAATAATAATCATACTCTAATTAAAGAAAATATAATTCCAATTTATTTGTCTAGAAAGCAACAGAAGTTCAGTATTTCATATTAATATAAATATTAATACAGTAAAAATAATTCTAAACTTCATTCATAAAAATATAATCTTGCATTGCATACGTCAGCAAAACTTATGTACGAGGTACGAGGCTGGTCTATCCTCGTACCTCGTACATTACGTCATAACCTCGTACAAATACGAGGATCCTCGTACAACACTGGTTTAATACTAAATAACAGGTTTTAATTACCTGATAAACAAATGAACCATAAGCAATGGCATTAGTTGCTCATCTGTTTGTCTAGTTCTGTCTGTTTTAGTGTGAGTGAATACTGTGACACAGTTCAATTTATGATTATCATGGGAGACACCATAAATTTATTCACTTTTGCAGAACAAACAGACATGCTTTTAACTTATGGCGACATACTCTAAATGTTGTGATAGTAATCAATAAATAGTAATAATAAACAATAAATCTTTAACCTTTTATATGTGTTTTATAATAATAAATGGTTTTGAGATATATATTAATATAAACTTTTTTTGTTGATTTTGTGTTAGTGAACAAATACCTAAAATAGGGCAGTGCAATTACGAAATACCTTGTATATAAAATAAACAATTTTTGTTGAGTATTTCATTGATTTCGTCTCTCAGAAAACTTCTCTTACTAAAAGAATCTATTTACTATCGGCTCAGACTTTCGATTATAGTTAGTGAGGTATGTTCCCCCCTCCACGCCAAAAAAAAAATTCTTAGGGGTCTATATAATGTCAAAAAATTATGAATAATAATTAACAATAGTTAGCCCATTCAAATAATTCTCAGAAAATTTTGTTTACTGGAGAAACAGCAAAATAATATGGAAATAAGTTGATCCTATGTATTATGTAAGGGAGGAATTAATATTTTTTCCTTAGTCGATTACAATATTCCATTAAACATAATAGACCAAAATATTTGTACAAATTGCTTTGCTAGGGCCTATTTTTAAACGCTGACTGGAAAGGTAATAAAGACAAAATAAATTATCGATCATGTGATTTTCTAAATTATTAAAAAAAATAAAATGTAAGAACAAACAAATGCCTTTAAGTAATAATAAAGTTAATATATCAGGGAGGAAAAAAAGTGTAGTAGAATATTATATGCAATATCTTTTAATCATTTTTACATTTTTTTTTGTTTTGTAGGTAATTTAGTAGTCTTTCTTATTATCATGGGTCTAGGGGGAAAAAGCATACTTTTTTGAGTTATTCACAAATAAAATTTCTTTTTATTCATAGCTTTTTTCCAGAAATTTCGGGGGGATAGGACTATTTTGCGCATGTGAAGGAAAAGAATATTTTCAAAATGAGTGGTCAATCATTGGATTTGATGAAGAATTGACAAAGTCATGGCGTACCGACAAAAAAAAAAAAAAACCTTTTAGAATATACAGGCTGTTTTAGGGTTAATTGTCCGAATTGCAAAAATGAACTAAGGACCTCAAAACAAGAAAAATAATTCCTCTGAAGGTATGCCCGCAAACGCTTTGGTTAGGAGACATTCAATACATAAAGATTTTCGTTATTATGAATTGTTTACGTTATACGAAATAAATAAAACCTATTTATTTGTTCTAATTAGTTTATTAATTAACTGTAAACATTAACGTTCATATTAAATGTTGTTCAAAGTGAAAGTATGTCCGCAAAGACTTTGTTTAGGAGATGGATTAGATAGAATAGTAATATGGCCTTTTATACCGAGCCTGTCTTAATATTCAAGAAAATCACTTCGAACAACATTCAATGATGTGGTCTAATGATATATCTCGAATCGGGATTCGTTATTCCTTTATAAAATTCGATATCTTTCGACACATCCTTCATGAAAATCCTTCACTGATGAGAGGTGAAAAACAGGTTTAAACTACATTTAAAAGACTTTAGACAAAATTAACCCAATAGAATAGACACCCATACTGTTGAAATATTGAAAATCACGTTTATCTTCAGTACCAATTTCTAACCATCGAGTGATGGTTTTTACACCGATTTTTTCGATGTAAATGACCTACATTAAATTAGATTGTACTCATTAGACGCAAAATTTGCTGCTCTACAACTTTGTTTGTATGGGTTTTTCCTCATAAGGAACTCATTTCCAAGTTGCAGGGCCACTTATAGTAATTTCTCTCAGTTTTCGACAAATTTCGTAAAAATCAGCGTTGATTGGCCGCGGTTTTATACCTAATTATTACCTCGTTACCAAATTATGTTTATGTACTCGTTCGACGCGAAATTTAACGGTTTTTAATTTATTAAATAGTAAATTTTTTCTTTGATGCACCATTTAGGTGAAAAAAGAAAATATATCAAAAAAATCTGACTTTTTTTGGCTGTAAAACGTTTTCTCTTGGTGGTCCGTGTTAGTAATTTTATTTTTTACATGTCTAAGCCATATGTACAAGTTAAAAAAATAAAATCTTTTCTCAGAATGGATTTCCCGTTTCCATCCTCAAATTACAGACCTAATATTTTTTAAATCAGCCGCCATTTTTTAAAGCAGCGGCTCTGGAACGGCAGACAAGGTTCTTTTTACTCAGAATAACATACCCTTTCGTAATTTACACTCAAACCTTCGCCTGCGATCAGGTCGATTTTTGGGCCCTGGCTATTAGCTTGGCCATCTCTAATCGACTTTCTATTTTTTTAA
The DNA here is from genome assembly GCA_928085145.1 of Nezara viridula. Lineage (NCBI taxonomy): Eukaryota > Metazoa > Arthropoda > Insecta > Hemiptera > Pentatomidae > Nezara > Nezara viridula. The sequence goes on along the minus strand of OV725079.1, from coordinate 179,885,593 downwards.
TTGATTTCTGTTTACATATTTTATTTATTCATTTAAATTAATTGCTGTTGTTATTGATTTTATTTTTGTTTATCGAAATATTGGGGGGGGGGGAAGAGATATTCTCGGCCCTTCTCCATTTTTATTGTGGGGAGGGGATTTCTCCTTTTTACCCTCCCTCCCCCTGTCCTTTGAAGTCTTCGCCTGTGCTATAGTCAACCATTTCTCCACCATTAAAAAATTATTATGATTATTTTGTTTGTTAGATTATTATGATCTTTATTATTATTGTTTGCTCGGTTTCTCCTCCAGCTGATAGTAGAAAGTCTTGTTCTTAGGAGAAGGTTTACTGGATGCCTTTCAGCCTCATAGCGATACGACCCAGATTCGTTCCTAACACTACAAAGCCAATCTGCATATTCGTTATAGCTTTCTGAAGATATTGGAGTATTCTAATTTTTATTAAGTCTTACTCTTACTATATGAAGGAAGAGAATTGCGATCCTCAAAAATTTCGAATCCGATTTCTTAACTATACGTTTCAAGATCCTCTAAATTACCAAATATTTTTTTTTTTTTCTTATTTTATTGAGAAAAAAATACATTTTGCCTCAATCAAGGGCATTGAGTATTTGAGATATAAGAAACTCATTCATACGATGTATACAATTACAAAAATAATAAAAAATACAACAAAGATAAGAAATCTTATGAAATATGAAAGAACAGAAATTAAAAAAATAAAATAAAACATTAATACTTATTTACAATATTTATAGTCAGCCGAGAGAGCTCCAAGTAAGGCACGTCTCTAAGAGAGCCCTCTTCTCTTTCAGCCGCATCACTGGGAAGGGAATCCAGTGGAGACTGGGAAAGGGCATTAATGCCATATACGCTCATGACTTTGGTGAAGAAGCTGGCCATTGCCAGGACTCCAATGACGTATTTACAAAAGATCTCGAGGCCACTGACTTTTTAACCTTCGAGGAGGATTATAGGGATGACTGGAGCTAGATAAGGATTGTGCTAAGGGATTAGGATGATGGATTAGGTTTTGATGAAAATTTGAGAAACGGGATGGAATAACGTCAAGGATATAAGGGATGTTAAGATCATGATGTAGAGTTTAGTTTGTAACATAATAAGGAGCATTTACTATTGTACGAAGGACTTGGACTGGAAGGATTGGATGCGTCTGATGTTCGATAATTTATTTGTCCCCCACAATTTCAAGTCCGTAGGTCCAGATGGGTTTCAGTATGGTCTTGTATATTAATAGTTTGTTTCCAATGAGAGGTTAGATTTTCTGTTAAGTAGTCTGTATAACTGGCCAAGTCGTCGGTTAATAAATTACCAAGTCTAACTCAAGAATAAGAAATTGGAAATACTTTGTATTTAAGTTAATTAAACGTTTGAGATATCACATGAAAATTTTCATCAATATCGACAAGCTGAAAATCGTACTTCATACCATTAAATTTACATATTTTTACAATTTTCTCGAAATCAACCTCTTTCGATTTTGATTAAACTCGTCATATTAATAGAAAATTTAATAGTCTTATCTAAACTGAATAGCTAATTTTTTAAAAATTTCTTCCTCTACAGTACCTTTAATTTTTTTGGTTCATTATTTTAAATAATGAACCATTGTAATCAAACAAAAAAAAAATCAAAAACTTAACCCTCGACATTACTATCCGCCTTTTCCTTTCAAGATGGCGGCCGAAAACCCTGAGTTGCTATAGACTGTAGCGCCTAAACGAATGTACTTACTTCTGTGAAGCTTGGCTAAAGTCTTCTTCTCAGTGCCCTTTAAATTTATCTATATAATATACGTAACTAATAGGAACCGAAAAAAAGTTTTTAAAAGATTATGAAATTTTCTATTAAAAAAAGTCGGTAAAATCGGACAATTAGGAGCAAAGATATGGTCTCTAGGTTTTTATTTTTTTAAATGTGTTACTGAAGTAATGCTATTTTTTTTTTTAGAAAATTGCCAAATGAATTATGAAATGAAAATTACAAAAAAAAGTTGTTTAGGCCAATAATATGAATCATCTTTTATTTATATATTTTTTAAGATAATGGTTATTTTTGATGTACAATTGTTTGAAAATAACAAACCTAAGTAAATAATTTGTATAGTTTTTTTTCATAATTTCCTAACTTTGTTTTCGTTGTGTTGTATATCCTTTAAGTTTATTCTACCTACATATTTTACACTATACCTTTCACGTACATTATATTCTTGTGTTCATATTTACTGAATGTATTTTTATTTCTAGTACAATTATAAATATCATAAATAATAAAAAAAGACCTTATTTTTAAAATGTATTTTTTCTTTGGAGATTTTTTTTTTTTTTAACTTTTATTATGATATTTACAACTGTATTAGTATAAATACATCAAGTAAATTTGTACAGAGAAATATTATTACATGAAACACGCTTGTTGAGAAACTACCCACTGGTAGCACTCTAATAATTTGTCTACATGAGAAGATCACGAGGCCATCTTCTTTTCAGACGCCTCGGAGGGTTATCAGGAATCGAAGAGGAAGCAAGGTTAGAAACAAGAGGATTCGGATAGTTATGAAGTTTGTTATGGAAGGATAGGTATCTGGATTTGGACAAATCGGAAACATATGAAACATCGAGGTCTTTATGGATTATTTTATTAGTGACAAAGTAAGGAGTATTGAGGACTTTGGAGATTTAGAGACTAATTTCTTCTCACATAAACAATTATATTTTGCCTCTTCTTGATTTGAAAAATCAGATAATCTCTAATTCTATAAAAAATATGGAACAACTAAAAATATTGTATATCCACAAGTATTGTGAAATAAAATATATTAGAAACATCTGTTTTATTTATTTTTCTATTCAAGCACACTAAACCAAAGCAACGCGTGACTGGGTACAATTAGTAGATTTATAATAAACCTTTGGAAAGATGAAGAAATTATTGTGTAAGAATTGAAAAACATCTTCACAACATAAATTGAACAGTAAAATCATTATATGCATTTTTAAAATTAATTAGCCAAGATAAGATGACAAAAGAAAATATTATATTCAACAAAAGAAAAGATTGTTAAACTGTAGGTAGACTATTTGTGATAAAGAGATGACAATGGCGTCCGAAATTGGTCGTTCGAGTTCTCAAGACGAAAACATGTTACGTAACACGAGAGGTCGAGCACCGAAATCTGTTCCCTTAATCCATAGTCTCACGGAGCACTATTTATTTTTATTTTTGCTGACGTTTCGGCCCAAAGTTGAGGCCTTCATCAGGGCTAAGAAAAGACCAGACAACAATAGGTATGAGAAACTATTAAAATAATTTGTAGGTGAAAGGTATAGTTTAAAAAATGTAGGTAGAATAAATTTAAAGTAAAATAAAGTAGGTAGAATAGACATCAAAAACCTCCTATTTCAATTCCTGTTCCAAAAACAGTCAAATACCAGCTAACTATTCATACTATATATGTATTGTGTAGCAATCATATAATCATATGATAATACTTGGTAAGAGATAGAACATGCATTTCCTACTATCGAAGTAGGAATTTCAATACATACATTTTTTTTTTCAATTATAATTAACTGTTTATATATATATATATATATATATATATATATATATATATATATATATATATATATATATACAAGTTTTTTTTTTATGAAATGAACTTATTCTATCTCTTTTTCGTTCATTTCTCAAAGCGTATGTTTATTTTGTCCAACCCTTTGATATAGTTTACGGTATGAATGTACTCTCTGAACTCTATTATAAGTGTCCTTAACTGCGACAAATTGTAATATTTCTGAATGAAGTGTTGGTACTCGAAAAAAAAGATATAGTTTTTGGAAGGCTGTGGATCAGGTGATTGGATGGTTGTGCTCTCAACTGGTCTTTCAGTATTTGCCTATTTTTAAGTGGAATCTCTCTGATTTTTTTATTGAATACATTTCACGTGTACACCAGAGCAGTTAATATTGCTGTTTGATACATATTATATATATATATATATATATATATATATATATATATATATATTTTTTTAACTTTCTTTCTTTCATTCTTCTCTTATGGTATGCGGTGTACTCACCAAGTGATGTCCAGTAAGGTGCCCATGTAAAAGGTGCCAAAGGAAATTTTATTCTTATTTATTGTATATATATTATTTTTCTGTATAATTTATTTTATTTATTGTACATAGAGTGTGAATGTGATCTGTGAACTCTATTATAAATGTCCTAGAGACAGATTGTAATATTTTTCAATAAATAAGTTTAAAAAAAAAGATATAGTTTTGTTCATAGTTTCAAGTGATTCGTTCATAGTTTTAAATGTTTGGTTCATAGTTTTAAATGCTCTGTACACAGTTTTATCTGTATTGTATATAGCTTGTTCACCTAAGATTTTTTCTTTACTTTTTATTTTATTTTATCAAGTTTATTTATTGTTTCAAACTTTTAGGCCAGTAATATTCTATTTTTTTGTACAATATTGTTATTCTAAAGGAAATTAGTCCCAGAATAAAGTTTTTTTTTTTCTATCTATCTAACGATCTTCACGTGGCCGCCATTTTCATTCCAGCGGCTATATGCTTAGTGTGAAATATGACTTTTTTTTGCCACGAGCTCCCGGACTATAGACATATGTAAGAAAATATCAAACAGACTTACTGAGGAAACTGACTCACTTCGCTTATTCCGAACACATTCAGTAAACCGAAAGGAATTCCAACTCCCGTTCTACTTTGTATAAAATCTTCTTTTTTTCTAATTCGACATCAAAGAAGAAATAGCTAAGATTGGCTATTTTTGTTTTGACGAAATTCCTCAAAGATATCAAGCTTATCCTTTATCATCTTTCTCTCTTTTTTTGTCATATCGGGAAATTCCTATCGGATGAGGTTGTCAAACTTTTTACAGAATAAAAAAAAGATCGGATATTACGCAAGGAACTTGAAGCATGGAGAAACTCCTGAGGAGGGCAAAATATGTCCGTGCAACTTTCCTTCCTCGTCCCTGTCAGTGTTACTGATCAACTTCAGCTTCAAGATCACCCAGATCGAGTTATTCTCCGATTATTCCCGATGAATGCCGATAGTAACCGAGTATTCACTATCCAATGAAGTGTTTACATCCAAACACAGGGCTACCTTCGCTCGTAGGCCAATAAAATTACCATGTTCCCTCACTCATAGGAAAAATGGAGGAGAGCAAACGAGCTCTGACGTAAGCACTAGACCGATATTACCCCTCCTCCCCTTGTTTATGGACGTTTTAAGATTACTATTAATAAATTATTTAAGAGAGAGAAAGATCATTTGATATTCAATTTATTCTCAATTAATTAAAATGTAATTTAACAAGTTGATGTTATAAGTTTTTTTTTATTGCTTAATGATATTTACAACTGTATTAAAGAAATATATATTGCTTTTTTTTTTTTTTTTTTTTGTCTTCATATTTCCATCCACACCTGTCATGAGCTTGACAATAAGCAGATGTGCTATAACTAATACGAAGAATTGACATTTTAGGCAGGAGGAAAAAAATAGTACCCATCAGCACTTCTTCCTGGTCTTGATTTATTTTCTTACTTCAGGGAAGGAGATCTCTCATCCAGCTCCTCTTTAGTCGTCTCCTGATAATCATGTCAGCTGTGGCCATGTCGTTAATAAGTGCGTTGTGATGTCCGTGTAGATTAAGTTGAAATCTGGAGTAGAGATCGCGTATGTGTTGGTCTATAGTTGGTGGTCGTAAGTCGTTATGTAAAGTTTTGTTGTTTACGTACCAAGGAGCTCCTGTTATAAAATTTTGGATTGAAAGTTCTGTAGTCTTTTTTGCAGAACCGTAAATTTGTGAGGCGTATGTCCATATGGGTTTGAGTAGGTAAGTGTATGTATTGAGTTTTTGTCCAATTTTCAATTTTTATTTGGAAAAAAAGTGGGTACAGTATTTTCAGTCGCTTGTTTAAATTCTGTCGTTTCATTTTTACGGGTGGGCGTAATAGTAAATTTGAACACTTGAATGGTAAAACACTTGTTGAGAAACTACCCAATGGTAGCACTCTAATGATATGTCTACATTAGGAGATCACGGGACCATCTTCTTTTCAGGCGCCTCGGAGGGTTATCAGGAATTGAAGAAGAAGCAAGGTTAGAAACGAGAGGGTTGGGATGTTTCTGAAGTTTATTATGAAAGGATAGGTATCTGGATTTGCCCAGATTTGAAACATCTAGATCGTTATGGATGATTTTATTTGTAACAAAGTAGGGAGCATTGAGGATTTTACGAAGGATTTTGGATTGTAATGATTGGATACGAGAGGAATTCGATGGTTTAGTGGAGCTCCATAGCTCAACTCCGTAAGTCCAAATAGGTCTTATTATAGTCATGTATATGAGTCTTTTGTTATTAATTGGAAGTTTAGAGCGTTTGTCTAGTAAGTGCTGAAGCAATCGGAAACGTCGAGTGGTTTCTTGTCGTTTTAATCTAGTATGAGATGTTATAAGTAATATTTAATTTTCATAAATGCAAAATATCATAATATTTTTTACTTCCACTTAGCTATTATATGTGTAATATATAGTAAAAAAAAAGTATCACAATCGTAAAAAGTTTCGAACCCCAGTTTTTATTGTAAATACACGTTTTGAGTTCCCCTGTGTCCAAATAACTAAGTATTACAAAATTGCCTGTGCGTGTATGTGTGTGTGTGTGTATGTTACATACAACACTGGTGTTACGTATTTAAAATAATCGCAGCCCTGAGATGTTACAACAAAGTTGTCATGAAAATCGGGTAACAGGAACCTCTAAAAGATCATAGATTTTATTATATTATTAAGCAGTTTTTAATGTAATGTAGAATTTATTATCATTGGTGTTCTCTAACAAGGCTTAAATGGCTAATTTCAATATTAGCTTCCTCTAAAGTACGTTTAATTTATTTTTTATTTGAAATAATTACTCATTTCACATCGTAAACAGTTATAAAAAGCGGTTGATATAAAAATTCTTAAATAGAGAAATTCGAATCGTAATAGTGAACCGAACAAATCCGAGCTTGGACGAAAGCCTTCTGTACGTAATATGTGCTAATAAAATAGGGGCTCAGATAGTATTATATACATACACATGTGCGTTTTTTATAAATGTTGGCGTTGCTATTATTTAATATTTATTTGTAAAGATTTACAGCTATATAAAAACTAAAATTTTGTACTAATACCAATGCTTAAACAAATAAAAATACCTCAAATGCAATATAAATGAATATAGAACAGAATAGAATAGAATAGAAAATAATTTTATTCTGGGACAAGGTCCCTTTAGAATAACAACAAAGTACAAAATTAAAATATTATATCCTAGGTATATTCCTCTATCATATCATCAACAATCATCGTCCTTCCTACGCCTACAACCTTCTCCAATTCAAGTCCTCAATCCACTCCCTCTCCACAAGATCTCGACCTTCCGACCTTTACATTCCTTCTCACAGATCTGCCTCGTTCCAAAACTCCTTTATTGCACGTTCTGTTAGTTTCTGGAATTCCCTTCCTATCAAAATTCGACATTCTTCATCCTTATCTACATTCAAAACCCTCCTATTCCAATTCCTGTCCCAAAAACAGTCAGGCACCAGCTAATCTTTTATGTAAAATTACACATTATCTATAAGACCATATTCACATATAGCTCATGACCTGAATACTTATTATAGATTCGACTTTCTTTTTCTCTTTTTTTTCACCAGAAACAGATTTTACTGTTAAGAAGAATATACATTTATTTTTTCTGTATTTTTTATTTTTTCTAAAAGGGTTTATTTATATTTTAACATTGTACATTTTAAGTATCTTAGTATGGTTTCAAGAGTTTTTTATATAGATTTTTTTTTTTTATTTTGTATATAGTATGTATAACCAATATTTTTTTCTTTTCTTTTCTTTAATGACCTATCTTTATCTTAATTTGTTATGTTTGTTTTTATCTGGCCAGATGTAAAATTTTAATTTCTGTACTTTTTTGTTATTCTGAAGGGATTTCGTCCCAGAATAAAATTATTTTTCTATTAATAAATTATTTTTCTATATCTGGTCTAAATAAAACCAGCACAAGAAGTAAAAAGAAACAAAAACAAGTAAAGAAAACATTAGTTAAACATGCTATATCTATATATATAAAAATGAATGTATGTCTGTCCGTCTGTTTGTCCTTTGTGCATTACTGAACTATTCAACCGATCGCCATGAAACTTTGGGAAGTTGTTCCATACACTCCTGGGAAGGTTTCTGGCATAGTACTTCTGTCTTACGATAATTTTATATATATAAAAAAAAATAAAAATTTAAATGTTTTTCTGTTCAAAGCCGCAAAAAACTTGTCGCTATAAACTGTAGCGCCAAAACGGCTTTACCTATTTTAATGAAACTTGGCTAAAGTCTTTCCCTTGAAACCCTTTTAATGTATGTGTATAACATACTTTCCCGAAAACAAGCTGAAAAATGTTACGATGAATTCAATATTTCATTTGACGATAACTAAAAAAGTACAGAATTTTTTATTGATAATAATTTATAATTACTACTGTAATTGAAATTATCATTTGAAGAAGTTATATGATTTATCTTATGTAGGTCAATACTATTATACGTTCTTTATTTTAATTTTTTATTTTAGTTTTATAAGTTTAACTGATGATTATGAGTGACGGCGTATTCACTCAGATGATTATGAATGCCTAATTTGAATCATGAGAAAAAAAAATCATTAGAATTAGTTTAAATTGAAGCCATTTTACAGACAAATTTGTTTCCCAACTTTTTAAAAATGACAGATGTCCTTTGCTATTAATCTACTCATATGTGCTTTCTATTTTCTTTCTTTTTCATTTTGCCAGGCTAAGCCACAGCAGCGCGTGGCCGGGTAAAGCTAGCACAAAATAAAAAAATCAATATGCAAAACACTTGAAACTATGCCAAGGCACTTAAAACTAATGTACAGTGGAAAATATAAATATAAATAAGTACTGTGGCACTCTTGCCTGACTAAAAATATTTCGAGGTAGGAATTTTATTTTGGATGCATATTAATTTTTTTTCTCGTTACGCTTAATTATACATCTAAAGTATCATTTCCTTCCTAGTTACAACGAAAAATAAACAAAATGTGATTCCAATTATTGGACTAAACTTTTTTTTTAATCATTGGTAATATGCTAAAAAAAATTAGAATTATTTGAGTAACACATTCAAAATTCAAAAACCAAAACAAAGAAACATAAGAAGATAAAGAAGGCTTGAACATAAGAAAGAGGTGCCAATCAATACAAATATAACAATAAATGGTAATTGACATAGGTTGATTGGCACCTCTTGCTTATGTTCATTTCATTACTAACCAATATTCACAATTTTGTAACTATAAGAAACAACGTAAATCTTGTTAACGTCTAAAATATTTAGTCAGCAGGAATTGTACTACTACTATACTTTTTATTTATTATGATATTTACAACTGTATTACAAGTAAAAATACATTCAGTAAATGTGAACAAAAGAATATTATAGCATGAAATCACTTGTTGAGAAACTACCCACTGGTAGCACTCTAAAAATGTATTTACAAAAGGAGATCTCGAGGCCATCTTCTTTTCAGACGCCTCGGAGGGTTGTCAGGGATCGAAGAGGAAGCAAGGTTAGAAACGAGAGGGTTAGGATGGTTCTGAAGTTTGTTATGGAAGGATAGGTATCTGGATTGGGCCAGGTCAGAAACATAAGTAACATTAAGGTCGTTATGGATGATTTTGCTTGTGACAAAGTAAGGAGCTGTGAGGATTTTATACGAGAGGAATTCGATGGCTTAGTGGAGCCCCATAGCTCAACTCCGTAAGTCCAAATAGGTCTTATTGTAGTCATGTATATGAGTCTTTTGTAATTGACTGGGAGCTTAGAGCGTTTGTCTAGTAAGTGTTGGAGTAGTCGGAAACGTCGAGCTGTTCCTTGTCGTTTCAGTCTGGTATGAGGATTCCAAGTTAGACGTTTGTCTAAGTGGAGTCCAAGATATCGAATTTGTTCAACAGGGATAAGTGGGGTGTTATTAAAGGATACTGTAGGACAAGAGGACATAGGCTTACGACGAAGGGTAAAGGTGATTTGATGGGATTTATTGGAATTTATTTTGATCCTCCAGTTTTGAAACGATTGTTCAAGGTTGTGATGTGTGATTGAAGGGTTTGGGATGCAATTGTTGGACGTTATCATAGGACACATGTATCATCGGCATACATGGTAATGACAGTGTTAGGATGGGTTGGGATATCAGCTGTATAACTGTGTAAAGGATAGGACCTAGGATACTACCTTGAGGAACACCAGCGGACTGGGAAAAAAGGGATGAATAGGCATTATTATGATTTACTTTGAAGGATCTATCAGTAAGATAGGAACGGATAATGAGGAAGTATGTAGGGTGTAGGAATTTACGGAGTTTGTAAAGCAGTCCTGGGTGCCAGACTCGATCAAAAGCCTGACTACTATTTAGTAGTAGGAAATGTATCAATACATACAAAATATTAAAGGAAGCTAGTTGTCTCTTCTGCATATCATAGGTGATAGATATTCAGGACACAGTCTATTTAAAAAAAAAAATGTTAAAAAAGACTGCGTCCTGAATATTTATCATCCATGGTAAATACAAAATAGATATAGAGACATGTAAAATAGAGTATTATTGCATGCTTTTCGTTTTTACTGCACGATTTTAATTTTTTTTATGTGGGAGCACGGTAGCTCAGTGGGTGAGTACTGACTTCCAGAACAGAAGGTTCTAGTTTCGAATCCGGTTGATGACTAGTAATTTTTCATCAGCCGTGGGACCGGGAGACCTTCCTGGTGCAAACCCATCTTCTATAAAGTGGGTACTCTTAATTAAATAATCAATTAAGGGGGGAAACCTGGCGGTTGAGGATGATATTGGCCCTTGTAACAGTACCTCCTCATATTGTTCTGAACCCATAATCCTTTTTGGGTTGTTAGTGGTTGTAAATAACCTACAGGAAGTTAAATGTAAATGATTCGTTTTGCCGGGAATAGGCGAATAGCCTTCCGCTTTTGTAACGGGGTTTAAGGTTATTTACACTCGTGAATCTTTAAAACAAAACCCCGGCAATGGATATCGACTTTTTGAGGGTGTTCAACTGTGATTGGGAATTCGGGGATTTATTACCTTTTATGACACTGTGTGAGAAGAAACAATAAGAATCTGGGACTTAGTAAACACTTTGAATGAATTGACTCACCTGGTTTATTCTTCAATTGTGAAGCCTATAGGACAACTAAATAAAATGACTATTCACTCCTGTCTAACAAAACAAATTTATTTTAACAATTGATAATAAATGAATATATATAAGTGAACGGTCGGCTTGATAATCTTGGTCTTCAATGGAGTAAGCCTCTCTTCCCAGATGACGTCTTCTTGTGTTGGTGTCCAGGCCTCAAGTGTTTGGCGTCGTCCTCGCCATCTGTTGCCAGCTACCTGATCGGACCTTTTCTTCTTTTCGATTCTTTATCGATGTCAGATTTTCCAATGAGCAATTTGTCCACTGCACAATTGAGTACAATTCACAGTGCTACCTCACATTCCTATATATTATATATTCCTTCTCATTCCCTCACACAATGTCCTCTAAAGGAGTAAATACAGGGGGATGTCTACTACATGGTACATGTTTTTTATGTACATTTTTGGGATTTTCACTGCACGAAGATCCTTGCCTTTAGTTATAATATGCAGTTACAATCCGAAATTTATACTGAAATATCTCATCTTGAGAAGCTAACAATTAAGAACTAACGGAAGAGTACAGCGATGAGATGCAATTAGGCAGTCTGGCCATCCACTGGAAAATTAAGCAGTGTCTTCAACCCCTGGCAACACTGGAGCAGTGCGTTAACTCCAGTATGGTATTTAACTCGTCTTTGCCAGGTATTACTAAGAGATAGATTTATTATATTATATTATTTAGGTAATATATATATTATATATTATTATAATAGTATATATTATACAGGCATTATTTACAGATAGAATTGGTCGTCGGTTTATTCTAAAAAGTCATTATTTAACATTTTAATGAATTTAAAATAATCGAATTTTAAGTTTCTGATTCATTAAAAATAAAATCTGCCAAGTAAGGTCAGTATAGCTTTCTCACTGTTTTCATTGGCTAAAATATATCTATATTGCAAGATATACAATTTACACCTTTATTATTTCGTATCTTTATTTACCTAATATACCTCTATTGTATAGTAGATATACAATACAATACAAACAGAATAAAATCTCAGGGAGTAGCCGATTCGGAAATACAGTTACCCTTCAACATTCGCCGGTTTGATATCCACGAATTTTGTTTATCAGCTAATGTTAAAATGCGAAAGAGTGCCGTATTTTAAGAATCCATATTTGATTATCCTTAATTAAAAAAAAATACCAATGCATAATAAAAATGCATTTCACTACTGATAGTGCAAAAGGTCGTATGTAAAAACTCATTATTTCATTTTGCTTTATTGGTATAATTTCATATTTTATTGTCATCTGCTATTTTCGATAGTAGCAGACTACTTATATCAGTTGCAGATTACAAAATGTCACCTTTAGCACAAATAGAATAAAAGTTTAAAATATTTACATACTACCTTTCTCACTAACAGTAATGATATATAAGCATATATAACTTAAGTTTCACGCCAGTTACTTTTAGAATCAACCAATCAATACAGTATCAATTAGTTTTTTTAATAAAACCTAAAATTTTATAACCCCATAACAATATTGTGATAACCTAACTCCCACTCCATATGACCAGTGCCTTCAAAATTTCACAGCCATTATATTGTTAACAATTATTTATATTAATTTTAATTATTAAATGAAATTCATTGAAATTGACACCAAGTAGTTTCTATACTGTTCTCCAAATTTCCTCCAACTTTGAGTCAAATCGAATGCGAATGCGCCGTTATCAAACTATAGGTACATCGAATAAAACATTTGATCTAAAAGCTGAAGTATTTTTTTGAAGTAGTAGATGGAATTTGATAAAAATTATGCCTATTTGATTACACTCGGTGTATCATTGTATAATTAAGTGGTTTTTAATATCATTTAGTTCTTATTTTCCTTAATGTCACTTTACAGGGCTTAAATGCCTAATGTTCATATACGTCTTACTGTAAAGTACCTTTAATTTAAAAAAATAACTCTCTGTTATTGACAGTAACTATAAAAATGACCAGAAATAACTTTAAACTTTAACATGTGTTCTGTAGTTCAGGTTGTATTATTTATTATTAAATCTAATAATGATACAAACACATTATTTATTATTACGTTGTATTATTATTATTAACATAAAAACGCTGCAAATTATTTCACAATGGTTTAATATTTCCAAACAATTATACATCTAAAATAACATTACCTTCCGAGTTACAAAGAAAAATAAACATAAGGTGATTCCAATTATTGGACTAAACTTTTTTTTTTAATCATTAGTAATATGCCAAATAAAAATAGCATTACTTCAGTAACACATTCAAAATTTAAAAACCAAACCAAGGATATAACATTTGGAGTAGAACATAAAAAAAAAAAAAACCGGAGACCATATCTTTGCTCCTAATTGTTCGATTTAAACGATTTTTTTTTTGTTTTTTTTAAGGAAATTTCGTAACCTTTTCAAAAACCATATCAACAAAAAAGTATAAACTTTTTGAGTTATTCGCAATTTAATTTTACCATCCCTCGTAACTATTTTTCCAGCTTCTTTTCGTTGAAGTATGTCATATAGATAAATTTAAAGGGCGTCGAGAAAATGACTTTAGCGAAGTTTCATTAAAATCTGTACATTCGTTTGGGAGCTACAGTCTATAGGAATGCAGGTTTTTCGGCCGCCATTTTGAAATTAAAAGGCGGATGGTAATGTCGATGAAGGAGGATCATCCTCGGGTGACTTCTGTTTTTATATCAATATTTGAAAAAAAAATCGGTCCAGTAGTTTCGGAGAAAATGCGCGGACGGTGGATGGACAAAAAAAGTTTTATGTGATTTCGAATTCTAGGCATCCTGAAACGTGAAACGACAACTTTTGAGATGGGGTTAAGTTTTTGAATTTTTTGGTCGATCACAATGGTTGATTATTGAAAATAATAAACCAATAAACTGAACTAAACTACAGTTCAGACAAATTTATAATTTCTATTAAAAAAATATTTATACGTTAAGCCTTTTTGCCAATTTATATTAATTATTGTTACTGTTATTGCCAATTTGCAAGCATAATATATATTCAACTTGTTCAGCTTGTTCGTTGATCGTTATACTGTGCTTCTTTTTATATTTCATAATAATTATAATTATATCACAATATAATATATATATTGTAATAATTAATTGTAGCCAAGGAGAAATGTCTAGATCGAAAAATAAATTTCACCTAGGTAAAATCAAACTACCACCTCCACATAAATAAATACCATTTCGCCTACAAATTTTTAGTCTAAAATCTTTATTTTGTATTAAAAGAGTATTAGGTAAAAGGAGCTAAACAGATATGTAATTAAATGAACAGCTGTCTAATTAGTACTGATTATAGAGTTAATAAGAGAGCTCCTATAACCTTCTACTCTGCTAATACTAAAATAAAATATGACATACACTAAACAATCTTTTATATAATAATACAATAATATATATATTTACATTCGGAATATAATATAAATTTAGGTGGAGAAGTTGGTGTTAGTTCGATTCCACAGTTGACTTGAGACCTTCGTGGTCTGTCGCTCGCTTCGTCAATTTTCGCAGTCACTTGTGGTTTGTAAGAGGTCGCTATCCCCATCTAGCTATTAGGTTTATTTTTCTTTTTGAAGTATGTGAAATACCTATCAATAATATATATATATATATCCCCACATATATTATTACAGTAAGGCTCGAAATCGGTTTTGTACCAAATATAAGCTCCTGTCATGCTCAAATACCGTTATGGAGTACCGTTGGATTCAGAATTTCAGCTGGGGTTAGCGAATCGTATTCTCCACTTTTGTTTTTCTTTCTAAAATAAATAAATTCGATATAAACATTTTGCTCGGCTTCAATACTGGAACAGTGGTAGGTCTGTAGATCGATACGGGACCAATTGGACCTTGAAGATTTTGATGCGTACAGCGAGATCCCGATAGTTCCTCCGGAACTATCGGATCCTGCCTTTTTAAGCCCGAAAACGTACTATTTTCGAGATAACGAGATAAGAAGGTATGGGGTTCGCATCCACACAACCTGACGTTAATTGTAGTACTGTCATTGGATAAATGTCTCATTTCGTCGACTTGAGGTCTCTATGATCGAGAGAGGAGGAGTTTATACTATTTATCGAAGGTGTTTTTGATCGGCAAGCCATATCATCGTTAATTCTTCACCAAATCTCAAAATTAAGCCACCAATTTCGAAGTCTTCCTTCTCCTTCAGGCGGGCAAAATAGTCCAATCACCCCGAAAATTTAGGCAAACAAGTTATAAAAGAAAAGAAACTTTATTTGCCAATAACTCAAAAATTTCGCACTTTTTACGCCCATAATTATATATAAGTTATTAAATTCCGTACAAAAGGAAAAAGAAATTATCGAAATCGGACAATTTTTAGCAAAGATACAGCTTACTGAAATTTGTAAACATGTTGGTTCCAAACATTAATGAAGTTTTAAATTAATTTTGTTTCCTTTGTCGATTATATTTATCGATAAAGTAACAATTGATTTCTTTATCTTTTGATACGTTGCATTATTTTATTTTCTTATTAATTTGGCATTTGATAACCATATGCTGTGCGAATTTTTCGCACGTGCCTACTAGTATATATATATTTCTCAAAGGTGTTTATTTTTTTTTTCATAACCTATCTTTCGGTTAATTATTGATTAAATTAAACGAATGAGCCGTCATTTTAAGGTTTATCTTCTCCTTCAAATAAGCATATGATAATTGAATCGATTTATATTAAACTAGTGTCCGCTCAGTGGTCGAATTTCGAAAATAATCATTGAAAATTTGAGAGCACTGTATAATTAAATAAAAAATAAATTCAATAAAAAATGTATAAATCACAAATTATAAAATCCTCATTAACTAATAAAAACAAAATTTCTATTTCAATTTTTTTTATCTTTATTGAGTATTATAACAATCTGTCTCTTGGACATTGGTTATAGTGAGGTAGGATGACATTCACACTATATGTACAACAAAATAAAATAAATAGACCAAAATAATAATCAAAAGTATATACAATAGATAATAAAATAAAATAACCTAAAAAATAAGAAAATTAAAACTAAGCAACAAAGCAAAAAACACATGGATACCTATATACAATCAGGCGAGGGAACTCCAGGAGAACCCTGCGCTACTCTCCCAACCGCGTCTACTAAAGCCAGCAGAGATTGGTCGAGAGCACAATTTCAATTAAATATGAAGCTTAAGCTATTTAAAATTATTTATAAGTATTACAAAAATTGACTCATTGAAAACTATTTAATTTCCATTTTGATTTATTTATTTTATTATAACAATAAATTAATATAATGATTAAACAAGTAAAAAATAAATTTAAATTAGCAATTTCAATTCAGTTTAAGCTACTGATAGCTACTAAACAAAAAAGAAAAAGAAATAGAGAAGAAAAACTGACTGAAACGTTTTATCATATGTTTTCTCTCTGAAGAAGGAATCTTAAAAAATCTCTGCCCTTCTCACAGCAATCCCCACCTATTTTTTTTCCTTTATCATTTTTTTTCTCTATTAACTAATGTGATAACTTAAAAAAACTAAAGAATGAAGAGAAGAATAGTTGGGGTGGTCAGTCAAAAAGGAAGGCAAAAATAAATGATATTTATTTTTACATATGCCGACGTTTCTACCTGAAGTTCAGACCATCATCAGGGCTAAGAAAAGAACCAGGTAACAAGGTATGAGAAATATAAAAATTACAGTAAAATGAAGTTGTTAGAATAATGACTAAGAACTAAGAGACAAATAATAATAACAGGTACAAAGTGTGGAATGATGAAGTAAATATAGTCAAAAAAAGGTGACATGAGTATTGTCTCTTGTTCTTACTATTGTCATTATTCTAACAACTGCATTTTACTGTAATTTTTATATTTCTCATGTTATCTGGTTCTTTTCTTAGCCCTGATGATGGCCTGAACTTCAGGTCGAAACGTCGGCATATGTAAAAATAAATATTATCATTTATTTTTGCCTTCTTTTTTGACTGACCACCCCAACTATTCTTCTCTTCATTATTCACGACAGTCAACCCATTTACCATTATAAAAAACTAAACTTTAATAACCGTAAGCAACTTCAACCTTAACGTGCATTTTACATCTTTTTAATTTTATCTAATTCTTAATATTCACAGTCAAAACATATAATAATATATAATTTTAATTAACGGTGTTGATGACCAACAGGTTTTATGCCTTTACAACAACCAGCCATCCATGTTCCTTATAATGTTGTCATTTCTTAAATGAACATTATAAAAAAGGGAATTATTTGCATAAGCCAACTAGTGTTATATTATTTTACATAAATAAATTATATTATTGAATTAATTATATTATATTTTCTGTATTTCATTTTTTTTTTTTTTTTAGGTAAGCTGGCAAATAACTATTTTATTAGTTAGACCTAAACTGAAGATTGTAAGTAGTAGTTTTGTAATATGATTATCCTAGTTGATAAGTTTTTGTTTAGATAGTATTAGTTTATTTTCGTGTCGTATCAGAAAGCGCGGTAGTTTTATGAGTAGGTTCGAATCCGGCTGATGACAAGTAATTTTTTACCAGTCGTGGATGGACCTTGGGGTCGCGACACTCTCCTGAAGCAAACCCATCTTTTGTTAAGTCGGTAATCTTAATTAAAAAATATAATTAAAGAAGCATGACCTCGGCCCGATCATCTCCCTGTACAACCGTTGGTTTTGAAACAGTATTCCCTTGAAATTAAATGTCCCAAATATACAGGATGTTTCGTAATGGCACGGCAGTATTTTAGGTATGTGTTCACTAACACAAAATAAACAAATCAGTTTATATTAACATATGTCTCAAACTCATTTATTAAACAGATATCAAAGGTTAAGGACTTATTATTTATTTACTACATTAGGACTGACTGTACAAAGTTTAACGTGTTTAATACTAAATAACAGGTTTTAATCACCTGATAAACAAATGAACGATAAGCAATGGCAGTAGTTGCTCATCCGTTCGTCTAGTTCTAGTGTGTTTTAGTGTGAGCGAATACTGTGACACAGTTCAATTTATGATTATCATGGGAGACGGCATAAATTTATTCACTTTTGCAGAACAAACAAACATGATTTTAACTTATGGCGATATCTGCTGTTCGAAGATATCGTGAAAAATTTCCTAACCGAAGAATACCAAAACGTAAAACGTCTGAGGCCATTGAAAGACGCCTTAGAGATAATGGCAGGCTAAATCCTATACGAGTAAACACCGGTCGACAAAGATTTCGACGAACTGTAAACTTTAAAGAAGAAATACTCGATGCTGTTCAGTTATCTCCTACTACTAGTACCAGAAGATTGTCACGTCATTTCGATGTTTCCTCTACCAGCGTATGGCGAACAACAATTGTATCTATTTCACGTATCGAGTAGGCAAGATTTGTTACCACAAGATTGTAACAAGCGCAGAAATTACTTCCAGTGGTTAATTCGACAGTGCACACAAGATCCTAACTTCCTGAACTCTATTTTGGTTAATGATGAATCTTGCTTTACAAGAAACGGGATTCTTAATTTTCTAAATATCCATACTTGGGCTGAAGAAAACCCTCATAGGACTGCTGTTGGACATTACCAACATACCATTTCTTTAAATGTCCATTCCTATCTCTAAGTAATAATAAACCTTTTTGTAGCCATGACCTACTTGATATCTTCTAACCTTGCATTCCTACATCCACCCCTCCAACACCGGAACTGAGCCCATTCATCATCTTACTCCCACACGCAGATCTGGTTCCTCAGGTAAATTATCTCTTGTCATATTCGGTTTGAAGTTTCTCGTTCGCTTCTATTCATAATACATAACCAAAATCTGGTATAAAGAATCAACGTAAGAAAGAAAAGGTTAATTTATACCTAAACCCGAAAATATATCTTGTCCCCCGATATATCTTGTCTGGGTACCTAATCACATAGGAAACATCAGAAATGTGCTCGTGGCAAATTTCATACTAAGCTTTATCCTTATAAATTGATCATATCCACAGGCCTGGGGAGAAAAATGCACGTCTACCAGCATATAGCCGCTGAAATACAAAATGGCGGAATACAAAACTATAGAGAATAATATACTTTTCGCAATTTTCGTTATTACACAGCTCTTAATCTGTATATAAGATAACATACATATGTATACATTGGCTAACATGATATACATATATATACTCGAAAATTGCGAAAAGTATATTATTCTGTATAGTTTCGGATTTTAATCATTAAGTTATAATTGCTCTAGCCTTTGAATGGTTGAATATAAGATATATTCATAATATAGTAACATATATTCTTAAAAAAAATTTAATATTAAACAACTTTCATCCTCGTGACTTTTTCGTAAAATGAAAATATAAAGAGTTTGCAAGTCAAATAATGATAAAAATCCGACGCAATTTTTTTTTCTTCAAAATTAGTGGATTATTAGGACGGATATAACGGAAACTATAGAATATAGCGAAAAAAATAATATAATCATTTCTATTGAAAATTGTATCAACTTTTATTTCACATCTGCAATTATTATAGATAGAACTCATAGCTTCACTGATATAAGTGTAAAACCGAAAAAAGTAAACATTTTGAATCGTAAATTCAAATTTTCTACTTGAAATTCAGGGATTATTGACTGTAAATAACATGTCTTAAGACTGTAAATACTATAAGTCTATAAGGGTTAAATACTATAAGGGTTGGTAGCTGTACATATCTATAAGCCCTCTCTATATATACCCATACAACCTATGTAGGCTCTCTATCTATCTTCACATGGCCGCCATTTTTTATTCCAGCGGCTATATGCTGGCAGTGGTGTATTTTTCTCATCAGACCTGTAGCATGATCAATTTATAAGGACGAAGCTTATAAATTGATAAACAAAGGTTTTTAGTTTCTTTTTTTTTTTACGTAATTATTGTTCTATATATGAAAAAAAAATCTCGGGCTTAAGCCCTTCCCCTTCCCCTCCCCCCCCAAAAAAATAAACTCTAGATCCGCTAGTGAGGCAATGTATATTTGACTATCCATTCGTCAACTTGAGAACCATTTTTTGGAAAATCGAATTTATGGCAGTTTTTGTTTGGCCTGTCATACGGATTTGTATATAGAAAGATATTAAGTATCAAAACTTGGTAGCTTGGTTCTTACTAGTCTTAACTTCAATTATTCGAACAATGGTTGTTATAAAATAACAAAAATAAATATATTATCGTTGTCGTATTGATTTATTGTTTTCTCTTTTGTTATTAACTGCTGTAACACGGATGTTAATACCAGGGTTATTTTAATCGTCTTTCGTAGAAGAGCGGATGTTTGCCGTTGTTGTTTCAAACAATAATTGTTGTTTTTTTAAAAATGGTTTCCTCAATTAATAAAATCTTTATTAAGCTTTTTTCTAGCTGACCTCGTCTACTTTAGAAAATAATTAACTAATTGGGTAGTGACTGGTTTCGTAATTTTGTATTGTCGTTAATAATAGCATCTTTCGATGACTAGTAAATATAATCTTGAGCTTAAATGATATATGATAAAGCTAGATCCAATAAATATCCTTTCCAAGAATACTATCAATAAATTACCTTCCTAGTTCATCTTATCTCTTAGATTGTGGTGATATACTAGTTCCTAAACTCATCGAATTCAGCGGGTTTCGTTATTATATTCACAGTGATATTATTTCTCGATTTATTCACCCTTAGATATCCCCAATCCTTAAAATGCCCTCGGGTAGTGGAAGGAATTTGTTACATGTATATATTTTATTATTATGTATACAATATATGTATTGTTTCAATAAACATTTTGGAGGGTAAGAAAAAAAAAAAAAAAAACTCGATTTATAACTCAACTATAGTATTACATATTAATATTTAGTTTACTTTCTATCTATATTTATTTTGTTTTGAAACTCAGTAATGAATTTTATAATCGTCCAAAAATTTGAGGTTTTACGTTTTTTACGAAACTTAAAACCCGAAAATCCAATAAAAAATATGTCTTTTAGGCTACACAGCACGGGATCGTCTACGGGGGGACTTTGGGGCTGAAGCCCCCCTCTTTCAAAATGGTGAAATATAACCATGTTATATATGGTTTACGGAAAAAAATATTAAAAAATTATCTCTTAAAGTATTATTGTTCGTGTAATTACATTTAAAAGGACTTTAGGATTCACTTAAACACCATTTCATATAGGTAATTAGTTTCTTTCTTTTTTTCCTAATTAATTATCGTTTTAAAAATGGTTTCCTCAATTTAAATAAATCTTTATTAAGCTTTTTTCTAGCTGACCTCGTCTACCTTAGAAAATAATTAACTAATTGGGCTGTTTTCGTAATTTCGTAATGTCGTAGATAATAGGATCTTTTGATCCACCTGCGTGCAAACTCTATTTATCGAATTTTAGCATAATCGGTCAAACAAAGACCGCTGGGAAAGCTGAAATGTAGCGGGAAATTTTTATATATTTATAGGCTTGTATGGCTTTAAATAGGTCCCCGTAAAATATAAAGAAACATCTTTGTATATATATATTGCTTAAAATAGGTCCAAAATGGAGGCTCAATTTTTAGTTTTTGAGATATTTTAATCCATATCTTCTATAAAACTCGTCATGATTTGGTTTTCGACAGTACCTTTTTCACTTTACGACTATCTAACACGGCATTAAGATAGAGAGGATCAAATGCTGAATAATATCCTCGCTTACAGTATGCAGGTCATATTTTTTTAATTTCTGATATATTTAAATCCATGTGCAAAAACACTTCAATTAGTCGACTCTAGCCGACTTTATCCGAACGTTACACATCGGAGATCTTACGGCTCAATCCAATTCACTCTGTACAAAGAAAATTATCACTTCAATTAATTTTTTTTTAAGAATGACTGAATTAAGTTTATTTATGAATGACTCAAAAACTCTACATTCTATTGTTAATTGCATGCATGGTTATTTGAAAGATTATTAATTTCCATACAAAAAAAATAGATAAAATTATCGAAACCGTCCCATTATTTAAAAAAAACGCGGGAAATGATTTCAAAACGGTTTATTATTTCCCAACAATTATACATCTAAAGTAACATTACCATCATAGTGGCAAATTAAAATAAATAAAAAGGTTAATTCTAATTATTTGCTATATTTTTTTTTCATCATTAGTAATTGCTAAAAAAAAAAAAAAATAAAGCATTACTTTAGTAACACATTCAAAAATTCAAAAATCAAAATCCAAAACAAAGGATTTTCAGTAGAACATAAAAAACATCTAGAGACCATATCTTTCCTCCTAATTGTCCAATTTTAACGATTTTTTGGGGGGGGGGGGAAATTTCTTTAACTTTTAAATTATCATACAATATCGATATTTCCAGCTTCTTTTCGTTGAAGTATGTTATATAGATACATTTAAAAGGCATCAAGAAGAAGACTTTAGCGAAGTTTCATTGAAATCGGTACATTCGTTTAGGCCCTAGTCCGTAGCAAAGCAAGTTTTTCGGCAGCCATTTTGAAAGTAAAAGGCGGATAGTAATGTCGATGAAGGAAGATCATCCTCGGGTGACCTCTGATTATAATTCCAAATTTGAATTAGTGTCCAGTAGTTTCGAAGAAAATGCTCGGACGGCGGACAGATAAAAAAATTGTATTCGTTTTTCAAATTCTTCCTATCCTGAAACGTAAAACCTCGAATTTTGATGGGGGTAAATTTTTTGTTTGATTCTAATGGTTGATAAGTGAAAATAATAAACCAATATAACTTGTTTTAATTTTTAAACATGAATGAAGTTTTAAAATAATTTTCTTTTTTTTGCTCGATAACAATTAGCAAAGAAATTAGAACTGGCTCCACCGTGTTATGATGAACTATTTTCTTCTGATATGTGAAAATACCTATTTTTACTCCAAGTGGAATGATAAGAGAAATTTTCGTGATGCGCGCACCGCACCAGATTTTGTTATATCGTTAGATGGTTTTTTCTTATGTGTGTCTTTGACTTGTCCCCTTAGAAGTTAATTTTTATCCCTTTGTTGTTAACATTCAGTTGTATTTGTATATATGTAGATATTGCAAATATATATGATATAGACTGAGTAACCTATAGGATTCTCTACCAGGTGTTCTACCTTAATCAGCGACAGGTGTTCAGTACAACACAGACGTATCTTCAACGAACTGCCCACTCCTAGTTCGGCCTGCCATCGCACATCCTGCCGTCTCTGGTTCTCTCGGTCTACGGGCGGATGTTCCATCTGATATGTAGGATAGCAATTTTATCTGAATTTGATGTAATAAGGTTAAAAATCGCTTTTCGTATTAGTTTTCAATTTAAACTAATATGGTCCAATTAAGTATTTTTGTTTATTTTCCTTCGGAAATAATAGATTATTTCCACTGTATCGAGAGTCGCAAGTAGAAGGCGGGGTTGCGATTTCTATCCATTCTGGAACTCCTAGAACACGATTCTGCAATTTTTACAGATGCCAGTTTTATATATATATATATATATATATATATATATTTAAAATTAACATATTAGAACATAATTAAAAGACTACATCTGGCCAAAATAAAACAATAATAAAAGAAGGGAGAGTAAAGAAAATGAAAAACAAGCTATATACAAAAAAAAACTATGTACAAAACTCTTAAAACTATGTACAGCAGGAAAAATTATAATTATACTCTTTCAAAAAATAAAAAAATAAAAAATACATTGAGCTCTTCTTTAAAATGAGGTGTGTTTCTGCTACCAATGGAAAGAGAAAGCTGACAATAAATATATGTATATATAACACAAAATTTCTTCAATCGACCTTTGAGTATTATATTTTAACATAATTATTTTATTGGGAATAAGGTCACTTAATAATTATTCAATAAACTGCTAATTGTTCATTGTTTCTGTGTTTCGATCTCGGTTGTTTATAAATTAACAATGGGATCCTTTTCGAAGTTTTAAAATAGAGCCTCGATACCTTAAATCAGAGACACACCGATAGTCTTTGCACCTTCCACCAGCACATATTAAGTGACCTTATTCATAATTAAATAATTATGTTAAAAATGTGCGATATTCCAACAAAATCCACTTACACTTAGTGTGACAACTTTTGACCTGTATATGACAGATAATGCAAATCTCTTAATACCGTTTCAATAAACTTTGCAATAACAGTTGTAATAATTGGAAAATAACAGTTTAATAACTAATAGTCGTACAATTCATAATCAACGAATCGTACAATCAATAATCAACCGGTGATATAATAAATAGGACTTTTGTTATTTTAATAGTATTTATGATTTGTTAGCTGCAATCTTTTATCTTTAGCTCAGTTAAAAATGCAATCCAAAAATTTTTTGGCCAGAAAATAATTTCTATTCAAAGTTGAGCAAAGTTCAATGAGTAAGTGAAAGTTGCGTGTTGCGCGCACCAGATTTTTATTCTTATAGTACCAGACAATTATAATTTTTTTGTTCACTTTATTCTTAGGAGACTAAATATCCCAGAATAAAATATTTTTTTTCTTCTATAATTTATGCTTCATATTATTTACCTTGTTGAAGTTTTCATTTATATCATGTGGTCTGAAGCACACACCATAGTTGTTTTTTTTGGGGGGGGGAGGAGGGAACCTTCGCCCCCCCCCCTGCTCCATTCAAAATGGAAAGTCTACGGCTATGCTTCTAACCATTCTAATTTCGCCTATATTTCACACGTCTTTCTTACAATTCAATGGATAAAAATATTTCCACCATTTTGCAGTTGCGTCGTTGTTCCGCCGGATGGACGATATTTCGATTTATCTACTAATGCATTTATTTAATATATTTTTAAAATATAACTTTAGTATTTAAGTAGCTGTAGAAGAAGACAGTCCCCCCTAAAGCTATGATGTCATCTAATCCATTATATTGGCGATGGAATCCATGATGGCTGGAAGGAGGCGTTATATGTCCAATCCACCAGAAGGGGGAGAATTTCGGAATGTAGTATGGCAGCAAATAATATCCTAAAATGTGCTCATAAAGTGCTTTCCAATATCCGCTCTATGGAACACCTTCCTCTCTCCCCTACTGAATATTGTCGAATACCGAACTGGATCCAGGAGGAGAAAATAGACGGTGAATCAAGTATGCATTAATATTGCTTGCATAGCTTGAAAAGGGTTTGGAATACAAAATATTGAACCTCTTCGGCTGTATGAAGATCAAGCTTTGACGCCATCATCATCGTTATCGATGATTTTGTTTGTTTTATTATATTAATATATTCTGCCACATTGAAGGAAATTAATATTAGAGCTACATTTACACAATATTACGGTCACACAGTATGTATATACAAATAATAACTATAATATCGGGGACGAAACTACATTCTCGCACTCTCAACATTTTTACAATCCTCTGCCCCCCTCCCCCGAAGTCTGGTTTTTATCCTTCGCTGTTAGTTCTCATACAGAAATGAACGACAATATTTCAACCTGCCTAGGGGCCGAGCGGACTAAAGTGTGTGCACAGCACCGTCGTCGCCTGGCAACCTGAGATATGAGATTATTTGATTAAAATAATTACGAGTTCGCGTTCCGGTGCCGAGGGGTTCTTTTAACTCTGGCATTAACTCCCACCCTTACCATCTGGCTCTGTAAAACCTCCGTTTAAGACGAGTAAGGGGAGGACAAAAACAAAAAAATAAATAAAATGAACAATTCAACCCACCTGTTTTAAATTAAGTGAACTTAAAAAAAATTAGTATTCGCGAATTATCAGAACAATTTTAAATTTTAAAAGCATAGGGATGATACATTTTTAAGAGAAAAAACAATTTTCCAAATCCTTAATTGATATTGCTCGGTTTGAAGTCGCACAGAGAAACGTATATTAATTTAGGTAACATATCTTAAAACGAAATATTTTATAGCATGTCGGACCTTCTAAAAAGCATAGTATAGCCTAAATCCTTTGTTGTAAGAACAACCGTTATTATGTTTCTAATTTTGTTCTTCTATAAATGAAATATATTTTATATGTAATAAGTTAACCGGAGCGATATGGGATCAGAGTACTAACACATGGAAGAGAAAGACCAATAAAGAACTCCTTACAGAAACTATTCAATCAATATCCCATGATATAAAGATACCGAGGTTAAGATAGATATGTAGCTTGTAGCAATCCATCCGGAAGCATTTAAGTAACAATGAATGCCTCTATAGAAGGCAAAAGACCACATGAGAGGCCAAAAAGCAGATGGATAGACAAAATCAACAAAAATGAAACAGAGCTCTGTGCAGATAAATAAAAATAAATAGCCCAAGACAGGCAGAGATGGAGCAGGTTTGTTAAGACGGAAAAAGATCTAGATGGTCTGTATTGCCAACAGAGAAAACAAAATGAAATAAGTTTTTAAAAAAAATGGATATTTAATAGTTGAACGTTGCATTATAAAGGGCCGAGATCAGGGGTGGCGGTCATAAATAGGCTAAATAGTGGAAAAATAATTTCATTAAAAGCCAACGTATTTACTTTTTTTTTTGTTTTCTTTGTTTCTCCACATTCCTTTATGTCTATTATTTCATATTATATCCTTTTTCCTTTTCTTTCAATCTCTCCGGTAGATCTGTTGAAGTATATTCACATTTGCATATTTTATATATTACACTACAACAATTGTTACCATCTATTTACTTCAGTTTAGGATCTTGTTACTTAGCTTACTCTGTTTATATTTTGATGTACTTACTGTTTATAATTTTAATAAGCTTATTCACATTGTTTATAATTTTTTGTCTAAATATTATGTAACTTCCACAATTCTCTATCTTTTTGTATCTTGTACGTTCTAGCCCTGAAGAAGACCTGCAAAGTCGGGTCGAAAAGTTGGTTTTTCATAAAATAGTTTTGCCACTATTTAGCCTATTTATGACCGCCACCCCGGACCATCTCCTTCCTTTAATAACTAAAATAGAGATAATATAAAAATGAAATAATAGAAGCTTAATGATTTTTTTTTAAATTATCTCTTAATGATATTTACAACTGTATTAAAGAAATACATCTAGTAAATTTCAACATATGGATATAATGACATGAAAGTACTTGCTGAGTAATTACCCAATGGTAGCACTCCATTATGAGATCACGGGGTCATCTTCTTTTCAGACGCCTTGGAGGGTTACCAGGAATTGAAGAGGAAGCAAGGTTAGGATTGGGCCAGATTTGAAACATAAGAAACGTTATGGTCATTATGGATGGTATTATTGGTAACAAAGTATGGAGCATTGAGGATTTTACGAAGGATTTTGGATTGGATACGAGAGGAATTAGATGGTTTAGTGGAACCCCATAGTTCAAATAGGCCTTATTATATTCATGTATATGAGCCTTATGTAATTAATTGGAAGTTTAGAGCGTTTGTCTCGTAAGTGTTGGAGTAATCGGAAACGTCGAGCGGTTTCTTGTCGTTCCAGTCTGGTATTTTAATGAAATTGAAATAAATCAAACACATTCATACCTATATACAATATTTACATTCGTCTAGGTGACTCTTAGTTATGCTTTGTCCCCCAAGTGTGAAAACCAAGCAGGACTCCAGAAGATCCCATTGCTTCTCTCCCGTCCACTGATATTAGAAGCCATTGGAGACTGATGGAGGGCAGTTGAGCAACAGACCCTCAGTACCTGAATGGAGAATCTGGCCATTGCCGGAACTTCAATATATACATATTTACAAAAAGTGGCGAAAATATATGTATATAATTTTTTTTTTTTTTTTTGCGAAGAAACATCAACTGGCTTAGGACCCAGTAAGCATATTATTTTTAAATCGAATATTTTTTTAAAAATAAATTAATCGAAAAATAATGAATAAACAAATAAAACTGATCAAATATTAGGCGAGGGAGAAAGAGGGCAAGCCAGAAAGGCAAAAGTGGGTCGACTCCAGCTTTCCCTTTCATTCATAAAAATTGAACTGACTGAACAAGACGAGAGCAGAGAACGAGATATATCCGCTCTGATCTTACTGTTAACACAGATCTATTCAGCACATCAGCCACAGCCATCAAAATATATATATATATATATATATAAAGACTAATTAATGACTCTTATCTCTGTGTTTTTTCTAATATCTAAAATTAAGTTATCCATATTGTTTATAATTGATTAGAAAATAACCTTATATAATCGTAAAAACAAAATTCATTTTTTTTCTCCTGTCGTCATTACAGAACATCTAGATCTTTTGCCGTCATAACAAGCCTGCTTCATCTCTGTCATGGGCTATTTCCTTCCATTTATCTCTACGCAGCTAGCTGTATTTTGTCTTTGTTGATTCTGTCTATCCATTGGCTTCTCGGGCCGTTCATGTGGTGTTTTGCCTTCTATTGAGTCATTCATTGTTAAGTAGAAGCTTGCAGAGGGATTGCTACATGCCCATCTTAACCTCCGTGCCTTCATATCATGGGATATTGATTGACCCGTTTCTATCAGTTTGTAAGATGCTTTCGCAGAGTACTCACCATAATGCCTTCCATTTATACTTACGGTGAATATGCCGATATGTTGTTTGTGTACGATTTTTGTAATGGTAATGATAATGCTGCCCGTTGTGATTATGCCAGGCGATTTCCGAATAGAAGATACCACACAACTCTAACGACGGTCGAAACAATAACACATATCATGTGCCGTTCTGCCACTGCTGCTGTTGAAGAAAGATGCCGAGCCTGTCTTAATGTTCAAGGGAATAACTTTGAACAACATTTAATATCAATGTTAATGTTTAAATTCAGTTTATAAAGTAGTTGGAAAAACAAATATGTTTTACTAACTTAACATAACGTAAATAATTCACAACAATGAAAACCTTTAGGTGTGAATATCTCTTAAACAAAGCGTTTGCGGACATAACTTCAGAGATTTTTTTGTTCTTGCTTTGAGGTTCTTAATTTATATTTTTAAGTTTGGCCAAGTAGCCCTGAAACAGTCTATAACATATAATTTCGTAATTTACCATCAAACCTTCGCTTGCGATGAGGTCGATTTTAATGTCTTGGCTCCGGGGCTATTCCAGATTGATTGCTGCGAGCTACTTGCCCATCTTAACTTCCATGCCTTCATATCATGGGATATTGATTGACGTGTTTCAATAAAGAGTTCTTTATTGGTCTTTCTTCTGCACGTGTTAGCACTGTGATCCCAGATCGCTCCTGTTATCGTGCGGAGGATTTTTCAGCCATATACAGAACTGGCTTTATCATGTCATTGTACAACTTAATTTGAGGTTTCTTGAGATTTTTCGGGATTTAAATACCTTTGAGAGGAAGAAGAAAACCTTGTTTGCGCTAGTTATACGCTAATCTATTTTCCACTCTCGGAAATGATTATCCTTCTACGTAGATCCTGTTATTGGGATGGAATTTACGGCTTATTATCATATATTTTGTTTTGTCTCCATTTACTTGTAGCCCGATCTGCTATGCCTCTATTATCAGTGTTGTAGCGAGTTCTCAATGCCCTCTTGATTACTTCCTAGGACAGCTATATCATCTCCATATCCAAGGACTTTATGATTCATTCCGACATGGACCCCTCCATTTTCCTGTGATGTTGCTCTTATTACCTTCTCCAGGGCTAAGTTGAACAGCATCGATGATAGTCCATCTCCTTGCCAATAAGCTAATAAATTGATATATAAGATGGATATTACTTTAAAAAAAAAAAAAAACCTGTTATAGTAAAAGAAACTGTGAAACTTTAATTATATCGAACGGTTAAAAAGAATAACGGTACCGCCTACTGGAAACGGTCATGGCAGTAGAAAGTCTAGAGCGGTATCGATACTGTAAAATTATCGAATGTTACAGTTCGATTAACAACCCGTAGAAAGTATAATCGAGCTGAAATGTAAAAAATCGGACATAATAATAATTCATAAATTATCAGATACGTTACATGTTTCCTATCTCTTAATTAAATAATTAATCTGTACTTCGAAAAGCTTGCAATGGACTTGATAAATGATAGAACTCGAACTTTCTATAACAAAAATTTGTTTTTCAAAATCGACTAATCGAAAATGGTCCATTATACCATTGATTCTTTTCTAAAACGACTGTCACGATTTTGATTAAATTGTCCACAGTACAAACACCTTTTTATCAAATTGTTAACGCCCGTCTAAAACGTTTTGTTTACGAAAATATGCCCATTTCTGAGAATTTTCGTTGATAATAATTTTTACTTTCAATTACCTATATATAATATACAGTAATGGAAAATATTACGATAGAGAAAGTTTTCCAATCTCGGATTTCAACGGAGATACACGTTTTGAGCTTCTCTAAATCGAAATAACCAAGTTTCACAAAATGGTCTGTGTTTATGTGTATCTTTATGTTAACAGTCTAAAACGTATTTTAGATAGGTGCTACGTATGCTTTAGACGTGCTAGTTTATATCAACGGTTATACACATTTTTACAATTTTCTCAAAAACGGCTCTAACGATTTTGTTTAAAATCGGTGTAACATTGATATAACTTTAAATTTTTTGGTTTAAATTTTTAAATATTCAACATGTCTTACTCTAAAGTACCTTAATTTGGTTTGTTTTAAATACACGTTTTGGGATATCCTGAGTCCAAATAACCAAGTCCCGCAAAATGGTCTGTATGTGTGTGTGTGTGTCGATAGTCTAACTCCAAAACGAAAAGTCATATGGAAGTAAAATTGTATATTTAAGGTTTTTATATGTCTGAGATGTTGCAGCAACTTTTTCGTCATAATCAGATTACCGGAAATGGCACTTAATATAATCGATTTAATACATTTGTACGATTTTCTCGAAAACGGCTCTAAAGTTTTTAATTAAATTCATTATATGATTGCAAGTGCCTAATAATGGTCTATGTGTTCGTATATTAGCAGCCTAACTCAAAAACGAAAAGTTGTACGAAACTGATATTACGTATTTATGATAGGTATGTTTCAGCAACTTTTTCCTTAAAATCGGCTAACTGTAAATGCCACTTTATATCAACACTGAAACACATTTTTACAATTTTCTCTAACGATTTTGGTTAAACTGGTTGTATCATTGTATAATTGAGTGGCCTTTTATATCATTGAAGTCTTATCCCCATTGATGCCACTTTACAGGACTTAAATACTTAAATATTTAACATTTCTTCCTCTAACGTACCTTTAATTTGTTTTGTTTTTAATAATTAACTATCTCTCATTATGAAGAGTTATTTTATTTAGGTCGAAAATGAATCTTCGGAAAAAATTAAAAAGCGGAGAATTTTAGAAAAAAAAAACAATATATATTATAGAAAGTATAGAGTGACGAAAAATTATAAATAATAATTTGTGAAAACTAATATTATTTAACGGAAATCACAAGGTTTCAAGGAAATGGAATGAAATTTACTAACTTAACATAATTTTTTTAAAAGCTTGTTAAAGTATTTAAAATGCACCTAATTAAGGCAATGTCATTGTTTAAAAAACTATTTCATAGTTTTCATTTCACATTTCACATAGTATTTATGTGAAAGAATAAAAATATATCATTGATGGATAAAGCATATGTTTTTAACGTTAAATATATTTACTGTAGTTTAATAATTCTAGATCTGATATTTTATTTAAATAATTAGGTTTCAGCGGCTATGTGCTGGCAGACGTGCATTTTTCTCGTCAGGGCTGTTACAGTTTGATTGGGACTTTCTACATCATCCTCTGTACTCACCAGACCTTTCCCCATCCGATTATTACTAGTTTCTTTCAATAAAAAATTACGTGAAAAATGTCAAAAATTCAAAAACGAAAAAAAAAATGCTTCTTGATGATTGTTTTGCAATTCTCAAAAAGGATATAAGAGTCTAAGGAAATAGAGGAGGAATTTTCATATATATCTCAGTAAATCGACCTTAAACAATAAATAAAAAAAAAGGTAGAAACTTATGAGACTCTGATATATAGACCCAACCTGATAGTTTTTTATTTTTAACGTTACAATTGTAGGATTAACAGTTATATAATGTTTCAGCCTACTAATAATAACTGAAAATAACTGCATTGTAACAGATGTCGAGTCACAGTTATCCTCTATATAGTGTACTGAGTTGCGTTTACAATAGTGCAATGTAACGATTATTACACAAGTAGCAGGACGGGTGAAAGTTCCTATAACAACACTGTTAATTTTATAGATCTTCTTATGGTCCATTCTTAAGAGGTCACTCATCCAGGTATTTACTCAACTTCGACTGGTAGTTCCTCAGTCACATTTCATAGTGTTCTTGATCACATCAGTTACCTTAGGAGTAACCTTTGACCAGAACCTCTCCTGGGATAATTATATCTCCCAGATTACCCGAAAATCCATAACTGCCCTTAAACAACTCCTAAGATTCCGTGATTGTATTCCTCTAAAAACCAGACAGCTCCTTGTAACCTTCCTTATATTCCCCCACTTCGACCACGGCTGTTTGGTGTATGGAGGGCTATCTGCCAGGCTAGAAATGAGACTGAAGAAACTCATGAATTGTTTCATAAGATACATTTTCGGGATCCCCAGGCGTTCACATGTTTCACTATGGTACACCGAGTTGAAGTGGCTTTATCCTACTTCCCGACGACAATTCCTTCTTGGCGTTTTCCTTTTCCAAGTCTTCAGAACCAAAAACCCTCCCTACATCCTGGAATTCCTTACTCTGCGCTCCTCTATCCACTATCTCAATACTAGGTCTCAACCTATAGACTTATATATTCCCTCTCATAAAACTTCCTCCTTCAGCAAATCCTTCGTCATTCGTGCTGCTTCCTTATGGAACTCATTTCCTACATCCATGCGTCAATCCTCATCCACAAATTCCTTCAAACAACTCCTGTTCCAACATCTACTCCACATTCAAACTTCCCTTAACATGTAAAATTACTTGCACCTATACAATGTTTAATTTCAATAAACAATAAATTAGTTGGTATTTTTATTATGTCAGACTAAGATACACAAATTTGTAACTCTGTTATTATTCTTAGGGGACAGTAGTCCCAGAATAAAATTGTTTTTTCATTTCATTTCATCTAAGCACACTGAAATAATAATTTACAAACATAGGTTCTTCCCAATACTGAAAAATATAATATACAAAAAATTAATGAAAAATAAAATAAAAACGCTGCAAATTATCTCACAATAATATATTATTTCCAAAAAATCTTAAATCAAAAGTAAAATTATTTTCTAATGATGTAGAGATGGTTGATCGTGAGGGTAGATCTCATAGATATAATATGAGGAGTTGATTGGGCGGTAAATTATAAAAATAGTATTATTAATTTATTACGCCGACGTTTTTTCCCACCTTGTAGGTCTTCATCAGGGCTACAAAAGATACAAAATATAAAAGGTACATAGTGAAAAATAAAATAATTGAATGTTAAGTAGATATTTTTTTTTAATCTTATTTATTGAAAAATATTATAATCTGTCTCAAGGACATTTATAATAGTGTTCACAGATCACATTCACACTCTATGTACAGTAAATAAAATAAATTATACAGAAAAATAATATATATATATACAATAAATAAGAATAAAATAACCTAATAATAAATGAATAAAAAGAACACATACATACCTATATACAATATTTACAATCTGGTGAGAGAACTCTTCTCCAAATCCACTTGTTTCCAGCCTTGCTTCTTCCTATTGAGAACATCAATGAGAATAAAAACTACGTTATATGAAAAACTACTTAATAATGTACTGATGTACTGAATTAATCAAAATTGTTAATACGGTTTTTGAGAAAATCGTAAAAAATATAAACACCTTAAATTTAAAATTTTACTTTCGTTCGACTTCTCGTTTTTGAGGTAGACATGTTTATTCTACATACACATACCTACTATTTCGCTGGACTTGGTTATTCTAACCTTAAAACATGTATTTCTGTTGTAAACTCAGATTCAAAAAATTTCGCGTTCGTAATACTTTCACTTACCTATATATTTCATACATTGGTAAGTGACTGTAAAAATTATATATATGTGTATGTATGTAAGAAGAAATAAAAG
Source organism: Nezara viridula (assembly GCA_928085145.1). Lineage (NCBI taxonomy): Eukaryota > Metazoa > Arthropoda > Insecta > Hemiptera > Pentatomidae > Nezara > Nezara viridula. The sequence continues at coordinate 179,851,088 of OV725079.1, read as the reverse complement.
TCTTATTATAATGTTGCCCCACAATATTGTATCGGCTCATTATTTACACAAGAAACAACAAGGGAATATATATCAATTTTCCCCAACAATACTATAATTATGATAACATAAGAACAATAATATAATTATCGATTAAATATAATCCTATATATTATTTCTAAAAGGTGTTTTTTTTTTTTATAACTTCGCCAATTTTTCATCAAATCCAATGATTGACCACTCATTTTGTATTCTTCTCCTTTACATGCGAAAAATAGTCACATCCCCCAGAAATTTCTGGAAAAAAGTTATGGAAGAAAAGAAACTTTATTTGCGAATAACTCAAAAAGTATGCATTTCTTGATTGTACTCAGGGTAATTAGAAAGATTACTATATCACCTAAAAAACAAAACAAAAAATCGGACAATTATTAACTTAGATGCAGTACATTAGTTTTGGTATACTTAATAATGTCTTCCGATTTAAAGATATGGCATTTAGGAGTAGAATATTCTACTACATTTTATTTTTGCTGGCTTTTATATTACCTTTGTTATTTCTTAAAGACATTTGGTTGTTCTTACAATTTTTTTTTAAATTTAGAATATCCTATGATCGGTGCATTATTTTGTCTTTATTATCTTTCCAGTCAGCGTTTAAAAATAGGTTCTGGCAAAGCAATTTGTATAAGTATTTTGGTCTATTATTGTAATCGACAAAGGAGAAAATATGAATTCCTTTCTTATATAATACATAGGAACTACTTATTTCCATATTGTTTTGCTATTTCTTCATTAAATAAAATTGTCTTCGAATATTTCGCACGGGCCAACTAGTAATTATATATTATAAATGTTACTAAAAATACGAATAAGCCTAATGGGGTTGTTTATCATAAAGATTTATAATATTATCATCCATTACAAAACATTGCAAGCTAGCCTGGACAATGGTCAGGTTTTTGGCTGCTTGTCGAATTTTGTGCTGACTGTGACCTAGTTTTGAAGCTACAACGCCTCCATACTTTCTAAACTGCCGTTTGTTCCTCTTCGATGTATTATAAGAATCGATCTTATTTTTTGATATATAGGGTGTCCCGTTAGTAAAAGGTAATATTTAAACATTTGATATTAGACTTGAGGGCCTCATACACGGTCAATATCGAGTTTGATCAATATATTGACCGTGTAAGGACTACATCGGCATCAATTATATTGACGTCAATCGAATTGGTTGATATCGAATTTGTTTGATTTTTATTGAAGCTCCTTCATTATTATTGAAACAGTGTCAATATAATTTAACGTGCAAATTCTATATTGATCAATATTAAACTTTATCGCTCTGTCTGCGCGGAAAATTGACTGTTGTTAGACATAGAGTAGAGGACTTAAAAAAACAAAATAACCTTCAAAAATGTCTTCATTCAAGTTTTTCTGTTTACGCAGGACTATGTTCAGTGTGCACTGTTACGTCTTATCTTAATGATAGTTTTGATATTGTGACTATAGGGTCAATTTTTCGATGTAGGACAGCTCGATTTAAGCGTTAAACCATGGATGGTGGGGACAGCGATTGCTGTCCGGTATGTAACTCTCAAGAAAAAAGAGTATCATCATTCACTTTTTGGGGACTTGTCACATGTTCAGTGAGTTAAGAGAGAAATGTTTTGGGCAGCGGACCTGTTCTCCGGAAGAATTATTTGGTTTCTTAAAGGGTCCTAACTGGAAAGCCTTAAGCAATTATGTACAGCAGGCCACATTGCAAAGATCTCAATTAGTCAGATAGGAAACTATTGATACAATATCGTGTTTATTTATTGTAACGTTTGTTTTATTGTTATATTGTATTTGATAATTATTATTATTGTTGTTGAATTTAAATTCCTTATTTATTGGATTTGTGATGTATTAATGTTTGTTTTTATTTTGAAAACTCTATTTAAACAGATGAAACAATGAAGAAGAAAATTGCTAGCATGGATGTATAAAAATATAATAATATTATAGATATATTATTACTCATTTATTTTAGTTGTAAATGTAATGAATGTTTATTATTAACTACACACAGACCTCGATAGACGGAATATTCCATTGTCTATGTGTTGTTGCCTGTATGTTTATATATTTTACTTTGTATATTTTTTTAAAGAGTATAATAAATAGGTTTTCATTCATTCATTCATCCATTAAACTTTATATACGGATCTTGAGAAGCTCTGGGCTTTACCAAATTTCCGGTGCCCCTCCTGACAATATGTTTCAGTAGAGGGTCACACATTATTTTTATTTTTTTTTTTTTTGAGTAGGGGTGGTTCGGTTCATCCCCCTCAGATTTTTTGAAAATGTTAAAATGGATAGATATTTGGTAGGTGGTGACTTTCTGTTACTTTAATTTTTTTGGGGGGGATACAGATATGATTAAGTAGATGGGTGATACTTTGTTTTTCTTTTATTATTTTTTGGAGGGGACCCATTTTGCAAGACTTGGTTATTTCGACTCTGGGGTCCCTCAAAACATGTATTTCCGTTGAAAACTCAGATTTACAGATGTTCACGATCGCAATACTTACCCTTACTATATTAATGATAAAAGGCTTAGCGAACCCGAAGGTTCGATGCCGACACCACCAATCGCTTATTACACACCTCCCTCCACCGTTCGCCTTCCAAACCTAGTTCCTTCAGATCGGCTTTAATGCAATCTTCCCACCTTCGCTTCGGTCTACCCCTCGGACGCTTACCATTCGGCACAGCAAATATTAACCTTTTAGGAATTCTCTCGTTACTAAGCCCAACAATTTTACAAGCCCATTTGATTCGCCGCGATGAAATTACCTCAATTATATTACCGGATACAGTTCACGCAATTCGGCGTTGTGTAACCGTCTGAACTCTCCGTTAACTCATCCTTCTTCGGTCCGAATATTCTACGCAATACTTTATTTTCAAAAACCTTAAGACGTTCTCATCCCTTAATGTAAGCGGCCACGTTTCGCATCCATAAAGAACTGTCAGGTAAGATAATTGTTTTATAGATTCTAATTTTTAAGTTGCGGGACAAGAGACGCGAGCTAAGTAGTTTGGTCACAGAAAAATAACAAGCATTTCCCGCCTTCAGTCTAACCTTAATCTCTTCTTCAATTTCGTTTTTTCTAGTTATCGTAGAACCTAGATACCTAAACTTATGTACCTGTTCAAACATATTACCACCTATATCAATATCGCCATTTTTGCAGCTAACCATATATTTTGTCTTATCCGTGTTTATTTTCAGCCCTAGTTCTTTGCTGGCATTCATTACCATTGTCGTGTTTAGTTTTATATTTCCACGTCTTCGCTTAACAGTACCAGATCATCAGCATAGCCCAGCATGGATGTTGTCCCACCCAGATGAACCCTTTCTCGGTACGCATTACCTCTCTAATGGCATGTTCTAATGCCAAACCGAACATAACAGGCGAAAGGGAATCCCCCTGCTTTAAACCCGAACGAACCTCAAACTCATCGAACAGATAATTATCGATTCTAACTTTACCCTTTACTATATATTACATATATATACGTAAGTGAAACAAAAATGACTGAGTCTTTACTATTTATCTCCAATCAAGTCATTCTTATTTTAATAATGGCGTTTAGAAAATATAAATAAAAAGAAGTGATTTAAACAAATATAAATGGCAACTACTGTAATTAGGAATTTAGTTTAGAGGGACAAGGCCGAAACTAATCAGAAACAACGCCGTGAATAGATAACAGAGAGCGCTCGTTTAGTTTTTGCCATGACCTCGAACTGTTTACATCTGGATCTCGTAAATTCATTGCTGATAACAACATAGAATAGATTGTTGCATCTTAATGTATATATATATATATATATATATATATATATATATATATATATATATATATATATATATATATATATATATATCGAATACCTGGAACTGATATCAAGGAGGCTATGCCTTTTCTTAGAATGAATATGAAACCTAAAGTAATCGATTATATCGAAATCTTGTGCAGTAATCCGAACTGATTTCTGTAGGTGTTCCTATACTCAGCGCTGAACCTATTGATGGACTTCCTTTAAAACTTATCAGTGCATTCTATGGGATTAACCTCATTATAATCTCAGCGTTGTTAACTTAAATATTCCTTTACATAGTTATATTTAATTTATATTCATTTCTGAATATTTAATAGTTGACCGTTGCATTATAAAGGAAGGAGATGGTCCGGGGTTGCGGTCATAAATAGGCTAAATAGTGGTAAAACTATTTCATTGAAAGCCGGCATTTCGACCCGACTTTGTAGATCCTCTTCAGAGCTAGAACGGACAAGATAAAAAAAAAAAATACAGAATTGTGCCAGTTATATAATATTTAGAAAAAAATTATAAACAATGTGAATAAGCTTATTAAAATTATAAACAGTAAGTACATTAAAATATGAACAAAGTCATATATTACACTTCAACAATTGTTAGCATCTATTTACTTCAGTTTAGGATCTTGTTACTGAGCTTACTTTTTTCATATTTTAATGTACTTACTGTTTATAATTTTAATAAGCTTATTCACATTGTTTGTAAATTTGGTCTAAATATTATGTAACTTCCACAATTATCTGTATCTTTTTGTATCTCGTCCGTTCTAGCCCTGAAGAAGACCTGCAAAGTCGGGTCGAAAGGTCAGCTTTCAATAAAATAGTTTTACAACTATTTAGTCTATTTATGACCGCCACCCCGGACCATCTCCTTTATATCCATTTCTGTTTAGGAACTGAAAAAAATAGTAGGTTAACATTTTTTAATTTTTCATGTATTTTCATTTACTTCCAGGAGTCAAATCCATTTGATATCATATCACTACTACCGATTTATATGACATTTTCACAAATTGTATGGGTTGTTGTCCAAATAGTTACTTATTGATATTATCGAATTCCATCCATAACTTCCGCTATAAACGAATTACCATAGGATGGTAACTTTAGGACACTTTTCAAAGTTTTAGCTGTTTCTATCTTTATTTTCAAACTTAAAATGCTGAAAAACCCCCATACCAGACTGAAACGACTAGAAACCGGCCGACGTTTCCGACTACTCCAGCACTTACTAGACAAACGCTCTAAACTGCCAACTATTTACAAATGACTCATATATATAACTATAATAAGGCCTAATTGGACTTACGGGATCGAGCTTTGGGGCTCTACTAAACCATCGAATTCCTCTCGTATCCAATCCCTACAATCCAAAATCCTTAATGCTCCCTACTTTGTCACAAATAAAATCATCCGTAATGACCTTAATGTACCATATATTTCCGATTTAGCTGAATCCAGATACCTGTCCTTTCATAATAAACTTCTGAACCATCCGAACCCTCTCGTTTCCAACCTTGCTTCCTCTTCTATTTCTGATAACCCTCCGATGCGTCTAAAAAGAAGATGGCCTCGGGACCTTCTTAATATAGAAATATAAATGGAGTGCTACCAATGGGTAGTTTTTCCTCATGTTGTACATGTCATATTACTTGTTCATATTTACTTGTTGTATTTATTATTAATTACAGTTGTAAATTTCGTTAATAAAAAAAAAATGCTGAAAAAATTATTAATATGTAAAGTTACTCTTCTTCTTACAAAATATGGCAGAACGATAACTCTTGAAACAAGACTATTTTATTTTTAAAAATTTTAAGTTATCCTAATGTTTCCCCAATGATTAAGGTAAAATTGGGACAGTGCATTATCTCCATTAGAAACGGTAGGAAACATGACTTAGTATCATTGTTACCCCACAATATTGTATCGCCTCATTGTTTACACAAGAAACAACAAGGGAAATGAATATATACCAATTTTACCCAACAATAATTAAGAGAACATAAGAACAATAAATTCGTATTAATGTAACAAAAAGCTTTGTAACGCTTCTTAAACGGATCTGCCTAATCTATCCTCCTAAGTTATTTTTGAAGCTAGTTTCTTTTCTTCCAATTCTATCTAGATCAGTGTTACCGCGCGCTCTGTGACAAAACCTCGTACTGAAGCCTCGTACATCCTCGTACGCTTGCTCATTCATAACTTGCACTGTTATAATCCCAGTGTTATTGTTTTTTTTATAGTAAAATTAGATCAGAATTTTTTATTTTTACCTCCATTCATATATTTTAAAGCCTTTTTACATTACTTTTTTTTCAAGTTAATTGGTCAAGCAGTAAAATTTGCTTTATATATTTTATATTAGCTTTATAAAAGTTAATATATTTTTATAAACTACTGAAAACGTTATATAAAAATTAAAATAGCTAAATAAACTGCTTAAAGTACTCTTCATAAGTATTCATTAGTAGATCCAAGATTTAATTTGGGGGAAAGACTAATTTTTTTTTCTTTTTTCTAAAAACAAAACAACTACTTTTATGAAAGGATGTTAGTGGTTCTGGAAGGCCAATAAAAATTAATTATTGGGACATTGATGCTTTTAGAGATATCCATTATGATATAAAAAAATAATAGATTGTGATTGTTTCGGTATTTAGCTTACAATTATAATTCGCACAAAATAAATGTGGACCACTGAAAAAATAGTTTTTTTTTTCATTATTTAAGATGGGCTCATTATGAATACTAATTAATTTTTCAATTAATTACTTTACTCGATTAAAAATCGAAAATAATTTTTTTAAATTACGCTAATAATTATAAAAAAAATTACTTTATCTAGAATATATTTACAATTGCAGTTTTATGAAGGAAATAATGGATATACTTTCTCGTATTTTATTTTATGCTCGATGAAAATTACGGTAAAAATTTCTGTTTAATTTTCTATTACAACACATTTTAAAAAATTTATATTATAAAAAAAGTTTTATGAAGGAAATAATGGATATGGTTTCTTATATTTTATTTTATACTGAATAAAATCTAAATTTTTTTTTAAATTTTATTTTCTAGAAAATTAAAAAAAACAAAAACAATCATGGTTTTATGAAGGAAATAATAATCGTACTCTAATTAAAGAAGATATAATTACAATTTATTTGTCTATAAAGCAACATAAGTTCAGTATTTCAAATCAATATAAATAATAATACAGTCAAAGTAATCGTAAAACAATTCTAAACTTCATTCATAAAAATATAACCTTGCATTGCATACATTAGCAAAAGGTATGTACGAGGTACAAGGCTGATCTATCCTCGTACCTCGTACATTACGTCATAACCTCGTACGAATACGAGGATCCTCGTACAAACGGCAACACTGATCTAGATACTATTTTACATCAAAATCTTAAATCAAAGGAGTTGACATGGCAACAACATGCGCTGCCATCTGTTCTTCTTCCGTTGAAAACACTGTAGACCGATCTACTGAGTTAGTACAACTTATTGTTCTTAATATTTTAATGTACTTACTGTTTATAATTTTGATACGTTTATTCACATTGTTTATGATTATTTGTCTTAATATGATGTAACTTCCACAATTCTCTGTATCTTTTTGTATCTTGTCCGTTATAGCCCTGAAGAAGACCTGCAAAGTCCGGTCGAAACGTTGGCTTTTAATAAAATATATTTGCCACTATTTAATCTATTTATGACCGCAGCAGGATCATATCCTTCCTTGTTAACAGATATAGTTGTTGACATATTACAAACAGGATAAACAATCCACCTTAGGAATTAATTCATCTGATAAGTGTATCATAGTGACATAAAGGGGACCCTACACGGTCAATCGGAATTGCACTAATGACGTTCCGAATTGTCGTGTAAGGTAGTGAATGAAGTACTGATGGTGGTGCGCTGCGGATTTCCGAACATCCGGAAATCAAAGGTTCATTCACGAGAAGTGGAGGGGGGCTGAGGTAAAAGTAGTGGGGGGCTAACCATACTGCTGGATAGGTTAGGTTACCTAGGCCTCACAACCATTATAAATTTCTGATTTTCATTATATGTAAATAGTTAAATAATTTTTCATATCCCTTGTTTATTAATTTAAACCATCTTCAACTATTTCTTTTAAATAGTCAAGTGGGCAACAAATTAAAAAAAAAAAAAAAATGAGGAAACTTCACAATTTACTTTAGGAAAAAAAAAACTTTAACGTTGTGTATATTTATCAGTTCTTTTCCCATTTTCCTCAACAAATTTATTATTTTCACAATACCTTTCCTTAATTTTTGTAAGTAGTAGACTTATATTTTACTAACTTTTGTCAAAACGATTTTCTATGAGACTAACCTTACTACTAGATAGGTTAGTTTACCTAGGTCTCGTTATTAAGTAAATAATTTCATAAAAGTAAATAGTTGTTTATATCCCTAGTCTATATTATTATTAACCATTTTCAACTATTTTTTCTTTAAATAGTCAAGTAGGCAATAAATTGGAGAGAAAAAAAAGTGGAAACTTCACATAAGTAATGATTGAACGTGTAAGGGTCTTCATGATAAAAGCGATAGCGGGCAATCTTGGAACTTCTTGTGATGTTCATTCATGAATTACCGTGTAGGGTCTGCTTAAAAATAATAACAAAAACCGAAAGGACTTATTTGCCAACCCAATATTTTTTAGATATTGCATTGGAACTAACCAATGATATCACTACACCGTTTTCAATACTATTTCCCAACATTCCTTCCATTTATTTATATCTTCTGTAGTCTTGACTCACTGCGCAGAATATCTCGACACGAAATATGAGTGATGTTTTCCTCGTTCGATGTTCATAGCATTTAATGATGGTTTCATTTCTTTCGTGGAATTAACATAAAGCGTAATTATGAAAAATATATTTACATTTAATTAAATTTGAAGGATAAATTGTAAAGTATTACAAAATAATATCTTATTGCGCAAGAGTACAATGCTTTCTTATTTCTGGTTTTTCCGAGGACGTTCCCATTAGTTACAATGATTTCACAAGAATGTTTCATTTTTTTTGTTTCTTGTTATGTGGGGGAATTCAGGATGGGTTTTTATTGTCTGGTTCTAAGATCGAATAAATAACAAACGATTTTTTTTTTCAAAACATTAGGGATACTACATTATTAGAAGAAAACAAAAATTAAATGAAAATTGATTTGAAATTAAGTTAAAAACTAAATTAATGAGTATTTGAAAAGCGCTCAAAACACACCCTGATGATAACCCATATTGGGTTGAAACGTCGGCACCAATAAAAATCTTTAAAATGACTGCGTCCTGATAGTCTGGGAGCCCGTGACAAATAAGGTCTCATATTTCATACTAAGCTTTGTCCTTATAAATTAATCATATCCACTGGCCTGATGAGAAAACTGCACGTCTGCTAGCATATAGCCGGTGGAATACAAAATGGTGACCATGTGAAGATAGATAGAGCCCTACATAGGTTGTAAGCGTATATATAGAGAGGGCTTATAGATATATAAAGCTACCAACCCTTTCAATTTGTAGCATTTACAGTCTTTAGACATGAAATAATAGTCAGTTACATCATACTCGTGTATTTTAAGTCGAAAAATTGAATTTGCGTTTCAAAAAGTATCCTTTTTCCTGTTTTTCGCTTATATCAGTGAAACTATGCGTTCTATCTATAATTATGTTATATGTGAAATTAAAGCTGACAAAATTTTCAATAGAAATGGCTATATTTGTTTTTCGTTATATTCTATAGTTATCACATAAACTACAAAAACCCTAACCACCCCTAACCGTCCTCGTAATTCACTAATTTCGAAGGGAAAAAAAAATTCATTGCATTTTTATCATTATTTGACTTGTTAAAGTTGTTTAATACTGTGTTCTCTTTAAGTTTGTTACTTTACTATTTTATTTTCAACTATTCAAGGCTAGAGCAATTATAATTTAATGATTAAACTATACAGAAAAACTTACTATTCACAATTTTTGTTAGTACACAGCTATTAATCTGTATATATAAGACAGTATATGTATGCATGTGTATGTTGTCTTATATACACATTAAGAGCTGTGTAATAACTAAAATTGCGAAAAGTAAGTTGTTCTGTATAGTTTCAGAGTTTAATCATTAATTTATAATTGCTCTAGCCATTGAATGGTTGAAATGTAATAGTAAGATAGTAAAGTAATATTCTTAAACAAAATTTAATATTAAACAACTTTTTTCCTCATGATTTTATCGTAAAATGGCAAGATAAAGAGTTTGTGAGTCGAATAATGATAAAAATGCAATGCAAATTTTTTTTTTTCTTTCCAAGATAGTGAATTTCGAGGACGGATATCACGGAAACTATAAAATATAGCGAAAAACTGTTATAACCATTTCTATTAAAATTTTTGTCAGCTCTAATTAAATAAATGTCATTTTTATAGATAGGACGCATAGTTTCACTGATGTAAGCAAAAAACTGAAAAAAAAATGTTTTTGAATCGTAAATTCATTTTTTCGAGATGAAATCGAGTAATCCGTGGTACAGATCCCTTTTTATCAAATTATTAGTATCCGCCTGAAACTTCGCAAATTGCTTCATCTAATCAAAACCTACAAATATTTTATTAACGAAAATTCTCGGAGGTTGGCGTTTTCAGTCTGGAGTGGGGCAAAATTTATCTATTTAATTAGGTATTAAAAATTCGTAAATACCCATTTGCTTTCCATCTGAATGGTAAGATAATTTGAGCACAAAATCGGGAAAGAGATGGCCTTCAAAAATGTTGAACCATTTGATGTGACCTACACTCCAAATTCTCAAAATAACGAGGTTATATAGCCCTAATATTTTTGTAGGCCACGTTTTTTTATCAATTTAGTGATCAAATTATCTTACGATCTAAATTGCAAACAAAAAGGTATTTACGAGTTTTTAGTATCTAATTAAATAGACAAAGTTTGTCCCCTCCAGATTGAAAACGGCCCAATTCCAAGAATTTTAGTAAATAAAATATTTGTAGGTTACGATGAGATGAAGCTATTAACAAAGTTTCAGACAGATGTTAATAATTAGACAAAAAGGGGTCTGTACCACGGAGTACACGGGTATGGGGTAACTGACTATTATTTCATGCCTTAAGACTGTAAATACTATAAATTGAAAGGGTTGGTAGCTTTATATATCTATAAGCCCTCTCTCCCAAAATTATGCATACAACCTATGTAGGGTCTTTATTCATCTTCACATGGCCGCCATTTTGTATTCCACCGAATATGTGCTGACAGACGTGCTTTTTTCTCATCAGGCCTGTGGATATGGTCAATTTATAAGGACAAAGCCTAATATGATATATGACACTTTTTTTGCCATGGGCTATGACATCATTGAAGAATCACTTCAGTTACAATAGCTTTTCAATTAGCAACCTTGGTTTCATTATGGCTTTCCTGCACCTGTGGTTCTTATTACTTAATTATTTATAGTGAAGATTGTATCCATATTGGAAATAAATTGATTAATTTCTATAAAATACCTTGTTGTGAGCCGCTGTGACCTAACATCGTTCGAGAACAACTTTCACCGATCATCATGGCCTCGGAATGCTGTAATCCTAATGTTGGCCACACTGTTCCAGCGCACGTGATGATTTGTCGAATTTACTCCAACAATCCAGACAAAAAATATAATAAAAACTTAACCTAACTGAATATTCCTCATAGAAACTATTTATATATGGTGTCTTATTTCTTAATGGTCAAACTGTGGGAGAGGGGGGTGATTTCATACAAAATTACAAACAAAAAACTTAAGTTGCTGCATTGACTGAATCCGAAGGAAAAGGAATTAAGGCCGATTTTGTGTTTTTTACTTTCACTTACCTATATAAATGAAATATATAGTAAGGGACAGTATTGCGATCGTGAAAATTTTCGACTCTGAGTTTTAAACGGAAATACAGGTTTTGGGTACTCCTAATTCCAAATAATTAAGTCCCGCATGTGAATAGTCTAGCTCAAAAACGAAAAGTCGCACGAAAGTGAAATTTCATATTTAAGGGTTGTATATACCTTATATGTTACAGCAACTTTTTTGTAAAAATCGGCAAACTAAAAGTGGTACTTTATGTAATCGATTTAACACATTTTTACGATTTTCGCAGAAATGGCTTTAACGATTTTGATTAATCTCGGTGTATCATTCTATAATGATGTGGTCTTTAATATCATTTATGTCTTATTTCTATTGATGTCACTTTACAGGGCTTAAATGTCCAATGTTCAAATGCGTCTTCCGCTAAAGTAGCTGTAATATGGTTATGGCAATGGCAATTGTTTAAAAAATTATTTCATTGTACTTGTGTGAAACAAGAAGTGAAATACAAAAATATTTCATAGATAAGTTTATAACCTTAAATATATTTACTGTAGTTTATTAATTCTATATCTGATATTATATTTAAATAATTATGTATCTATCGTCCGTTTATTCAGTAAAATCATTATGTAACCTTTTAGAAAATTTTTTTAAATTTCTTTATTGAGTATTATAACAATCTGTCTGTTGGACATTGGTTATAGTGAGGTAGGATGACATTCACACTATATGTACAAAAAAATAAAATAAATAGAACAAAATAATAATCAAAAGTATATACAATAGATAATAAAATAAAATAACCTAAAAAATAAGAAAATTAAAACTAAGAAAAAACAAAAACACATGCATACCTATATACAATCAGGCGAGGGAACTCCAGGAGAACCCTTCGCTACTCTCCCAACCGCGTCACTGGTACTTAAGCCAGCGGAGATTGGTCGAGAGCACAAGAAAATTAAATTAGTGAATAATTTGATAACTTTTCCCATTGCGATATTCCAACAGAATCCACAGCCAATCAGTGTGACAACTTTTGACCTGTCTGTGACAGACAATGTAAATCTCTTTATTTCATTTTAGCAAACTTTGCAATGAAGAATAACTATTTAATAACTAATAGTCCTACAATCCATAATCAACCGGTGAGATATAATAATTAGGTATTTTCTTTTCTTTAACAGAAGAACATACGGTTGAAATTTTCATATGATGTCAAGAATAGGTTTCTAAAAAAGAATTCATCTTTACTGACGATGTAGTCTATTGCGTTTGGTAAACTGACAAAAAGTCATCAAATTAGGCCAGCCGGAAGGTAGTTGGATCAAGAAAAAATTCAAATAGTCGGTTTCTCTTACGTATTTTACGTTGTTTTTTTTTTGGGTTGCTGAATTCGAATTTGATTTTCTCGAACGAAATTACCATTTCGTTCCGAGATATATGCATAATACAGAGAAATTTCACAAACATTTTTTGGACATGACTCCGAAACGATGCATTTTATTGAAATTAGTATTGTATACAAAGTTAACGAAGATAAAATTTATTATAAATTTTATAATCTGCTTTTTGATGTTGGTCCAACGGGTGAGGAGTTAGAGAATATTGTCTGTATGCTGATTTCAGAAGAAATATCTCTTTTCATCGGGTTTTCTTCCAAAACTCAAGATCTATGGATCTCTCGAAGAAATTCACTATAATCAATTTGAAAAAGCATTAAATTTCCTATGTACCTCATGTAGAAAAGTTTCTGGAAATATAATGTTCCATTTAAAACGTACGAAATATAAGTACATATGAAATATACGAAAAAAATCTTGAAACGCGCAATAGAAATTGGAATTGTTCGGGAAAAATCGGAATATTTACGGGCATTTAGTTGAAGAGAACTTTGTTAAGTTCTAATATTCAATAGGTTTATTTCTCATGATGTTGAACAATGGTGGTTCTGCAGGTAAATGCATCAGGAACATTGGCACACATTTCGCCTTGTGTAACACAGAAGCAATCTATAGTGCGATTTGAGCCTGTGGTAGACCTTAGTGTAACCACATCTTAGCTGTTCTTTTCAACGACCGAGTTCTGTACGATAGGTTTTAAAAAAACATTTTAGAATATTTTTATTTGAAATGAAATTTCTTGTTGTTAGTTCCCTTTATGTTATATATGTATAATAAGTACATTTTAATTAACATTACAGAAATTTGTCTCGGAACTTAAAAATTAAAATCTATGAAACCATTATCCTACCTACGGTTCTTTATGGATGCGAAATGTGGCCGCTTACATCAAGGGATGAGCTACGTCTTAAGGTTTTTGAAAATAAAGTATTGCACTGAATATTCGGACCGAAGAAGGACGAGTCAATCAGATAATTTAGATAGTTACACAACGCTGTATTGCGTGTACTGTATCCGGTTAATATAATTGAAATGATTAAGTTGAGACTAATAAAACAGGTATATGAAATCGAAGAATGAGACGAAAGAATCTCGGAAAATATTAATATGCGCCGTACCGACTGGCAAACGTCCGAGGAGTAGACCAAAGCGAAGGTGGGAAGATTGCGTTAAGGCTGATCAGACGGGGTTGGGTTTAAAAGGAGGCCGGTGGATGAAAGAATGCGGACATCGATTGGTGAGATCGGCATCGAACCTTCGGGTTCGGTAAGCCTTATTATTATTATTATTATCTTTTTCATCTCGCCTTTGCGGATTCAAAGCTGAAGGTGGGAGACAAGTCCAACCACCTGCAGTTATAATATTTAAAAATTTTCTATTATTCTTGCCGAATCCAAGAGAACCGCTTGCTGAGCCTCTCTTAACACATCCAGGGGTAATTCCAAGACGTCCGTACCTGCCACCGTATTATTATTATTATTATTATAAGAAACAAATTTTAATAGTTTAAGTCATGAAACATTAACTCCCATGAACTAATACAAAAATGTGACATGATGACCTATACCTTCGCAGTATAGAATTGTGTAAAAATATTCAATAACTCTCGGAAAGCTAAATGTATAGTAATTATTTGTTTGTTATTATTTGATTACGTAACAGAAACCATTTGAAACTATAATTCCTTTATATTACAGAAGATAGCGTGAAGATTCGTTCTTCATACAGAGCTTGTGTACTTGATTGAAGGAAAACCCCAAACCCAAGAACAACAACTGTAATCTTCTTGGATAAGAAAAAAATTCTGCCAAGAACTCGACTGTAATTGTCCAATCGCTCCGTCCAATTTCCCGGTCACGATTCCTCCACTTCGACCGGATACCCTCAAGCGGGATGTCTTCGTGATAAGTCGCACTTCCGAAGTGAAAGTTGTCTTGGGGCACGGTTCGGGACCGGCAGAAACGAATTAACGGCTTTGGGTTTCGATAATTGATCAACGGGTATCGATTTTTTGCTTCCTCTTTATCAAAGATGTTGAAGAAGCTTTGTTGTATTCGCACAAAAAAAATCGACTCACATCCATGTCTGTCTTCAGCCTAATACATATGACGGCCGAATCAACTCTTCCTGGTTTCCATGAAATATTCAGAGAAAAAATTATAAATCAGAGATTATAAATTTCATCCATTCATACTTTACTTACGCATTATCCTTAATAATGCCTCGATCTCAAAATCAACACATACGATTTGTCGTGTAGTTGTACAAAATTTCGAGAATATTTAACGTTTGTTCAAAAAAAAAAAACCGTGCAAATTATTCCACAACGATTTATTATTTCCAAACAATTATACATATAAAGTAACATTACCTTCCTAATTACAAAAAAAAAAAATAAATAAAAGGTGATTCCAATTATTTGGACTAAACTTTTTTTTTTAATCATTAGTAATATGCTAAAAAAAAAAATAGTATTACTTCAGCAACGCATTCAAAATTTAAAAACTAAACAAAGGATATAGCATTTGGAGTAGCAAATATTTTTAAAAAACGGAGACCATATCTTTGCTCCTAATTGTCTGATTTTGACTAATTGGGGATTTGAGTTTTTTTTAGGATATTTCGTAAAAACCATATGTAATGTCGGCAAAGAAGTGTAAACTTTTTGAGTTATTCGGAATTTAATTTTACCATTCCTCGTAACTTTTTTTCCAGCTTCTTTTCGTTGAAGTATGTTATATAGATAAATTTAAAGGGCATAGAGAAAATTACTTTAGCGAAGTTTCATTGAAATCGGTACATTCGCTTAGGCGCTACAGTCTAAAGCAACGCAGGTTTTTCGGCCGCCATTTTGAAAGTAAAAGGCGGATAATAATGCCGAAGAAGAAGGATCATCCTCGGGTGACCTCTGATTTTATATCCAAATTAGAAAATAATCGGTTCAGTAGTTTCGGAAAAAATGCTCGGATGGAGAAAAAAAATTTATTTCTTTTTCGAATTCTACGCATCCTGAAACGTGAAACCTCAAATTTTGAGAGGGGTTTAAGTTTTTGAATTTTTTGGTCGATCAGAATGTTTGATTATTGAAAATAATAAACAAAAATAATGCAATAAAGCATAGGCACAGACTACGGGAGGCGATCATCATTTCGTCTACTTTGTAATATATATTATATTATTCAAAGTTGTATCTTAACGCGACGCTTAACAAATTTTATGGAAGATATAAATTGAAATGGTTTATCATTTCCAAACAATTATACATCTAAAGTAACATCACCTTCTTAATTACAAAAAAAAAAAAAAAGGTGTTTCCAATTATTGGACTAAACTTTTTTTTTTAATCATTAGTAATATGCTAAAAAAAAAAATAGCATTACTTCAGTAACGCATTCAAAATTTAAAAACCAAACAAAGGATATACCATTTGGAGTAGAACATATTTTAAAAAACCGGAGACCATATCTTTGCTCCTAATTGACCGATTTTGACAATTTTTTTTTTGGTTTTTAGGATATTTCCATAAACTTTTAAAAAATCATATACAATATCCGCAAATAAGTGTAAACTTTTTGAGTTATTCGGAATTTAATTTTTCCATCCCTCGTAACTTCTTTCCAGCTTCTTTTCGTTGAAGTATGTTATATATAAAAATTTAATGGGCGTAGAGGAAATGACGTTAGCGAAGTTTCATTGAAATCGGTACATTCGTTTAGGCTCTACAGTCTAAACAAACGCAGATTTTTCGGCCACCATTTCGAAAGTAAAAGGCGGATAATAATGCCGATGAAGGAGGATCATCCTCGGGTGACCTCTAATTATATATCCAAATTAGAAAAAAATCAGTCCTGTAGTTTCGGAGAAAATGCGTGGATGGCGTACGGTGGATGGACAAAAATTTTTTTGTTTTTCGAATTCTACGTATCCTGAAACGTGAAACCTCAAATTTTAAGAGGGGTTTAAGTTTTTGAATTTTTTGGTCTATCACAATGGTTGATTATTGAGAATAATAAACCAAAATGATGCAATAAAGCATAGGCACTGACTACGGAAGGCGATCATTATTTCAATCCACTTTGTAATATATATTATATTATTCAAAATTGTATCTTAACGCAAAGCCGAGTTAGAGAACGATGTAAAGGGGAAAAATAGTGTGGAAAACCTAATAATATCAAATTTTACGGAAGATATGGATTAAAATATCTCAGATACTAAAAATCAGACCTGCATGCTGTAAGCAAGGGAAATGTTCAGCATTTCATGTTCTTTATAATGAGCTAATATTTATATTTTATATTATTAATCTCATCTTGTTGATGTTTTCAATTCTATCGTGTGGTCTAAAGCACATATCTTAAGTTTTTTTTTCTCTTATATATGCACAAACTTGTTTTCCTTGATACGACTATATCTCTAAAATTGTAAGTTAGATTTGGCTCAAATTTGGAGGAAATTTAGGGATTGGTAAACGTAAAATGAAATAGGCATCAATTTTATCAAATTCTATCTACTGCTCCAAAAAAAAATTCGCTTTTAGATCAGGAAATGTGTTATTTGATATGCCCATAGTTTGATAACGGGACATTTCGATTTGATCCAAACTTAGAGGATATTTGTAGAAAAATATGGAAATTCCTTAGTATCAATTTCATTGAATTCCATTTAATAATCAAAATTAATATAATTAATTGTTAACAATATAATGGCAGTGAAATGTTGAAGGCACTGATCATATGGAGTGGGAGTTAGGTTATTACAATATTCTTATGGGGTTATAAAATTTTAGGATTTATTCAAAAAATTAATTTATACTGTATTGTTTGGTCGATTCCAAACGTTACTGGCATGACACTTACTGCCTTATTTAGATTTCGTGTAATTTTTAGTAAATTTAAAGTAATTTTTACTAGATTGTAAATCGATTTCCTTCTTAAATATCGAAGTTGTATGAACTTCATTCATATTTTTATATTCAAGCTTAATTAGTTTTGTTCTCACTGAAGAAAAGTATTGGTCTCGTTAACTACGAACAAACAACAAGTTGAATTATTCCTATGGATTTTCTAGTTCCATCCATTTTACGAGTGAAAACATACCTATTAAGTATATATCACTACTATTAGTCCAAAAGATCGTATTGAAACATTTTCAACTTTTATTCTATTTGTGCTAAAGGTGACATTTTGTAGCCTGCAATTGATATAAATAGTCTGCTACTATGGAAAATAGCAGATGACAATAAAATATGAAATTATTCTAATAAAGCATAAAGAAATAATTTTTACATACGACCTTTTGCACTGTCAGTAGTGAAATGTATGTTCAGTATGCATTGGTTGATTTTTTTTTTCTTATACGAAAAATTGTATACCATGTAATATTTTAATATTTTAGCCAATGAGACGGTGAGGAATAGTGTTGCCCAAAATCAGTCTTGGTTTTGCACTAAGCGAGACCAAGACCAAGGCTGCTTAACTGTTGCAAGACCAAGACGAGGACTGGTAAAAAAAAAAATAATTTTTTTTAATAAAAATTAATTTCAAAAAGTTACTAATACTTGACAATCTTAGTTACTATATGTTAATAATTGTTATAACCAATATACTTTTGCATTTAACTCCTCTAATTTTTCATTCGGGCTTAGTTAGGTTTCTCCTATCTAAAAAAAATACAGTAATATCTCTATAGTAATAAGCTAATAAGTAACTGCAAGGCTGTTGTGAGAGTCTTGCGCAAGACCAAGACCAAGACTGAGTTTGCAAGACCAAGACTCGTCTCTGTCTCGCTTTTGGGCAACATTACATCGTTTAAATAATTTGCATACAATTATAAACATATATTATATATTTATTGTATAACTTAGAGAAAAGTTCAGCAAAACATTGATTAAATCTGAGTATTAACAACTAGTGATGAAACGACTTGGACCGACGAATATTAAAGGGCGATTAATTCAGAAGTTTCCCCAAAGATGGAGAGGTTAATATTCCGAAATGGAGAAAGTTATAATAACGGTTATAAAGTGCTATTCTCAGGAGCCGAATCGTTCAATAATTACTCGTTCATGAACGGGATTTAGCAGATTGGGTTAGAAGAGACAATTTGATGATGAATCATAAACATAGTTCTCTCCAGCTCCATGTTAAGAAACCCTCGGTTAATAATTGAACATTACCTTCAATAATTCATATATAGTTGGACAGTGCCATTTTGTTTAGTGAAGAAACAGCAAAATAATATGGAAATACGTAGATCCGATGTATTAGGTGAAGAAGGAATAATATTTTTTCCTTGGTCGATTACAATATTCCATTTAACATAATAGACCAAAATATTTGTACAAATTGCCTATAATAATGTAGGTATATATGTTAATATAATATAGGGCCTATATTTAAAAGCTGACTGGATAGATAATAGAAGTAATAAAGACAAAATAATGATATTGAGAAGTTTGGATGATATTAAGGGGATAATATAAAATGACGTGGTCTTCACCATAATAAATCTGCATCGTCCCCTTAATATCATCAAAACTTCTCCAGCATTTGAAGCACCATCTTGAAATATTCTGTGCATCTGTCTACTATATATTCGTTTAGCCACATAATGGATACTGGTCCTTTTTTCCTTTTCCGAGATTTTGGAACTTCCTTTCTCCTTCGCTTGTTTTTTTCAGTTTCGCATTTTCTCTCATTTTGAGACCAAATACTAACAATCAGTTCCGGTTACCTCGAAGAACTTATAGATTCGCCCATTTCATCTTTCTTTGTTCAGAGAGAATAATGCATTCAATATCAAAATTTTCTATTTTTTTATGATATGGTTCAACTTCCGAACAATTTATTCTGCAATTTCTCAACAATGAGTCTTACTAAACATCCCATCTACTATTCATTATATTTACTTCAGATTAGGTATATATGATTTTAGTTTATAAAACAGGTATTGATATGACTCATTTCTTGGGAAGTATATAAAAATTTAAATTACCTCTGATCTCCTAAAACCTTGCTTTTCCTCCACGTGTGGGGGGATAAGTATGGTTCGGAGTTCCTATGGCCGACTGTAAATAGTGTAATAGGTATGCCTGCGTCTAAGATGTTTATTTTCATTACTTTTTTTTTTTTTTCTCACTATGATATTTTATTTTGTTCTTTTGTAGCTTTATATTATTTGAAGTTAGATTATTTTTTTTATTTATTTATTTTTTTTAATTTGTAAATATGGTGTGAATGTGCTCTCAGAACTCTATTGTAAATGTCCTTTATTGAGACTGATTGTAATATTTATCAATAAACCATTATAAAAAAAAAAAAAAAAAATTACCTCTAAGAATCATTAAATATACAAAACAAAGTGTTAAATTGAAAATGTTTAATAAAAAATTCAAGATATTCAGCAAAGTATTTTCTAATTAAGTTTTATAAGTATAATTATATCATTTTTACAATAGAGGTCTTCTTAAACGACATCTCTATAGAATAAAGGAAGTTAAATTTAAAAAAATAATATAATAAATTTAAAAAAAAAATTTTTTTTTTACAATTAAAGTATTGCATTAATATTTTTTCGTTAATAGAATCAATGTAATGTAAAAAAACGTTATTGTAGCACTGTAACTAAGCCATTTATGAGCACTGAGTGGTGTGGTAAAGGCCTGTAGACACATACGCCAATAAAACTTTTCTGCTGCTTAAGTGCGTTTTCTACGGAACTGCTTCAAATATTTTAAGAAGTAATCAGTGTTTTAGAAAGAGAAATATATTTTCCAGATGTTTTATTTCAGCACGTTTTGCGTTTTTGTGGTTCGTTTAATTACAAACGACGCTTGATTTTCAACTTGAACATTTTTTTGTTAAAGAAATTGACTTTACTGGTGTTTTTTATTGCCTAAGCCAATTATGTTTTAATATTTCTTCATGTTTTGTCATTCTCTGACTATTCAGCTTTAATATAAGACCAACTATGAGGAAATTAAACGAAATGCTGACTCTCAGTGACTAAAAAACTAATTAAAGTCAAAGTCGTCAATCCGCCATGTTTGGACGCCATTTTGTGCAGTGCGTTCACTTTTTTTTATGGGATCATTGGCTTTTTTATAATAAATAGTTACAAGGAACACAACGATATGCAATTTATAGGGATTTGGGGGGGAGGAGGGGGTGCACGGTAAGGGGGTCTGGCCCACAGACTATAAAGCTTATTGAAATTTTTAAATATATTGGTTCCAAACAAAAATGAAGATTTAAATTAATTTTGTTTCCTTTGTCGATTATATTTATAAAGTATAAAGTAACAATTGATTCCTTTATCTTTTGATACGTTGCATTATTTTATTTTCTTATTAATTTGGCATTTGATTACAATATGCTGAGCTAAAGCACGGGCCTACTAGAAAACTATGGTCTGAAATAAATAAACTGGGGTCTGAAAATCAGTGAAAGTAAAACAGAGTATATGGTTTTCAACGCTCCAAATTTGCCCCTTGAAATTGATGACTGGACGCTAAATGTCAGCCAACAGTTCAAGTACCTCGGATACTGGTTATCTTCAAAGGGTGGTAGTGAGGTTGATATCGAACATAAAATAAATAATGGGAAAAGAATAATAAGTTCGATAAATTCAACCCTATGGAGGAAAGAAATAAGATTAGAAACTAAAAAAAAGATATACCATTCCTTTGTAGAAAGCGTAGCCACTTACGGATCAGAAGTCTGGACACTGACAAAAAAGATGGAAAATAAGTTGCTTTCCATGGAAATGGATTTCTGGAGAAGAAGCTGTGGCATATCCAGAATCGAGCGGATCCCAAACGCAGCAATTAGAGATAAGGTCGGATGTCAAAAGAACATCCTTCACCTGATCGGGACCAAACGGTTAAAGTGGTATGGCCACTTAATGCGGATGGATGAGAACCGCTGGCCAAAGAAAATTTATAACTATATGCCACCTGAAAGAAGGAAGCGTGGAAGGCCAAAGAAGAAATGGATAGAGGACGTGAAGGAAAGCATGGCAGCCAGAGGGCTTCGTGAGGGAGATTGGATGGACAGGGAGCAGTGGCTTTTGGGTGTTGGGGATATGACTCCTTGAGTTGTATAAAACCCAAATAAAAAAAAAAAAAGAAAACTAACATTATTTAACGTTAATCACATATTTCCAATGAAATTTTCTTACTAAATGTAAAGTTTTATTTTTTATTTATTGAGTAATATTTATTTATTTAGGAGAGTTAAGATACTCCTCATTTTCCCAAGGATTGGACTTATTATAAACCACTAGTGTGGGACTTGTTTTTTTTTAAAAGTATACATCTTGCATCGATATACACCTTCAATTAGACGTCGACTAGAACCTGATCTCTGCATAAGATTAGCATTACATGAGCGCTATTTAGGGAAGTGATGTTGTTGATGTCATGGGCGACATTTTGCACCAGAACACACCTTGCCTCCAATTGATCAGCTGATGCAATGTACCTTGTACCCTCGCTACGTCAGCTTGTTATTATTAGGATTCGGTCATCGCTTAGGCAGGTTGGGTTCATTGTTGTACACTTCTTGTGTCAGGAGTCCCGAACATTTTGTACTTGAGGACCTTAACAGCCTAATAGTCCACAGAGGTGGGCCTCAATTTTCTGTTATTTTTTTAATAAAATAAGCACAAAGCTAAGCACGTTGATACCTAATTATTTAAATACGAGTAAGCCCGTGCGAAAAATTCGCACTGCATATAGTTATCAAATGCCAAATTAATAAGAAAATAAAACAATGCAACTTATCGAAAGATTAAGGACCCAAATGTTACTTTATCGATAAATATAATCCAAAAAGCAAACAAAAATGAATTTAAATCTTCATTTTTGTTTGGAACCAACATGTATACAAATATCAGTAAGCTGTATCTTTGCTAGAAATTGTCCGATTGCGATGATTTTTTTTTTTCCTTTTGTAGGGAATTTAGTAATCTTTTATATAATCATGGGCGTAAAAAGTGCGTAATTTTTTAGTTATTGGCAAATAAAGTTTCTTTTCTTTTATAACTTTTTTGCCTAAATTTTCGGGGTGATTGGACTATTTTGGCCGCCTGAAGGAGAAGGAAGCCTTCGAAATTAGTGGCTCAATCTTGAGATTTGGTGAAAAATTAACGAACATATGGCTTGTCGATCAAAAACACTATCGATAAATAATATTAACTCCTCTCTCGATCATAGAGACCTCAAGTCGACGAAATGAGACATATATTCAATGATAGTACTACAATAAATGTTAGGTTGTGTGGATGGGAACCCTATGCCTTGCCTTATCTCGAAAATAGTACGTTTTTCGGCTTAAAAACGCAGAATCCGATAGTTCCGGAGGAACTATCCGGGTCTTGCTGTACGCATCAAAACCTTAAGATCCAATTTGTCCCGTATCGATCTACAGACCTACCAGCGTTCCAGTATCGAAGCCTGGCAAAATGTTTGTATCGACTTTATTTATTTTAGAAAGAAAAACAAAAGTGGAGAATACGATTCGCTAACCCCCGTGAAATTCTGAATCCAACGGTACCCCATTCATGGTATTTGAGCATGACAGGAGCTTATATTTGGTAAAAAAGCGATTTCGAGCCTTACTGTAATAATATATGTACGGATAATATCAAATCTAGAATTATTAAACTACAGTAAATGTATTTAAGGTTATAAACATATCCCTGAATAGTATTAGTTATTAAACTGTTATTTTCCATTACAAAGTTTACTAAAACGTAATTCAGAGATTTGCATTGTCTGTCATAGTCAAGTCAAAAGTTGTTGTACTAATTGGAAGTAAAGACTATTGAAATATCACATAAGAAATTTCATCATACTATTTACTAATTTAATTTTTCATAAGGTTACATGATGATTTTTCGGAATAAACAGACGATAGATAAATAAAATGAAAAAATGTTTTCTAATTCTGGGACTGTTGTCCCTTAAGAACAAAATATAAATACAGATTGTATGTCTGTGTGGTTACAATTAAATTGTATATTTACAATAAAAGTTGAGTTAAGATAAAAATACAGAAAAGAGAAAGAAAAGAACAAGTAAATTGTACATATATATGAGAAACTAAAATAACCTTAATAAATTGAGGTAGTCTCTGGCGGTGCTCAGATATTTCTCTTAGATATATTTCACAATCATTCGGATTGAGAAAGGAGTAAGTAGGTAATATACCTCAATATTTAAAAATAATATCAGATCTAGAATTATTTAACTACAGTAAATGTATTTAAGGTTATAAACATATTTTTATATTTCATTTCTTCATTCACGCAAGTACAATGAAATCATTTTTCTAATACTGAATATTGACCAGTATTTTCGGAGATTCATTATCGACCTTGATATGTTTTTTTTTTCTCTCCTTTATTAAATTTGCAAATTCTTTCAAAGGTTATATTTAGCATTTTTTCGTAACTCTTAATAATAAAACATAGTTATGAGAAGGAATTAGTCGAGGGTGCGGTCAAAAAAATAAAAAAAATTAAAATATATAAATAATTTTAATTTTTTGCCGACGTTTCGACCCACTTTGCAGGTCGTCTTCAGGGCTACAAAAGATACAAACATGTTGAAAAATAAAAATAAAATAAAAAATAAATATAAGTATATATAAATTACGAAGAAGTTGTCAGATACAGAAATAAAAGAGTGCCACTTCCAACGGTATGTTTTGACTTTTATTGAGATTCCTTTCTTAACACACATATCCTTCAACTATACACCTTATTATTATCTTCATACAGCCTACCATTCCATTACCGCTTTCAAAAAACTAAATGTCAATTGTCATCTATATATAGCACAACCTGTTTTTTGTTTCTTTATCATCATAACCTTGTTTTTACATTTATTCTTACATTTTAAAGTATTCTTTTAAAATTATTGTTTTCTTATAGAGTTATTTATACTTAATAATCTATCCTAACGATATTACACTAATGTTACCCTATTAATCTTTCAATTTCTTCACTTCTTAACCTTTGGTCCCGTTATCTGTTTATTTACAATTAAAGGTAACCTCCACTTGCTTGTTATTCACTGATATCTTATTATTATGTTATCTTATCCATATTTTAACTTTACTGTAACAATAGTTATTCAATTTTCAATCAATTTATTCGTTAACATTCATTTATTCGTTAACATTCATGTATTTATTTTCTTTTATCTATTTTCTTATCATGTATTTATTTTCTTTATCTTTTATTTCTGTATCTGACAACTTCTTCGTAATTTATATATACTTATATTTATTTTTTATTTTATTTTTATTTTTAAAACATAGTTAATTATTTAAAATTAACCAAATTAAAGAAAATATGTAAAACATTAGGCATTTCAGCCCTGTAAAGTGACATTAGCGGGGATAAGACCTAAATGATATTAAAAGACATTATACAATGATACATCGAGTTTAATCAAAATCGTAAGTGCCGTTTTTGATAAAATATTAAAAATGTGTATCACCGTTGATATAAACCGTTGAACTTCCGGTTAGCCGATTTTAAGGAAAAAGTATTAGAAAATTAATTTAACCACTCAGGGTAGAAGAATCGATATTTCTATTAATTAATTTAAAGAGGGCTATATCTTTTTTGGTGCGTCTATGTGTTAGAAAACTAAATATTTATATTCATATTTCAAAAATGTTTGTAATAACGATGAAAATATCGGCTATCGATATTTTGATAGTATCGCTAGTTATAGGGCGATTTTAATATCGATGACAATATGGTTCGATATCCCATCCCTAGCTTAAGTCCATGTAGGTATAAGTTGATAAGTGTTTAGTTTCTTTTCCTCCATAACTTTTTTCCAGAAATTTCGGAGGAATGTTACTATTTGTCGTGTGTGAAGGAGAAGAATATCTTCAAAATGAGTGGTCAATCATTGGATTTGATGAAAAATTGACGTCTTAGATTTAAAGATTTTCCAATTTTTTTTTTTTTTTATTTGTGGGTCGCAATTCATTCTTCTATCTATTGTCAGTCCAAATTTCTTGAGTTAAAAGGTTTCGATGTTGCTTTTTAACTTTAATAACTCTTTGAATAAAATATTTTTACTACTGTTTCGCACGCTGATGTAAGTTTTCAAATTTTAATCTTCATAAAAAATAAATTTCATTTTTACAATTCCTAACTTTTTGCATTTTCGAAGCTTAAGCATAATAAAGGAAGGATATGGTCCGGGGTTGCGGTCATAAATAGGCTACATAGTGGTAAAACTATTTTATTGAAACCCGGCTTTACAGGTCTTCCTGCGTCCCGACATTTCTAAATGAGATTCCTAGCTGAACACACCTCCCTGAAGAAGACCTGCAAAGTCGGGTCGAAACGTTGGCTTTCAATAAAATAGTTTTACCACTATTTAGCCTATTTATGACCGCCACCCTGGACCTTCTCCTTCCTTTATAATGCAACGGTCAACTAATAAATATTCAATATAAGCATTATATTTATTATAGGCATTTTCAGACTTCCTTAATGATTACTTCTCTTCTCTGTCCTCCCCCCCCCCCTCTCTGGTAGCATCAAGGAAGTCCTTAAGGCTTTACGACAGAGAAAGGATAACGTCGCCACCGACCCAGATGCCAGCTAACAGGACACCTGGGGATAACTGATCCTCCCAACTGGGACACGTCTTGTCCTGCATCCTCTTCTTGTCCTCTGTCCTTCCTGGTCCCGATCAAATCGTCGGCACTTCATGTTAAAGTAACGAAAGTGCAACATTGGAAAGGTTCGGATTCATTACTTTGACATGGAATGCCGACAATATATTCATGCCTAAAGATTTTCATTGTTATGAATTATTTACGTCATATGAAATACATTATTTATTTAAACAATGGCGGGACTCCTCGACCTCTTACGGGTCATTTTAGCCCTTACAAAATATTTATTTTACATCAGATGAGATTAAATTTAACAATAAATTGAAAGCATAAAATATTTAAAACAAAAAAAAAAAAAGAGTCAGCAAATTTTAAATTTTGTTGTATAGGCGCGTTATTTGAAGAAATGTAAAGACTTTTATTACCAATTTGGTAGTATATTTCAGAATTTCAGTTATATCACTTTGACTTCATTCCGTTGTGCTTCATATCCATAACTTTCAGTCAAAATGTGCCTGATTGTTAAATTGACCCCGCAGCAGAGACATTGAGGGGGCGTCCCCTTTGTCATCAGGTGCTCATGAGTTAGCCGTGAGTGACCGATTATGAGCCTTGTCAGTATCATTATTATTTCTTCTCTTCTATTTATCTGAAGGTCCGCTCGATTGGGAACTACAGAGGGCTCGATCACTCTCAACTTATTGTCTCTTAACACATGCCAGGGACCCTGCCATTTCTCCAGAGCCTTTCTCTTTACCAAAGCCACTACTTCATTTGGAAAAGCATCCCCTACTGGAATCCTTCTGTAATAGCTTGTTTTGCCATGATATCGGCTTGCTGTGTGTGACCCGGTAACCACAAAAATGAGTTATGAATAAATAAAACCTATTTATTTGTTCTCACTACTTTATTAATTAAATGATAAACATTAACATTCATATTAAATATTGTTCAAAGTGAAGGTATGTTCACAAACGCTTTGTCTAGGAGATAGATTAGATAGAATACTAATATGGCCTTTTATTCCTAACTGAACATATTCCACTACAACAGAGAAGGGACATGTGGCTTCAATTAGATGGCTGCCCTGCACACCACGGAAGAGGTACACAATAATGGCTAAATGTTAATTATCCCAATCAATGGATTGGCCATGCAGGACCAGTGGCTTGGCCTGCACGCTCTCCAGACCTGACACCACTGATTTTTTTGGTTTGGGGAGATATTAAATAAAAACTCTATGCGAGTGCGGTCAATGACCTCAATTCCTTACGAAGAACAAATTCCTTATTCCAACAAATGGAAGAAGATAATCCGGGAGGATAAGATTGAGGAATGGAGCCGTCGGTGGGTTGCTACCCCGAAAAGGAGTACTCTCAGAAAATACTTCCCCACCGTACAGTCGCGGTTAGATGCACAATGGATCCTCCCGGACTATTGGATTTCACAGTTCCTCACGGGGCATGGGGGTTTTCGAGCTAAGCTACATGGCTTTGGCCAGGACATTGATCCCCAATGCCCCACTTGTGGAGTTCTGGAGACTGTCGAGCACGTGATCACGGCCTGCACTGCATTTGAAGGAATAAGGGCAACGATGATGAGAACCGCAGGAATTTACGCCCTAACAGAGGATGAACTTCCTCAGTTGGTAAGTAAGGAGAACTTCCCTCGGTTCAAGAAATTCATTTATGACTGGAAGGAGGCAGTGGGTCCAGCCCACTTCAACATCGGAGCGCGGGGAAGAGGACCACCACCAAGAAGACCACCGGAAGACGGACACCCTTGATAAGACGTCACCAAAGATAACATATTTTAAACTGTTTCACTTGCAGTAGTATGCTGTTATGCAGTCATGCATAACAGCCCACTATTGCAAACGCCCATCAGGCAAGGTAGGGTGGAATGTAAATAAATAACACATATCCAGTGCCGTTCTGCCACTGCTGCTGTTGAAAGATGTCGAGCCTGTCTTAATACTCAAGGAAATCATTTTGAACAACATATGAATTTAATGTTAGCGTTTAATTAATAATGTAGTTGGAATAAATAAATAAGTTTTATTTACTTAATATAAAGTAAATAATTCGAAACTATGAAAATCTTTAATTGTGAATATTTCCTAAACAAAGCGTTAGCGGATATACCTTCATTTTTTTTTCTTGTTTTGAGATTCTCAGTTAATATTTTCATTTTGGACATTTAATCTTGAAATCATCCTGTGAAAAAATTAAAAACGATTACCACGTGTTAAAAAAATCGACGTTTCTAAAGTTTAAAATTTCATACAAGTATTTAGTAATATAATTTTATAAAATGTTTCTTATTGGCATTTTTGCATTAAACCAACGGTGTATGCAAATAATGTAGAACGATTTCTAATTACGTAAATAATTAAACTGCGTCCATGAATAATTGACATAAACGAGAAAGGTTACTACCTGTGTTATTTTCTATTCAAACAATGGACTAGGACAATTTCAAATTCGTTTCGAAAGTTGAAGAGGTAATGTTTTGTTGTAAATTGGTTTTGGAGTGAAAGCCCGCCAAATTCGAGAGGCGGGTAATGTTTTGGAAGTAGGCAATCGTTTGGTGAAACCCCTTTTTACGCGCCCTCTTTGGCAGTTATTCAAATTCGTGGTTTTAAGTCTGTAATTTAAATTTCTGGTTTCTTTGACTGATTTATTCCTCTTAATGTCCATAGATGCAGCCTTCGTTGGGGGGGGAGAGAAAAAAAATATATGGGGGGCTGCCGCCAATAAAAATATATCTTGAAATATGCAAGAATATCCTACCCTCCCCCAATATTTCAATGAACAAAAATCAAATCAAAATAATTAACAATTAATCATGAATGAATAAAATATACAAACTTTTTTTTTACCTAGTACAAAACTTTTTTATTGAGAAATATTAAATTTTATCACAGTTAAGGACAGTTATAATAGAGTTTAGAAAGCACATTCACAGGTATATACAAAAATATAAAGAAATAAAATAATAACAAAATAATGCATAGAAATAAGAACAAAATAACATATTATAAGGAGAGCGAAAACAAAAAAAAACCTACCCTCCCCCAATATTTCAATGAACAAAAATAAAATCAAAATCATTAACAATTAATCATGAATGAATAAAATATACAAACTTTTTTTTTACCTAGTACTAATCTTTTTTATTGAGAAATATTACATTCTATCACAGTTAAGGACAGTTATAATAGAGTTTAGAAAGCACATTCACAGGTATATACAAAAATATAAAGAAATAAAGTAATAACAAAATAATGCATAGAAATAAGAACGAAATAACATGTTATAAGGAGAGTGAAAAGAAAAGTAAAATGTATATATATACAGGATGGTAATTCCATGGCACTATTTTAGGTATGTATTCACTAACACAAAATAAATAAAAAAGTTCATATTAACATATATCTCAAACTAATGTATTAAACATATATCAAAGGTTAAATATTTGTTATTTATTATTACTATTTATTTATTATTATTACAATATTTAGAGTAACTGTTCAAAAGGGCCTCAGATTTGTGTTGTTGTTTGTTTGTTTGTTTTATTCAGTTGTTTCAGCCCCCCTCCCAAAATGATAAAATATAACTATATTTTACAGAAAATAATATTAAAAACTATCTCTTAAAGTATTCTTGTTCGTGTAATTACATTTAATAGGACTTCAAGAACCACTTAAACACCATTTCATGTAGGTAGTTAATTTCTTTCTTTTTTTTCTTATTAATTACCGTTATATGTATATGAGAAAAAAAAAATTCGGGCTGAAGCCCCCCCCCCAAAAAAAATTAAATCCTGGTTCCGCTAATGGTGCTTGATAGTTACTGCGGCTTCCACGATCCGATTTCTAGACAAACAGATGAGCAACTACTGTCATTGTTTATCGTTCATTTGTTTATCAGGTGATTAAAACCTGTTATTTAATATTAAACACGTTAAACTTTATATAGTCAGTGTTAATGTAGTAAATAAATAATAAATCTTTAACCTTTGATGTCTGTTTAATAAATGAGTTTGAGATATATGTTAATATGAACTTTTTTGTTTATTTTGTGTTAGTGAACACATACCTAAAATAGTGCCGTGCAATTACGAAACACTCTGTAAATACAAAGTAAATAAAAATAAAATGCACTTAAATTAAAATAAACACCTTAAACACAAGCATACCTTTAACACTATTTACCTATACCAGGGAAATTTTTTAGTATACTCGTACCAATCGTGCCACGCCACCTGTGGAAGGAAAAGCTAGGCTTAGGAGATCCCTGCGCTTCTCTCTCAACCATTTTACTGGTATTTAAAATTAATGGAGGCTGAGTAAGAGCGCTACAGCCACAGACACTCATGACTTGAGTGGAGTATATGACCTCTTCTAAATATGACATTCTTGACTTGAATTTAGTATACTTGATTTAGTAGTATAGGATAGTAGTATAGTACTTTTAAGTGAGGAAATCCAGCTTCTTTTGAGCCTCCTCAAATTGATTAGATGGAAGGTTGATGTGAGAGGAGCGCCTGCCAAATTTCATTCCGGGCGCCTACAATCCACCCGACGGCCATTTTTATATATTACTTATTTTTCCATACATTTAGTCAAGAAATAAAAATTTAAACAAATGTGAATTAGTGAAGTAAAATTTTAATTTTATATACAACTAGTTCAGTCTGTTTTACAACAAATTTTAAGTAGAACTGCTTAAACTAGGAATATAATTAAGATTTGTTGTAAAATACATGGCCAAAAGTATCATATAAATTCATATTTTATTAATTATGCTTTATATATTACATTTTTATATATCTTAATTTGTTATTTATTAAGTTTTTTGATTTTCTCTTAAATATTTAAATATTTCTCAAAACTTTGTTTCATATTTGTGAAAATATTATTACATATTTAGTAAATACATTTTTTTTTTTTTAAATTGTATAATATAAAACAGATTGTATAATTTCATTTACAAAATGAACTATTGAAGTAACTTAACGAAGCTGTTATTATCATTTCAATCCTATGTTTTACCTATTATAGTATCAGATAGTTTTTTAAATTTTATTATAATACATTTTTCTTCTTTCAGGTGAGTTGAAAAATACGGAAACAGAGATTCAAACACCGAGTAAGTAGATTTATTAAAACTCTGATTGTAAATTACGAAAGTGTATGTTATTCTGAGTAAAAAGTATCTCATCTGCCGTTGCAGAGCCGCTGCTTTCAAAAATGGCGGCTGATTTAAAGAATATAGATAATTTGAGGATCGAAAAGGGAAATCTATTGCGAAAAATGAGTGATAAGTTTTTATTTTTTAACTTGTATATATGGGTTTAGACATGTAAAAAACAAAATTGCTAACGCGGGCCACTAATGAAAAACTTTTTACTGCCCGAAAAGTCCGATATATTTTGTTTTTTTCACCTATAACTCCTAAACGATGCATCAAAGCGAAAAATGTATTCTTTAATTAATTAAAGAACGTTAAATTTTGCGTCAAACGAGTTCATAAACTTTATATGGTTACGCGGTAAGGCATAAAACCACGGTCAACCAAAGCTGATTTTAACCAAATTTGTCAAAAATTGATACAGATTACTATAAATGACTCTGTAACTTGGAAATGATTTGTAGTTAAGAGCATCAAATTTTGCGTCCTTTCCTCGTGGGAAGGAAAGTCAGGACTATAGGAGATCTCAGCGCCGCTCTCCCAACCGGATTATTGGTATTAAGGGCTGGTGGAGGCTGAGCAGAGGCGCTATAACCAGACATATTTAGCTTGATTGGAAAATCTGGCCATTGTGAGAACCACAACACATACACCAAAAAAGGTCTCTGTGCCACTGACGCTTCAAACTTCGAGGAGGATTGTAAGGATGGATAGAGCTAGATAGGGATTGTGCAAGTTGATTTGGATGATATGTAAGGTTTAGGAAAATTGTTCAGGAATAATAATAAATAATAACAATAAAAGACCTAGCGAACCCGAAGGTTCGATGCCGACACCACCAATCGCCTATTGCACACATCTTTCTACCCTTCGCCGTCCAAACCCAGATCATCTTTAATGCAATCTTCCCACCCTCGCTTCGGTCTACCCCTCGGACGTTTACCATTCGGTACAGCAAATATTAATCTTTTAGGAATTCTCTCGTTACTAAGCCCAACAACTTTACAAGCCCATTTGATTCGCTGCGATGTAATCACTTCAATTATAATTACCGGATACAGTTTATGCAATTCAGCGTTGTTATTAACCGTCTGAACTCTCTGGTTAACTCATCCTTCTTCGGTCCGCATGTTCTACGCAATACTTTATTTTCAAAAACCTTAAGACGTTCCTCGTTCCTTTAATCTAAGCGCCCACGTTTTGCATCCATTTTTGGCACAGAAAGATAACAAGCATTCCCGCCTTCAGTCTAAACTTAATCTCTTCTTCTATTTCGTTTTTTCTGGTTATCGTAGACCCTAGATACCTGAATTTCTCTACCTGTTCAAACATATTACCATCTGTATCGATATCACCAGTAGTATCGCCATTTTTGCAGCTAACCATATATTTTGTTTTATCCGCGTTTATTTCGAGCCGTAATTCTTTACCGGCTTTCATTAACGTTGTCGTATTTAGTTTTAGAGTTTCAATGTCTTCGCTTAACAGTACCAAATCATCCGCATAGCCCAGCACGGATGTTGTCCCACCCAGATCCAACCCTTTCTCGGTACGCATTACCTCCTTAATGGCATGTTCTAATGCCAAATTGAACAGGACAGGCGAAAGGGAATCCCCCTGTTTTAAACTCGAACGAACCTCAAATTTTTCGGACAGATTATTACCGATACTTTATTAAGTGATTCAGGAATAAGGTTTAGGATATTATGGTATATTAAGGTCATGGTATAGGGTTTTGTTGGTCACATACTCGCTGTTGCGGTACATATACTAATAATATATAAAGTTTGAATTACCCAATATTTTGTGGGTTGGGCCCTCTTTTTTGAGGTGATTTGATAGGACTATTAGGTTCGAAATAACTAACGGTTATATCACGGTTTAGAAAAGTGGTTAAGTTTTTAACTAAAGGGGTGCTTGCTTTAAATCTTCCAGTTAAGTGAACCTCTATGTTTCCAGTAGATAGGCTTTGGGGGCACCTCAACATTCTATTATCACTGTTCTGTACCGGCGTGGCCATTGCTATAAATATATATTATCTCACAGGTTGACCTTGCCTCCTTATCACAAGGTCGCCTTCCCTCTTGACAAATTTGTCGATAGTAGATAACGTCGGTCTGTCGAGAGATATCGGTCTGATTGACCTCAGTTCTCCATTAATGGTTCTCGAATGGAATATTGACTTGTGATTAGTCAGCATAGTCGTAGATTTCAACAATTTTAGTTACTTAATTGGTAATTGGTTGACTGTCGTGGATAATGAAGAGAAGAATAGTTGGGGTGCTCATTCAAAAAAGGAAGGCAAAAAATAAATTATAATATCTATTTTTTACATATGCCGACGTTTCGACCTGAAGTTCAGGCCTTCATCAGGGCTAAGAAAATAACCAGATAACAAGGTATGAGAAACATAAGTAATGATGGTAAAAATGATAATAAAAAATGAGAAAAAAAAAATTATTAGAAAAATAAAATAGATAGATATATAATTTCATTTTACTTTATATCTATCTATTTTATTTTTCTAATAATTTTTTTTTTCTCATTTTTTATTATCTTTTTTACCATCATTACTTATGTTTCTCATACCTTGTTATCTGGTTATTTTCTTAGCCCTGATGAAGGCTTGAACTTCAGGTCGAAACGTCGGCATATGTAAAAAATAAATATTATAATTTATTTTTTGCCTTCCTTTTTGACTGAGCACCCCAACTTAATTTTACACTGATTCAATGAATTTAATCAAAATCGTTAGAGCCGTTTTCGAGAAAATCGCAAAAATGTGTTTAGCCCATTATATAAAGCGCCACTTCCGGTTACCCGATTTTGACGAAAAAGTTTCTGTAACATCCCTAGCATATAAAACCTTAATTATGCAATTTCTCTTGCCTACATTTCGTTTTTGAGCTAGACTGTAAAAAATCGGTAGGAAAGCTATGTAAATAGACACATCATATTTTTTATTTAAATAATTTGTGAAATTGTATAGATTGTTTTTACTCTACAACTCTTCCATTCCCAGCTGGGCCTATCACTATCTTTCTTGATAATGCCTTTAAAGTAGTGTCAAGTTAATTTTATTAATTTTTTGGATTTTACTATTTTCATGTCAATGAAACATCTAATTGTACATATTTTGTTGCATTTTTTCTGATATTTGAAGTAACATGTTTAATAAATAGTTATAAGGTAAATGTTGAAGATAGTCGACTGTTCTACATATAATGGGTGATAAATAGTCAAGACGCATTCTTTAAATAAAAAAAAATTAATTTTTTATTTTTGCCAATGTTTCAGCCCAAACATGTGGGTCATCTTCAGGGCGTGGTTCGAGTACTGAATGCCTTGTTTATAGCAGACCTTACACGGCAATTCATGAATGAACGTCACAAGAAGTTCCAAGATTGCCCGCGATCGCTTTGATCATGAAGACCCTTACACGTTCAATCATTGCTGATCATTACTTATCATTGCTGATTTAGGTTAGATCGTTGCTGACCAATTTAGGGCAGTTGTAAACAAAGAAACAGCATAGATATGCTTATTTGGACATTGTCATTTATAATATTGGCCATCAAGAGAAAAACGGAGATATAGTAATTACTTCCTAATGCCTGAAAATCGTTTAGACCAAAGTTAAAAAAATATAAGTCAACTACATACAAAAATCTAGGAAAATTATTGCGAAAATAATCAATTTGTTAAGAAAAATTGAAAAATTAATGGCAAATAAACATAACAGTTAAAGATTTTTTTCTATAAGTAAATTGTGAAGTTTCCACTTTTTTTTCTCTCCAATTTATTGCCTACTTGACTATTTAAAGAACAAATAGTTGAAAATGGTTAATAATAACATAGACTAGGGATATAAACACCTATTTACTTTTATGAAATTATTTACTTAAAAACGAGACCTAGGTAAACTAACCTACCTATCTAGTAGTAGTCTCATTTTCGCAATAATTTTCCTAGATTTTTGTATGTAGTTGACTTATATTTTTTTAACTTTGGTCTAAACGATTTTCAGGCACTAGGAAGTAATTATTATATCTCCGTTTTTCTCTTGATGCCCAATATTATAAATGGCAATGTCCAAATAAGCATATCTATCCTGTTTCTTTGTTTACAACTGAGCTAAATTGGTATCGGCAACGATAATTAATAAACAGTAATGATTGAACGTGTAAGGGTCTTTATGATCAAAGCGATGGCGGGCAATCTTGGAACTTCTTGTGACGTTCATTCATGAATTACCGTGTAGGGTCTGCTTTATGAACTCAGTACTTGAGACCACATGTTTAGGTTGAAACGTTGGCACAAATAAAAAAATTTAAAAAAAATTTTAAAAGACTGCGTCCTGAATATTTATCACCCATAATAAGCTAAAAAGTAACTGCAAGACTCGTCTTGGTCTTGTATTTGGAACACAAGCAATATTTGGCCATCACTACCTAGTATTAATTATGTAAGTTACATATTTATGGAGATTGCGTCAAAGTCAGTAACCATTGACCATCTGCTTAGAATTGTGCCATATCATCAGTAGATACTTATCCATATGGCGTCGCATGTCATTTGAATTAACAGCCTTGCTTAGTGCTATCTTCCGCCATAACACCGCTACTTAAGTGGCATGTATACATTGCGTAATGTACGACATTACACTGCTAACTTGGGTGTCGTAACGAGACCCCGGCTCTAATGGCGAAGGGAGGAATGTACCGTTTATTGACAGCTACAGCTGGACTTCTGGTCATACATCGCTGTGTATCTAGGTGGCAGTGAACTGTCTGCTGTTACGCCATTCCACTGCCTCCGTTATAGCCACTGTCTGGCAAAATATGGCGTTTTTTTACTCTCCTACATATACTAGGTAAGGAAAGTATTACAATCGGATCAAATTTCCGACATGAGGTTTTCGACGGATCTATACGTTTCAGAGCCCCCTGAGTCCGAAAAATTTTAGCCATTGGTCTTTCTGTCTGTGCCAAGATTTTCTCGGGAATTACCGAACCGATTTTGTTGCTTCTTTTTATATTTTGTAGGGTTTTGACTACTGATGCCAGTGACAGAAATTCGGTGCTCCATGCGCAATAGATTGCGCGCAATAAATGAAAAACATGTTTTTCTATTGACTGTAGCGCGAAAACGGCTCTATCCATTTTGATGAAACTCTCCTATAATGTTCTAATAATTTTCCTTTGAATTTTCGTATATGGACTAAATTGTCTAGAAAATTCAGGGAAAAAAGTTATAAGGAAAAGAAATATGTTATGGGGCCTAACTTCCCAAGTATATATTATACGGTAAAATTTATAATACAACTTTTGAAAGGTAATTAAATTACCAACAAAACAAAAAAAAATCGTTCAATTTGGACTACTACTAACGAAGTTACAGCTATTCATTTTCGAATATAAGATTACGGATTCTTATTCTGGTGTCAGAAATAGGTGATTGAGAGAAAAAAGATGACTAAGTGAAATCAGAAAATCTGCTCATGGATCACACAAGGTTGACTATTTCCTCTACTTTTAACAGAAATTATTGTTTGACAATACTAAGCTATGGCAAAAAGTTTTTGATCAGCAATATTAGTAAGTATCGAAATTTTTACACTGATCTACCTTAAGCCGGTTTACATTGTTTTAGTTTATCAAATAAATCATATTCAAATCTTTTGTTTGATCAATTTTCAGGAAAATAATTCTAGTTCAATTTTTTTTTTTTGTTTCTTCATGAACATATATAAAGATATAAAAGCTTTTCTGAAATAGGTAGAAAAGTCGTGTGAGTGGACACACCAGATTTTTATTATTAAAATTAATACTGTACATTTTAATTTAAATCGGAATTTTTCATTACAGCCATTTCTGTTATTAGTTGGGAACATGTTATATTAACTGAAGGAAAATTAATAGGTCATTTAAATGTCATTAAATGACATTTCATAACCTTAACTAATTAAGAACTATGAATAATTTATTCCTTTATGAAATCAGAAAAGTGTACGCTTATTGTAATTATATTTGATGTATAAAAGGGTATGTTTCATTTTCACGCTCTTTTTTTAGTTTTTATCCATCGATAAATAAAGTCGAAATTCATAAAAACATTTTTGAAAGTTAACCTATTCCATGCAATTACAAGATAAGGTTATATGGACATAGGGTAACGGATTTGAATGAAACCCTTTTTTTTGTGATACTAGTTCGAAATTTTTTTAAATTTTTAATCTGATTATTGAATAATAATACAATCAGCCACTGCTGGAGGGCTATAAGCATTAGGGCTAAATTTCTCATTCATACAATATATACAAATAATAAAGAAATAAATATAAATATAAGAAGTAAAAAAATATAAGAAGTAAATAAATAATACTCGAAAAATATTATACCCATGTCTGAGGGTTCTTACCAATGTGCTCTAGTAGCCGAAAAAAAAATTCTCATATTTTTTTGGGAGAAAATTTGATAATCATTTTTCTCACCCTTAAAAATACTTTTAAAAAGTCAGTAGATATTAAAACTGTATAACCATAGAGATATTACTGTATTTTTTTAGATAGGAGAAACCTAAATAAGTCTGAATGAAAAATTAGAGCAGTTAAATGCAAAATTTTATTGGTTATACCAATTATTACTATATAGTAACGAAGATTGTCAAGTATTGGTAACTATATTGCCTCAACTTTTATTTAAAAAATCGATTTTTTTTACCTGTCCTGGTCTTGGTCTTGCAACAGTAAGGCGGCCTTGGTGAGACCAAGGCCGATTTTGGGCAACACTATCCACCAGTCTCCGGGTACCAAAAAAATAAAAGTGTTAAATGGATATTACCAAATAGATTCCATGTACTTTTTCATTAATCTCATATCAAAATTATGTCACCATTTCCAAATCACGGTTCCCTTCTATTAAGAAGGCATTTGTCAGTAATCAGCTGATCCTGTTTTGAAAGCGACATCCCAAGATAGACAGAGCAGGCTGTATATGGTTGACATAGATCCGGTTGCTATTTAGTCGTTTTAATGATCTTGTGTGATCCCCAGTTATGGCAATGGCGGGTATTAACCAACCCATGTCAAAATGGGAAAGTCGAGATTTATTCTCTCTCAAAATACAAATTAATCGTGGGATTATTGCAGAATTGGTGTTTGAAGTCTATTTATCGTTACTTAAACGAATTTAAGCAATAGAAACCATCGAAGGAATCCAGTGTGATTCTTTGATTCAATCACCATTAGCTCTGCGGAGCCCTTGTTTAGAGCCCCCCTCCCTGAATATTTTGATTTATAAAAGATTAACCTGTGATCACTAACGGATTCAGGATTTAATTTTAGAAGCCTTCAGCCTGAATTTTTTATAGA
This sequence comes from Nezara viridula, assembly GCA_928085145.1. Lineage (NCBI taxonomy): Eukaryota > Metazoa > Arthropoda > Insecta > Hemiptera > Pentatomidae > Nezara > Nezara viridula. The sequence continues at coordinate 179,811,693 of OV725079.1, read as the reverse complement.
CATATATAACGATAATTACTTTGGAAGAAAAAGAGAGAAACTTACTACCTATATTAAATGGTGTTTAAGTGATTCTTGAAGTCCCATTAAATGAAATTACACGAGCAGTAATACTGAACTGAGTTTCAGTCCTAAGTGAAACTCCTAGCTGAACACACCTCCCTGAAGAAGACCTGCAAAGTCGGGTCGAAACGTTGGCTTTTAATAAAATTGTTTTGCCACTATTTAGCCTATTTATAACTGCCACCCCGGACCATCTCCTTCCATTAAATATATTTACTGTAGAGAAGAATAGTTGGGGTGGTCAGTCAAAAAAGAAGGCAAAAATAAAAGATAATATTTATTTTTTACATATGCCGACGTTTCGACCTGAAGTTCAGGCCTTCATCAGGGCTAAGAAAATAACCAGATAACAAGGTATGAGAAACATAAGTAGTGGTGGTAAAAAAAAATAAATAAATAAAAAATAAATGACTAAAAAATTACAAAAAATAAAAATAAAAATAAAATAAATAAATATAAAGTAAAATGAAATTGTTAGAATAATGACTTAAGAACTAAGAGATAAATAATAATAACCGTTACAAAGTGTGGAATGATGAAGTAGGCATAATCAAAAAGGGTGGCATAAGTGTTACAATGGGAGTCTTAGAATAAAATGTAAAACATAAAAAAAGAAATATGAAGTTATATAAGAAATGAAAATAAATAGTAAAATTAAGACATTGAGAATGGAGTAGTTAGATAGAAAATTGAGATACTGTAAAGTCTATCAAGATGTACAGACAATGTATAATATAATAAAGAGTTAAAAACAGAGAAAAGGAATGAAAGGAAGGAGGGAAGAAATTGAGAAAGCTGAAATAAGAAAGAAATAAAAGAAGTACTACCTGTCTCCTTAAGTGTTGCAGGGAGAATAAAAGTCGTTACACCACCCCAACTATTCTTCTCTTCATTATCCACGACAGTCAACCATTTACCAATTATTTATATATTTACTGTAGTTTAATAATTCTAGATCTGATGTAATATTTAAATAATTAGATATCTATCGTCCGTTCATTAACAAAAAATTATTATGTAACCTTTTAGAAAATTAAATTAGTGAATAATTTGATGAATTGTCCCTTTTTGATATTCCAACAAAATCTAATTACAATTAGTGTGACAACTTTTGAGCTGTCTGTGGCAGACAATGCAAATCTCTCAATTCCGTTTTAATAAACTTTGCAATGGAAAATAACATTTTAATAACTAATAGTCGTACAATCCATTATCAACGAATCGAACAATCCATGACCAACGAATCGTACAATCCATAATCAACCTGTGATATAATAAATAGGACTTTTGTTATTTTAATAGTATTTATGATTTGTTAGCTGCAATCTTTTAGCTTTAGCTCAGTTAAAAATGCAATTCAAAAATTTTATAATACCCTAACGTAGCCAGAAAATAATTTCTACTAAAAGTTAAGCGGTAAGTGAAAGTTGTGTGTTGAGCGCACCAGATTTTTTTTATAAGACGGCTATATTTTACCATTTTGAATACCAGTGGTCAATCATTGGATTTAATGAAGAATTGATGAAGTTATGGCGCACCGACAAAAAAAAACACCTTTTAGAAATAATATATAGCATTAAGAATAATGTTTTCTGAGTAACGAAGCTAGATGTCGCTAGCTGTCGGCATAGAGCTAGACAAAGCATTGAAGTCTCCAACCAGTAGCTCCCGATGACCTCCTGACGTCACAAGGCCGGCCTCATTGTCTTTTTCCACAGGATCCCATTGTTATCCTAGTTGAGTTATTATTTTTTTTTTAGACTTAAACATCCTGTAATTGTTCCCAAGTTCCAGATCTTGAAGGACAACCTCGGACTAAGTTACTATTTTACCTTAATCGAGAAATTCTGATAGTCCATACTAGACTCCAGCTCCGTGAACTAATTGGTCAGAATTAAGTTTGGTCAATAATATAAATTTCGACTAATGAAGGATAAAAAGGAGGTATTTACGTCTCTATAGATGCTAAATTTGTTATGGTGTAACATAACAGCGACCTCTATACCCTAACCTGTTCGAATATTATTAAATATAGCAAGAATGGTCTTATGGATTTCAAATTCCACCGATGAGCTTAGCGCTAAGTTTGGGAACTTATCTGTTCCATTGACCATTGGTTTCAATAAATCCGTTGGATTTAATCTCATTATGACTTCAGTGTTTTTATTTTGGTTTATTATTTTCAATAATCAACCATTGTGATCGACGAAAAAATTTAAAAAACTTAACCCCCTTTCAAAATTTGAGGTTTCACGTTTCAGGATACGTAGAATTCGAAAAACAAATAAAAATTTTTTTGTCCGCCCGCCGTCCGCTCATTTTCGCCGAAACTACTGGACCAATTTTTTTTTAAAATTTGGATATAAAATCAGAGGTCACCCGAGGATGATCCTCCTTCATCGACATTATTATCTGCCTTTTACTTTCAAAATGGCGACCGAAAAACCTGCTTTGCTATAGACTCTATCTCCTAAACGAATGTACCGATTTAAATGAAACTTCGCTAAAGTCATTTTTTCGACGCCCTTTAAATTTATCTATATAACATACTTCAACGGAAAGAAGCTGGAAAAAAGTTACGAGAGATGGCAAAATTAAATTCCGAATAACTCAAAAAGTTTACACTTTTTTGTCGATATGAAAAGGTTATGAAATTTCCTAAAAAAAAAAAAAAAAAAATCGTTAAAATCGGACAGTTAGGAGCAAAGATATGGTCTTCGTTTTTTTTTCATATGTTCTACTCCAAATGTTTATATCTTTTGTTTGGTTTTTAAATTTTGAATGTGTTACTGAAGTAATTTTATTTTTTTTTTAGCATATTACTAATGATTAAAAATAAAAAAGTTTAGTCCAATAATTGGAATCACCTTTTATTTATTTTTCTTTGTAACTAGGAAGTTAATGTCACTTTGGATGTATAATTGTCTGGAAATAATAATCCATTGTGAAATAAATGGCAGCGTTTTTTAAAATTTATTTTACTAATTTAAATTTATTTCTTTTCTATCTATGCTAGGTATTTTTGCTTTGAGATTGGGGTCGTTCTTAAATTCAACATAAATCGCTGTCGATGGCTGCTGGATTTAGTCGATTGATAGATTCCATCGATGGAATCATTGCTGAGTTTAGGAACTTGCTCGTATTATAATCTTGACTTCAATTGCCATCTGTTTTACCACCCTCTAAAATTTTTATATTAGTCAGTTAAATATAATATAGTGGATTGATGGTTGGCTGTAGTGAATAATTTAAGAGAAGTCGTTTGGGGCTACGAAAACACAATATAACATATAATATAAATATTGATAAATGATATATAAAAATAGATAGATAATATTTTTATTTCTCAATATTTGTATTACATGTTATTAGTGTTGCCCAAATCGAGCTTCACTGAGTCTTGGTCTTGCAAACTCAATCCTGGTCTAGGTCTTGGTCTTGCGCAAGAGTCTCGCAACGGTCTTGCAGTTATCTATTAGTTTATTTATATAGAGATATTACTGTAGTGTTTTAGTTAAGAGAAACCTACCTAAGCCCGAATGAAGACTTAGAAGAGTTAAATACAACAGTATATAGGTTATACCAATTCTTTACATAGAGTAACTAAAATTTTCAAGTATTAGTATCTATTTTGCCTTAATTTTTATTTAAAAAATCTTGGTCTTGGTCTTGCAGCAGTTAGGCGGTTGTGGTCTTGGTCTTGAAAAGTGCAAAACCAAGACCGATTCTGGGCAACACTACATGTTATCTTGTATTTGATAAGTCCTTATGGAGGTCTGAAATTTAGGCCGAAACGTCGACAAAGGGGATAAAAATAAATATTATTTATTTATTTTTGAATTTTGACTAAAAATTTCAGCCAACTTCACTCCTTAACATAATATAATCGAATTACAAATCGAGCTTCACTGAAGAATGTGTTTTAACATTTATATGAATGTCGAAACAATTTCGCTCCTATGAAGGACGGCAGCTTTTTCGTTCTCTTAAAACCTGTTATCAGTTTGACGTCATCACAACTCGGCTTTTCGTAATAGGAAGCAATAAATTAAAAAAGATCTTTCATCTTACAACTTAATTTAAATTTTATTCAAATTTTTTTCGGGGCTTTGCGTTCATATTTTAAGTTTGCTGGTTTTTATGGCTTCTTCCGAAGATTGTATTTTAAAACTAAAAAATATAGACCCTCAAATATAGATAATTGTAATAATGAAGCTTAGAGAACCCGAAAGTTCGATGCCGATATCACCAATCGAGCTTCACAATCTTCCCATCTTCGCTTTGGTCTACCCCTCGGATGCTTTCCAGCCAACACAGCGCATATTAACTTTTTAGGAATTCTTTCGTTACTAAACCCAGCGATTTTACATACCAATTTTATTCGTCTCAATTACATTAACTGAATAAAGTGCACGCAATTCAGTGTCGTGTAAACGCTTAAATTCTCCGGCTGACTCATCCTTCTTCGTTTCGAATATTCTGTGCAATACTTTATTTTCAAAAACCTTAAGACGTCGCTCATCCCTTAATGTACGCGACCATATTTCACATCCATAAAGAACCGTAAGAAGGATAATGGTTTTGTAAATTTTAATTCTTAAGTTTCAGGCATACCTATTTGGACTTACTCATCACAGATATTTGGAACTGCTAAAAAGACTCACTTAAACAAACTTCAAATCTTTCAAGCAAAAACATTCAGTACAATCACTAAAGCACCTTGGTACGGCAATATAACCTTACATACTGACTTCCATATGCCGAACAATTACGAACTCATTACAAACGATTGCATGACAACTTACAAGGACATGCTAATACACTTATAAATGACATGGCCACTACACAAATGCCAGGTAACGTCTGTAGGAGACTGAAGAGGAGCTGGATGAGGGACCTCCTCGCCCAATGTAGATATCACGCCGAGTGAGGTGCCGCTGGGCACTGATCCTCCTCATGCCTTTCATGACATTATATTTAGCAATCGATCTCACATTCACTGGTTGTCATTACCATTATGACAGGTGTGACTATAACATTAAAGCTAAAAAAAAAAAAGAAGTTTCAGGCCTAGAGGCACGAACTAAGTAGTTTTGACACAGAAAAATAACAAGTATTTTCCGCCTTCTGTATAACCTTAATATCCTTTTTAATTTCGTTTTTTATAGTTATCGTAGACCCTAATTACCTAAAATAATGTACGTGTTCAAACATATTACCATCTATATCGATATCATCGAAATCTTTGCTATTTTTGCAGCTAACCATATATTTTGTCTTATCCGTTTTTATCTCAAGTCCCAGTTCTTTACCGGTCTTCATGAATGTTGTATTTAGTTTTATTGTTTCCAAGTATTCGCGTAACCAAATCATCAGCATATCCCAGCACGGATATTGTTCCACCCAGGTTCAAACCTTTTTCTGTATGTATCACATCTCTAATGTCATGTTCTAATGCCAAATTAAACAGGACAGGCGAAAGAGAATCATCTTGTTTTAAGCCCGAACGAACTTCAAATTTCACGGATAAATAATAATAATAATAATCGAATAATTAAAATTATTTTAATAACCAATGATTATTTTGTTCTATTTATTTTATTTTTTTTGTACATATGGTGTGAATGTCATCTTACCTCACTATAACCAATGTCCAACAGACAGATTGTTATAATACTCAATAAAGAAATTAAAAAAAAAAATAACCAATGATAATTTTGAAAACCTGTTTGTTCAGTCTGTGAAAATACAAAGTCAAAATAAATAAATTATGTTTTATTTTATTTAATTCTATTTTCTTTGTTCCAACATTTCGATCTAATTTTCAGGCCTTCATCAAGAAATGACTAGATAACAAATAAATATTGAGAAACTAGTAGACGGTAATTGTAATAATATGTAGGTAGCTAACTAATAAATATGTGAAAAACTTAACAAATAAATATGGAGAATGATAAATATGTGAAATATAAGTAATGAAAGAATAAAGTTATAATGACAATATAAAGTAAACAGTGGTAGCGAATTTAGAATATATATATAGGATAACGGCAACATAGTTAAGAGACTTTTTATAAAATAAAAAAAAAATTAACAGAACTTAGCTGGGGATTAAAAAAAAAATTACAAATTTGATATGACAATAATCCTCAATGGTCCTCCTTAAATGGTTTTAACAATGACAGACTCTATTTTCGTTTGAAGAAAATTTTGTCTAGTTTACTATGGTGCAATGTTTAATTACTTAAATAAAATATTTTTTATGCTATCGCATCCTATTTAACAAAAAACGCTACTTGCTTAAAAAAACACAAATGTTAAAGACTTTTCTGCTGGAAATTGAGCAGTTGTTTACATGTACTTTTTTTTTAGATCTTGATAACTGTTGTCAACCTTCTAAATATTTCCCTGTACATACGGGATACCCTCTCTCTCTCTCTCTCTCTCTCTCTATATATATATATATATATATATATATATATATATATATATATATATATATATATATAAAATGAAAATAAAAATAAAATAAAAGAAGATAAAATGAAATAAAATAAAACATAATTTATTTATTTTGACTTTGTATTTTCACAGACTGAACAATATATATATATATATATATATATATATATATATATTGTTCAGTCTGTGAAAATACAAAGTCAAAATAAATAAATTATGTTTTATTTTATTTCATTTTATTTTCTTATCCCAACATTTCGACCTAATTTTCAGGTCTTCATCAAGAAATGACTAGATAACAAATAAATATTGAGAAACTAGTAGACGGTAATTGTAATAATATGTAGAATATAATACTGTATATATATATATATATATACAGATGCACTTATAATCGTCATGCTGTGCCTAGTAGTTGATAACAAAATTATTTGAAAGGCATTAATGTTTTCTTCATTTATGTTTAGTTATTTAAACTTAAACAATCTAACAAGTAATTAAAATAACGAAAATTTTAAATGATTATCAATTTAGGAAATATAATAATTTGTTGATATTTCAATTTAATTATAATATTATCATTATAAATGAAAATGAAATATTTTTCTATCAATATAAATGAAGAATGGCTTTTAGGAGACTGACAAGTGCTATCTAGCGGCGGACTGAGGAAGCTATTTTTATATGTGGCTTTGATTTGATGTGTGTAACCTATTTCTTATCTTATTTATTTTCCTTCTGTTAAAACAATGATATAGATATTTTATTGACCTATAAAACAAACCAATAATTATATATCATATAAATAAATAAATTTAATTGTTGAATTTTAAGATAACGTTGTGTGAGAAAAATGAAAAATTAGGCGTAATTCATATTATTCTCTATTTTCCACACTAATTATGATATATTTATCTTAAAAACTTCTTTTTTACGTTTCTTTATTTTTAAAATATTATATTCTATAGCATTTGGGATTATATTCCGTGATACTGATCCCTGTTTATCAAATTATTAATATTAAACTTCCTGAATATTTTCATTTCATCGTAACCTTCAAATATTTTAACAAATTTAACAAAGAATTTCAAACAATGATTAAAACTTCAACTCACTCCTCTTCTCTGTGGTGATTTAGTGTCCATCTTTTTAATTTTTTTATTCTTCATTTGAAAATTTTACACTTTTAGTTAGAGAGAGAGAAATACTTTATTAAAAGTAATGCTGCCCTACTACATAGGGTTGCTTCATACACAATATAATATGAGGTTATAATTTCTGTTCTCATATAATATTGATTGTCAATTGATTAAAGTATTTTGTTTTGCGAATGTATTTCTTTCGTAATCTTAATTTTAGTTATTATTTGCATTAATATAAATTTTTACTCTCAAAATAAATATTGAAATAGTAAGTATGTATTTACTTTTGTAATTTTTGTAATTGTTGTATTCTGTCTTAGTTCTAGTTTCGAAGATTTGCAAAAAAAAAAAGTAGGTTGGGTCGTCTATTGAGGGTCTTCCGGTTCATTTTAAAATGTGGGCTGCATGTCAAAGATAAGTCCAATATAGTGTACGTTATCAGTCTGAGGAATTTGGTTGTTTTTCATAGAATTTGGAGAGTAGTTATTTCTTCGAGGTGTAAATGTAATATGTTTCGGTGGAATCTGTTAAATTTAGTAAAACACTAGAAAAATAAAATTGTAAATTAAAACATATAGAAGAAACAAGATTGGACAGTTTCTCTTTATCTAGCACTTATGGATAACGATTTGTGCTGAGTTTGAGAACTACAGGAAGGTTGTCATTCTTGGAAGGTTACACAAAATTTGAAAAATATAAGATAAGAAAATGCCTACGTACTGTATTGTTGGATTTCAAAACAGAAATAAATGTAGATAGAAAGTTAACTGAATCTGAATTAGGATGAATAGAGATCACTATCAATGAGCTCAATGCTGAGTTTAGAAACTTCACCATTTCTAATAACTTAAGGTCTGAAGTCTCCATTTCGTATTTTTTAAAACATTTTATTTTTTAATTTTAATGAAATTTACAGCTGTATTACATTAAAAATACAACAGGTAAATGTGACATTGGTAACATGACATGTAAAATATGAAGAGAAACTACCCATTGGTAGAACTCAAATTAAAGTTCTATATTAGAAGATCCCGAGGCCATCTTCTTTTCAGACGCCTCGGAGGGTTATCAGGGATAGAGGAGGAAGCAATGTTTGAAACAAGAGGGTTCGGATGGTTCTGCAGTTTGTTATGGAAGGATAGGTATCTGGATTGGGCCAAATCGGAAACATATGGAACATTAAGGTCTTTATGGATGATTTTGTTTGTGACAAAGTAAGGAGCGTTGAGGATTTTACGAAGGATTTTGGATTGTAAGGATTGGATACGAGAGGAATTCGATGGCTTAGTGGAGCCCCAGAGCTTAATTCCGTAAGTCCAAATAGGTCTTATTATTGTCATATATATGAGTCGTTTGTAATTGATTGTGAGCTTAGAGCGTTTGTCTAGTAAGTGTTGGAGTAGTCGGAAACGTCGAGCAGTTTCTTGTCGTTTCAGTTTTTTTTTAAAACCTAAGGGATAAAAACAAGATTGGGCAATTTTTCTTAACTCAGCGCTAATTCTATTAATGGAATCCATCAATCGATTGAATATATTTATCTGACACTTATGAAGAACTGTTTGTGGTGAGTTTGAAAACTACCTGTTGGAGTCTAATGGAAGGTTAATATTCTTGGAAATTTACACAATATATAAAAAATAAAAAATAAGAAAATACTTATGTACTAAATTATTGAATTTCAAAACAGATGTTTATAGAAAGTTAACTGAATTTGAATAGGTATGCAAAGTATATTGAGAAATAAAAACACTTAGGTTATAACGAGGTTACATCAGCTGATCTATCGACCCCAAAAGCCGTTGGAAACCCTCAGCCATCGGTGATTATATCACTGAATAAAGAGATGTGCTGCACTACACCGCAATTATGGAGAGTGAATTAGACTGAGCCGTCAGATTTCTGGAGTGTAACCCTCGGGCAAAGTCGCCTGGAGTCGCCTATTTGAAGTGTTTTTGCAAATGAATTAAAATATCTCGGAAACTAAAAATCGCACATACATATTGTAAGCGAAAGCATTGTTCAGTATTTCATTCTCTCTGTAATAGACTATTATTCAAAATTGTATGTTAATGCGACGCCGTGTTATAAAGGCTAAATGGGAAAAAATAGTATCGAAAACCAAATATTGAATTTTATTGAAGATATGGATTAAAATATCTCAGAAATTAAAAATCGGACCTGCATACTGTAAGCGGGAGAATTGTTCAGAATTTTATCCTCTTTATAATGAGCTATTATTAATAATTGAAAATAAGGATGGTTGGGATGATCAGTCAAAATTAAAATAGTAAAACTAAATAATTATATTTATTTTAATATTTCCCGAAATTTCGGCCCGAAGTTCATGCCTTCATCAGGGCTAAGAAAAGAACCAGATAACAATAGGTATGAGAAACTATAAACATTTAAAAATAAAGAAATAAAATAAAAAAGGTGATAGTTATAGACTAAAAAATGTAGGCAGAAAAACTTAAAGTAAAATGAAGTAGATTGAGTGAACATTAAAGTAGCTAGAATAATAACAGTAAGAGAGAACTAAGAAATAAATAATAATAACGCCAACAAAGTACGGACTAGTGAAATAAACATAATCAAAATAAGGTGACATAAGAAATGTAATCTTAGAAAAACATATAAAACAGAGAAAAGGAATATGAAGTTATATAAGGAAATAATAGATATAAATAGAAACTTGAGATATTGTAAAGTCTATCTATTTGATAGATTGATGAAAGCCTGAACTTTGGTCCGAAACGTCGGTAAATATAACAGTTAATATAATTATTTATATTATGCCGATGTATCAACCCAAACATGTGGACCATCATCAGGACTGAAAATTTAAAAATACAATCAGAGATATAATATTATAATGGTAGACGACAGATAATGGTAGACAATAAACTATACTGATTGATGGTACAAGAATATTAACTAATATTACAATACACAATATTTTTATTTGTTTATTTAATAGAATCTACAACTGTATACAAATATAATTAGTAATTATGCACAAATATAAATAATGGCATGTACAGGCTTGAAGAGATACTACCCAGTGGTAGCACTCTCTAAATAATTTTAAGTAAGAAGATCACGAGGCCATCTCCTTTTCAGACGCCTAGGAGGATCATCAGGAATCGAGGAAGAAGCAAGAGTGGAAACAAGCGGATTTGGATGGGACTGGAGTTTATCAAGAAAGGATAGATATCTGGCTCGAGCTAAATCAGCGACATATGGTACATTAAGGTCTTTATGAATGGTTTTATTTGTGACAAAGTATTGGGAATTAAGGTATTTACGAAGAATTTTGGATTGTAAAAATTGGATAAGATAGGAATTCGATGGTTTGGTGGAGGCCCAAAGCTGAACTCCGTATGTCCATATAGGTCTAGGTCTTATTATGGTTAAGTAGATGAGTCTTTTGTAATTAATTGAAAGTTTGGAGCGTTTGTCTAGTAAGTGTTGGAGCAATCGGATACACAATATTAAAAATGAAATATGTAAAAAGTTATACAAACTGAAAATATCCTATATTTAATCCATTTATCACCCATGGAAAAATATATTACTTCATCGTCGTTACAGTTTTCTCCCCCAAGCTATCGTGGAGGCTGTGTACTGGAGGATATTTATGAGCCGAGAAGAGACACTGCCTCCTTTATCTTTGATCGAGTAAACCTTGGAGGGGAAACTGAATTAGGGATTAGCTCCGAGTTAATTTACTAATGGACTCTTCCGGTTCTCCAGTCTAGTCCCGCAAGTTTTATCCAGTCTTGGTTAATCCAGTTATTATATTATCGCCATAATAACTTGTTGAAAATGTTTACAAAGGTATTTCATGGATTGCTTTTAAAAGTGTTATTCGTCGTCGTTTAGTTAAAATATTTATTCTGAAACTATTTAGTTTTCTCTTCTAACCACCATTATTATTTTTGGTTTTACTTAACAAGAGTGGCTCCATTTTGATGAATTTGTGCAATATCTAACGATTACAATATAAATAGAATTCCGGTAACTAGTTGGTCCGTGAGAAAAATTCACACAGTATATTGTTAAGTGATCAAATTAATTAGAAGATAAAATAATGCAACATATCTATCATAACATAGAGAAATCAATTGTTTCTCAAAAAAAAAAAAATTTAATTTAATTAATGAAATTTATAACTATATAAACAATACAACTAGTAAAAATGCAAAAATTAGGAATAATGACATGAACAGACTTGAAGAGATACAGCCCATTGGTAGAACACCCTATTTAATTCTAGATGAGAAGATCACGAGGCCATCTTCTTTTCAGACGCCTAGGGAGATTATCAGGAATTAAGGAAGAAGCAAGGCTGGAAACAAGTGGATTCGGATGGGACTGGAGTTTATCACGAAAGGATAGGTATCTGGCTCGGGCTAAATCAGCGGCATATGGAACATTAAGGGCTTTATGAATGGTTTGATTTGTGATAAAATATTGGGAATTAAGATATTTACGAAGAATTTTGGATTGTGAGGATTGGATACGATAGGAATTCGATGGTTTGGTAGAGCCCCAAAGCTGAACTTCGTATGTCCATATAGGTCTTATTATGGTTCAGTAGATGAGTCTTTTGTAATTAATTGAAAGTTTAGAGCGTTTGTCTAGTAAGTGTTGGAGTTGTCGGAAACGTCGAGCAGTTTCTTGTCGTTTCAGTCTAGTACGAGGATTCCAAGTGAGACGTTTATCCAAATGGAGTCCTAGATAGCGGATTTGTTCAACAGGAACATATGGAATATCATTGAAGGATATTGTAGGACAAGAAGTTATAGGTTTACGACGAAGGGTAAAGGTAATTTGATGGGATTTATTGGAATTTATTTTTATTCTCCAGTTATGGCACCATTCTTCAAGGTTTGTGATATATGATTGGAGGGTTTGGGATGCAATTAAAGAGTCATTATTAACAGATAAAATACTAGTATCATCTGCATAGGTGGTGACGACAGTGTTGGGATATCAGCTGTATAAGGGATAGGAAAATAAAAATTAATTTAAAATTTCATTAGTGTTTGAAACCAACGTGTTTACAAATTTCTAGCTGTATTTTCCCCAATGATTGTCAGATTTCGAAGATCTTCGTTCCTTTTTGTAGAAAATTTATTATTATTAAAGGGGAAAGTGTGTAATTTTTGAGTTATTCCCAAATAAAGTTTCATTTCATTCATAACTTGGAAGAAGATGAAAAAAAAAAACTCATTGATATTTTTAAAAACAGAACTAACCATTGTTTATCCGCTGAATAGTCCTCATTAAATGGTTTAACAACGTTTAGAATTATTAACAAAAATTTATCAATTAAATTTAATTAACAACTTTTTAACAACTACATAAAATTATACTTTCATTTGAAGTAAATTTTATATAGTTTGCAATGAAGTAATTTTTAATTACTTGAATTGAATATGTTTTTAATTATTTTTTTAAAATGATTTATCTAGGTTCTACGATAACTAGAAAAAACGAAATTGAAGAAGAGATTAAGGTTAGACTGAAGGCGGGAAATACTTGTTATTTTTCTGTGACAAAACTACTTAGTTCGCGCCTCTTGTCCCGAAACTTAAAAATTAGAATTTATAAAACAATTATCTTGCCTACAGTTCTTTATGGATGCTAAACTTGGCCGCTTACAATAAGGGATGAGCAGCGTCTTAAGGTTTTTGAAAAATAAAGTATTGCGTAGAATATTCGGACCGAAGAAGGATGAGTTAACCGGAGAGTTCAGATGGTTACACAACGCCGAATTGCGTGAGCTGTATCCGGGTAATATAATTGGGGTAATTTCATCGCGGCGAATGAAATGGGCTTGTAAAGTTGTTGGGCTTAGTAACGAGAGAATTCCTAAAAGGTTAATATGTGCGGTGCCGAATGGTAAGCGTCTGAGGGGTAGACCGAAGCGAAGGTGGGAAGATTGCATTAAAGCTGATCTGAAGGGACTGGGTTTGGACGGCGAACGGTGGAGGGAGGTGTGTAACAAGCGACTGGTGGTATCGGCATCGAACCTTCGGGTTCGCTAAGCCTTATTATTATTATTATTATTGAATGATTAACTTCTCTTGCAGATTGCACAGAACTACGAATGGTTTTGCCATAATAGCCTATCTTAATTTTGTAGTCTTCATATTTATATAAACGACCAGTTATGGGAGACATTCTACATAAATTAACATTTAGGAGCCAAGAAATAAAAAAAAAATCTAAAGTTTTATAAAAATATTAATAACTTTCTAAATACAATCGAAAATAGTTAAAGCCACTTTTTATAAGATATATCTAGAAGAACAAACCCGTAAATCGTATGGGCGTGTTCATACAATTTTTGAATGTTTCATAACAGCTGATACAAACTCTCTCCACTGCTAGCTTAATAGCTTTTACTACATAGCACTTGCACTTTCTAAGAATCACGGGTAAAAAAAAATAAATTATAAAACTCTCCAAAGCACGTCGGTAAAATATCAAGTGAAACTTCTCCTACCTCTTTGGCAGTAATGGATATAGTTAACTGCCGCTAATGAGCGTTTCGTTCCTGAATGCTCGTAACAATTTATAAACAAAGTGGGAATAAATATATAAACTGTTAATTAGCAGAACCGTGTTGAAGTGGTGGGTAAGGCATTGCTTTCCCTTCTCTTAAGTTAAGTGCCCGCAATGCGGATTGTGTCCAGTATATGGGAATAGGGTGTATACAAAAAATTACCGTTTTATCACATTCAAGATTTCAAAGGACTGTAAATATTTTAATCCTATTTAATACTTAGTAATCTCTTTAGAGAATTCTCTAAGCTTGTTTAATTCCCATTCAACTTCTTCAAAAAAAAAAAAAAAAAAACCTCAGTTTAGTTATTTGTTTCTGTTCAGGAATCAACTCCTGGAAAATAAAAAAACAAAACAAATGAAAACAATTCAGAACTTCACCACCATTTTATGGTCTCCATTTTGCTGAAAACTATTCCTGTTGAGTTGATCCTATTCATTGGTGAAGTGTGCACACTGACAGTTACTTTTCTACAGAAATCACAAATAAATAAATAAATAAAATGAGTTTGCTAAACTCAAGAGAACAGCCTGGTGGAGGAAATATGGTGAGAAAGAAGAGGCAAAAAACCATGGAGCTCAATTTCAGACAGCAAGTGAGTCCAAATTGACAATTCAATTTCATTCAAAGCAAATTCAATTCTAACATTATAATGCCATACCAAGAATTGTAATTTCACAATCAGTAATATGAAGTTCATAGACCGAGAACCACAAAGTTGTACAATGGCACCAATTTTATTTGTTTTGTTTCATTCAATTATATGCAATATAATCGTGTTCACAATCTTTTGTTTAATTTGATCATGTATGTTTATTTCCCCGTCTATAACTATCGAAACAAAATATTCTAAACCCAAATACGCCTTGTTATTCACCCTCCATCAGGGGTGCCCACTACTGTTTGCCCAAAATCGGTCTTGGTATTTCACTTTGCAAGACCAAGACCAAGGCCGCCTACTGTTGCAAGACCATGACCAGGACTGGTAAATAAAATCGATTTTTTAAAATAAAAATTAAAGCAAAATAGTTACTATTACTTGACAATCTTATATACTATCCGTACAAATACTATTACAGTAAGGCTCGAAATCGGTTTTGTACCAAATATAAGCTCCTGTCATGCTCAAATACCACGAATGGGGTACCGTTGGATTCAGAATTTCACGGGGGGTTAGCGAATCGTATTCTCCACTTTTGTTTTTCTTTCTAAAATAAATAAAGTCGATTCAAACATTTTGCTAGGCTTCGATACTGGACCGGTGGTAGGTCTGTAGATCGATACGGGACAAATTGGATTTTAAAGATTTTGATGTGTACAGCAAGACCCGGAACTATCGGATTCTGCGTTTTTAAGCCGAAAAACGTACTATTTTCGAGATAACGCAAGGCATAGGGTTCCCATCCACACAACCTTACATTAATTGTAGTACTGTCATTGAATACATGTATCATTTCGTCGACTTGAGGTCTCTATAATCAAGAGATGGGGAGTTTATATTATTCGTCGATGGTGTTTTTGATCGGCAAGTCATATAATCGTTAATTTTTCACCAAATCTCAAGATTGAGCCACCAATTTCGACGGCTTCCTTCTCCTTCAGGCTGGCAAAATAGTCCAATCACTCAGAAAATTCAGGCAAACAAGTTATGAAAGAAAAGAAACTTTATTTGCGAATAATTGGAAAATTACGCACTTTTCCCTTGGTTATGACCATAATTATATGAAAGATCACTAAATTCCTTACAAAAGGAAAAAAAAATCATAGCAATCTAACAATGTTTAGCAAATATACAGCTTACTGAAATTTGTATACATGTTGGTTCCAAACAAAAATGAAGATTTAAATTAATTTTTGTTTGTTTTGTGGATTATATTTATCGATAAAGTAACGTTTGATGTCTTAATCTTTTGATAAGTTGCATTTTCTTATTAATTTGACATTTGATAACAATATGCTGTGCGAATTTTTCGCACGGGCCTACTAGTATGTTAATAATTGGTATAACCAATATACTTTTGCATTCAACTTCTCTAATTTTTCATTCGGGCTTAGTTAGGTTTCTCCTATTTAAAAAATTACAGTAATATCTCTACAGTAATAAGCTAATAACTAAATTCAAGACTTTTTCGAGACTCTTGCGCAAGACCAAGACTAAGTTTGCAAGACCAAGACTCGTCTCGGTCTCACATTTGAGTAACATTAGTGCCCACAAGGTGGTTTCATGGAGCAAGTTGCTTCATCAAAATTCTTAAGGGGTACACATTTTGACGAAGTTATGAATTTTTGAGGGGGGGGGAGGGTCACTTTTCGTCGGGATATGAATTTTCGGAATGAAAAATTTCAAACCAATAGACAAGGAGAAGTATGGAACAGACCGCAACAAGGATATTTTTATATATTCAAGGATTTTTCTAGTTATATTTTCACTTGCAGTGTTTAAATCTGAGCAATGAAATATCTTGGGAGATGTGGGGGAGGGAGAGAGGTTGATGCGCCATGGACCATGAAGGGAATGGGTCCCCCTAGTCTCCATTAAAATATTCCGTAACCATTTCAGATTTATTCAGATTAATCTAGGACAGACAATACATCAGCACCGCATCTTGTAATCCATATTTAAACTTTATAAATTATGTAGTATATACACCGACCAACTCTATTAGTCGGCTGCAGCACTCCGCTGCTGTATAACAATAACTTCCAAGACTCTCGTTTTAATAATCGATACCTGTTAGCGGCGGGAGATATAGGTTAATATAACGGTGGATAATATCGATCAAAAAATCGATAATTAAGCTCATTATAAATATTTAGCATGAGTAATTATAACTTTAATCATATTAAGAAGAAATCTGAGTTGTATGAATTAATCTATTTCTGCCTAATTTATCTTAATCAAGATTCAAATATAAGATTAAATTTTATTTATTAGTAATTGAGAAAAGTGAAGAGCGGGGTAGCTAAATGAGTAAGGCATTAAGGTTCTATGCTCCAGGCCCCCGGGTTCTAGCCCGTCCGTGGCAGATCATTATTTATTCTGTTAGAGATGTGTAAGTAGTCAACTTATCGAATTATAAGGGTGAAATAAAATTTGTCAGGGATTTCAGTCACATTTTTTTTATTTTCTGGTTACTCGACGTTTCGACCGAAACATGTGGATCATCCTCAGAACTATCGTTTGGTAGTTTGAAGCTAATACTCTTAAAAAGTAATATGATGACTGAAATTCCAGACAATTTTGTTTCATCCTGAGATAGATTTGAATTTATGAATTTAATCTCTAAACAGAGGAAAACGAATCCATCGATGAATTCAGTGCTGAGTTTAGGAACCTACCAAAGACAACTCACTTTGCAGGTTAGTAGGTGGAGACAGCGATCCCGACGGGAAATGAAGGAAACACTGAATCTGTTTAATTTAAATAGATAAAGACATCAATGATTATAAGACCTAGCTGATATTATATCCAACTTAATAATACACTGATATAAATAAATAAATAAAAGGCTTAGCGAACCCGAAGGTTCAATGCCGACACCACCAATCGCTTATTGCACCTCCCTCCATCGTTCGCCGTCCAAACCCAGTCCCTTCAGATCGGCTTTGATGCAATCTTCCCACCTTCGCTTCGGTCTACCCCTCGGACGCTTACCATTCGGCACTGCAAATATTAGCCTTTTAGGAATTCTCTCGTTACTAAGTCCAACAACTTTACAAGCCCATTTGATTCGCCGCGATGAAATTATCTCAATTATATTACTCGGATACAGTTCACGCAATTCGGTGTTGTGTAATCGTCTGAACTCTCCAGTTAACTCATCCTTCTTAGGTCCGAATATTCTACGCAATACTTTATTTTCAAAAACCTTAAGACGCTGCTCATCCCTTAATGTAAGCGGCCAAGTTTCGCACCCATAAAGAACTGTAGGCAAGATAATTGTTTTATAGATTCTAATTTTTAAGTTTCGGGACAAGAGGCGCGAACTAAGTAGTTTTGTCACAGAAAAATAACATGCATTTCCCGCCTTCAGTCTAACCTTAATTTCTTCTTCACTAATACACTGATATACAGATTTTAATTAAAATCGTTAGAGCCGTTTTCGAGAAAATTATAAAAATGTGTTTTATCGATTATACGAAGTGCTATTTCTGGTGTACCGATTTTTACGAAAAAGTTGTAACATCCAGGCATATATAAAACTTAAATATGTAATATCAGTTTCGTACGACTTTTCGTTTTTGAGCTAAGCTGTTCACACACACACATAGATCATTTTGCGGGACTTGGTTATTTGGACCCGGGGAACCTCAAAACGTGTATTTCCTTAAAAAAATCACATTCGATAATTTTCACGATCGCAATACTTTCCCTTACTATATATTACATATATAGGTAGGTGAAAGTAAATATACAAATAAAAAATATGGTGCGCTCAACACACAACTTTCACTTACCGCTTTACTCTGAATAGAAATTATTTTTTGGCAATTCAGGATTATTATAAAATTTTTGAAGTGCATTTTAAACAGAGCTAAAGCTTAAAGTTTACAGATAACATTTCATTAAAACCATTATAATTACAAAATGTCTATTTATTATATCGACGGTAGACAATAAAAATCTATTCACTCCATTTGCTTTTATAAACCACACAACTTTCTTTGCTTTTATAAGTTGTCACACTAATTTTAATTGGATTATGTTGGGATTTCACAAAGGGAAAATTCATCAAATTATTCAGTAGTTTTATTTTTCAAAAGATTACACGATGATCTTTTGGAATAAACGATCGATAGATACCTAAATATTTAAATATAGTATCTTATCTAGAGTTAATACTCTATAGTAAATATATTTGAGGTTATAAACATATCAATGAAATGTTTTTATATTTCACTTCTTCTTTCACACAAGTACAATGAAATAGTATTTTAAACAATAGCATTGGCTTGATTCGGTCGATTTTAAATACATTTTTTTTTTCAATCTTAGATTTAATCTTCAATTTAAGAAAACATTTAAAAGTTTACATATTGTAAGAAAAAATCATTTAATTTCCTTGAAAACATGTGATTTACGTTAAATAAAATTAGTTTAAAACAAATATTATTATCTGTGTATCCGTGCACAGACCATTTTTCGGGACTTGGTTATTTTGACTCAGGGTACCCAAGATCGCAATACTTACACTTACTATATATTTCATATATACGTACGTTAAAATAAAATTACGTTTAAACTGTTTAAAGGTGCCTCGGTGATCTAAATAGCTTTCCTGATATAGTTAAATAGTAGATAACTCTACTACCCTATCTCGATATCTGTTTCCGTTTTTCTGGGATATCTTATAATCTCCGATAGTCTTGTTTGTCAGACGATATCAAATAAGAATTCTTTAGATAAACATAAAAAACCTGGATTTTGAGCTTAATCACCTAGTTTGAGAACACGTGGAACAGATGTTAATCCCAAAGCGGTTTAGTTTAGGATCTGATCCAGTTATTTTCTGCTGCGAATCGTTCTTGAAAGTAACGCCATACCGTTACTCAACGCGATTATAGCCCATGGTGTAGGAAATGTCCAAAGCCATAACGTTCCTGTTAATTATTCAGGGTGTCCCTTCTATGTCGATGCGATGGATAGTTTTCCTGATATAAGGGAAAATCCGAAAAAAGTCTACTACTAGGCGCCCCCCCCTCATATCTGGCTCGCCATCTAGGAGTGGAGACTTCTACTATGTGTACCTCATTTTTTTTTTTTTTTGTCTATAAAATATGTATTTGCGATGTGATGTGATGGCGATACATGATATAATGACATGACAGACATGGGGAAGGAAAGTACTCAGCAGTACCTCTTCCCTAACTTGTTCCAATTACTTAGGTTGTCTAAGCAGGGAGATCCCTCATCCAACGCCTCTTTAGTCTCCTGCTCATGTTCTGAGGTATGTCCGTTTAAATTTGTGTAAAATCGTTGATAAAGGATCGTTATATGTTGGTCAACTGTTGGAAAGTGGAGGTCAGTATGTAGAATTTTTCAGTCACGTACCAAGGTGCTTTTGTTATGAGTCGCAATAATTATACCTCATTTTTAGTCCAAACAATGTCCTAAAGTCAAAAATTGATTCGCCGCCATTTCCTTCTATTCTCCCTTTTCGAGCATTCATTGGCTGAAATAATATGCATTATAATTTTAAAATAAAACATATTGAAATGAAATGAAAATATTTTTTTATTATCCTGGGACTGTTGTCCCTTTAGGACAAATTACACATACAGAATAAATGCCTGTGTGGCCATACATAAAATTAATTATTTACATTTATTATTAAGATTAAGATTTTGAAAAAATAATAAAACAAAAAATATAACTATCACACTAAAAACATTCTGATATGTATAATACAAACTATATAATAAAATAAAATAGCATAACTAAAGAAAATCATTTCTGGGGGAACTTTAAAAGTTCTCTTATCTACATTTCCTGATCAATCGGGTTGGGAACTGAGTAGGTGGTTAAAAAGGAGAAATTTAAATGAGGAAACTGATTGTACATGTCGGATATGTACGATGGGAGGGATGGTATTCCAGAAGGAGACGGCTTGAATTATAAAGGATTTAACAAACGCTGCAGTTCGGTGGGGAGATGGGTAGAGGTCGGAGGTACGAGATCTAGTGAGACGGGATTGAATGGAATATTTGAATTGTAGGTTGTGAAAAATATAGGAAGGCCGCTGAGTTCTGATGGCTTGGTATAGAAAGGTAGCAAGGAAGTACAGACGACGGTTGGATGGATAGAGCCACTTCAACTTGGTGTAATACCGTATCTCTTGAGATTCCGAAAACAAAACGCATTGCGCAGTTCATTAGGCTTTTAAGTTTGGCCTGGAATTCTCCATATTCTCCATATTGTTATCAATTTTTTTATTTGACTTGTCATACAAAAAAAAAAATATTTTCATTGAATTGAATTAAATATTCATTGAGGCGTAAACTGGATTGTAAATTTAGAATTTAGAAACAGCGTACTCTGGGAGATCTTGAACCTAGCCGACATCTTGTTGTAGCGATACGGAACTAGTATCTTCAATAATAGTTACGTAAACATAACAGGTATCTTGGACGTAAGCCGCATTATTGCTTGGTACCTCTATGACAATGCATGCGTTGAGCATGACGTCGAATTTCACCTGGCACTTCACTGTTATTGTTATGAAGGTTTCCTGGGTTACCTGAACTGCACTGATGCTGTAAAAACTTTCCCGTTCATCGTCGAAGCGATCACAATGACTGGAGAAATATCGTAGCTCTCTTATACGGTACACATGGCTACTTCCGTGATCATAGTACACTCTACAGCAGTAGCCCTGCAGCCAGGGCACAAAACTCAACCTAATCTATTCTGAGTAAAAAGAACCTCGCTTGCCGTTCCAGGGCCGCTCCTTTAAAAAATGGCGTCTGATTTAAAGAATATTAGGCCAGTTATTTGAGGATCGAAACGGGAAATCCATTGCGAAAAATGTGAGAAAAGTTTATATTTATTTTTTAACTTGTATATCTCATACCAGACTGAAACGACTGAAACTTGTATATATGGGTATAGACATGTAATTGCTAACGCAGAAAACCAAAGGAAAAGTTTTTACAGGCAAAAAAGTCAGTTTTTTTTCAATATTTTTTGGTGTTTTTAGCTACGACTCCTGAACGATGCATCAAAGCGAAAAATGTACCTTTCAATAAATTAAAGAACGTCAAATTGTGCGTTGAACGAGTCCATAAAAGCTTTATAATTTGGTTACCTGTTAAGTTATAAAACGACGGTCAACCAACACTGATTTAGAGCGTAGATCATCAAATTTTGGGTCCAGTGAATACCATCTAATTTAATGTAGGTCACTTACTCCGAATAAAATCGCTTATCTCATGATGGCTAGAAATTAGTAATGAAGGTAAACGTGATTTTCAATATTTCAACAATATGGGTGTCTATTGAACTGAACTATTTCTGTTTATGTTCTGTTACATGCAGTATAAGCTTCTTTTCCACCTCTCAGCGTCGAAGGATTCTGATAAACGATGTGTCGAATGACACCGAATTTCATAAAGGAATAACGAATCCCTATTCGAGAAATATAATTGCCCTAGAATAAAAATGTCAGCAACATAGCAACAACTCTACAGCTTTGATTCTATGAGTATTTCCTCTTAGGGAACCTATTTCCAAGTTACAGCGTCATTTATAGTAATTTATCTCAGTTTTTGACAAAATTTGGTAAAAATCAGCGTTGGTCGACCTTGGTTTTATGTCATACAACATAACCAAATTATAAAGCTTATGTACTCGTTCGACACAAAATTTAACCAAAACAAAAAAAAATGTCGAAAAAATCTGATCTTTGCCTGTAAAAAGTTTTTCATGTCTAAACCTATATATTTTTTCATTTGGGTTTTATACAGCTCAAGGAGTCATATCCCCAACACCCAAAAGCCACTGCTCCCTGTCCATCCAATCTCCCTCACGAAGCCCTCTGGCTGCCATGCTTTCCTCCACGTCCTCTATCCATTTCTTCTTTGGCCTTCCACGCTTCCTTCTTTCAGGTGGCACATAGTTATAAATTTTCTTTTGCCAGCGGTTCTCATCCATCCGCATTAAGTGGCCATACCACTTTAACCGTTTGGTCCCGATCAGGTGAAGGATGTTCTTTTGACATCCGACCTTTTCTCTAATTGCTGCGTTTATATAGAAGTTAAAAACCTATATATAGAAGTTAAAAAATACAAAATTTTCTCACGTTTTTCACAATGAATTTCCTGTTTCGATCTTCAAATTACTGTCTTAATATTCTTTAAATCAGCCGCCATTTTTTAAAGCAGCGTCTCTGGAATGGCATACAAGTTTCTCTTTACTCAGAACCTCATACACTTTCGTAATTTAAAATCAAACCTTCGTCTGTGATAAGGTCGATTTTTGTGGGGCCCTGGCAATAGGAGACCATTGGAACGAATTCTGGAATGTGTATCCAATATTTTTCGATGTAGAATAACCAAAAAATATTTGGTTGTAATCGGTGACCCTCTGACTACTCTCCCATTGTTAATTATAAAAATATTTAAATTAAATTAAATAAAAACTATTTAAATTAAATTAAATAAAAACTATTTAAATGCAATTTAAAAACTACCTTAAATCAAAATAGGAAATTACATCAAATTGTTGTCGTTTCTCACATTAACCATGGCCATTTCTCTCAGCTCCTATGGTCAGAGACACAATAGTTACACACAGTGTTACCGCGCGCTCTGTGACAAATCCTCGTACTACTGTAGGCTCAATGTTGTTATTTTTTTTTTTTTTTTAATAATATGATCAAATCAAAATTATTTATTGAGTATTATAACAATCTGTCTGTTGGACATTGGTTATAGTGAGGTAGGATGACATTCACGCCATATGTACAAAAAAATAAAATAAATAGAACAAAATAATAATCAAAAGTATATACAATAGACAATAAAATAAAATAACCTAAAAAATAAGAAAATTAAAACTAAGGAAAAAAAAAAAATAAAATAACATGCATACCTATATACAATCAGGCGAGGGAACTCCAGGAGAACCCTGCGCTACTCTCCCAACCGCGTCACTGGTACTAAAGCCAGCGGAGATTGGTCGAGAGCACTTTAGCCACATACAATCATGTCTTGAGTGAAGAATCTGGCCATTGCCAGAACTCCAATTTATATAATCTACAAAAGGTCGCGAGGGTTTTTTTTTTTTTTAAAGTAAATTTAAATGAGAGCTTTACTTATTAACTCTATTTGTTTATTTTAAAACATTTTTTATAAGTTTTTTGATTAAGTTAATGGGTCAAGAAGTAAAATGAATTTTATTTAATTCACAGAATTAAATATATAAAAAATTGCATACATTTTTAGAAACTATTGGAAAACTTTCTATAAAAATTAAAATAGTAAAATAAACGTTTTAAAGGATACAATATCCCTATCATTATTAAAAATTAATAGAAAACACATTATTATGACTTCATCTATTATGACATACAATAAATATTAGAACTATTTTGTTTACTTAGAACTATTTAAACTAATTCTGTAAAATTATAATTTTATGAAGAAAATAATGGATATATTTTATTTTATACTCGATAAAAATCGAAAATATATTTTTTTTTAAATTAAGGTTTTTTTTTACATTTTGTTTTCTAGAGAATTAAATCATGGTTTTATGAAGAAAATAATAATCATACTCTAATCAAAGAAGATATAATTGCAATTTATTTGTCTATAAAGCAACAGAAGTTCAGTATTTCATATACTTTTTTTATTAGGAGTTTCCCTTAATAGTGGGTTTCTTTAAGGTAAAGTGCTTAGATGGCTTCTTTCCATAATATCCTATCTAATGTCCATTCTTCACGTAGACCATGACCCATCATGGATTCCTCCAGTTCGTTATCCCAGGTCTTCCTCGTCTTCTTCTTTCCCTAATTTATCTTCTTCTAATTCTTCTATTAAGGCTTCTTTGGGTAGTCTTCCTTCAGGCATTCTTTTCAAATATCCATACCACTTCAGGCGTTTTTCCTCAATATCTTCCAGAATGGTTCTTTTAGCCTCCAGCTTTTCTCTGATGGTCGTATTTCTCACTTTATCCATTTTGGATATTGCCGTCACTCGTCTCCAGTAATCCATTTCGGTGGCTAGAAGTTTCTTCCTGAGGTTATTTTTTATGGTTCAAGCTTCTCATCCATTTATATTAGTATTTCATACGAATATAAATAATAATACAGTAAAAATAATTGTAAACTTCATTCATAAAAATATAACTATGCATACGTCAGCAAAAATTATGTACAAGATACGAGACTGCTCGGTCCTCGTATCTCGTAAATTACGTCATAATCTACAAATACGAGGATCATCGTACAAACAGCAACACTGTTCCATATTCCTAGAACAAGCCAGTGCCTTAATATTAATATTAAAATATTTCGAAAATTAAAAAAGAAATTAATCGATTTGAAATAGAAATATCTAAATCGTATAAATTATAAACGTGTAATTGCCTTTGGTAACCTACATATTTATTAAATATATGCGTATATATGATTATATGCTAATAGCTCATCGAGATATAATCGATTCGAGGTGTATATTATTATCGAGAAGGCCATGTTTAAACATGTCTCGAGCGGCCTTTAAAAATATATCAGCTGGCCTTGACCCACACAATGCGACTATTTAAGTCTTATCAGCTGTTCTTCATTCACTCCCTCGTCTCTTCTTTCATTATATAATATTCATTCATTCTTATTGATTTGAATGAATTTTATGAAGTATTAATAATTATAATAGTTTATATTTCACTGTCATACCAAATGTATAATTTTTTTTTCATTGTTTTAAAATTAAGTATCGAGATTAAACTGTAAATAACGATGCCATTTTCATGATTTTTATATTCATTAAGAAAATAATTTCTTTTTAAATATATGTTAAAACAAATAATGACCTTGTTTTGAAGCCCTTAGTTCATTTATTCTGAAACACCCATAACAAACAAAAAAAAAAAAGAAGGCCTTTTTATTTATTATAAATAATATTCCTTGAAGGTCTCTAATTAATTTTTTTATTTAATTTATTTTTTCTTTCGTAAATATAATAAGATTTTTTATGCTTCCACTTGCCAATAGTAATGCCTTATAGTATGGAAAGTATTGCGATCGTAAAAATTTCCAAAGCTGAATTTTCAACGGAAATACACATTTTGGTTCCCTGTGGTCTAATAAACTGGATTTTGAGTGTGTATGTAAACAGTCTAGCTCAAAAACGAAAAATCTCACGAAATTTAAATTATATATTAAAGGTAGATATATAACTGGAATGTTATAGCAATTTTCCTCTTAAATCGGCTAAATGGCAGTTCTACTTTATATCATCGATATTATTATAATTTTTTTTTTTGTGTTTTTATTACTCTTTTTATTTTTATTTTTTTTATTTTTTTTTAACGCTATAGAAGAACACATGTTCGACCGCCATTTTGGAACGAACGGCTAATGCCATTGTTAAATTCCTAGGACCATCCTCGTATGACTTCTTGGTTCGCTACCAAATTTCAAAGCGATTTTTTCTTGATCGATTACGAAGCTTACATTTTTCAATAAAGAAAATATTTTAAAAAGTTATTAAAATGAGAATTTCGGAAATATTAAAGCTTCAGTAAATAGATACATTTCGTACTCCACTAATTTATTTTAACTTCTTAGACTATGGATCTCTCTCTACTGCTTTAAAAAATGGCGGCTGATCTAAAGAATATTAGGCCAATAATTTGAGGATCGAAACGGGAAATCCATTCCGAAAAATGTGAGAAAAGTTTTTATTTTTTTAACTCGTATATATGGATTTAGACATGTAAAAAACAAAATTGCTAACGCGGGCCACCAAGAGAAAAGTTTTTACAGCTAAAAAAGTCAGATTTTTTCAATAGTTTTTTTTTTCATCTATAACTCCTAAATGATGCATCAAAGCGAAAAATGTATTCTATAATAAATTAAATAACGTTAAATTATGCGTCGAACGAGTACATAAAATTAATAATTTGGTTACGCGGTAAGGCTTAAAACCACGGTCGACCAACACTGATTTTTACCAAATATTCCAAAAACTGACACAAATTACTATAAATGGCCCTGGAACTTGGAAATGAGCTCCCTAAGAGGAAAAACCCATAGTATCAAAGTTGTAGAGCATCAAATTTTGTATTAACTGAGTACTGACTAATTTAATATAATGTAACAAAATCGGTAATCTCCCGATGGTTAAAAATTGGTAATGAAGGTAAACGTGATTTTCAATATTTCAACAGTATGGCTGTCTATTCTACTGAGTTATTTATGTTTAAAGTCTGTTACATGCAGTATAAACCTCTTCTCCACTTCTCATACATGACATGCACTTTCGTAATTTACAATCAAACGCCTGCGATCAGGTGGATTTTTGAAACTTCGCTCCAGAGCTATCTTGAGGAATTCCAGATTTTCAATTTAAAAATAATTTAGCATACCATATAATTTATTTATATATAACTGTTAGAATTAATATATCACTGTGTAGTTGCAGCAGTTTCATTATTTATTCTCGTAGTACATGGCAGATTATATATTATAGATATTATTATATTATCCATCAAGATACCTCGCCTCACTGAGATACCGTAATCGTCTGCGACAATATTTTTTTATATTATTTATATAAAGGCGTCAGCCAATAGGATTATTATCGCCTCGCTTCTATGGTTAATATTCTAAATTTTGGAATAATTTTTTGTCTGGAACTCAAAAAATGTATTGATCATCCGAGCATTGTCAATCAAAATTGAACAAATATTGTTAGTTATATCGAAGAGAGCTATGTCTGCGACCTTTAAATTGCCACCAAGGTCTGCCGTAGACCCGCCAAAACCGGATACTCAGCTGAATTCGCCCGCGTAATGCGTCTCCCCGTCACCTGTTATATTCGCTCTTGTAACCAGTTACAGATAAGAGTGACAAAAGGTAACGGTTATCCGTTCCCCTCCACGATCCTCCGTCAGTCGTGCTCGCGCTGCCGAAGCAGATCGCATGCTGCTCCATTCCATCTACTTCTGCCACTATGTAGTGTCCGGGGCGATCGGCCAGGTACAGTCCCTCCTGGAACTAAAGGTGAGTAGCCATAACGAACGAAGGAAAAAAAAAAACTACTATAATCCTATATATTATTTCTAAAAGGTTTTTTTTTTTTGTCGGTACGCCACAACTTCGTCAATTGAAGATATTCTTCTCCTTCATATGCGAAAAATAGTCCTTTCCCCCGAAATTTCTGAGAAAAAAAGGTTAGGAAGGAAAAGAAACTTTATTTGCGAATAACTCAAAAAGTATGCATTTTTTTCTTAATTGAACCTATAATAATTAGAAAGATTACTAAATTACCTACAAAACAAAACAAAAAAAATCATAAAAATTATTTAGAAATATGTATAAGTTAAACTATTTGTGTGAGTATGCTGTCTGAACACTATTATAAATGTCCTTGATTGTGACAGAATTTAATATTTCTTAATAAACAAATAATTAAAAAAAAAAAAAAAGCAATTTGTATTGACGGAAGGAGTACTGTGTTTTGAAATATTTTTTTAAATAGAGATAGAGTTGAGATTTGTATTTCGCAGCTTCGAAAGACTCTCAAATTCGAATTTTCATTGCGATCGAAAAATAAAGATTGTTTCTACAAATTTTACCTAATGCACTACAGAGAGCACTAGTGGATCCAGGATTTAATTTTGGGGGGGGCTTTAGCCCGAAAGATTTTTTTTTTCAAATATATATAATAATAATTAATTTGAAAAAAAAAGAAAAAAATTAACTACCCATATGAAATAGTGTTTAAGTGATTCTTGAAGTCCTATTAAATGTAATTACACGAATAAGAATACTTTAAGAGATAATTTTTATATTTTTTTAATGTAAAACATGGATATATTTTACCGATATTTGGGGGAGGGGGGCTTCAGCCCGAAAGCCCTCCCCTCCCCGTAGATCCGCCTGTGATAGAGAATAAATAAAAACTGCTAACAGGTTTTTATTTTATAACTAGAGTTCTAAATTATTAAGGAAGCCACAGTTTGATTTATTTGGGAAAATCACAAAAAGTGTGATAATTGGAATAATCTTTGCCTATTCACACAAAATTTTGCAGGTATATTGGGCCTTATAAATACACGAAATGACACAAACTGTACCTTTTCAAATAATTTAGAACTGAAGTTATAAAAATATGTATATAATCATAAATGATAAAACCTGTTAGGAGTTTTTATTTATTTACTCTCTATAGACGTGTTAAATAAAAAATTTATTTATACGGTCTTGAAGAGCGATAATTCAGCTTTCCAACGGTTGTAGAAACATTGAATTAGGATAAAATCCTGAGGAGTTATGAATGTTTTAGTTAACACTAGGCAAAAACATCATAATGAAAAGTGAAGTCGTTGCCATGACCACTATCTCAGCACAGCTCTTCTATCCTATATATTATTTCTAAAAGGTGTTTTTTTTTGTCAGTACGCCATAACTTCGTCAATTCTTCATCAAAGCCAATGATTGACCACTCGTTTTGAAGATATTCTTCTCCTTCACATGCGAAAAATAGCCCTATCCCCCCCCCCAAATTTCTGAAAAAAAAAGTTACAAAGGAAAAGAAACTTTATTTGCGAATAACTCAAAAAGTATTCATTTTTTTTCTCGATTAGACCCATGATAATTAGAAAGATTACTAAATTACCTACAAAACAAAGTCGTAAAAATCGGACAATTATTAACAGAGATACAGTCCAGTAGTTTTGGTATTCTTAATAATGTCTTCCTCTTTAAAGGTATTTCATTTAGGAGTAGAATAGTCTACTACACTTTTATTTTCTAGCTGATATATTAACTTTATTATTTCTTAAAGGTATTTTTTTGTTCTTACATTTTTTTCTTAATAATTTAGAAAATCCCATGATAGGGGCATTATTTTGTCTTTATTACTTTTATTATTTTTACAGTCAGTGTTTGAAAATATGTCCTAGCAAAGCAATTTGTAAAAATATTTTGGTCTATTATGTCAAATGGAATATTTTAATCGACCAAGGAAAAGATATTAATTCCTTCCTTACATAATACATATGATCTACTTATTTCCATATTGTTTTGCTATTTCTTCACTAAACAAAATTTTCTGCGAATTATTCGCATGGTCCAACAAGTTTTCATATATTAGTTCTCAGAGGTGTTTTTTTGTCGCTGCACCACATATCTTCATCAATTCTCAAATTTAACGTTCCCCTCGCTTACAGTATGCAGGTTCCATTTTTAGCTTGTGATATATTTTAATCCATATATTCCATTACATTTGTTTTGTCATTTGGTTTTCACCACTCTAACACGGCTCACAGTTGTTGGAAAGTGCAAAAACATCAAAAAACTTTCAATTTAAGCAAGATATTTGAAAAACCGAATTCATTATAGCATGTCGGATATTCTGAATTATATAAATAAAACTTTTTTAATAAGACCAACCGTTATTATTATTTTTAATTTTTTCAATTATAAATAAAATATATTTTGCATATGTTGTAAAAAGTGATAATTTATTGTATAAGGTTATTGACAGAATCAATTATAAATCTCTATTACCTATATTATTATGAAGAGAACATAGTGGTAAGAGAAAAAGACCAAATCAACCTACAACTAAATGAATTGAAAACCAAATACATCATAGTGAGCTAAAAAAGATACCTCAGTATCAATTATGAGTCGCGACATTGTTTGAATTTTTCTTCGCATTTTCGTTCAATTTTTTTTTCTATACTTTTTCTCCAGTTTTCCATAACGGAAAGAGGTAAATTATATTTGGTATAAATTTCTTTAGATACAGGTAGGAATTTTTTCTTGCGCGTTTTTTGTATAAATTTCTTGACTGAATTTAATTAAGATAATTACCAAAATCTCAACTTATCGCTTTTATTAGAATTTTATTTTAAAAGTTGTTTAGAAGAAATATTGTAACTGCTGAAAATCTTACGCGATTCGAATCATAAATTATGAAATAAAGTATCTTATTTTATTTAATTCCAACTATTGCAAAATCAGTTGTATATTGGGTGATAAATTTAACGTATTATTTAAAATTGAGGAAAACGAATCATAAAACAATGATATTGAATGAATTGTTTTAAAATATGCTTATAATGAAAAGCACTTAATTTTAAATGTTTTTTATCTATTATCATTCACTCAAAACATCAAATTACTGCAATCATTTCATCATTCATTTATTTCAACTACCTCTCAAGTGTTCCAATTAGTAATATTTAGGGCAAATATTTGTTTTATCAAATTATATATACGTTTTAACAGAAAATAATTTGTTGGTATTTTTTTACGTATATGTTATACTTTCATTGTTTACTACCATACGTTAGTTTTCATTTTTTGGTTTATTTACTTGTTTTCATTTCTTTTAATAATTTTTTTTTCATTATTGTCTTGTCTTTAATTAGTCCTGTTGATGGGCTTAATTCTAGGCTGAAACGTCTTCACAAAATAATATTTTTTAAAACGTTTTTATATATTTCTTCTTACTTTGACAGCAACTCCTAACTAATTTGCCAACCATATTATCTGCCTATTTCTTCACGATTATGTATTAAATGTAATGTAGTATTTTTTTTACAATAAAGTTTATCTTTAAAATAGTAAACTATTCCACTTATTACTTTCCTACCTATACTAGGTAAGGAAAGTATTGCGATCAGGTCAAATTTCCGATATGCGGTTTTCGACGGATCTATACGTTTCAGAGCCTCTTGAGTCCGAAAAACACATTTTTAGCCATTGGTCTGTCTGTCTGTGCCAAAATTTTTCGGGAACTACTGGACCGATTTTGTTGCTCCTTTTTTTATTTTGTAGGGATTTGATTACTAATGCGTGTGACACATACTAGGTGCTCCATGCGCATTAGTTGCTGCGCAATAAATGAAAAACATATTTATAACATAGACTGTAGCTCTAAAACGTCTCTAACGATTTTGATAAAACTTGCTTGGAGGCTAACTCGGTAAGTATATATTCTATGATAAAATTTATAATGAAACTTTTGAATGGTAATTAAATTACCAACGAAACAAAAAAAAAAAAAAATCATCGGAATCGAACCAGTATTAGCGATGATACAGCATATTTTATTTTGTATTTTAATATATTACTTTCCTACCTATATTAGGTAAGAAAAGTATTGCGATCGGGTCCAATTTTCCGATTTACGTTTTTCGCTACAAAACTATATAAAAATTGTTTATTTCGGACAACTATTAACGAAGTTACAGCTATTCAATTTCCAATGTAAGATTACGGGTACATATCCTGATGTCATAAAGGGAAGAATGAGAGAAAAAAGATAACTAAGTGAAAGTAAGAAAATCTGTTGCCCACATCACACAAGCTTCACTATTACCTCTAATTTTAACAGAAATTATTGTTTGACAAAATTAAGCTATGGTAAAAAGTTGTTGATCAACAATATTAGAGGGTATTGAAATGCTTACACTGATCTACGTTAAGCCGGTTTGCATTGCTTTAGTTTATCTAATAAATCGTTTTCAAATCTTTTCCTTGATCTCAGAAAAATAAATCTAATTAAATTTTTTTTTTTTTGTTTCTGCATGAACATTTGTAAAGATATAAAAACTTTTCTGAAACAGGTAGGAAAGTCGTGTGAGTGGACACACCAGATATTTTTTTCTTCCTGTTAATAAAAAGGAGCTGAAATCGTTTTTTTTTTATAACTAGTCAATTAAACCTAATTTGAAATTACCTTTTAGATTACTAAACTATTTAATTTTTAGTTAAATTTTTTTTTTTTTTTTTTTTTTTTTTAATCAATTTGGATTAACCGGATGTCTAAACATGCAGGATTCGGATTAGTGGTACTCTAGTGTGGATTATATTTGACATACAATGTTGTAACATTTCACTAAGAGAAAGAAACCAATGCAATTGTATTTAATACGGTACGTTATATAATTTGTTAGTTGTTAACAATATTTAATGTAACATATTAAAGCCGTGAATTCCTAGATAACTGTTCCTGGAAACTGTGATGAAATGTATCCATAGTTGTGTTGAGTAATAGTTATAATAAATCATATCCTGTTAATTTGATATACAACAAGTTCTTGTTACAATTACATTCTGTCTCAATCAGGACAATAATTATGTTGATAAAATAATGTATTTCTATCATATTTTCATCATCATAAAAAAAAAATCGGGTGCGGTGCGCGCATCACACAACTTTCACTCACCACCCTCTTCTTATCAGAAATAAGTATTTTCAGACAAAGGGGAAGTAGTCCATGGTACAGATCCCTATTTATTGAATTATTAACGTTCCGCCTGAAATCTCGTAAATAGTTTCTTCTCATCGTAACCTACAACTATTTTTTTAAGAAAACTCTTGGAATTGGGGCATTTTCAATCTGGAGGGGGGAAAACTTTGTTTATTTAATTAGGTACTGAAAACTCGTAACTACACATTTGCTTTCTTTTTGGATCGTAAGATAATTTGATCTCAAAATAGATAAGAAAGGTGACCTACAAAAATATTGGGCCGTTTGTGCTATATAACCTGGTTATTTTGAAAATTTGGGGGTGTAGGTCACGCCTAACGGCTTAATATTTTTGTAGGCTACCGTTTTCCACGATTTTGTGATTATCTTAGCACCGCATCCGATTTTTTTTTATGATGAGGAAAATATGATCGAAATATATTCTTTTATCAACATAATTGTTGTCCTGGATTAACACAGAATGTAATTGTAACAAGAACTTGTTGTATATCAGATTAACAGAATATGTTTTATTATAACTATTACTCAACACAAGTATGGATACAGGTATATACATACCTGTAATATGCAATTTCACTATGGATGTATGGAATTTTCGTTTTTGAGACCTATCACATACATACGGACACAAGCACACACAGACCATTTTGCGGGACATGGTTATTTGAACTCATGTGACCTCAAAACATTTATTTCCGTTGAAAACAGTGATTCGAAAATTTTCACGATCGCAATACTGCATCTTATTATATATTTCATATGTAGGTAAGCGAAAGTAAAATAATTAATAGCAACATAATCTATATAAGATCAGAATAAAATATCAAAAATTATTTTAAAATGAGCTTAAAAAGATGAAAAAATTTAGATTAAAAACGGTTATCTTTGGAAGAAAAGCGAGACTCCGGGTGATACCATCTCTCCTCTTAACCGCGTCAATGGTATTTAAAATCCAGGGGAGGTTGAGCGGCTGCTATAGATCCTAATTCACATGACTTGAGTGGAAAATCTGGCAATTGGAACTCCAGTAAATACATATTTACATAAGTTCTGGGAGCTACTGCCGTTGTAAACTTCGAGGGTTGTATTGATGGGAGGAGTTAGATACAGTGTTTGAATGATGAGTAAGATTCAGGTGATATACGACTGGGGTTAGGTCTGTGATATCAAAATCATCATATAAGATTGTTATTTGTATCATTTAAAAATAAAATTAAATAATAATAAAAAAAACTGTACCAGTACATTCCTGGAAGGGTCTTCGGTTCAGTAATTAGTTTAAAAAAGTATCGTTTCAAGAATGTTGTGCAGGAAGATGATTGGGACAAGATTATACTCAACCACCAGGTTTTCCACTTAATTAATTATTATAATAAATTATTTTAATTATTGTTTTTTTTTTATGTTTTTTCTGAATTATTTTTAGTTTCACATTTTCTAATGTTAATTTTTGCTTTTTTTATGTTTTAGGTAATTTGAATTAATACGTGCACCATATGGACAATAAAACACTGAGTAAGTAGATAAGAAAAAATACAAT
Organism: Nezara viridula; assembly: GCA_928085145.1. NCBI lineage: Eukaryota > Metazoa > Arthropoda > Insecta > Hemiptera > Pentatomidae > Nezara > Nezara viridula. The sequence continues at coordinate 179,776,957 of OV725079.1, read as the reverse complement.
TAAATCAAACATTAAAAAAAAATATTTTTTTTCTTTTTAGTATTCCACAGTCCACTGTCATCACCACATATGCTGATGACACATGTATCCTATCAGTCAATAACGGCCCATCTATTGCATCCCAAACCCTTCAATCCCACATCACAAACCTTGAAGAATGGTGTCAGAACTGGAGAATTAAAATAAATTCCAATAAATCCCATCAAATTACCTTCACCCTTCGTCGTAAACCAATGACTTCCTGTCCTTCAGTATCCTTTAACAACATCTCACTTATTCCTGTTGAACAAATCCGTTACCTAGGACTCCATCTGGACAAACGTCTAACTTGGAATCCTCATACCAGACTGAAACGACAAGAAACCGCTCGACGTTTCCGACTACTTCAACACTTACTAGACAAACGCTCTAACCTTCCAATCAATTATAAAAGACTGATTTACATGACTATAATAAGGCCTATTTGGACTTACGGGGTTGAGCTATGGGGCTCCACCAAGCCTTCAAATTCCTCTCGCATACAGTCCTTGCAATCTAAAATCCTTCGTAAAATCCTCAATGCTCCTTACTTTGTTACAAATAAAATTATCCATAATGACCTTAATGTTCCTTATGTATCAGATTTGGCCCAATCCAGATATCTGTCCTTCCATAATAAACTTCATAACCATCCCAACCCTCTTGTCTCTAACCTTGCTTCCTATTCGATTCCTGATAACCCTCCGAGGCGTCTGAAAAGAAGATGGCCACGTGATCTTCTAATATAGACATATTATTAGAGTGCTACCAATGGGTAGTTTCTCAACATGTGTTCCATGTCTTTATACCAATGTGCAAATTTACTAGATGTATTTTTTTGTATACAGTTGTAAATATCATTTAAAATAAATAAATAAAGTATTCCACACAAATAAGCATATAGACTGCCTTTTTCATGAAAAATTCTCAATAATCGATTCGTCTGTCTTAAGGCTAAAATATTCCGCTAAAGTCACAATATTGAAAATATGTAGAGGTACTGTTTTTTATTGGATCCCTCTTATATATATATATATATATATATATATATATATATATATATATATATATATATATATTATATATATATATATATATATATATATATATATATATATATATATTTCTGGTTTATTCCATGTTTATTTATTAGAACGTGGAGGTCATATTTTAAATGTTGGGAATAAACTTGAAAAGTTGAATCTCTTTATGGGCATCCTTCACCTTGGACCAAAATGGAATATTAAAAAAAAAAAAAAGAAGAAATAAAAAATCGGTTATTAGTCCTTTGTATAATTTTATATTGTTTCTTTCTTTGTTTTAAATATTGACCTTCATTGTAACTTTGAATTTTAAAAAAAGTCAAGTTACAAAAATAGTTATATTTTTTTTACATTCTTAAATCTCAAGTCTCAATATCATATTTTTATTTCTCAAGTCATTAAAATGTTGATATTTGAGTGACCAGAATTAGATATTGAAGTTTCTTTGACACAATGCCAACTATTACATCTTGACCCAGTGTATAAAGCTGAAATTGATTTTAATTCTATTTTAGATATTGACTGATGTAACGGTTTGAACCCATTTAACGGGCCGATGCACTTTCCGTTCATGTTTAAATTTAATTTTAGATTAAATACCTAAATTTAACAATATATTTGAAATCGCCAATATGTTGTTTTTGGTTTATCATAATTTTTTACGGAATATTTCCAATTATCAATTGTGGTGTCGACCAATAGTAAAAATCCAAAAGCACTTTAATTTTCCTTATTCATTGGTCTTATCTAAATTTTGCAGTTGATTTTACATAGTTTTTTACAAAAATCAATTAAAATAAATAAAACTAGTTGGCCCCAGAAATGAGCAAATGCTACTCTGAGTACTGAGTACCAAATATTTTACTCAAGTACTGACCTTTTTTGAGTACCGAAGTATTTAATTACTACTTCAGTTAATGTTAATATTAATAATTGTGGGTAAATGGTTGACTGTCGTGAATAATGAAGAGAAGGATGGTTGGGATGATCAGTCAGAAATAAGAAGGCAAAATAAATAATATTTATTTTAACTTTGCCGACGTTTCGACCTGAAGTTCAGGCCTTCATCAGGGCTAAGAAGAGAACCAGATAACAAGGTATAAGAAACATGAATAATGTAGGTAAAACAATAAAGAAATTAAAGTAAAATGCAGTTGTTAGAATAATGACAATAGTAAGAACTAAGAGATAAATAATAATAACCGTTACAAAGTGTGGAATTATGAAGTAAATATAATAAAAAAAGGTGACATAAGTATTGAAATGGGAATCGTAGAATAAAATGTAAAACAGAAAAAATGATTATGAAGTTATATAAGAAATGAAAATAAATAGAAAATTGAGATATTGTTAAGTCTATCAAAATGTACTGACAACGTATAATATAATAAAGAGTTAAAACAGAGAATGATGTTAATATTATTTTAATTTTTTTTACATAAGTTAATAGTTTCTCATATTGTTATCTGGTCTTTTCTTAGTCCTGATGAAGGCCTCAACCCTGAGTCGAAACATTGGCAAATATTTTTTTAAAAATATTTTATTGAGAAATATTACAATCTGTCACAGTTAAGAACACTTATAATACAGTTCAGCGAGTACATTCATACAATATACACAGAAACATAAATAAATAACTAAAGAATAACAACAAAAGAAAAAAATATATGTATACACATAAGTAAGTAAAAATGGAAATAAAAGTAAAACCAACATCTTAGATACAAGCATACCTAAATACACTATTTACAATCAGCCTGGGAAACTCCGAACCAATCTTGTATCCCACATGTGGGGGAAAAGCAAGGCTTAGGAGATCCCTACGCTTCCTCATTAGCCATTTCGTTGGTATTTAAAACCAGTGGAGGATTTTCAAATATAATAATAAATATCTTTTAATTTGTTTTACAGACTTTTCTTTTGGTGTTTTTAGCAAAATTTTTTGAATTAGGAGTGTTTTATCAATATAAGTTCATCAATTTACAATCAGATTCTGACGTGAAATGAATATTTCTGGACTCAAATGTGAAATCCTTTCAAAATAGGATATTCGTCGGAATTTACTGATCGCGTTAAATCAAGCTACAGTTCTTTTTTCCTCCTATATTTGTTATCTACCGTTATCGTTTCTGACACACGCCGTAGCCTGTATCGGATATCGATTCTATCCGAATCGAGGATATCGAATCAAACAATTGAAACCGTTTGTCCTTTCCGGGTGAAAGATACGGGTCAACAGGTACAATTGATACCTTGTTAACATAATTTAATTGTTTTCACTGAAGAAGTGTAGTGAATTAATAATTATTTCACTAACTAGAGAAGATTTTATACTGTATATATATGTATGGGATTGGCAAATAAGTCCTTTCGGTTTTTCATTGTGTAATAAAACTCAATGTATTATAGACATAAAATTTATTGTAATCTACAATATATTGACCATTATTTATGTGATATTTTCTCATCTTTCTACTAACTGCTATGAATGCCATGTTCATTGAATGTCTGGAGTCTATTGTTATAAAACTGATCCAAGTGGTTTTTGATGTCCTCTTCCTTTGTGGAATTTCTTTTCATTCATAAAGTTCTGCACAGATAGGAATAAGTGGTAGTCGCCTAGAAATTAGGTCTGATGAATAGGCAGGGTGGGGCAAAAGGTCACATCCAAGCTCAATAATTTATTGCGAGTGACCAATGAGGTGTGGGTTCTAGCGTTGTCTTGGTGGGACACAACACTCTTCCGATCATTCATAACTCTTCAAGATGTTCTTCAAATTCGATGTTAATATATCCCTTGGAAATCTGAATTATTGTTCTTCAAAACTGTATGAATGGTTTTTTGATTTAATGCCTACATAAGAAATAAATAAACAATAACTCCTTATAGGTTTTTATTTTTTATCACCATTTGTAGTTTGTTTACGAAGGTCCTGTTGATGTCATTTTGTGTAGTTTATGTGGTCCAAACTCCTGCTAAATGTCTTGTAGATAGCTAAAGTATTGAATTTATAACATTTTTGTGATTTTCGAAAAAAAAAATTCTGTGAAGGACCCAAAAATTAAGCCTGCAAACATAGCCGAGCTTGTGCAAATGGTTTTCTACGCTTGTGTGCCACACATTTAGAGCCATATCTCGCACTGATTGGGTGGAATTTTTAACAAAATGGCCCTAACATTACTGGTTTCAATTTCATGTGGACGAGCAGACCGTTGAGCAACATTGATGTCAAAATTTTCTGAATCAAATTTGGCAAAACAAGTTAGGCAATTGCGTTAGGTTAAGGCATCATCTCCATAAACACTGCAAACTTTTCTCTATGAGCTTCTGCAGCACGGTTCCTTTTTTAAAATAATACAACAAAATATGCCGATAATTAATGACATTTTCTTCCATATTCACAGTGCAATAGCAAACACAATACTAAGCTAGTTTCAACAAGAGTTAACAGATGTAATTGTTGACATATTACAAAAAGGATAAACAATCCACCTTAGGGATTAATTCATGAGATAAGAAGTGTGTCATAGTGACATAAAAATAAACAAAAAAACCGAAAGGACTTATTTGCCCATCCAATACTTGCCTATCTACTTCTATACCTTAGCATATCTATCTAGTCGATTTTTTTTAATTTTCTTAATTGTTTTTAGTCCATATATTTTATTCATTCATGTAGATTAATTATTATTTATTTCATAATTTATTTATGGAATCCCCATACCAGACTGAAACGACTAAAACCGCCCAACGTTTTCGACTACCGCAGCACTTACTAGACAAACGCTCTAAACTTCCAACTATTTACAAAAGACTCATATATATTGCTATAATAAGGCCTATTTGAAATTGAGCTTTGGGGCTCCACTAAACCATCGAATTCCTCTCGTATCCAATCCTTACAATCCAAAATCCTTCGTAAAATCCTCAACGCTCCTTACTTTGTCACAAATAAAATCATCCATAACGACCTATCCTTCCATAACAAACTTCCGAACCATCCGAATCCTCTCGTTTCCAACCTTGCTTCCTCTTCTATTCCTGATAACCCTCCGAGGCGTCTGAAAAGAAGATGGCCTCGGGACCTTCTAATATAGAAATATAATTGGAGTGATAGAAATGGGTAGTTTCTCTTCATGTTGTACATGTTACTTGTTTCGTATTTACTTGTTGCATTTATAATTTGATACAGTTGTAAATTTCAATAATAAAAAACTAAAAAATTGAAGAAAAATAATTTTTTTTTTCTTCGAAATATAGGGGGGGGGGAGAAACAGTATTATCGCCCCCTCTCTATTTTTAATGGGGAGGAGGATTGCCCCCCTCGACCCTCCCTCAAGTATGCGCTTATGTATTATCTACGTATGTATTATCCTCTGAAACGTTAGAATACAATAACGGAAGATAGCGTGCCGTCTGTTCCGGTCGCTTGTTGCTCACTCACCTCGAATCCTCCTTTTCCAAGACCATAATGCACTTCAAGATTAGTTATCATATCCGAATCTCTCCCCTCCTTTCAGAATTTATTTTATAAAGCAACACATATTAGAGTGTTTAATAGAAAATATTAAAATGGATGAGTTTGCTCAGAAACGTTTTGAGTTAATTCTGTTGTTTGGTTTATTAAGCGAATCCCTTCGACGGCTGTCAGAGATATTGACTTAATAATTATGCTATCAAGCTAATTCTGATTTTACTGCTGTGGACTGTAAATAAATTGTGGTATAAAATTGATTGCTTTATTTTAGTTACAATTTGATTCACCTAAATATGGAATTTATTCGACTAGCTGACCCGTGCAAATAAATCGCATAAAATATTGGTCAGTAAGAATTGATAAAATATTTCTAAAACAGGTTAATGAAATCTATTATTAAGGAAGGAGATGGTCCGGGGTGGTGGTCATAAATAGGCTAAATAGTGCCAAACCATTTTATTAAAAGCCAACGTTTCGACCCGACTTTGCAGGTCTTCTTCAGGGCTAGAACGGACAAGATACAAAAAGATAGACAATATATTATGCTACAACAATTGTCGCCATCTATATACTTCAGTTTAGGATCTTGTTACTTAGCTTGCTCTGTTTATATTTTAATGTACTTACTGTTTATAATTTTAATAAGCTTATTCACATTAATAATTTTTTGTCTAAATATTATGTAACTTCCACAATTCTCTATCTTTTTGTATCTTGTCCGTTCTAGCCCTGAAGAAGACCTGCAAAGTCGGGTCGAAACGTTGGCTTTTAATAAAATAGTTTTGCCACTATTTAGCCTATTTATTACCGCCACCCCGGACCATCTTTATCCTTAATAATAGATTTCTAATTGTGGGTAAAATGGTTTACTGTCGTGAATAATGAAGAGAAGAATAGTTGGGGTGATCAGTCAAATAAGAAAGCAAAAATAAATGATAATATTTATTTTGGCATTTGCCGACGTTTCGACCTGAAGTTCAGTCCTTCATCAGGGCTAAGAAAAGAACCAGATACTTTACTTTAATTTTTTTTTACCTACACTGCTTATGTTTCTCATACCTTGTTGTCTGGTTCTTTTCTTAACCCTGATGAAGGCCTGAACTTCTGGTCGGAACGTCGACAAATGTCAAAATAAATATTATCATTTATTTTTGTCTTCTTATTTGACTGATCACCCCAAATATTCTTCTCTTCATTATTCACGACAGTCAACCATTTTACCCACAATTAGAAATCTATTATTAAGGAAGGAGATGGTCCGGAGTGGCTGTCATAAATAGGCTAAATAGTGGCAAAACTATTTTATTAAAAGGCAACGTTTCGACCCGACTTTGCAGGTCTTCATCAGGGCTAGAACGGACAAGATACACAAAGATACAGAATTGTGGAGGTTACATAATAGTTAGACAAAAAATTATAAACAATGTGAATAAGCTGTATATAATATATTACACTACAACAATTGTTACCATCTATTTACTTCAGTTTAGGATCTTGTTACTTAGCTTACTCTGTTTATATTTTAATGTATTTGATGTTAATAATTTTAAGAAGCTTATTCACATTATTAATAATTTTTTGTCTAAATATTATGTAACTCCCACAATTCTCTATCTTTTTGTATCTTGTCCGTTCTAGCCCTGAAGAAGACCTGCAAAGTCGGGTCGTAACATTGCCTTTTAATAAAAAAGATTTGCCACTATTTAGCCTATTTATGACAGCCACCTCAGACCATCTCCTTCCTTAATAATAGATTTCTAATTGTGGGTAAAATGGTTGACTGTCGTGAATAATGAAGAGAAGAATAGTTGGGGTGATCAGTCAATTAAGAAAGCAAAAATAAATTATAATATTTATTTTGACAATTGCCGACGTTTCGACCTGAAGTTCAGGCCATCATCAGGGCTAAGAAAATAACCAGATACTTTAATTTAATTTTTACTTTAATTTTTTTTTACCTACACTACTTATGTTTCTCATACCTTGTTATCTGGTTCTTTTCTTAGCCCTGATGAAGGCCTGACCATTGCAGATCTTCTTCAGGGCCAGGACGGACAAGATACACAAAAATAGAGAATTTTAGTTACATAATAGTTAGACAAAAAATTATAAACAATTCGAATAAGCTGTATATTATATATTACACTACAACAATTGTTACCATCTATTTACTTCAGTTTAGGATCCTGTTACTTAGCTTATTCACATTGTTTATAATTTTTTGTCTAAATATTATGTAACTTCAACAATTCTCTATCTTTGTGTATCTTGTCCATTCCAGCCCTGGAGAAGACCTGCAAAGTCGGGTCGAAAAGTTAGCTTTTAATAAAATAGTTTTGCCACTATTTAGCCTATTTATGACCACCATCTCCTTCCTTTATAATGCAACGGTCAACTATTAAATATTCAATAGAAATCTATTATTATGTGGATGAATACATTTCTTTTTTCTTGGTCGAATTAAAATACTTAATTAATAATAATAAACCAAAAATTTTGTACAGTTTACTTTACACAGTTTACTAATTTTAATAAAACCTTGTTTTTAAAATTTTACTACAAATAAATGTGGAAATATTTTGAACTTCTCCAATGAATAAAAATGTTTTTAAATCTTTTTCATTCCGATGGTATGGATATTGTTCTGCATTTTATATAAACCATTATGCTATTTTTAAGTAGGTAAATAAAAAAAAATATATAGTTATTCGAATTTTATTTACGCATATTAAATGCTTAAATAAATTATTTTAAGAATATGGATCTGCTCCTGGATACCTGAAATAAATGATGATACCAATCTACAAAAACTGAAAAAAAAATAAATAGAATTTTTTTCCTAGTATTCTGAGAACAGATGCGGTAATTTCTGAAGACTTCCAGACTAGAAGGAATTATCGTCCTTTCTTGAAGAGCGATCACTGAATCCTGGCTACGTGCTGGAGTATGGAACGCTCTGGAACTAAATCCAGGAAGGGAACTCGAGCCAGATCATTCTTCTCCAGTCATTGTTCGGATTGGGGACATGGGCACCGTGGGGGAGACATAATTGTAGTGAACAATTTCTCGAAAAGAAATTTGCCTGGAGTACTAGCGGATCCAGCGGGGGAACCCCTGCAGATTGGAAAAAAAAATCCAAAAAAATTTCCAAAAAGCAGATATTTAAAGAAAAGATAAATATAGGGAAAATTCATTCTCATAGACCGTGAATTTCCTAATATAATATAAAAAAATTATTATCGTGACCAACACTAGCGAATTCTGCCAGGGGGCGCGCCCTTCCTTGGATGGTGAAATTTTGTTTTCCAAAAAACATCTGGTTAAAGAAAAAAAAACACATAGGAAAAAATCATCCTCATAGACGAATTTTCTAATGTGATAAAAAAAGTTATTTTCAAAAAAAAATTATTATCTTGACCAGCACTAGTGATATCTGCCATGGGGCGCGTCTCCCTCAAGATGTTAGAAAAATAATTTCGAAAAAAAAAAATCCAGAAAAATATTTATTGAAGAAAAGAGTTTTTGGAGATGCGAAGCCTTCTGTTCCGCAAAAAGAATAAAACAACATGAACAAAATTGTAAGTCCAAATCAAACACATCAACCGGCCTTTCACAACACGCAACGTACAACAAACAACAATTTGATTTCAAAAATGACAAAATAATATGTAAGGAAAACAGTAACAATAAAAGAAAAATTATAGAGTCAATATATATCACTAAAAATTTAAAGAACCATACAGATGTGGACAATATAAATACTGTAAATAAATTTATTCAACTCAAATTTTACTCAAATGTAATTAACAATATTCGCATATAGTACTATAATTAATTAAAAAGCAATATTCCCTTATAGATTCCCTTTCGCCAGTCCTGTTCAATTTGGCATTAGAATATGCCATTAGGGAGGTAATGCGTACCGAGAAAGGGTTGGATCTGGGCGGGATAACATCCGTGCTGGGCTATGCGGATGATCTGGTACTGTTAAGCTAAGACCTTGAAACTATAAAACTAAATACGACAACGTTAATGAAAGCCGGTAAAGAACTAGGACTCGAAATAAACGTGGATAAAACAAAATATATGGTTAGCTGCAAAAATGGCGATACTACTGGTGATACCGATATATGTTTGAGCAGGTAGATAAGTTTAGGTAAGGTTCTACGATAACTAGAAAAAACGAAATTGAAGAAGAAATTAAGGTTAGACTGAAGGCGGGGAATGCTTGTTATTGCTAGCCTGTTCGGTCTTAGTGAACAGATCGTGTCTGTACTTCAATTAGTTTTATTCTTAACTTCCAAGTTTCATTGAGTTTTAAATTACTAAAATATCTAGTTAGTATATTGAAGTATCAGTTTCTAAAATTTCGTCAAATTCGGACGATTGACTTCGAAGTTATTTGAAATCTTAACTTAGACGAGAAGGCAGCCATTGGAGGAGCCACCAGAGCTGATGCCGTGGAGGGGATTCCCATTGACAAGAACTCTGATGGTAAACAATTGCTAATACCAACTGCTGGTTTGCAAAGCTGCAGGATTACGACGACCCCCTGGTAAACAGTCTACATTCTGGTATATTAAGCAAACATAGTCTCATCCTTTGTTGTGACGGCCGGACCGGTTGGACTATTAATATATCATATCTTTGGTAGAATATTTAAATATACAATAGTAAAATTAAATAGAATTCTATTAAACACTGTTGTATTTCCCTTTCTCTCAAAAATATAAAAAGAAAAAAATAAGTTTTTACTATCATAATTTATTATTAATAGAACGTTTTAAAGTGGACATTTTTTTTTTTTTTTTTTTTTTTTTTTTACTATTGCTGAACTGAATTTTTTCTTTTTTTAAAAGTATTTAATGATCCTATATTTTGTAATTTATTTTATATATTAGGTTTGATAATGTGATGTGGATAGGTTTGTATATTGTTTTTATTTTAGATTATAACTACTTAAATTTTTATCTTTTGATTTTTAACTGATTTAGGCAATTACTATTTTTATTGTTTTATTTATTTATTCTTTTAGATTCTAACGTTTTAACAGTTAATTGATTTTACATTTTAACTCATTTTAGGAAATTATTTTATAGATTTTAACCTTTTTAGATTTTAACCTTTTTAGACTTTGACTTTTTAACTTTTTTTTGTAGATTTTAACTTTTTAACTTTCTTAGATTTTAACTTTTTTAGATTTTAACTTTCAATTATTTTTAACTTGTACTTAAATTTTAACTTTAAACTTTTTACTGATTTTATATTGTAATTTATTTATAAGCAATTTATTTGATAGATGTATATTTTTTTTTAAGCTTTTATCGATTTTATATTTTAACTATAACACTATTTAACACTTAATTTTATAGTTTTTAACTTTGTATTTATTTATTTATTTAATTATGCACAGATTGTTTCAATCATGCGCGTGGTGGGCATAGTCTAGAACGAAAAAAAAAAATATTGCAATGAACAAAATACCAACGAAGAAGATCGAAGTTGGACAAAAGGTATGGGTTCTGAGAACTGGAGGACCTGTTCAAGAGGCGGTTGTTGCCTCTGTGATGTCTGTGGCTACTGCAGGAGGCGGAGATAATAAATTTGTTAAAGTGGAATGGCCTGACACAGAAGGTGTGGTATTGGGAAAGACGGTGTCGATAGATGATGTCTTTCCCAGATTGCCAAATGATCCGCTGAATGTCGCAGAGGTACTTAGTGAGCGGCAAAATGAAGCTCTACGCCCTGATGATAAAGTTTGTCCGATATGCGGGCTTTCTTTTAAGGGCGAACGAGGTCTCGGAACCCACATTGCAAAAAAACATCCCAGGGAGGCGAATAATAATACATTGAGGGGCATAGTAAAGAACGTGATAGGTCCTAGAAAAGGAGAGGGTGAGTCATCAAAAATAAAAGAGGACATTGTTGAATGGTCTACTACGTTCAAGAACCTTTTAAAGCAAGAAATGGTGAATACTGCGGATTTTGATGAGGCCGTAGGCAAGTTCCTAAAGTTCCTCAAAGTCATTAATGCGGAACTGCCAGGTCCCCAGCACCCAGCCGTAAAATTTTATAGGATGAGGAAAAAAAATAAAATGAAAATGGCTGACAAGGGTGCTGGACAAGTCTCAAATCCGCAGAGGGCAAACAAAGTAGACAGGAGTCGTCGGCAAGAGCAGTATCAGTACGAGGTTGCCCAATATAATTATTATAATAAAAGAAAAAAGGTTGTGCAAACTGTAATGAATGCCGACGCTCCCAAACGGTGTCCTCTAAAAATGGCCGATATCGAGAGGCATTATAAAGACCTCTTTGAGAACGAAAATCTCTGCGGGCGTGCGGATTACGAACAGTGTACCCCGATGCCGGATTTGCTGTCCATTGAGATAGAAGCTATCAGGAAAGCCATTAAATCAACATCAATGGACACATCGCCGGGGCCTGATGGAGTTCTGATCCGCACAATAAAATATTTTGAGGTATCAAGCATTATTAAAACGATTGCAGAGATAATGCTGAAGGTGGCCTATGTTCCGGAACCACTTCGACAAGGGCGCACAATATTGATATATAAGGGCAAAGGTGATATAAACAATATCTCTACCTGGAGACCGATCACCATATACTCGATTGTGCGCCGAATCATAGAGAAGGTTCTGGACTACGAGTTAAGAAAGCAGGTCACCTTCCACAAGAGTCAGAGAGGCTTTATAAAAGGCCTCCCGGGAACGCACGTCAACGCGAGGATCATCGACGCGGTATTAAAAGATGCACAAAAAATGAAAAATGACTGTGCGATAGTTTTCCTCGACGTTGTCGGTGCTTTTGACAATGTTGGGCACAAACACATCGTAAGCTCCTTAGAAGCGAGAGGTGTGTCACCGAATCTTACAAATGTCATATCAGCTCTCCTTAGCACGAACACCATAAAGATTGGCAACGGTGTCCATGCAACTAGCCAGATCAAAGTGCTGCGCGGTGTACCCCAAGGCGGCCCCCTGTCGTCTTCACTCTTCAACCTGGCCATCGATCATCTCTACCGCGACCTGTGTGACGAGGACTTTTCCAAGAAATTTGGATACAAATTAAGGAATGAGCAAGATTGTGTGGTCCTCACAGGTTTCGCGGATGACCAGGCAGTGTCGGCGCGTGACAAGGGGGCTGCAGAAAGAGTGATTGACAGCATACAAAGAACATTTAAAGAAATTGGTCTGGCTATAAATCCTCTAAAAAGTATGGGCATCGTTATAAATAAAGGAGAGCTGGAAACTACGGTGCTCTCCCTTGAGAATGGTGAGTACATCCAAACATTGAAGAATGGAGATACGATTAAGTATTTAGGATGTACATTCTCGGGAGAGCTGCAATTCAACGAAGATTCGGTGACTAAATTGAATGATAATCTAAACAAGCTGGTAACCTCTTGCTTACTTAAACCTGAGCAGAAACTCAACATTGTCAATCAATATCTGTTCCCGGGTCTTACTTACCCTCTCCAAACTGCGCCCCTAACAAAGCTACGTCCTGCTATACTGGAGGGCATCGACACTATGATTCGCAGGAGCGTAAAGGCCATTATTGGACTGCCTGCGAATACTTCCACAGCGATGTTGTATGCCCCCAGGAGATACCGAGGATTGGGATTAATCCGCTGCCAATGGGAGGCTCCTCTTCAACATTGGTCCATTGCTCAGCGACTGTCCAATGTACCAGATGCCCTTTTTCAGTCTACCTTCGATTATTCGGCTGAAATTGCTGAATGTGCCGAGAGATTGGGGGTTGATCAGGGTCATCGAAATGTGAAAGCTCTACGGCAGTCGCTACGAGAAAATGCATTTGAGGAATGGGCCAACTGCAGGTGGCAGGGTATTGGTGTTCGCCATTTTAAAGAGACCCCGAAAGCGAATAGATACATCTACGAAAAGCAAGTACTTTCTGGGTCTGAATGGTCGAATGCCCTAAAACTAAACATTAATTATGCACCCCTGCGTGGAGTCCCAGGAGTCAGCGGACAGGTCAGAGAAGTTGGGTCCCTCTGCCGTAAATGCGGCAGAGAGTCTGAAACACCAGCACATGTGCTGGGAAAATGCCCCAACAACTCCCTCCTCATAACACGTCGTCACCACCGGGTCAAGTTCGAATTGATGAGGCTCCTTAGGGAAAAAAAATTCACCTGCTTTGACGAGGTATATTGCATCGATAGTGAGGGCTCTACGAGATACGCTGATATCGTCGCATTTCCCAAGACAGGAAGGACAGCGCTGATCTTGGATCCAACTGTCCGCTTTGAGAGCAATGACCTCGATCAGGCGGGTGAAGTGGAAAGGGAAAAGAAGAACACGTACGATAAATGTATCCCTTTCCTAAAAGAGAAATTCCGTGAGACCTTCGGAGAGAGAGAGTTCACCGTGAGAGGCCTCTGGTTTGGGTCTCGCGGAACTATCCCAAAAAGAACAAGGAGCTTCCTCGAGGAACTAGGTGTCGACATTAAGGACGTAGCGAGGTTGGCTGAAAATATAGTCCTCGACTCCCTGGGAATCATTCACCACCACGTGCATGGCTAGCCCGAGAGTTTTAATTTATGTATTTGTTTATTTATTTTTTTAGTGAATAATTGAAAACAATAGCGATAAAGAGAGAGAAGTGAGAGAAAGGGAAACTTAATGTTAAATAAAAAAAAAAAAAATAAAAAAAAAAAAAAGCATGAACAATGAGAAGAGGGAAAAAGGAAAAAAAAAAAAAAAAAAAAAAAATTATAAGGATAAATAAAATAATAAAAATGTATATATATATATATTTCTGTTCTACTAATATTAACTAATACTTCTGTATATTTATATATAAGTTCATATATTGTCTTAAGGATAGAAGAGTATGCTGTGTGTATAGCAACCCAATGTAATTGGGCAGCAATCCTTTATATTTTATATTTTATGAAAATAAAGTGTTTCTCTCTCTCTCTCTGTGACAAAACTACTTAGTTCGCGCCTCTTGTCCCGAAACTTAAAAATTAGAATCTATAAAACAATTATCTTGCCTACAGTTCTTTATGGGTGCGAAACTTGGCCGCTTACATTAAGGGATGAGCAGCGTCTTAAGGTTTTTGAAAATAAAGTATTGCGTAGAATATTCGGACCGAAGAAGGATGAGTTAACCGGAGAGTTCAGACGGTTACACAACGCCGAATTGCGTGAGCTGTATCCGGGTAATATAATTGAAGTAATTTCATCGCGGCGAATCAACTGGGCTTGTAAAGTTGTTGCGCTTAGTAACGAGAGAATTCCTAAAAGGTTAATATTTGCTGTGCCGAATGGTTAGCGTCCGAGGGGTAGACCGAAGCGAAGGTGGGAAGATTGCATTAAAGCTGATCTGAAGGGACTGGGTTTGGACGGCGAACGGTGGAGGGAGGTGTGTAATAAGCGATTGGTGGTGTTGGCATCGAACCTTCGGGTTCGCTAAGCCTTTTTTATTATTATTATAAATTATATAAAATAATCCACTAATGCAAAACAATAGAAGGAAAATCCCTCTCCCTTTGAATATCCCCACCAGGACGATATAAGTCAGTCCTTCCAGAAATGTCCTTAATAGCAGGACAATTTAATGTTCACTGAACAAATTATTGCGACATTAATAATGAATATATAACGGAGGACTCATCAAGGTGATATTCAATTGTTTTTAATGTAAGGTTTTAAAGTTTAAAGTTACGTACATGTATATGTGTATATATTTGGATAAATTTGTGTGTATCTAAAATAATACGACATAGATCGTTAAACAAATTAATTATGTGTAATTAGAAATTCTTTTTGTAAATTTTAAATATTAACTAATAATTATATTACAATTTTCTTGAAAATGGCCCTTAGTATGGTCGAAACGTCGTAATTAATAACTTATCAATAAAATATTGGTGAATATTTTATGTAAAAAATTAAAATCAATTTTAGGAAAAATTAATAAAAGAAAAAGTTTATATAATTCTAAGCAGGTACTTAAAGTTGGAAAATTACAAATTATCCTCCTTGGACACCACCGATAACGACGTCCCTGTTTGCTGAATTTCAATCTTCAGCTTTCTCGACTTTTTTTCAGATGGCAGTGACTAGGTAAAAGCGACAGAGGTACCAGTTATGCGAACGCCATCCAAGAGCTGTAAGGAACCATCTTTGGCTCACGAAGAGCTTTCCAGAACATTCTTGTTGGTCCAGACAGCTGCCTGGGAATCAGACGGTGTAACATCTTTTTCTGCATTCCTTCACACCAACTTCTTCAGGGCTAAACGAATCGCTGAGCCTTCCATGGTCGAAGCTTCTACATGTTTCCCCAATAGCAGCCGTTAAGCGAAAACACCAAACTTCCCATTTCAATTTAATTTAAATTTAATCAAGAGTCAAACAAAAGAGCTGCGATCTCGAGCAATGTTATCTCAGATGGCAGATTCCGCCATTACTGAAGCGTAGATGCTCACGCATTTTAAACTCATTAGGCTGGCCAGTAAAAAATTAAGAATTCTTCTGATTTCATAAACATGGAGTGAAAAACTACAGCATGAACATGAAGTCTAACCAATAGAAGAAAGAAAAATCACAAGTATCCGAACCCACCTAAATTTAAACATTTTATATACTCTTACAAACGAAAGAGTATTAAATGGAGCAGTGACGAATCATAGGAACATCCGCCCGAAATTTCAAGGAAAAAGTTATGGATGAAAAGAAAATTTATTTGCGAATTACTTAAAAAGTATACATTTTCTTTTCTAGATTAGACACATTATTATTTGAAAATTTACTAAATTCCCTACAAAACGAATAACAAAAAAACTGCAAATTATTTCACAATGGTTTATTATTTACAAACAATTATACATCTAAAGTAACATTACCTTCCTAATTACAAAGAAAAATAAATAAAAAGTGATTCCAATTATTGGACTAAATTTATTTTTTTAATCATTAGTAATATGCTAAAAAAAAAAAAAAAAAAATAGGATTACTGCAGTGACAAATTCAAAATTAATAAACCTCAAAATCAAAAAAGGATATAACCTTTGCAGTAGAACATATAAAAAAAAAAAAACTAGATACCATATCTTTGCGATTGAAGTAAACCAACAACGCAGGTTTTTCGACCGCCATTTTGAAAGTAAAAGGCGGGAAGTAATGTCGATGAAGCAGGATCATCCTCGGGTGACCTCTGATTTTATATATAAAATTTGAAAAAAATCGGTCCAGTAGTATCGGAGGAAATGCGCGGACGGATAAAAAAAATTTTATTCGTTTTTCGAATTCTACGTATCCTGAAACGTGAAACCTCAATTTTGAGAGAGGGGTTAAGTTTTTGAATATTTTATTTTATTACAATGGTTCATTATTGAAAATAATAAACCAAAAACATGGAAATCAGACCATTATTTACAAAGATACAGCCTATTGTAATTTATGTATTATTGCTTTTAATATTAATAATATTTTAAGTGTTATAAAATATTTTTTTTTATATTAACGAAATTGACAACTGTAATTAATAATAAATACAACAATTAAATATGAACAAGTAATATGACATGTACAACATGAGGAGAAACTACCCATTGGTAGAACTCCAAATATAAAATATTAATTATCATTTTTACATGTACGGTTTTCGAAAACTACTTTCATAATTTCTGATATTTATGTATTAAAGAATTACCTAAATGTATTAAACAATTTTTCAGATTATGTAATTTCCTTTCGAAGCCCTAAAATGTAAAGTTTTGCAGTTACCATTTGAGCCCAATCTTACATCTGCGATAGGAAATCTTGATGCCTCTGTTATCATGGATTCAGATTCATATGAAAGTACCATTTCCAGTTCTCTGTAGTTACAAATCGTGTGCACCTCCAGTTGAAAAGAATACAAGAGATCAGCCAAGCAAAACTACGAATCGGACACTCAAGGCTGACACATAAACAACTATTGGTAATATGAATTGGTGTTAAATATCACGGTGATGTCGATCTAGACTAAGCGTAATGCCTAGAACATCGGAATGAAGTGGAGTTGGAAAATAATATTGCCGAAATTTTGAAAAATAACACGAAGATGGTAACAAATTGTTATTTGTTTAAAAAAAAAACACAACTATGTAACAATTTCTTCATAACAGGAAAATTATGCAATTTCTGGTAGATTAAATCCATGAATAATTCCAAAGCTTATCAAATTGACATCTAAATAATAAAACATATCGCAATGGCCATTTTATTTAAAACTTTAACCTGTATCATTAATTCTTCTACTTTAAATAAAATGAAACGAATGTACGTAAACATAATTTAAAAAGTATTCAATTCTTAAAACAATATTTCTTGAGAGAAAACAAGCTCATGCACCTTATTCCTATCAAATAAACACTGTGGCTTACCACAACTTGAGTCAAAAACAAAACTGTTTTGACATTTTCTCCTCCCAGTCGAATGTCGTTCGCGGTTTTCGTCTAACGGGTCGAATCGTTTAGGATATTGGTCGTTTTGTTGTGTGAGGTAAATCGACCCGGAACTCCATTAAATAAGTAAATTTCATATGTTTAAAATTACAGTTACAATAATCCAATGTGAAAGGTATAATAGAAATTGAGTGTATTAACCCTCAGAAGGAATCTCAGAACGTATAGCATTCCGTTTCTTATTTATTTATTTTAAACAAGTTCCTAAACTCAGCGCTGGACACATCCAAAAGTATAAGGAAGTTAGAAAGAATAAAATATACTACACAGGGTGTTTCGTAAATGCACGGCACTATTTTAGGTATGTATTCACTAACACAAAATAAACAGAAAAGTTCATATTAACATATATCTCAAACTAATTTCTTAAACAGACATCAAAGGATAAAGATTTATTATTTATTTACTACATTAAGACTGACTGTACAAAGTTTAAAGTGCTTAATACTAAATAACAGGTTTTAATCACCTGATAAACAAATGAACGATAAGCAACGACAGTAGTTGCTCATCTGTTTGTCTAGTTCTGTTTCTTTTAATGTGAGTGAATACTGTGACACAGTTCAATTTATTATTATCATGGGAGACACCATAAATGTATTCACTTTTACAGAAGAAACAGACATGCTTTTAACTTATGGTGAGCTACATAGAAACGGTGCTGCAGCTGTTCGAAGATATCGTGAAAAATTTCCTAACCGAACAATAACAAATCGTAAAACGTTTAAAGCCATTGAAAGACGCCTTAGGGATAATGACACCTATAAAACCTATACGAGTAAACGCCGGTCGACAAAGATTTCGACGAACTGCAAATGTTGAAGAAGAAATACAAATTTTTTTTTTCTGGAAAATTTCATTCTCAAAAAATCGTTCTGAATTATTCTAAATACATATGAATAAGAATGCCTGCAAATCTTTCACAAAAACAAGTCAATTGTAATCTTGTAGTTACCCTACTATCTGAAATATTCCCTGTATATTTTGATGAAAATTTGAACTGTTTTTTTTCAAAATTATTATTTAGAAGAAGTACAATAAAGTATACAACCGCCTGTTCCAAAAGAAGAAACAATGGTGCATGCAGGAAGCCAATAAAAATTTGGTGCGCGCATCACACGACTTCCACTTACCATCCTCTTCTTAGCAGAAACAAGCATTATCACACAAAGAGGAAGTGAAAGTAAACATTACAGACTCTATATTTATTTACGTTTTATTGTGGTAATTTTTATTTTTTTTTAATTGCTCTGATATGTACAAATTTTAATATTTATATCCCTGCAATCTATACAATTAAATATTAATTAATAGCAACGATAGCATTTAAGAGAACCTTATATGTACATAATATTGTCGGAGTCCGTATTATATTAAGCTCATGTTACGTATGGAAGCCTGTTCTAATCTTCGGGTTAGCTCGGATGAGCTTCATATTTTATATTTAACTATTTTTCATATTAAAGATTAATCTGAAATGGTTAATTATTTCAAAAAAAAAAAAATTAATGGTGCTTTAGAAGAAGCTAATATTAAAAATTAGCAATTTAACCCCTGTTAAAGAATATCTATGAGGATATAAACTACATTATATTAAAAACTGCTAAATAATACACTGATATATTGAATTTAATCAAAGTCGTTAGAGCCGTTTTTGAGAAAATCGTAAAAATGTGTTAAATCGATTATATAAAGTACCAGTTCCGGTTTGCCGATTTTGACGAAAATGTTGCTGTAACATACAAGGCTTATAAAAACTGTAAATACACCATTTCAGTTCCGTACCATTTTTCGTTTTCGAGTTCACATTCAGACACACACACACACAGATCATTTTGCGGGGCCTCGTTATTTGGACTTAATAAGGAACCTAAAAATTTCTGTTGAAAAATCAGATTTGAAAATTTTCACCAACGCAATACTTATCCTTACTATATATTACATCATATATAGGTATGTGAAAATAATAATTGAAATGCTTACACAAAATAGGTAATTTTGTGTGTAAATATTGTATATAATATTGTAAACAATACTTTCTAGGTACGTTTCTCTACCAAATCATCAACAACCATCGTCCTTCTTACGCCTACAACCTTCTCCAGTTCAAATCCTCAGTCCATTCCCTGTCCACAAGATCTCGACCTTCTGACCTTTACATGCCTTCTCACAGATCTGCCTCATTCCAAAATTCCTTTATTGTTCGCTCTGTCAATTTCTGGAATCCCCTCCCTATCAAAATTCGACATTCCTCCTACATATCCACATTCAAATCCCTCCTATTCCAATTCCTATCACAAAAACAGTCGGATACTTGCTAACCATTCGAGCGGATTTTAATAGAGAATTTGATATATTTTTATTTTTTAATTCTTTATTTTTTTCGGAAAAGTGTATACTGGTCTAAATAGCTTTAAGTTTCTTGTCATAGTATTAATGGTTTTGTATATAGTTTAGTTTGTTTTGTATATAGAGTTTTTACCTTATATTTTTTTTACATTATTTCTTTTTTTCGATTTATTTTGTTTTGGCCAGATGTAATAATGTAATATTTTAATTTTGTTCTAATTTGTTATTCTCAAGGGACTGTGTCCCAGAATAAAGTTATTTTTCTATTTCTATTTCTATTTCTATATATATTTCTTTAAAAATATATTTTATACATCGCGCCTTATTGCCAATTTGTACCCATAATAAGTGAGAAATAATTCTGGGAATTACAAGTGTGGTGTCTTGGTCCGTTATGTAAAATAAAATATCACACTGCCACTAAAAACTTTTTTTATGTATAGAGTGATATTTATTTATTTTATTATGTATTGTATGAATGAGCACATTTGTATGTAAAATATGTCAAAGTTAAAAAAATATATATTAATTCATAAAAATAAAACAAAATGATAGTTTGAGCCCAAGATTTGTAATGCTCACATTCATATATAGTGATGTAACCATCAGTGTGATAAGAGTAATGCAGGTTCAATGTTTATTGATCATCCAAGCGTTTTATCTCATTTTAATGTTTGATTTCACAATGAGTTTTAACTCAGTTATCTATCACAGTTTTATTTTAGTCAATTTTACGACCAGAATATTAGTTTGATAATTCCTTTATATTTTAAAGTTTGAGAAAACCTAATAGGAGATTTTATGTAGAAGTTGTCGAGGAAAATATAATTATTCAATAAATTTAAAACACGGTTACATATCTACGACTGTTATTGCTAAAGATTGTATATAACAATTTTATGAGAAGGAGTTAGTCGAGGGTGCGGTCAAATAAATAATAAATTAAAATATATTAATTATTGTAATATTTTAAAAAATTATAATAATTAATATTATATCAACGGTCAACCATCTCTACATCATTATGAATACATTACCACGGGGTCAACAACAAGATACAAACCCACAATCCATACGTCGCAGTTCCAGACTTAATGCCAGATCAAACAATCCACAACAGTCATCCGCACATCAGGCAAAAATTTAAATAATTAATATATTTTAATTTATTATTTATTTAACCGTACCCTCGACTAACTCCTTCTCATATTATATCAACGGTCAACCATCTCTACATCATTATAACAATTTTACATGTATTTGCGCTAAAGTTGACATTTTGTAGACTGCAACTGCTATAAGTAGTTTGCTATGTTTGTGTGTGTGTGTGATCATATTTATATTTGATTAAACTCGGTGTATCATTGTATATTAATATCAATTAGGTCTTATCCACCAAACCTTCAAATTCCTCATGTATTCAATCCTTAACAATCCAAAATCCTTCGTAAAATCTTCAATGCTTCCTACTTTGTCACAAATAAAATCATCCATAAAGACGTTAATGTTCCATATGTTTCCGATTTGGCCCAATCCAGATACCTGTCCTTCCATAACAAACTGCAGAACCATCCGAAACCTCATGTTTCCAACCTTGCTTCATCTTCTATTCCTGATAACCCTCCGAGGCGTCTGAAGAGAAGATGGCCTCGTGATCTACTTACGTAAATATATTATTAGTGTGCTACCAATTGGTAGTTCCTCAACAAGCGTGTTCATGTGATTGTATTAATACCGTGGGCACATTTAATAGATGTATTTTTAATTTAATACAGTAGTAAATATCATGAATAAATAAATTTAAAAAAAACGCTGCAAATTATTCCACAATGGTTTATTATTTCCAAACAATTATACATCTAAAGTAACATTACTTTCCTAGTTACAAAGAAAAATAAATAAAAGGTGATTCCAATTATTGGACTAAACTTTTTTATTTTTAATCATTAGTAATATGCTAAAAAAAAATAGCATTACTTCAGTAACACATTAAAGATTTAAAAACCAAACAAAGGATATAACATTTGGAGTAGAACATATTTAAAAAACCGGAGACCATATCTTTAATCCTAATTGTTCGATTTTATCGATTTTTTTTTTTTTTATTTTTAGGAAATTTCATAAACTTTTAAAAACCATAATACAACATCTCCAAAAAAGTGTATACTTTTCGAGTTATTCGGAATTAAATTTTACCATACCTCGTAACTTTTTTTCCAGCTTCTTTTCGTTGAAGTATGTTATATAGATAAATTTAAAGGGCGTCGAGAAAATGACTTTAGCGAAGTTTCATTGAAATCGCTACATTCGTTTAGGCGCTACAGTCTATAGCAACGCAGGTTTTTCGGCCACCATTTTGAAAGTTAAAGGCGGAGAGTAATGTCGATGAAGGAGGATCATCGTCGGGTGACATCTAATTTTATATCCAAATTTGAAAAAAAAAAAATCGGTCTAGTAGTTTCGGAGAAAATGCACGGACGGCGGACGGACAAAAATGGAATTTGTGAATTTGTTGGTCGATCACAATGGTTGATTATTGAAAATGATAAACCAAAAGAACAACAGTGACGCTATCTTATACTATTTTCGCCTCTCTAAAACTGCCTCTTGTTGAGATATTATTTATGCTGGTCCGATTTTTAGTTTCTTAGATATTTTAATCCATATCTTCTATAAAACTTGTCATCATTTGGTTTTCGATAGTATTTTTTTTCATCTCTCTAACACGGTATTGCGTTAAGATGAAATTTCGAATAATATCACATTACAAAGAGATAAAATTCTGAACATTTCTCTCGTTAAGAATATGCAGGTCCGATTTTTATGTTCTGAGATATTTTAATCCTAATGAAACAAGTTGAAAATTCACCGATGTTCTTAAAGCCGAAAAGATCCATAACTTGCATTCCAGTATCGGATAACAGTTAATCCTATTGCGATGTCCGGAAATACTAGGAGACTAAAATGGATCTCTATGTGAGACTTCCTCCTCTTGATGGCTTCATAGATTCGTATCACGTTGGTGGTGGATACTCACTGTTCCTTCGTCTGAATCCTTAATCGTAGCCATAAATAGCTATATAAAAAGATATATATATATCTTTAACACTAATCATACCAAGACTTAATATATACCTATTTCTACCATAGCGGGTCAAATGACCCGACTTTATGTTTCATGCTTGAATGTATGAAATATGGATGTTAGGAAGGAAATAAAAATATAAATTGAATTTATTATGATTAAACAAAATAGTATGTTGAGCATTTCTATTACAGCAAAAAATTTTAAAATTTAAAATTTTAAAAGCAAAAAATAAAAACTTTTAATTCATAGTTCATCGCAGTGGTGCTCTTCCAGGTGGCACACCTACTTGCATTTGCTGCCAAACAGATCCATCATTCGCAACATTTTCTTCATTTATTTCTACTTCACTTTCTTCCGAACTTGTGAGTAATCTTATTCTTTTTCGGCCACTACATACATTCACAATATTTTCCTCTTCGTCGTCAGTATCTGTAGAATCAAACTCATTTTTATTTGCAACCGATATATCTTCATTTTCAGAAAATTCATCTTCACTAATTTCTGAAAACTCTTAGCCAATATTATTTATATCTTCTAAGAACTTGTACTGTCTTGTTTGCTTCGACATTTTTCTGGGTAAAAAATGATCTGTATTACTATAGCTATCAAAATAAAATATAAGCTAGGTACTTACCAAGACTTTCAATTTTTGCCACTTTTTCTTACACTAAAAAGCTATTTTCAATCTAAAATTTGATATTTTCTTGAAATTATTCTGAGCTATTTTCGTTGAACTACTTTACGCAACAGTCTTTGGAAGAATGTGCAACTTACTGACTACAAATATGACTAGATAATCTCATAAAACAAAAAAATTCTCTCCGGGTCAAATGACCTGTTGTGGTAGATATCGGTATACAACAAGGATTAATCAGAATAAACAAAACAAAACAAAACAAAAATATTTTTATAACTGTACATTAATTACTTAGAAAAAGTCATGAAGTCAAATGTGCAAACGCAATAAAATTATACGTGCATTTTCAATGGAAAAGTTCAAATCGACCTTTGAGTATTAAATTAAACTTAACTATTTATTGGTAATAAGGTCATTTAATTTTTTTAATTTTAATTTATTTTATTTTTTTTTATTATTTTTTTTTTTATCAAAATTAAATGACCTTATTCCCAATAAATAGTTAAGTTTAAATATATATATAGACGATTCGCAACCATAAATTTCATTTTATAAACTGAATTTGTGAGAAGTAAATCGTGGCGCCTACTGTTTAAGTTTTAACATAAACCATCAATGAACTTTGTCACTTGGTTTGACTTTTATTTTTACTATTTATTTGTTTTTCTCTTCTTCTCAGGTCGTGCTTTTTCTTTCGGGTTTATATTTTCTACTTTTTTTCTCTCTGTGTACCAATACGAGTATGTATGTATACATAGATCTTTTTTTTTCATTACATCACAAGTAATCCTGAGATTTTATTTTATCTTATTGTTTACATATTATTATATAAATCACTTTAGATATTATTACATTTTGTATTAAGTTATTTTTCTGTTTGATAGCCTATTGTTTATAAATTGTGTAGTTAGAAATAGAAATAGAAATAGAAAAATAACTTTATTCTGGGACACAGTCCCTTGAGAATAACAAATTAGAACAAAATTAAAATATTACATCTGGCCAAAACAAAATAAATCGAAAAAAAGAAATAATGTAAAAAAAATATAAGGTAAAAACTCTATACGCAAAACAAACTAAACTATATACAAAACCATTAATACTATGACAAGAAACTTAAAGCTATTTAAACCAGTATACACTTTTCCGAAAAAAAAAATAAAGAATTAAAAAATAAAAATATATCAAATTCTCTATTAAAATCCGCTCGAATGGTTAGCAAGTATCTGACTGTTTTTGTGCTAGGAATTGGAATAGGAGGGATTTGAATGTGGATATGGAGGGGGAATGTCGAATTTTGATAGGGAGGGTATTCCAGAAATTGACAGAGCGAACAATAAAGGAATTTTGGAATGAGGCAGATCTGTGAGAAGGCATGTAGAGGTCAGAAGGTCGAGATCTTGTGGACAGGGAATGGACTGAGGATTTGAACTGGAGAAGGTTGTAGGCGTAAGAAGGACGATGGTTGTTGATGATTTGGTAGAGGAACGTACCTAGAAAGTATTGTCTTCGGAAGGAGGGGTAGAGCCACCTTAACTCAGTGTAGTGGTGAGAGACATGGGAGTACCTCGGGGCACCAATAACAAATCTTACGCAGCTATTCATTAATCTTTTCAGTCTATCACGGAGCTCCACCGAGAGGCCATCATACACCACACAGCTGTAGTCAAAGTGGGGGAAGATGAGAGAGGAAATTAGGAGTCTACGGATATGTTGAGGTAGGAGATGGCGGAAGCGATGAAATAGTTTAAGGGTAGAGATTGTCCGACGGGAAATGTGAGAAATATGGTTGGTCCAGGAGAGGGTTTGATCTATGAAAAATCCTAAATTTTTAACAGAGGAGTAGAAGGAAATTGGCTGGTCATTAAGGTGTAATATGGGAAAGTCAGTATGGGATCTAATGAGGGGCTTGGAACCAATGACGATGGCCTGAGTTTTGGCAGCATTCAACTTTAATCCATTTACATTTGCCCAGGCATTGATTCGATCAAGATCTTCTTGAATCTTGGCAAATGCCCCCAGTAACTCAGAGGGAGAAAAGGATAGGTAGATCTGGGAATCATCTGCATAAAGGTGATGGGAACAATGGAGAATTGATTTAGGTAGGTCGTTAATGTAGGAGCTGAAAAGGAGAGGAGATATGCTTGAACCCTGGGCAACTCCAGAGGATAAAGAAAGGAAAGCAGATAGTGGTTGGTTGGGTATAGAGACTGCTTGGGTGCGTTGGGAGAGGAAAGATTGGAACCAAGAGATGGAACTATTGGAGAAAGATAATGATTTTAGTTTGTTGAAGAGGATGGAATGGTTGATGGAATCGAAAGCTTTGGAGAAGTCTAGAAGAATAAGGACAGTTAATTTTCTATCATCTATTGCAGATTGAATGTCGTTGGTAATTTTAATTAAGGCAGATTGTGTGGAATAGCCGGGACGGAAACCAGATTGGAGAGGATCAAATTGGTTGGAATTTTCGAGGAACTTGGAGACTTGGGATTGCACCAGTCTTTCAAGAGGCTTTGAGAGGTTAGAAAGAATTGAAATTGGACGGAAATCTTCGGGTGAGGATGGATTAGGCTTTTTATTTAAAGGAAGGACAATGGCTTTTTTCCAAGAGGTAGGGAATACTGAATTCTGAAGGGAGAAATTGTAGATAAAAAGGAGAGCTGGGAGGATTTCAGGTAGACATATTTTTATTAATTTGACAGGAATGCCGTCTGGCCCTATGGAATTGGTGTGGGATTTCATTAACGCGGTTAACAAGTCTGTGGGAGAAATGTCGGAAAAATAAAAGTTATTGTCGTTAAAGGATATCTCTGGAGCAAAGCCAGAAGAGGAAGGTAGAGAAGAGGTATTAGCGACAGATATAAAATAAGAGTTTAAATCATCGGAGGATACAGGATAGGCTGCGGTAGGGGATCTGGAAGGATTACCAATGGAAAGTTTACGAAGCAGTAGACATTTCGATTTGATATCAGGAGCTGAGGAAAGGGTTTCATGGAAGTAGGAAGTTTTCGCACGCCGGATCCTTGTCTGTGCCAAGTTGCGAAGCACCCTGAACGGTTGGTAGTCATCTGCAAGCCTCGTACGTCTAAAACGTCTTCGGGCAGCGTCGCGCCTCTTCTGCAGATCTTTGATTTCCTGACACATCCAAGGAGCAGGCCGGTGACGAAAGGTAGAGGTTTTGAGGGGAGCATGGGTATTGAGAATATTGAGAAGATTGGTGGTAAGAATGTCAACCATGGAGTCGATGGAAGAGCAAGAATATATTCCATTCCAGTCTAGGGTTTCTAGGTCAGGTAATATTTTTTCTCGAGTAAGGGAATCTAGGTGACGGAAGGTGATAGTTCGAGGCTGGATTGAAGGCGTTTGGATATTATATGTTATTTGTATAAGATCGTGAGATGATAAGAATGATACTGGCAATTGAGAAGAGGAGAGGAGATTTTGTACAGAGTCTATAATGTAGAAGTCTAGCCAAGTGTCTGACCTGCTGGTGTGGTGGGTGGGGGAAAATGGAACTATGATGAGGTGCAGAGAGAAAATTAGGTTTTCTAGATAGGATTTGTCATTGGAGTTAGAGAGGAAATTGGTATTGAGGTCACCGGAGATGATTATTCTGGGATATAGAGGAACGAAGTTGAATAGGGTTGATTCGAAGGACTGATCAAATGGAACATGGGGAGGACGATATACCACAGTGTAAAGGAGAGGAAGATCCTTACAATGAATTTCTACTAGAAGGTATTCAACCTGAGGATGATCGGAGGGTGGTGAGGAATCGAGGATTCGAGTCTTCAGGCTATTATGGACAAACATGGCTACTCCTCCGCCATTCCGGCTTACCCGGTCATGACGGAGGAGGGTGTGATTAGGCAAGGAAACAGAAGAGGAAGGGATGTAAGGTTTAAGCCAAGTTTCCGAGATTGCGATAATATGATAAAAGTTTTGAG
Source organism: Nezara viridula (assembly GCA_928085145.1). NCBI lineage: Eukaryota > Metazoa > Arthropoda > Insecta > Hemiptera > Pentatomidae > Nezara > Nezara viridula. The sequence goes on along the minus strand of OV725079.1, from coordinate 179,748,901 downwards.
TGAAATATTGCAGGAACTCGTCATAGTGGGCAGGGAGGGATTGAGAGTTAACATGACAGGTGATTAGGGTACTAGACATGAGAGGAATTGGGAGGGAAACAGTCAGAGTTTGGTAGAGAAACTCTAAAACAAATAGAAAATACAAAAAGGCGTTTACAATTAATGAAAATAGCAGAAAAGAAAGTGTAAGCAGGAACCAAAAGAAATAAAAAACATATGGTCAATAAAATATAAATTAGTGTGTAAGTGTGAAGAGATATCTCTATGCGTAGAAGTGAAAATGTTCGTTTGTAGATAATTGAGTTCAAAGTTATTTTTAGTTAGTTATGTATACATAGGTATGTAATTTCTTTTCTTTTTTTTTTTTTTTTTTTTAGTGGTTACATACTACTTTTTAAATGATGTATATAATGTTAGAATTTTTATAAGTTAGTTTTTGGCCAGATTGATATTATGTTTTGTATTAATCCATCATTGTTATTCTCTCTCTCTCTCTCTCTATATATATATATATATATATATATAGAGAGAGAGAGAGAGAGATAGTATATATAGATATATACATACCTGTATATACAGGTATGTATATATCTATATACATTTAGAATTGCACTTTATTCTGGGACTTAGTTCCCCCAGAATAACAATGATGGATTAATACAAAATATAATACCAATTATATATATATATATATATATATATATATATATATATATATATATATATATATATATATATACAGGGTGTACCACAAATAGACGGAAATATTTAAACGATTGATAGTAGCCATCAAGATCTACAAATAAGTTGATATAAACAATTTTCCAATTTCCAGCAGAAATGTAGAAAATTTAAGATTGTGTTGTTTTTTTTAGCGAGTCGCGTTTTTTGTTGGATAGGAAGCGATAACTTAAAAAATATTTTAAGTAGCTAAATATTGCTCCATAGTAAACTAAATAAAATTTACTTTAAAAGTAGAATTTGTCATTGTTAAAACTATTTATAGAGGGCTTTTCGGCGGACAAACACAGTTAATATCCGTTAAAAAAAAGTCATCAACTGTACTACATTTATCCCAGTTTATCCCAGAAAAACTTCCTCGTTTACTAAGCCTTTAGTCAATATGAATTAAATTGAGGTATATTAGGAAAAAATTTGTGGTTCAACTTAAGTGGTGTAAAGAAATGATATAATTTTCTATCCAGTCACATTGAAGTACCCGTGTTTTCAGTAAGAATGACTACAACTTATAATTTTTTGTCTGAATATGATGTAACTTTCACAATTCTCTGTATCTGTTTGTATCTAAACAGTAAGTACATTAAAATATAAACAGAGTAAACTAAGTAACAAGATCCTAAACTGAAGTAAATAGATGCTAAAAATTGTTGTAGTGTAATATATAATATACAGCTTATTCACATTGTTTATAATTTTTTGTCTGACTATTATGGAACTTCCATAATTCTCTATCTTTCTGTATCTTGTCCGTTATAGCCCAGAAGAAGACCTGCAAAGTCGGGTCGAAACGTTGGTTTTTAATAAAATAGTTTTGCCAATATTTAGTCTATTTATGATCGCCACTCCGGACCATCTCCTTCCTCGAACAGTTGTATAATTTGTAAAATGGGTGTTGTTTCGCCGTTAGACGCATGGGACATCCTCCTATTATAATGATATTGTTATTTTATTCATTGACTAACATGCTATGCTAGCAGTTAATAATTTATTTCTATTGTAAGTCGAAATTATTACTTAGGCAATTAATATATAACTTTTAAGATGAGTAGAAAATGTTTTGTGTATTCAAAGAAAGTAGAGTTGATATTTGAAGAGAGCGACATATTGCCAAGTCGGCCAACAGCTGGAAACTGGATGTGTCTGATTCCATTGGCGGAGTGGAAAGTGACTCCTTTATAATTCATACAGCGGCCAATAGGATACATGAATACTGATTAGGCCTTTTCTCTCGACCAATCGTCTTCAATGTTACTTACCTTGCAACACCTGCGATACATTAAACCTTTTGTATCGATTGTCGTGAAATTTAGTTCGTTAATAACAGACTAGTATCATACTACAGCGAAAACTCTCGCATTAGGTAGCTATACTTCTAAAGCATTCGAAGAATAGTAAGCCACCTCAGCGAATTTATTCTTCATCTCATCTCATCGTAACCTACAACTATTTTATTTACGAAAATTCTTGGAATTGGGGCGTTTTAAATATGGAGGTCGGAAAACTTTTTCTATTTAATTAGATACTAAAAACTCACTATTATTATAGTGATTATATTATTATAGTGATTATCATTATTATCACGCATTTGGTTATAATATAAAATATAGCGTCTATAATTTTTACTTTCACTTCTCCTTTGTCTGAAAACATTTTCTACTAAGAAGTGGATGGTAAATGAAAATTGTGTGATTCGCTCACCGCAACAGATTTTATTATTGGATTAATTATATTATTAATATATACCTTGAACTTAAAATATTATAAATTAATAATTATTTAATTTCGAATCAGTTTGGTTAAGGTTAATTGTTATTTTATTTGAAGATAGGTGGCGTGCCTGTACATAGGATATGCTTCTTTGTTGAAGGCCAGTTTAGGTAAACATAAAATTTTAATTCTAAAAATAAATATTGTGTCATCCTTCTATATTGTGAATTATATGAAATATTAGTTTTTCCCTCACCCTGTCCAATATATTACCTAAGATAAATATTTTGAAATTTATTATTTATTATTAATCGTCTTCAATTTATTTTTATATCTCCGTTTTATTAAGAATTGACTGATTGTTGAATGATGAGAAATGCGCCATAATCAAGTAAATTTGATTGACATTCTTCTTTTACGCAGCAAGATAGAAAAACAACTTACGAAAAGACCTTTCATGCGCATGCGCGTATTTGAAAAGATAAATAAAAAAATAAAAAAGTGTAATAATACAGATGTATAATATATTGTCCGTGATACAGACCCCTTTTTATGAAATTTTAACATCCGCCTGAAACTTCGTAAATAGCTTCATCTCATCCTAACCTACAAATATTTTATTTACGAAAATTCACGGAATTGAATAGTTTTCACTCTGGAGGGAGGCAAACTTTCTCTATTTAATTAGGTACTAAAAACTCGTAAACACCAATTTTCTTTCTACTTAGATAATTTGATCACACAAGATAAAAAAGGTGGCCTACAAAAATATTGGGGCGTTTGTCTTATATAACCTCATTATTTTTAAAATGGGGTGTTGGTCACGCCAAACGACTCAATATTTTTGAAGGTCGCCTTTTTTCTCGATTTTGTGATCAAATTATCTTAAGATCCAAGTAGAAAGCATTTGATTATCTGCGAGTTTTTAGTTCCTAATTAAATAGACAAAGTTTGCCTCCCTCCAGATTGAAAACGTCCCATTTCCAGAAGTTTTCGTAAATAGAATAGTTGTAGGTTATGAGGATATGAAACTATTTACGAAGTTTCAGGCGGATGTTAATAATTCCATAAAACGGGGTCTGTACCACGGACAAATGTAGTATAAAAATCAATAATTAAAAAAAAAAAAATTGTAGCTAACCTTAAAACTCATAGAAGGTAATGTAAAGTAAAGAAAAACGAATGACTTTCAATTGTTGGAGAAACAAATGTTTCCATAGATACTATTTATGGAATTTGAGCCCTATAAATTACTCGAATTGCCACTGTCCTTTTAAACAAATTACAACTGGATATATACAAAAAATTATTTGATATTTTGGTTTATTTATTCCTTATAAAACGCCGAGGAAATTATCGGAGACTACCAATGCGGATTTAGACGAAATCGTTCGACAATTGATCAAATATTTTCTTTACGGCAAATATTAGAGAAAAAATTGGAGTATAACGGTATTGTTCACCAGCTGTATATAGATTTTAAAAAGGCTTACGATTCTATTGACCGCCAGAAACTGTATAATATTCTAATTGAGCAGGGGATTCCAAAAAAACTCGTAAATCTAGTCAGGATGTGCTTGACGGAGACACTCAATAAAGTTAGAATCGGTAATAATTTGTCCGAAAAATTTGAGGTTCGTTCGGGCTTAAAACAGGGGGATTCTCTTTCGCCTGTCCTGTTCAATTTAGCATTAGAACATGCCATTAGGGAGGTAATGCGAACCGAGAAAGGGTTGGATCTGGGCGGGACAACATCCGTGCTGGGCTATGCTGATGATCTGGTACTGTTAAGCGAAGACGTTGAAACTATAAAACTAAATACGACAACGTTAATGAAAGCCGGGAAAGAACTAGGACTCGAAATAAACGTGGATAAAACAAAATATATGGTTAGCTGCAAAAATGGCGATACTACTGGTGATATCGATATAGATGGTAATATGTTTGAACAGGTAGATAAATTTAGGTATCTAGGTTCTACGATAACTAGAAAAAACGAAATTGAAGAAGAGATTAAGGTTAGACTGAAGGCGGGGAATGCTTGTTATTTTTCTGTGACAAAACTACTTAGTTCGCGCCTCTTGTCCCGAAACTTAAAAATTAGAATCTATAAAACAATTATCTTACCTACAGTTCTTTATGGATGCGAAACTTGGCCGCTTACATTAAGGGATGAGCAGCGTCTTAAGGTTTTTGAAAATAAAGTATTGCGTAGAATATTCGGACCGAAAAAGGATGAGTTAACCGGAGAGTTCAGACGGTTACACAACGCCGAATTGCGTGAGATGTATCCGGGTAATATAATTGAGGTAATTTCATCGCGGCGAATCAAATGGGCTTGTAAAGTTGTTGGGCTCAGTAACGAGAGAATTCCTAAAAGGTTAATATTTGCTGTGCCGAATGGTAAGCGTCCGAGGGGTAGACCGAAGCGAAGATGGGAAGATTGCATTAAAGCCGATCTGAAGGGACTGGGTTTGGACGGCGAACGGTGGAGGGAGGTGTGTAACAAGCGATTGGTGGTGTCGGCATCGAACCTTCGGGTTCGCTAAGCCTTATTATTATTATTATTATTATTATTATTTATTCCTTATAAAAGCGTACAATATTTTTGGAAGAGCAATAATTAAGCTTTCCAATGCTTGTAGTAACGTTGAATTAAAAGACAATTCTGAATATCTATGAATGCTAAAGGGCCAATTGCTCCAACTCAGTTAAGCTTAGATTAAGCGTTATCTAAGATAAACCAAGTTTTATAAGGTCGACAGATAAAAATTAAACTTGGTTTAGTCTTAGATAACGTTTAATCTAAGCTTAAATAAGTTGGAGCAACTGGACCTAAGTAAACTGCATGGGGAAGTCCAAACATTTATATTTTTTATTTCAAAACAACTCGTATTTAAGAATTTTAAGGACTAGATACTAATATGAATGGTGATTTCATAAATTTAATTGGTCCATTTTACCAAAAGCGTATTTTAGTTTTTGCAATATATTATCCATTTGGATTCGTTTAAGACAATCAGTTATATGTTTTTCTCATTTTACAGATTAAATAGCTTCATCTCATCTTAACCTACAAACATTTTATTTACGAAAACTCTTGGAATTGAGGCGTTTTCAATCTGGAGGAGGGGCAAACTTTGTCTATTAAATTAGGTGCTAAAAACTGATATGTACCCATTTGCTTTCCACTTGGATCGTAAGATAAGTTGATCACGAAACCGAGAAAAAATGTGGCCTACAAAAATATTGGGCCGTTTGTCCTATATAACCTCCTTATTTCTTACATTTCGGAGTGTTGGTGACGCCAAACGGCTCAATATTTTTTAAGGTTTTTAGTACTGCGAATTTTTAGTATGTTAATTAAATAGACAAAGTTTTCCTCCCTCCAGACTGAAAACGCCCCAATTCCAAGAATTTTCATAAATAAAATAGTTGTAGATTACGATGAGATGAAACTATTTACGAAGTTTCAGGCGGATGTTAATAATTCGATAAAAAGGGGTCTGTACCACGGACTATCCCCTTTGTCTGAAAATACTGATTTCTTATAAGAAGAGGGTGGTAAGTGAAAGTTGTGTAATGCGCGTACCGCATCAGATTTTTTTATTATTATTAATTAGTAGCAAGTTTAATCATATTAGGTCTAGGTTACAGATCGACGATATGTTTGAATCATTCCTCATTCATGGTCTTTCTCTTCGGGTGTGACCTTAGGAGTGGTTTGTACCGTGTAATTTACGAGGTCATGTATCATTGTAATTTTTATAATCGCAGCGACTGGAAAGGGCGTGTAAAGTTGTTGGTATAGATATGGAACGTACCACAACTGAACGAGTACTTAATCAGTACCAAATCGATGATATACTGAGGTAGAGTGGGGTGAATTTGGAATGCTTTTACTAAATCAAATTATTTTTTTTTCTTTTAATATATTTATTAAGTATGCTCGTTTTTAAGTTTTTATTTTGATTAGTTTAGTTCTTTTGTTTATATAGATTTACTATTAATATTATTATTTTTCTGTATTTTTTATTTTTATTTATCGTAAATAGAGTGCTCTCTGAATACTATTATAAATGTATTTGATTGTGACAGATTGTAATATTTCTCACTAAATAAGTTTAAAAAAAATAAAATTATATATATGTATATATATATATATATATATATATATATATATATATATCTATATATTCTCTAGCAGTTTTGTGAACTTTGAATTGTCAGGAATAAGGGGTCCATAAAGGGAATTAATTTCCTAATTTCTTGTTACTATTTTATAGTTTTAATTGTTATATAAAAAAAAAACATGGGCATCTTTCAGGAGGTAAAATATAAAAACGGGAATGATATTAGCAAAACAGCAAAAGAGTATTCGAAATTAATAAAAAAGCTGTCACATTTGGAACCGCAAAGGGTATTTCTTCTAAAATGTAGAAAATACAATATGTTTCCACCACACATTGTAGATAGCACCAAGAACATTTATAAGCTTATTCCTGACAATTCAAAGTTCCCAAACTGCTAGACTATATTATATTGAGAACACAGAGTTCAATTTTAAACCTAGAAATAAAAGATATATATATATATATATATATATATATATATATATATATATATATATATATATATATATATTATAATTTAAGATATGAATTATAGTTATAATTATAGTAGTCATGAAATTTCATGACCTATTGTCCAACTATAATTCATATCTTAAGTTATAATATATACAGGGCTAATTAGAAAAAAAAAAAAGAAACATTGTACTATTATATAATTGGGAAATTAATTGTATTTATTACTACTGACCTGTTATTGGTTACAATTTTGTTTTTATTGATATAAAGATATGGGCATCTTTCAAGATAACAAACAGCAATACGGAAGTGATACTGCAAAAAAATATATTCAAAATTGCTTAAAAATTCCATGACCTATTATTCAACTATAATTTATATAAAGTTTATAATAATATATAAAGGTTAAATTATAAAAAACAAAAAAAACATTGTAATATTATATATAGCTTTACCCAGTCACGCGCTGCTGTGGCTTAGCCTGGCAAAATGAAAAAGAAAGAAAATGGAAAGCGCATATGAGTAGATTAGTAGCAAAGGACATCTCTCATTTTTAAAAAGTTGGGAAACAAATTTGTCTGTAAAATGGCTTCAATTGAAACTAATTCTAATTGTTTTTTTTTTTCATGATTCAAATTGGACATTCATAATCATCTGAGTAAATACGCCGTCATTCATAATCATCAGAAACAGTCTGAGTTGAACTTATAAAACTAAATTAAAAAATTAATTTAAAAAACGTATAATAGTATTGACCCACATAAGGAGAATCATATAAATTCTTCAAATGATAATTTCAATTATTGTAGTAATTATAAAATTTTCGATTAATCAATAAAACAAACAAAAAAAAAAAAAAAATTACTTGCCGACGTTCGGTAGTGAGGAAGGAAAAGGAAACGGCCTTTTCCGAAGAGAAAGCAGTAAATGTTTAAAACTCAATAACTCTATTGAGATGATTTTTTTTTTATTTTGACGGCAAATCAGGAATCTTTCAAATAAATGTGGGTATTATCAGTTATCGTCAAATAAAATATTGAATTCATCGTAAAATTTTTCAGCTTGTTTTCGGGAAAGTATGTTATACACATAAATTAAAAGGTTACAAGGGGAAGACTTTAGCCAAGTTTCGTTAAAATCGGTAAAGCCGTTTTGGCACTACAGTTTATAGCAACACATTTTTTGCGGCTTTGAACAGAAAAACATTTACATTTTTATTTTTTTTTACCTATATAAAATTATCGTAAGACAGAAGCACTGTGCCAGAAACCTTCCCAGGAGTGTACGGAACAACTTCCCAAAGTTTCATGGCGATCAGTTGAATGGTTTAGTAATGCACTGAGGACAAACAGACGGACATACAGACATACATTCATTTTTATATATATATATATAATGAATGGGTTGGCCGTGCAGGACCAGTGGCTTGGCCTGCACGCTCTCCAGACCTGACACCACTGAATTTTTTTGTTGGGGTGACATTAAACAAAAAGTCTATGCAAGTCCGGTCAATTACCTTAATTCTTTACAAAGAAGGATAATTGAATCTTGTGAAACAATAACACATATCCAGTGCCGTTCTGCCACTGCTGCTGTTTAAGAAAGATGCCGAGCATGTCTTAATGCTCAAGGAAATCTCTTGGAACCACATTTAATATGAATTTAATGTTTACGTTCAATTAATGAAGTAGTTGGAACAAATAAATAAGTTTTATTTACTTAATATCACGCAAATAATTAATAACAACGAAAATATTTAGGTGTGAATATCTCCTAAATAAACCGTTTGCGAACATACCTTCAGAGGAAATGTTTTTCTTGTTTTGAGGTCTTTAGTAGATTTTTGCAGTTTGGCCACTTAAGCCAGAAACATCCTGTATATATATATATATATATATATATATATATATATATATATATATATATATATATTGAATAATATATATATATTGAAATTTACAACTGTATTATCTAAAAATCTGGTGCGTGCAACATACAACTTTCACTTATCGCTCTGCTTTGAATAGAAAATATTTTCTGACAATGTTGGGGTATTATAAAATTTTTCAAGTGCATTTTAAACGGAGCTAAAGCTCAAAATCTAGTTACTGCATCTGCTTTTTTAAACCGCACAACTTCAGTCTCTGAACCTTTCAGTTGACAGAATGACTAACTCCAATTACATAATTTTTGAGTAATGTTATTTTAGTAATATTTTTAATTGGAAAAGTAATATCTGTACAGACAGTGAGTAAGTTGATTCCAGAGTAGGTGATTGCAGTGTTAAAATATAGAACTGTGAATAAAGGTATAAATTTTCCAACTAGAAACATCACTAAAATTTATAATAAAGGAATGTTCAATTGGGGTTAGTCATTCTGTCAACAGAAAGGCTCATATATGCCTAGAGAGATTTGAAAGTACATCTGAATATTTAACCTATAAATGATTATCGATTGTAGAACTATAAGTTGTTAAACTGTTATTTTCCAAAGTTGTCACATTAATTTAAGTGGATAATGTCGGATTTTACTAAGTGAAAATGAAATGAAAACACACTATCATATATGGTCTCGATTGTAAAAATATAATAAATTCGTATTGTTAATTGTATAATTAAAGTGAGAAGAAGAGTGTAACAACATATTCCATTTGCATGCACCTGCTGTTTTACTACAGAGAAAGTCAACTTGACATTTATAGAAAAAGCTTTACTTTTGCCTTGTTTTTGAAATCCACCATTTTGTCGCTAGGCGGAGAGGGACTCCCTGGGCCGACTGAACGAGGAGCTGGAGAGGAGGCTGGAGAAGAAGGACTCGGACATGCACGACAAAGAGGACGAGCTCTTCCTCCAATTGGAAAAGGCCATCAGGCTCGAGGAAGACTGTGAGAAGGTAAATATATTTTATTTATTATATTTTGTATTATTTATTTATTTATCGACCCTGCCGTAGCTAGTAGGCAATACGGGTGTCTGCAATAGTAAGATGTTAGGCAGGTCAGCTTAACACCTCACTACTGCAAATGAATCTTGTTCTTCTGCTCTTTCTTCATGGTTGCTTTTCTCATCCGTTTCCCGCCAATGGTATAGTACCTCTTCCTCCTCTTCTTAAATTAAAATGGACTGGCCCCACCGCGACTTTCCACCCGTACACAAAATCTTTGTAGTACGGGTAGTTTTCCGCAGTGACTAACTAAGGAAAATCGTTCTCTGTGAGAATGTAGAGACCGGTTTCCCTCAGTAACTTAGCCCTTAGTTCTTCAAAGGCGGTGCAGTCTACTATGATGTGCTCAGCAGTCTCCGGAACACCGCAGCTAGGGTATAGGGGGTCGATGTCCATCCCATGGCAATGAAGCTTTGCTCGAAAGCCCCCATGGCCTGTGAGAAATTGCGAGAGCCAATAGTCCGGGACGATCCACCTTGCTTCTAAACGTGACCGGACGGTGGGGAAGTATTTCCTCAAGGTAGATCCTTTGGGGGTTATCACCCACCGCCGGTTCCATTCCTCTAATGTGTCGTCCCGTATAATGTTTTTCCATTTGCAAGAATTCTCGTCAATTCTCACCTTAAGATGTTCCGGTAGACCTGCTGAGCCGTTTTTCTTAAACATGTGCTTCATCATATCTTCTCGCAGGAGAAGGTCGAGAGGTACCCCTTCTGCTAATACCTCCACCGCCTCATGGGATACGCTTCGATACGACCTGGTGACCCGCAGCAATGCCGTTCGCTGTATTGTCGCCAACTTACTCTTCTGTCGGTGCGAGAGGTTCTGGTTCCAGGCGGGAGACGCATACCTCATTATACCCAGAATCACTCCCTTATAAATTGTTAAGGTTGCTGGGTATCTGAGGCCCCAGAAAGCGCCCCCAACCCGACTGAGACCGTTCAAAGATAGAGCCACCCTGTTTTTAAGATAGTCCAAGTGAGGGGTAACGTTGAATTTTTTCCCAAATTTTACGCCTAAATAAGTGACCTCCTCACTTGGACGTATTCTCGATCCTTGAATCGTTATGATAATAGGGTGTGTGTGCCCTATCAGTTTCCCCTTTCATGACAATTGTATGAGTCTTTGAAGCGACCATTGATAACTTTTTCCTCTCGCACCATTCTCCGAATAATATAATATTTTGTATTATATTTGTCATCATTAAAAAGACTTAAAATATAAGTTATCTTTGTAGAGAAAGCTCAACAACTTAAAGCTATAATAAACTTGCCTCCCGCTCAAAGAGAACCACTTTCTCTAATACCACCTCAGTTGTCTGTAAAAATTGCTTCATATAACCCCAACCTTATTAAAAGAAGAGGTTATACAAGAAGAGCTAAGATCCTTGGCTCTTGAAACGATTGCTGAACGTTATCCCATCCCTCCGTGGATTCATGTGTACACCGATGCAGATGAATAGTTACAATTGTTTGTAACTACCCAAACCTGTTGGGAAATGGGTCTCAAATTTTGACAGCGAAATCAAAGTAATTTTATTGGCACTGCAAGCCTTGTCTTAGATGCCAGAAATATCGTGTTGTTTTGGGATTCAAAGGTGGCTATTCTCGCTGTGTCAGGGCCCAATGACTCCTTTCCTCATAGTATTCTGAAATTTCAAAAGATCATAGAGGAACTACTTCTTCTAGAAACAGAAGTATTCTTTCAATGGATACCAAGTCACTTTGATCTCCATGACAACGAAATGGCTTATAAACTCGCCAAGGGAGCCACGACATTGAACTAGCTAGAAAATCTAATATCGTTTTATAGAGTCAGAAAATAAATAAATAAGGCAAATGAGGCTCTACTACTCGAATCCATAAAGAGCGGTATTGTTGGGAAGCAATGGATAAAATGAAGCTAAAATAAATGCTTAATGAAGCGAATCGAGTTCCCATGAACAGTGTCGAGAAAAGAAGTTGTGGCAGAGTTCCAGATGACAACAGCCCACGACTATCTTCGGAAGCACCTGCATAGAATAGGAGTGCAGACTCTCCACGTTGTAACCTATGTAATTCGGATGCACTCATGGACGCAGCGCATTTAGGTGTATTCGCTTATTGAACATAACAGATACCACGTCGTCCAAATCGGAATGGTGCTGGGCTTGCAAGATAGCGGAAGCCGATAAAGAGAGGCATAATTTAAAAAAAAATATCTTATATTTGCCACTGCGTTGTAACGCATCGAGGAAATGTGTTGCCTTTTGCTCTCTATTCTTTTTTTTCTTTATATTTATTTACATTGTGAGCAAGACATCTTTAGGCCACTGCCTTTTTAGTCTTCTTCGATTCTCGCCAGGTAACAGGGAGGAAGAAAGAGACAGGACGAGTGGGTTTGGATGATTGAGAGTAGAAGAGTGGAATGTTGTGTATTTGTTATGTATGTAGGACTTTTGGTATGTTCATGTAGTTGTCCAAAAGATGTACGAGTTGTTTGTATCGTCTAGTCAGTTGTTTTTTAAAAATTTAATTTGATATAATTTAAAATAATTAGTATAATTATATTGGTTTATGATTGTATAATTGTTACACCGGAATCCCCCTCAAAGTCGATAGCGCATTTTTCTCTCCCATTGATTCATTTCAATGGCACCACAGCCCGATGTGGACCCTGGCTCGATCCTGTGCAGCCGCTCTCCAATCTTAGCTTTGGCCTTCTTCATCTCGACCGGTCCTTTTTTCCCGATAGCAGTTTCTTGGGGATTTCTTCCGCTTTCATCCTTGTTAAGTGGCCGACCCATCTCAATCGACCACACTTTATAAAACAAACGACGTCCACTCCCCCAAAGAGTTCATATAGCTCTAATACAGCTCCTCTTCCACAGGTTCTGTTCATGAATGGATCTGAAAATATGGCGCAAAATCGATCTTTCAAAGATAAGATGTTCTTTCTCTTCTGAACTACTCAGAGTTCACGTTTTTGTAGCCTACGTTTTTGTACCGGTCATATTAGTGTTTTATAAAGTTGGCTAAGGAGTTTTCTCAGGCCAAAATAGCAGAAATTGGCCTTTCGTATTTGTTGGCCGGTCTCAAGAGATATGGCATTTGAAGAGCTAACTATTGACCCCAAATACGTTAAATTGGTCAACACTTTCGAATGTAAACGGTTAAATTTTGACAGGGCAAGCTTTCATATATTTAGTTTTTCTCTGTTTGATAGCTACCCACATATCTGCAGTTTCTTCCAGTATATTAAAAAAAAACATATTTTAAAGCTTTCAAAGACCTAGCTACTATGTCCAAATCATCCCTATAGCCAAGCACCTGTATCATCCTATCGTAAATGGTTCCTCTCCCAAGAAATTTAAATTTCATTGCTTTCCTCATCATAAAAACCGTACAAGCAAAAGTAGAATTAGATAAATTGTAGTTTATATACATTACACTTGCTGTTGTCTGTTCCACATTTTCTGTTTTGGAAGTTCCTTTAGAAATACCGCAATAATACGGTTAACTAATATTTGCAAGAAAGTAAAATGATTTACAAGATCACTGTGTCGGAAATATCAGATCTACTCCTGTATTGATGACATCCTAATTGGCCATAACCTATTCGGTAACCATGGTGATGAGGTTACGTCACTCCAAGTTACGAAGACACCGCGATGGCGCTCACCAGTGCCCAAGCAATCGTAGGTTTGAAGCGTTCGCACGCCAATTTGGTTTGTCCGTTCTACAGTTAATTGTTGGTTTAATTATTTTCCCGATCAGATTAACCAACTGTTCTGTGCGAACTACATAGCTATTAACGAAACAGTCCCGGTTGTGTAAACTAGCCTGAGATTTAAGTTCGGCTTTCGTCACTATATGTGGGCTACTTACATTATCTGAATTAGAAGACAATTATGTTATGATCTACATTTAAGAAAGTGTGGGAGATATTTATAGGCCAGGAGAAGAAAGAAATGCCACATCTTACTTAATTTTATTTTTCGCTTTTAAAGCCTTGTTCTCGGCCACCTTAATCAGCCACCTACGTCACGGCCTGTCTTGGTCTATTTCTTTCCAGTAATCTGCATACAACTCTATTACTTCTTTGTTGATTCGATCAATCAACCTGGTTTTTGACCTTTCAAGTGGTCTTTTGCCTACTATAGAGTTATTCATTGTTGTGTTAAAGTTCCCTGATTACCCCGCGCATATTTACCTCTTTGCCTTTATATCATGAGTTATTGACTGATCATTTTCTGTAAGCAGTCCTTTACTGGTCTTTCTCTTCCATAAGCCTTATAGCCCTGGAGCCAGGGCCCAAAAATCGACCTGATCGCAGGCGAAGGTTTGATTGTAAATTACGAAAGTGTATGTTGTTCTGAGTAAAAAGAACCTTGTCTGCCGTACTACAGCCGCTGCTTTAAAAAATGGCTGCTGATTTAAAGAATATTAGGCCAATAATTTGTGGATCGAAACGGGAAATACATTGCTAAAAACGTGAGAAAAGTTTTTATTTTTTTAACATGTATATATGGGTTTAAGTATGCAAAAAACAAAATTGCTAAGGCGAACCATCAAGGGAAAACTTTTTACAGCCAAAAAAGTCAGATGTTTTCGATATTTGTTTGTGTTTTCACCTATAACTCCTAAACAATGCATCAAAACGAAAAATGTACTCGTTAATAAATTGGAGAACCTTCAATTGTGCGTCGAACGAGTTCATAAACATTATAATTTGGTTACGTTGTAAGGTATAAAGCCACGGTCAACCAAAGCTGATTGATACAAAATTTGTCAAAAATTTGGACAAATTACTATAAATGGCCCTGTAACTTGGAAATGTATTCCCTATGAGGAAAAACCAACAGAATCAAAGTTGTAGAACATCAAATATTTCCTAAACTGAGTACCAATTAATTAAACGTAGATCACTTATTGCTAACAAAATCGGTAATTTCCCAATGGTTAGATAAAATTGATTTTCAATATTTCAACAGTATGTGTGTCTATTCAACTGAGTTATTTTTGTTTAGAATCTGTTATATGCAATATAAGCCTCTTTTCCACCTCTCAGCAGCAAATGATTTTGGTAAACAATGTATCGAAAGATACCGAATTTTATAAAGGAAAAAGGAATCCCGATTCGAGACATATAATTGGCCTATAATAAAAATGTCAGTACTCAATTTACGCAAAATTTGATGCTGATAGAATTTATTTTTCCTGTAAGGGAACTCATTTCCAAGTTATAGGGCCATTTTTAGTAATTTGTCTCAGTTTTTAACAAAGTTCTCCCTTGGTGGCCCCCATTTGTAATTTTGTTTTTTACATGTCTAAATCCTTTTACACATGTTTTAAAAATAAAAACTTTTCTCACATATTTCGTAATGGATTTCCCGTTTCGATCCTCAAATTATTGGCCTAATATTCTTTAAATCAGCCGCCATTTTTTAAAGCAGCGGCTCTGGAACGGCAGACAAGGTTCTCTTTACTCAGAATAACATACACTTTCGCAATTTGCAATCAAACCTTCGCCTGCGATCAGGTCGATTTTTGGGCCTTGGCTCCCTAGGCTCACTATATTAGCTCACTCAGGATTAGTGATCCCAGAACACTTCATTCATCATTAGGAGAAATTTCCTCTGAAATCTTTTAATATTTTTTTTTACTTTCACTAACCTGTATATGTAATATATAGTAAGGGAAAGTATTGCGATCGTGAAAAATTTCGAATCTGGGTTGTCAACGGAAATACTTTTTGAGATCTCCTGAGTCCAAATAAACAAGTCCCGCAAAATGGCCTATGTGTGTGTGTGAACTGCGTTGCTCAAAATCTAAAAGACGTACGAAACTATACATGAGAAGAGAAAACTGACCTATTTGATATTTTATAGGGATCTGGGATTACAAGATTAGTTTGACTGAGGAGAGGAAAAACATGTATAAGGAATACTTCTTTCGTTCTGTTTTTAGATAGTGTCTAGGTCTCATTGTCGTATATAACAGCTAGATTTATGATAGCATTGTACAATCTTAATTTGAGATTTATAAATATTAGGGGGACCGGAAAGTAATGGTACATACAGTGATGGAAAAAAGTATTTGCACATCATGTTTTTATGAATAAATGAGTTCAAGGAACCAAAAAACTTCGTTTTCCTTTGCAAAAATGAAACGTACAGAGGAAAATCAGAAAAGAAGCTCTTAAAAATCCTCTGATAACTTCTGGAGTTCAAATTACTAGCAGAACAATTAGATATACCCTTAATTCGGATGGGCTCTATCGTAGAGCTCCAAGAAAGAAGCCATACATCAGTGAAACGAATCGCAAAAAGCGCCTTGCTTTTGCTAGAGAGTACGTACAGAAACCCTTAAGCTTTTGGGAAAATGTCATCATTTCTGACGAAAGCAAATTTAATTTGTTTGGTTCAGATTGTCGAAGGACGATATGGCGACATCGTAATGAAGTCCTAAAGAAGCAAAATGTTTTAACAACTGTAAAGCATGGTGGATGACATGTTATGGTTTGGGGACATGTTATGGTTTGGGGGTGTGTTTCCTACCATGGCGTAGGAAATCTTGTGAGCATCGAAGGCTATGTGTGCATTTTAAATGCAGAAGGCTATGTGAACATTATGCGACGTAATTTGCGTGCTAGGGCCGAAAAAATGGGAATCCAGGATCAGTACTATTTCCAGCAGGACAACGACCCAAAACATACTGCGAGGAGAACAAAGGAGTGGTTAATATTTAATGTTCCAAGACAGTTCCACACTCCTCCTCAGTCACCAGGAATTTCAATTTATGGCACACCCTTGACCAAAATGTAAGATAACACCATACCACTAGTGGACATCACTTTAAACAACTTCTTGTTCAAGAATGGGAACAAATAAACGTAGATTTAATTAAAAACCTAGTGCATTCAATGCTCAGACGTCTACAAGCAATTATTGACGCAAATGGCCTATTTACAAAATATTAAAACTATTAAAATTTAAAATAAACTTGTAAATGTGGAAGTGTGCAAATACTTTTTTCCAAGCACTTTTATTGTTTTAATTATTTTGTTTGATTATGAAGTGTTTTTATTCAGTTTTTAATAAATGTACTTCTCATTATTGCAAAGGAAAGCGAAGTTTTTTGTTTCCTTGAACTACTTTATTCATAAAAACGTGTTGTGCAAATACTTTTTTCCATCACTCTATTCATTATATGCTTTTTGAGTTTCGCAACGGTAGTAACCACTAACGGATCCAGAATTTAATTTTGGAGAGAGGGGGCTTCAGCCTGAATGTTTTTTGGTTTTTTTTGGATGTGTATACTAGGATAATTACGTCGGAAGAAAGAAAGAAACTAACTACCTATATGAAATTATGTTTAAGTGATTCTTTAAGTCCTATTAAATGTAATTAGACAAACAATAATACTTTTAGAGATAATTTTTTTCATAAAACATGGTTATATTTTACCATTTTGGGAGGGGCGGTTTCAGCCCGAGAGCACCCCTTTCCTCCCGTAGGTCCGCCTGTGGTAGTAATTCAACAGTTGCTACAAAAAACATTTACGATGTCTATCCAAATGCATTAGGCGTTCGCAAATGTCTAAAGTGATTTTTCATGTTCAAATACAGTAAATTTCATTTTTCCGACTCGTGTCGATCCGGAAGACCAACATCATTAAACAATGGCCTGTTAAGGACGAATGACGAAGCGAATGCGTATCAGACAAGAGGAATTGTCTGTCTTAACCAACCTTGTTCGACCATCCAAGAACATTTGCAGTAGATTGGGGAACGACCAAATGCAACTTATTTCTTCAACGCACAACACAAAAGCGTTTTTTGATCGCTTGATCATCGAAGATAAAAAGTGGATCCTATATGATAATCCAAATCGCATAAGTCAGTGTCTAGCTCCAAACGAATCGCCATGAAGTACTGCTAAGCCAAGGTGTTAAACCCAAAAATGCACTTTTGTGTGTTTGGTGGAGTATTCCCAGCGTTACTCATTTTGAAGTGCTGTGTTAAACAAACCTGGACAAAATGTGAATATAAACCTTTATAGTGAACAATTGGATCGTGTAAATCAATCTTTAATTGATAAGTGGCCTACAATTGTCAGCAGGAAAGGCCTAATTCTGCAACGAGAAAATGCAAAATTGCACTGCACAAGTTGAACCCAAGAAAAAAATAATGAATTGGGATGGGAGGTATTGCCTCATCCACCATACTCACCTCATGTTACACCATCAGCTTCCATTTATTCGGATTGTTTCAATACTTTCCAAGTGGCAAAAGATTTGCAAATTTGAATGATGTCCAAAATGCCATCTCTATACAGAGTGTTTCAGGGTTAAGTGGCCTAACTGCAAAAATAAACTAAGGACCTCAAAACAAGAAAAAGGTATGTCTTCTGAAGTTATGTCCGCAAGTGCTTTGTTTGTGAACTCTCAATAACATTTATCAGTTTGCAAGAGGCTTCCGCAGAGTACTCATAACAACACACATCCAGTGCCATTCTGCCACTGCTGCTCTTGAAGAAAGATGCACAGTCTGTCTTAATGCTCAAGGAAATGACTTTGAACAACATTTAATATTTACATTTAATTAATAATGTAGTTGGAACAAATAAATAAATTATATTTACTAAATATAACGTAAATAATTCATAACAACGAAAGTCTTTAGGTGTGAATATCTCCTAAACAAAGCGTTTGCAGACATACCTTCATAGGAATTTTTTTTTTTTTTGAGGTCCTTCATTCATATTTTCAGTTTGCTCACTTAACTCTGAAACACCTTGTATATTTTACTCAAAAACCAATTGATTTTTATCGATCCTGCATTGAAAACATTATATTTTTATTTTGAGATAGTATCTACTTAAGGAATCAAAAATATTTTTCAATTTTTAACATAATTCATTTTTACTTGGAAAGGTACTAGAAATGTATGGAGGAAAGCAGCTCTCTCATCTGTTTAATTTATACAAATGTGTAATATATTCCATTATTTTGTTCAGATATTTTCAAATATACCCTTAAAATATATTTTTTTAAAACACAACTATATAAACATATATTTAAAGACTCAGTATTTTATTTTTTTTGTTTCACAGCAATTATGTTGATTTTATATATCTATTGTTATACATAATTTTTACACATTATATAAACTTTGCCATTTTTTGTAGTCCAATGCTCATTCCTCTCTCCCCCTCACTCCAATCAAAATGGAAAGTCTGCGCTTATGACCTCTCGTTCAAATTTCTCAATGTTACTTGTGTCAGTTGCTATGAAATATATATTATTTATTATTATCATTATTTATTTATTTTTTAGTTAAAAGCTGAGAAGGAGAAAATAGCGGAACTCAAAGACAGATTGGAGAAGGAAAAAAACGAAGCCTATCGGCAGGTGAGTCATCCTTTTCGATCATTAGTACATTATCTTTATTTTTAGCCAACTTGTGGTAAAGAATTGTTTAATAATAATAATAATAAGGCTTAGCGAACCCGAAGATTCGATGCCGACACCACCAATCGCTTGTTACACATCTCCCTCCACCGTTCGCCGTCCAAACCCAGTCCCTTCAGATCGGCTTTAATGCAATCTTCCCACCTTCGCTTCGGTCTACCCCTCGGACGCTTACCATTCGGCACAGCAAATATTAACCTTTTAGGAATTCTCTCGTTACTAAGCCCAACAACTTTACAAGCCCATTTGATTCGCCGCGATGAAATTACATCAATTATATTACAAAGAATTGTTTAAAAATACAAATTGTTAGAGTATAGCTTCCTCACCACATCTATCGGTTACATAATTACCTATACTTCAATGTCTATAATTTGTCGTTCAAGAGGAAAAATCTACAAGAAAAACCATTTATAAGCCTTATCTATGAAAAACACACACTTAAGTGATAGAAGAAAGAAGCTGAGGAGATTCGATAACATTAATATTAGAAGTTTCAGATGTCAACAATTGCAATCACTGAAATATCTCTTTGAGTAGAAGTTAAGAAGTAGAAATTAAGTCCGTTCTAGCCCTGAAGAAGACCTGCAAAGTCGGGTCGAAACGTTTGCTTTTAATAAAATAGTTTTGCCACTATTTAGCCTATTTATGGCCGCAACCCTGGACCATCTCCTTCCTTTATAATACAACAGTCAAATATTAAATATTCAATACAAGGATTACCTTCCATTAGGAAGGGGCAGGTTCTTACATTCCCTGCTGAACTCATCGATGGCATCGAATAGATCTCCAAACTGAGCAAAACGAAGCCATCGATGAACTCAGTGGTGAGTTAAGGAACTTTCCTAAGTCATCTCACTTTTAGATTTAGTAGGTGGAGAAAGCTATACCGACGGGAAACACTGATTCTGTTTAATTCGCAACAGATACAGAAGCTGTTTAATTTAAACAGATACCAAAACCTGTTTCTTAAAACAGCTCTATTATAAGTCAGACTATTTTGGAAGTTATTTCAATGAAGCATAGACCATCGCACTGATGAAACTTAAAAAAACAGCTATGCAGTTTCTATTCAATGAACATTTTCTTATTTATTTATTTATTTTTTTTACTTCTTAATGATATTTACAACTGTATTAAAGAAATACATTTAGTAAATTTGAACATATGGATATAATGACATGAAAACACTTCTTGAGTAACTACCCAATGGTAGCACTCTAATGATATGTCTACATTAGGAGATCATGGGGCCATCTTCTTTTCAGACGCCTCGGAGGGTTATCAGGAATTGAAGAGGAAGCAAGATTAGAAATCTGAAGTTTATTATGGAAGGATAGGTATCTGGATTGGGCCAGATCTGAAACATTAAGGTCATTATGGATGGTTTTATTTGTAACAAAGTAGGAAGTTTTGAAGATTTTACGAAGGGTATTTGATTGTTAGGATTGGATACGAGGGGAAATCGATGGTTTAGTGGAGCTCCATAGCTCAACTCCATAAATCCAAATAGGCCTTATTATAGTCATGTATATGAGTCCTTTGTAATTAATTGGAAGTTTAGAGCGTTTGTCTAGTAAGTGCTGAAGTAATCGGAAACGTTGACCGGTTTCTTGTAGTTTCAGTCTGCTATGATTTTCTTATTTAATTACTATTCTCATCAATAAATTTACTTATCATTAAAATATGTTATGATATATATATAACAATTAAATCGATGAATTACTTTGCAGACAAAAATAATATTCATATCTTTTAAAAACAGTGTAAAGGTAGGAGAAGACAAGATTTTCCTTTTTTTTTTTACTCACCAAATTTTGAAACAGTTATATCTGTTTTCTGAAAGTAGCAGAAAATGTTGCAACTGCTATTCATGATAATGTTTTTCGCATCACTAATAACTACAGTATAAATATAGGGGGGACGGGCAATCTTGCCCCTTCTCATATGTGCACTGCCTACAACATTTCAAAAATATATTCTTAATAATTAGACACTAAATTAAGAACTAAATCGAACATGCAGTGTTTGAGATAAAGGTGTATCAAAGGAAATGTGTATGGACTTATGGGACATAAATAAATAAAATAATTATCTGAATTGCCAAATATAACTTGTCATGATGATTTGTAATTTCAAATGATAAATTACTATTTCAGTCATTAAGAAAATAGCTTTTTCATGATAATGATTTGCTCATGTTCGTCCATGAAGTTATCTAATTACTTTCTAATTGTTTTGGTTTTTATCTTGAAGGCTTAAAATCAATTTTTATTTCAATTTTATTTTCTAGCTTTTAATGGTACTTAAAAGTCAAGAATTATGAAATAGCATTCTCTATGCAATGCTAAAGAATATATTTCAATATTTGTTTGCAGTTGAAGATGCAAGCTGATGAGTCAGAGGCAACAAGGAGGCGATTGGAGAGTGCAAGGAACGATGTTGTACGGCAGGTGACTGCAATCGTAGCAGAAAAGGACTCGTTAGAAAGGGAGGTATGATGGTTTTTGTAACTGCTATTCCTAACCTTAAACAGGATTTAACATTTTTTTTGTAATATGGATCAATTTTCTTTTACTAATTCCTACTAAGATAGAAATAAGATTGATTCATCCTAAATGATTGTCATCTTAACAAACATTCCAAAATTATATCATATATAAATGACTACTATACTACTACTATTAATGCCCTGACTTGTTTAGAATTCTCGCCTCAAGGACGCCCTCAGGGACATAGAGAGAAAATCATTTGGCCGAAGATCAAGCCGTAACATAGCTGGTTTAGAGAAAGAGGTGACTATTCAAAGCTTGTTTTAATTTAATTTTATTATTTCTATTCACGCTTAAGAGTATGTTTTAAGGTCAGTTTAATAATAATCAAAAAATTATCTGTTGATAGTTATTTATTGTACGTTTCGGAGAATCTCTGTTCCCCTCTTCAGCAATATTTTATTCTCCCAAGAAATTAAGGTTACTGTGGAGTCGAGGTATTTCAATTTTTCTACTCTCAAGAATGGTTTTCCTTCTACGCAGATCCTGTTATTGGGGTGGAATTTTCGGCTCATTATTATATATTTTGTTTTGTCTTCATTTACTTGCTGATCTGCTCTACCTCCTTATCAGAGTTCTGTCGAGTTTCTCAATGTCCTCTTGATTACTTCCAAGGACAGCTATATCATCTGCGTATCCAAGGATTTTATGATTC
The DNA here is from genome assembly GCA_928085145.1 of Nezara viridula. Classification (NCBI taxonomy): domain Eukaryota; kingdom Metazoa; phylum Arthropoda; class Insecta; order Hemiptera; family Pentatomidae; genus Nezara; species Nezara viridula. Next base: position 179,726,260 of record OV725079.1, on the reverse strand, counting down.
AATCCGATGTGGATCCCTCCATTTTCATGTGATGTTTTTCTTATCAACTTATTATTCATTGATGTTTTTCAGTTACTTATTATATACTTAATTGTGGATTGATGGTTGACGATAGTGAATAATTGAAAAGAAGAATGGTTGGGGTGTTCAGTAAAAAAAAAAAAAATAGTAAAAATAAATAATTATATTTATTTTTATATTTGCCAACATTTCAGCCCAAAATTCATGATACGTTTATTTTACTTTACTTTAAGTTTATTCTAACTACATTTTTTATTCTATACCTTTAACCTTTTTAATTTTTATTCTTTATTAATCAATGTTTATAGTTTCTCATACCTATTGATATCTGTTTTTTTTTTTCTTAGCCCTGATGAAGGCCTGAAATTTAGGCCGAAACGTCAGCAAATATAAAAATAAATATAATTATTCATTTTTACTATTTATTTTTTTTTTACTTATCACCCCAACCATTCTTCTCTTAAATTGTTATATACTTATATTTAGTTGGATATCAGCCATTGCTCAAACTTATTATATTATTGCGAAAACCAATTTTTTGGAAGAATAAAATATTGCTGAGAAGGGGGACAGATATTCCCCAAAACATACAATAAATAACTATCAAAAGCTAATTTTTTTTATTGTTATTAAGCTGACCTTAAGGCATACAATTAAACCTTACCTTACATGGTCAATATTATTTTTATTTTAGGGTCCTCCCGTTCCTCGCCTTTTAGGCTATACCGGGTTTTCTCGAGCCAAGGGGTGTTGGCGTGGATTTTAAAAGACTCCTCCGCGAACTCATGACTATTTTAAATCCATTGTCTCATAGATCAGGTTGCCGGTCAACGGCAGTGCTGTGCACACACGTTAGGCCATTCGGCCACCCCGCCCACTGGGTCAATATTATTGAAGCAATATTCTTGAACATTGTATACATAGTACACATGTCAATATAATTGTTAAAATATATCACTCAGATGGTCAATAATTTGATATTGGCTCAATAATATTTACCGTGTAAGGTGGGCTTAAGTGTGAATAGTCTAACAACTAAACTAACAAAAATTCATCAAAATCAGATCTGAATTACCAAAGTTACAGTGTATTAAATGTATTTGTTTTGTTCTCCACAACTATCCATGGAATAACTCATATTCTAGACATCTCTTAATATTTCAGGTGTTTTAAACATGCTTAACTTGTTTTTAAAGTAATGAAGTAAAAAAATTGTAAATAACAAGTTAAAAGTTAATTGTTAAAGACCTTTTTTGGCGGGAATAGGCGAATAGCCTTCCGCTTTATATCGGGGAACTAGGTTATTTACACTCGTGATTATTAAAACAAAACCCCGGCACTGGATATACTTTTTGAGGGTGTTTAACTGTTGTTGGGAATTCGGGAACCTAATACCTTTGTGACATTGAGTGAGAAGAAACAATAACAATATATATTTATCTGAAACGTGGGACTGAGTAAATACACTTTAAATGAATTGACTCACCTGATTTGTTATTCTTCAATTGTTAGGCATATAGGACAACTAAATAAATAAATGACTTTTCACTCCTGTATAATAAAGCAATTTATTTTAACAACTGTAATAAATGAATGTATAAAAGTCTTATAACTGTAGGCTTGATATTCTTAGTCTTCAATGTAGTATCTCTCTCTTCTGATAACCTCCTTTCTTCCTGTCCAGGCCTAGTGTCCTCTCGCCTCCGTTTCCTAACCTAAAGTGCCCTTTTCAGCGTCCTTCTGCCAGCTACCTGCTCTGACCTTTTTCCAGCGTCCTTCTTCAACGATTGTTTATCGATATGAGACATTTCCATAAATAATTTGTCCACTGCATAATTGAGTATAATTCACAGTGCAACCTCACATTCCTATATATTATATATTCCTTCTTATTCCCTCACACAATGTCACATAAAGGAGTAAATACCAGGGGATGTCTACTACAAAATTAAATAAAAATATAATCTTAATAAAACCAATTAGGAAGATAAGTGTTCGTTTTGGACTTTTAACTTTCTTTTTTTAATAAATAAATGGTGATTGAATACAAATCATAATTTTTTTCTAGGTGAGTGATTTGAAGTTAGTGGCTAAACAAAGCGCAACTTTAAACAGCCAGCTGAAAAAGGGAATGAAACATCTCGCGAGCTGTCGCAGGAGAAAGTGTTCGGTGTGTGCCTACACAAGAGCAACGTTTGGAGATTACCCATCAGCGTATGTTCCATTTAATATAACTTCATATTAAACTGTCGTTAATCTTAAAAAATGAGTAATAAAATATAAAATTATTTCATTTATGATCACACACCCAATTAATCTCTACTATTCTATTCTCGACAATATCTATACCATAATTAAGTATTTTTATTTTATTTTTTCCAGGAGAGGAGCAGGAAACTTACTGTCTTGCTTCCACAGTGGTAGTACTGACAGAGCGGAAGGAAGACTCGTTAGCGCACTAGAAAAAAGATGTACAAAAGACTCTCAGCACGCTCTCGACAGTTGGACTCCAGAACTGTCCGCACGGCTCACACCGCACAGTAACATCTCTTACATTGATGAAGACAGTTCCTCTGGTGACGAGGACGGCCATTATGCTCCGACGGTAGTGTCCGACGGATCCGGAGCTCACCACGCATTCAGTTCCGATTCGGGCTTCAGTTCAGAACTCTGTGAGCCTAGTCCGGCAAAGTCCTTCACAAGGGCGACTCGCTGGACCTCTTCCTTCAGAAAACTTATCAGGCGTGTCTCGAAAAAACACCCATCCTCGTCTTCCAGCACATCTTAAATTTTCAGTTGTCTTCGCCACTTTGGTACATTGTACATATATTTTTCCCTTTCATTATGTGTATATAGACTGGTTTTGGATTTGTATATGTAAAATACATATATATCTTGGATGGTAGTTTATTTGATAATATTAACTCAGAAATTTCAACAGCATCCTTTCTCTAAAACTTTAAAACATTTTAGTTTCAATAAATATTTCAACTGTATTTCAATATTTATTTAATAAATATCTCTAATTATTTCTTTCTCTTTTCTATCTTCCGCTATCTTGAAAAATTAGTATAGTTATGGATACTTTATTTTGAACTCTTCTTTTAAAAGTGTTCAATATTTAATATTAAATTTCTTGAATTTTATGTTAAGATTCTTTATCTTAAATCATAGTTTAACAGATTTAATGATAAAAAAAAAAAATTTACACTACGATCCATGGATGATCTTGGGTTCATTACTTTGTAAGGAAGGTACTCAAAACCTACAGTTATATAGAGAGGTGATTGGTCCAAGAACATGCTCAACCACCAAGTTTCCCCCCTTAATTAATTAATTAATTAAGAATACCCACTATACAGGCTGAGAATGATCCAGGAGGTTCTCCTTGATCTGAGGATCAATCCATGACTGATTTAAGTTAGTTTAATATTTGTTCTGTTGTGTTACTTGCCACAACCGGACTCAAACTCTGGATCTTGAGCATTGGAGCTCAGTGCTTTACTCTCTAAGCTGCCGCGCTCCTTCACTTGTATATACAAATACTAAATACAATATTCAGGATTTGAACTAGACACTAATCTTGGGTTTATTTTTATTAAGTTTTACATAATTTTATTTTATCTTCTGTAGACTGGTTCTGGTCTTAACAACATATCATGATATAAATAAATATTGAAAATAAAGAGAGAAAAAATTGAACATTTTATAATTTGTAAATAAATCTAATGCATGCCGTTCATAATGTTTTTTGTTTTTTTTCATATTATTTCAAATAACACTGGGCAACAATGAAAATGTTTCGAGCTCAAAAGTAGTCAATTCATATTTATTTCCATCTGCTGAATTCAAAAATCACCATAAAAATGACAGATTGCTTTGGAGATAAGGTGACATTTCATTTTTTAAAGTCAACATTTTCAATTTTGGGGGAATTTTTTTGCGAGTTGATGCACACAAATGCTCTTCAGCTGTTTGTAAGTTATAAACATAGTTACTGTTGCTGTGACTGTGAGTTTCAAATAGTTTCTGCGGTAATTAATGCAGAATTTCTGGTTTGAGAGTGCTTGTTTAGTGTAAAATTCATCAAAATGCCACGAAAATGTGTAAATATGGTGAATAATTTTTGTTATATTTGTGGTGAAATAACATTTTCCTTACAGAAACTCAATCTGACGCCTCTTGTAAAGACTGCCTAACACCATTATTTCGGTATGAAAGTAGCGGACTAGGATAAGTCTTGGGCTCCACATATAAGTTGCATCTCATGTTCAGTTACACAACGAAAATGGATGAGAAAGTAGAAACGATCTATGGCTTTTGCTGTACCTACATTGAGCCTCCAGACCATACAGATGATTGCTATTTCTGCTTGACTCCATCTATAAAGCCAGGATTGTTTATGAAGAAAAGAAGAACAGTTCAGTACCAGAATCTTCGATCTGCTATTCGACCCTTTCTGCATTCAGATAGTTTTCCAGTTTCCACTCCACCCGAAAATTGTATGTTTGAAGTAGAAAATGAAGACAGTGTGAAACAAGAAGAAGGACCAAATAAACTTTCCACATCCCATGACCAGAGTGGGAAAAATGAGAAACCGCACAGACTGAATCAAAGCGGAATTGAGTGATCTCATTAGAGAACTTGGCCTATCAAAGAAGAAGGCAGAAATTCTTGGGCCTCGACTACAGCAATGGAATCTTCTCGAAAGTGATGTTAGGAATGCTCCGGAACTCCATTACTAGCGGCAAGCTAAAAAACGACGATCTCATGAAGCCACCACATAATCTCTTCAGATACGGCCATCTGCAAGGTATTCTTCTACCAATTTAGAACACTTAGAACATAACTACCATTATGAAAAATCAAATGCACTTTCAATGTTGTTAGCATATATAATTAAAATCTTTTCCTCTTAATCCGTTAATATTAAATACTTCCGCCTAGTGAATATCACAGAAACTAGATCAAAGAACAATTGTTCATTGTCATATTCGTTTTTCTCAACCCAAAATTAGTAAGAATTGACTCATGAAGTGCTGGAAACATTCAAAAATTTGTTTTTTGTTGCCCAGTGTAAGAGGAAAATAAATATAAAGTACTAAGTTTTAATTAGAGCGAATACATGAATAAAAAAATATTTCTGTGTAAAAGTCAACAACATTAATTCAAATATAAAAAAAGAAAAGTTTAATTTTATAAATGCGTCACTTATTTCCAAAGTGAACCCAAATCGATTTTTTTTTAAATCAAGATAAAGTATCGATTCCTGTATAAAAACACCCAATAAATCCGATGGTGCACCTTATTTATTTAAAAAAAGTGTTGTGGAAACAAGTTTATTTCAATAACCAGCCATTTTTTCAAGAGAAATGATATTTGCATTTTTTATGTATTTTTTAAAGTAATAATTGATTGGAAGCATTTTTACCATATTAAAAATATATTTATTTTGTTTCCATTTCTTTTCTCCAAACCAAATGCCATCTTGAAGTTTAATTTGTTCCAACCGTGGCCATATTCAAGTTTTTATACCTTATAATTACTATTAAAATGTTCAATGATTTTTGGAAATATATGCTACAAATAAATAGTTCCTTAATTTGTTTTTGTTTTTAATAATATTGGTTTAAAAATTATAATTCCAAGCAGAAAATATAGTTTTTACTGTTAGTTTCCTAAAAATTCTAAACGGTGATTTGGATTCACTTTGGATATATAAACGATTCAGATAATAAATTATCAATATAAGGTAATTATTTTAAATTTTACAGCTCTTACAGAAGAAACGTCATTGCTGTGACAAAAGATTCAACTGAACTGGCCATCTTTGAAGCACAAATTGTTGAAAGTATGAATTTAGGCCGTTATAAAAATTGATTTTTAACATTAAGGCGGATTTACAGGCTTTTGACTTATTAAACATAAGAAATCTTGTCATTTTTTTTTTTTTTTTATTCTCTTTTTATTTGTTCTGACTTTTAGGTCCATCATCTTAACATTTGAAGAGTTTGCTATCGAAAGTGGAAATCTCCATATCCACTTTTGTTTACAAAGTGACAGTAAATACTGATTTTTCAAACATGATCAGTTCGTTCTACAGAAGAAAAAAATTGTTATAAAAGTGGAGTACTACCAAACTTATTGGAAATTTTTGGTTTAAGTGGGGATGAACACTTTTGGTATCAAGCTTCTCATTTCTTGATATGTTAATCAGTTTTTGAATTTTTTAGTAGAAAAAAAAAATGAAATCTTAGTAAAGTTCAATAAATGTTTGATAGTAATGTACGTACAGAAGCCTCAGAAATAAAATCTTAATTCTTCCAGATCTTCCATTTATTAAAAAAAAAAAAATTATATGATTTGTCAAGTACTATAAAATAGGCAGTAAATCATTTTGCGTAAACCCGCCTTTAAGAACTATTCCTTGAAGCAATGTTCTTTCGAACTAATGTTTAAAACATATTGATGAATAATTGAAAATTTCTTCTAAGTAGTTAGTATTTAGTCAATTATTGCGAATTAGTATTACTATAAATAATATTTCCGAAAGGAAACAGAGGCTCAGTTAACCGACTATTGGTATTTCTATAGTTCTAAGATAAAAATTTATAGAAATAAATTAATGTATTTTAGAGATATATTGACAAAAATGAACTCCTTAATGTGATTTGATGATTAGATGCCAATAACAGAAGAGGGACCTTTATAGACTAAGCAATAATTTATCTCAATTTAGCCAAGATATATTCAATCTAATAATGATTACATATTACTCTATTTTACATATAGGGTGTCTACAAAAAGGTAAAATCAAGGCTATTACAAACTATTAAGTTTACTTTTCTAACGTTATGTTAGTTTTACTGTAATATTTTTTACATAATTTATTTTCTAAAAATTAAAGCCGTATTTATTTCTATACATATTTCCTAATCTTGGAATAATAAATTATTAGTATGCGGTACAGGTCCTTTTTTATCAAATTATTAACATCCGTCTAAAAATTTGTAAACGGTTTCATCTTATCATAACCTACAACTTTTGTGTCTACGAAAATTATCAGAAATGAGTCATTTTATAAATATAAAATATTAAAAACTCATGAATATTCATTTGCTTTCCAATTTAATCGTAAGATAATTTTATAAAAAAATCAAGAAAAAAAGTGGTCTGCAAAAATATTGAACTGCTTGACCTATACTGTTGACTAACAGTGTTTTGAAATATTAGAAGTGGTGCTCACGCTAATAGATCCAATATAATCGTAGGCCACTTTTTTTCTCGATTCTGTGAACAAATTATCTTACCTTTCAAGTGAAAAGGGAATGGTTGTTCATGAGTTTTTAGTACCTGATTAAATAGACAGTTTACTGATCTCCAGATTTAAAATGACCCATTTCCGATAATTTTTCGTGAATAAAAAAATTGTGGGTTATGATAAGGAAGCCATTCACAAAGTTTTAGACAGATGTTAATAACTTAAAAAAATAAAATAAAACGGTCTATACTGTGGATTGTATGTTGTTCTAAATTAAAAAAACTATTTGATCACCAATTTCTTTTTTTTTTATTTTTATATTTCTGAAGATGTCCTTTTGGCTAATATTTTAGCTGAAACATCCTCTTAAGAAATATAAAATAAATAAATAAATTTGTGATCAAATGGCCTTTTATTTGAGAAGAATCCTTATTATATTTGTTTAATATAATTAATCAATATGTGACAAATTGTCAGGACGCAGTCACTTTTAAGGTTTTTATTAGTGCCAACGATCAAGTTCATCAGTGCTCGAAACATGCCCTGATGATGACCCCCATGTTTGGGTTGAAACGTCGGCACCAATAAAAACCTTAAAAGTGACTGGGTACTGACTATTTATCACGTATGATATGTAGAACAGTCTAATTTCCCTCAATACTTGCTCAATATTTCCAGCTATATTGTTCATCTTCGTGAACTTCATCTTTTCTGACAATTGCTACAATATTTGTCGATTATTAGTTAAAATTGATTAATCTTATCTCAGGGAATTTTCTGAAAATTTATTTCTAAAAAATAAAAAAAATCAATTTTAAAAGTAGTAATAATTTTTTATTCAATTTATACTATAAATAAACGTAAATCATTGATATAATTTTCATTGGAACTTTCAATGCTTAGATAAATAAATATTTTTGAATATTTGACAAAAGATTTTTTATTTTGACTGTTTTAATTGCTTCAAAAGCTCTTCTTATTTATTCTTTTAATGATTTTCAGGAGTTGAACTAAACTTCCATACTTCCAAAAAACCTTTATTCATTTTTTTTACATTTGAGACATTTGTCCATTTTCAAAAATAAAAATTTAATTACTTAAACTTTTTTAAAAATTAAAACAATGAATGAATTTCTTGAAGAAGAACAAACCTGTGAAATTTATAGAATAAATAAAGGTTTCTTGAAAGTATGGATGTTTAATCCTGATAAGCATTTAATATAATTTTTTATTGCATTTCACTACCTTATTTTGGAGAAGGGGGGGCCAGAAAATTGTATGTACTAAAGAAATTAAACTGAAGGACTCTTGTAGACACCCTGCACATAATAGTCCATGGTACAGACCCCTTTTTATCTAATTGTTAACATCCGCCTGAAACTTCGTAAATAGTTTCATCTCATAGTAACCTACAACTATTTTATTTACAAAAACTCTTGGAATTGGGACGTTTTCAATCTGAAGGGGGTTAAACTTTTTCTATTTGGATCTTAAGATAAATTTATCACAAAATCGATAAAAAAGGTGGCCTACAAAAATATTGGATCGTTTGTCCTATATAACCTCCTTATTTCGAAAATTTGGGTGTGTAGATCACGTCAAACGGCTCAATATTTTTGCAGGCCACCTTTTTCCTCGACTTTTTGATCAAATTGTCTTATGTTCCAAGTAGAAAGCAAATGTGTATTTACAAATTTTTAGTGCCTAATTAAATAGACAAAGTTTCCTCCCCTCCAGATTGAAAACGCCACAATTCCAAGATTTTTCGTAAATAAAATAGTTGTAGGTGAGATGAAACTATTCACAAAGTTTCAGGCGGATGTTAATAATTCGATAAAAAGAGGTCTATACCACGGATTATAATACTTGTTAAAATAAATTAAAATATTTCATATTTTTAGAAATTCCATTAAAAATTTTAAGTTATTTTCACTCAGGTAAAAAAAAAAAATATGTTTGAAATAAAGTTAGTTATTAAAGTGATAATGTAGTCATGAGTTAAGACTAAGCCTATAATAACCTTAGTTAGTCTGAAACTAAACTGAGATAAAAGGTTAACTCAGAACTAATTTTATTTTTAAGCATAAGTGAATACAGGCAATACGTTTTTTTTTTTTAGTCTCTGAACAGTTTAAATAGGTACAGTCTATATTAAAACTTAACTTAACAAAAAGTTGTGAGATGTAATGTACAAGAAATTATATTATACTTTGTATAAGTTTAATAAAAATATTATACATTTTTACATAAGTTCAAATATGATATTTTGCTACATTTTTTTTAAGTTATTGAATTGAGTCATAATGATTGCCAAACATTTTATTGTAAATAAATTGACACCTTAAAGATTTATTATAGTTTTGGGTTATATTTTTTATTTATGAACAAATCATACTGAAGCTTTCTGTTGTCATGTTGCATTTTAGGATAGGTAAATTACATTTTCAGTCCATTTATAATTAATATCATAAAACAAATTATACTATAAACATATAGAATATTTCATAGGCTAGCTCAAAACTTTTTAAAACAAAAATTACTAGAGGTACTGAATTCATTATTACATTTAGTTAGGGATTACGCAGAGAAAAAAATAATAGAATTCTAGAAAAAGTATAGTTATCCTAGAATAGTTTTTAATTGTTCGTCTGGACATTGGTAAAGCGTCGAATAGTTACTGAAACTCTGTTGTTAACATGCTGGTTAATGGGTTCTGAGGACGAGCTTAAAAAAGAAACATTGGCACACTGATTAAAAATATAAATTTATTTATAATTTGTTAAATTTAATTGTACAATATTAATGCAGTTTGTAATCCTTTGTTTGAAAATTCAGTTTTAGAAACTGAGAATTTCAGATTATCATGATGTGGATGCAATAAGAGCCCATACTCTAAAAGTTACGTTCGACCTAAGAACATTAAAGTTTTTTAACGAGGTGTTGCTTAATTTTCTATTTGTTAAGTATACATTGTTCTATTAACTTTCTTCCTTTTAATCAACTGTTCATTAAGATAATAAAATAAATAAATAGCAAGTCATTTTTTTTATTATTTAAATTGCTCTAAAAAAAAAAAGTATCGATCCTTTTTGTGTGTAGATTATCTTTATTGTGTAAAATATAAAACACATAGGTAAACAGACCTATTATTGAAATTTAAGAATGACCTTTAAAAGAGCATCAAATTTAAAATCCTACACGAACCTAACCGCTTATTTTATTAAAATTAAGTTACAAGTGCCAATACCGTAGTTTATTAAGTCAAGACATAAAATTTGGATTTTTAAAAATATTAATTGTATTTGAGGTGTCCAATTCCATAATTTTGGAAAATAAAAAGTTTGCCATTGATAAAATAAATGTCTGATATATCGATCTGTCTTCTTTAAGGATTCGTTTGTTTTGTTGTAACACATTCGATCAGTTCTTCAATATTTTAATATAAAACACACAATACAATCAGAAGTGTGTGCCTTATAATATAATAAAAATGATGCCACTGAAGACGTTTTTTTCAACAAGAAAGGACATATATGGTTTTTATAAAACCAGGTTATAAAAACCATTCTATTTTATCAATTTGATTAATGGAAGTAAATTGTTTACAACCTCTTGTATGGATATGAAATCAATTAAAATTTTTTATGGAATTATTACCGATGGTGCTCTTGGCTCTTATTGTAGTCACATACTTAATTTTAAAAAAATATATGTATGGATCTATGAAGCATAGCTGACTCTACTCAATCATGAAAACTCAAGCTGGATCATTCTGTCCGAAAAAAGGCAATTTTCTAAAACTTAAAAAATTGTTGACATTAAAATTGTTTGTACAGTAATTGGAGTATTTACCTAAGTAATAAAAAGACTCATTAAAGTGAAGTCTTAATAATCTAAGAAAATTAAATTTATTAAACTTGAATTTTCTGGTATTTTAGTTTTCATCCGCAATCCAGAAGTTGAATGAGTCTTGGTAAGATTTTCTTGATTATATTTCCAGTTCCCCATGGCACTTACTCCTAGTTCGTCTGATATTTTCTTAAAAAAGGAATATCTTTGAATCTTGCCTTAAGGAAGAGAAATTTGGTGTGTAAATAATATAAAAAAATCATTTTGAGACTGAAGAAAAAAAAAATGACAAAAAGGTGGGAATATATGAAGCGATATTAACATCTTTATCTTCTTTTTTTTTATAAATTTATATTAAACTTACCATTATTTAAAAATATTTTTATAATCATGAAATGATATATAGAAAATTAAAAAATCATTTGGATTCCTGAGACTCCTCTGTATCTGTAAAGGAAATATGTATTTTTTTTTTTGTAAATTTATATATAATAGTATTGATCATACTTAATTAAAAAGATAAAATTCAGCACTCGAAATTTGTTAATGTTTCCTAAACCATATTATTTCAAAATAAAACCCAATATGTCCCCAATAAAATGATGACATTTTACACCGATTATTATACAATATTTTTATTTTGTTTTATGGAAAATGCCTCATTTATCTGGTTGGTGTCTTGATTAAGTAGAGTCATAAAAATATTGTTATTTATCGAGAATTTTGTTTCTTGTTTATTACAAGGTATTTTCATGAAAAAATTTCCTCCTGAAAAAGTTTTTCTTATTTATTTATAATAAGAAACATTTCTAGACATTTTGGGTGCTTTGACCATCTCGAGGAAAAATTTCTCATAACTATCTTCTAATATTTATTATTATATTATCTCTTATAATATTATTTTCCACTATCCATTACCTACTTCTTTGTCTTGAATATGTGTAATTACTTTTTCAATTTTATTATTATGACATTTTATTATCAAACAGCTTTTCTCTGTGATTAGCAACATATGATATTGTTTCCATTTTAACTTAATTATTAATTAGATTAGGACAAAACGTCACATTAGAAAAACAGATTAGAAAAGTGTGGACGTATGTTATTGCAATTAATTTCATCATTAAATAAAATTGTAACTATTTAGTCCGTTTATATAACTTCTTTAATTCCACATCAAATTCAATAATTGTGCCATTTTGAAGATTATCTTCTCCTTACGCATAATTAGTATATAATCATATAGTAATAATGATATAGATTATTATTATAAAGGTTTCCAAATTTTCTAGTAAACATATGATTAAAAAAAAAAGACCATTTTAAGCAAATGTACAACTAGTTGTAATTTGTACACAAATTTTATTTAATTCTTTTGAATGGAAATTAATACTTCCTTCTCATAGTGCATTGCATTTACTTATTTCAATGTTATGATGAATAAACAATTAATTTTATTGTGAGACTAAAGTCCCCTTAGAATAATAAGAGGAGAGTTCAAAAAATATATACATCTAATATAGCTACTTTTTCGCTGAACAATATATTATGCGAATCATTTAATTAAAAATAAATAAATAAATCTATTTATTTGATTTTATCTTAAATAAAAAGCATTCCATGCCTATTCCATCGTCACACTGTATCTAATTACACACTAGTTCTTTAATCAGTTCCAAATATACAGATGAAATAGTATATAAAATAATATTAGAATGTACTGTTTAAAGAATTTTTTCCTCAAGATGGTTAGCGACCCCAAAAGTCAAATACAATGCAAATGTTTTCTCTAATAAACTCACAAAATCTTTCTTTACTTCACAGAAAACAAATCTTTAATTAATTCTTATATATTATATTGAAATAAAACTAGTTATTTATTAAGTTTTATCACTTGACAGAAAAATATCCATTGTTATTTGTGATCTATTGATATTATTGTCGTAACTAATCTTTATTAATCAAAATAACTGTTTTTAAAGAAGGTTATTTATACTTGTTGCAGTATTATTATGGATTGTTTTTTATTAAAATTAAAAATTATATATCTAAAAAAATTAATATACAACTTAATTTTAAATAAGGTTGTGATTCTGACGAGAGTACTTAAATGTGTTTTATGTGAATAGTAACTATTTAATTGAAATGTAAATAAATGTTTCTATTTATAAGAATTGTATGAAATATTATTTTTTTAAGTTATACGATCTGACTGTAGAAGAATTAAAATATTAGAAATTAGTTTCCATTAAACTACTGTCAGTAGCTTGTGTAAATGGAGATGTTAAATGAATTTATACTACACACAGATACACAAAGAAGAAGAATATCGTCAATTTATTGCAAAAAGTCACTAAATGCATTTTGTACATAGGTTAATTTTCAAAAATGTTTTTATGAATTTCGAGGTTATTTATCGATAAAAAACATAATAAAGGCATGAAATTGAAACAAATCCTTTCATACATCAAATATATGTACAATAAGCGCACAGATTTCTGATTTAATAAAGGAAATATTGTTCAAAGTTGTTAATTAGTTAAGGTCAATGTCACTTAATGACTTTTTGCAATTTGATATATTTAATTTGTTACGTATTTTTTTAAAATGTTTTCACCTCTGGGTTAGCTCAATATTGTTGAGTAACTCAGACGTGTGTGCTTAAATTATGCAAATGAAAATAAATTACATATAATAATCTCATTTTTTTTTTCATTTTCTTGGCTTTGCAAATCGCTGTGGTTGAATGGTGTTCTTCGTATTAGTTTTAGAGTTGGGAACTTTTGTCTTGATGGCTTTGGGTAAGAAAATTCGGATTGTTATTAAAATTATAAATAATTGTATAGTTGTTTTTCATCTCCAATGCTTTTGTTAATATAATGTTAAAATATGCTACATTGCAGATTTTTATTTGAACATAGATTTGATTTAAGTAGTAGTAAGAAAAATATATATTATATACATGCTGTTATTTATATATGTACTGTATTCTAAACAAAGTGCTGAAAATAAACTTTTAAATAATTATTTGTGGCTTAATATTTATATCATTTTTTTTTATTTTAGTCATCAGAAAACTTTCCATACTCTATTAATTATATTATACAGGGTATCCCATAAGTAGAGTCAAACATTTATAGGAGGTGTAGCAAACCTCAAGAGCTACAGAATATTTTATTTAAACATTGGTCCAATTGGCGAAAGGAAAATTGTAAATCTAAGTTTTGTGTTTTGTTTTTTTTTATGAAAAGGAAATGATAACTACAGAAATATTTAATTTAACTAATAGGCCCGTGCGAAAAATTCGCACAACATATTGTTATCAAATGCCAAATTAATAAGAAAACAAATTATGCAAATTATCAAAAGATAAAGGAATCAATTGTTACTTTATCGATAAATATAAACGACAAAGGAAACAAAAATTAATTTAAATCTTCATTTTTGTTTGGAACCAACATGTTAACAAATTTCAGTGAGCTGTATCTATGCTAAAAATTGTCCGATTTCGATGATTTTTTTTTTTCCCCCTTTTGTAGGGAATTTAGTAATCTTTTATATAATCATGGGGCTTGACCAAGGAAAAAGTCTGTAATTTTTTAGTTATTCGCAAATAAAGTTTGTTTTCTTTCACAATTTGTTTGCCTGAATTTTTCGGGGTGATTGGACTATTTTGCACGCCTGAAGGAGAAGGAAGCCTTCGAAATTGGTGGCTCAATCTTGAGATTTGGTGAAGAATTAACGATGATATGACTTGCCGATCAAAAACACCATCGATAAATAATATAAACTCCACCTGTCTCGATCATAGAGACCTCAAGTTGACAAAATGAGACTTGTATTCAATGACAGTATTACAATTAACGTAAAGTTGTGTGGATGCAAATCCTATGCCTTGCATTATCTCTAAAATAGTATGTTTTTGGGCTTAAGAACGCAGGATCCGATAGTTTCGGGAGAACTATCCGGGTCTTGCTGTATGCATAAAAATCTTCTAGGTCCAATTTGTCCCGCATCGATCTACAGACCTGCCACCGTTCCAGTATTAAAGCCTAGCAAAATGTTTGTATCGACATTATTTATTATAGAAAGAAAAACAAAAGTGGAGAATACGATTCGTTAACCCCCTGTGAAATTCTGAATCCAACGGTACCCCATTCATGGTATTTGAGCTTATATTTGATACAAAACTGATTTCGAGCCTTAATGTGTGGATTAATTGGAAATTGCTTCACTGTAAACTAGAAAAAAAATACCTCAAATGAAAGTAGATTTTATCATTGTTAAAGCGATTTAAAGCGAACTTTTGAAGGGCTAACCTAAGTTCTGATTTAAAAAAAAATCATAATTATTAGAGATTTTTTTATCATTCTCCAACTATACTACAGATAGCCCACGTTTAGAAAAACTACTTCTTAGTATATCCTTTATGTCCATATTAATTAAGTTGAAATTTACTAGGCTAAAATTTAAGATTCAATTCAAGTAATGTAAAAAAATAAAAATACAATTTTATATTCTGTCACCTAAAAGTACCAATGTTTTAAGCAAAAATGACTATAATAAATTGTTGCAAAGCTTTTATTTCTTGTTTTTCCATGATCTGAGATGTATCATAATAAACATAATTATCGAAAAACACTTTTTATTTATATAAAAAAAAAATGGTAAAAGTTATGATTTTTCTATTATTCATCATTTAAATTGACAATGGAAATGTGTTTTTTACTAAGATCTATATTACAGGAATTGATCCGTGTTTATAAGTGACTAGCTAAGTGTTCCTCGCCCTAATATTTAAGTTTTCATGAAGATAGTTTAAGCAATCAGAAAGTTTCTTTATTTTAAACGTAAATTTTAGGACTAGAAACATTTATTTTGTCACTTATAAATATTTATCAATTCCTACTATAGAGATCTTAGTAAAAAAAACTGTTTTCATTATCACTTTATATGAAGAATAATCGAAAAATCATTATTTTTTACATTTTTTTTTTAAAATAAGATGCATGTTTATGCAATTATATTTATTATTACACATACCAGGTCATCAAAAAAATTAAAGCTTAAT
Source organism: Nezara viridula (assembly GCA_928085145.1). Lineage (NCBI taxonomy): Eukaryota > Metazoa > Arthropoda > Insecta > Hemiptera > Pentatomidae > Nezara > Nezara viridula. The sequence continues at coordinate 179,710,058 of OV725079.1, read as the reverse complement.
ACAGCTATGTTGTTGAGGTGTCTACTAAGAAAGAGTGTATAGGTGTAAAAATAAATACATAAAAGTTTATTGATTTGATTGAATGAAGTTTATTAATATAATTTTAAGTTCTATGTATACACATAATATTTTTAGAATATAACAGATAAGTTACCAAAAATAAATAAATAAACTTCGAGAACAAATTGAACAAACAATGTAGGTATTAACTTAACAAAAAATAAAGAGCAATTTATTTTTGTTTATCTTTGAGTTCACAATTACTTTTTCATAAAAAAAAACATTCACCTTTTCATAAGGTATTGTGAAATAAATTGTACTTTTATGTGTAGTGTTTTCTTTCATAATTTTATTTATTTATTTTTTTTAGAATGAAGACAGATTTATTCAGAGGTTGAAATTTTTATGGCGCTTATTCAAAAAGTTCTATTCATAATAGTTTCTATGAAGCTGTTTAAAAAAAATAAAAGATTTTTTTGGTAATAAAGTTCTTGAGTTATGGTAAAAATTTAATTTTTATTAATTTAAGGTCTTTCAAAAGAGTTACTTTAAATTATGATAAACTGTAATAGATTTAGATTACAAAAATAATCTATTTTAAATGAATTATCTGATTGTTATATAATCTGTTTGAGTATTCTGCTCAAGAATGATGACCAGAAGGAGGTTTCATTGGGCAAATTGTGCCATAAAAATTGTTAAGAGAGTACATTTTGATGGAGTTTTAAATTTTTGAGGGGGCACGTTTCAACGGAGATACCAATTTTGTAATAAAAGGATTCAAACCAAAAGACAAGGGAAGTATATTTCTTTATAGGATGTCTCAGTTCTTATAATGGCCAAAGTCTGAGGGATGATTCTACACAAAATTTCCAACAAAAAAGTTTATTTGAGGCATGGACCGTTTCCAAAGGGAAAATGAGCTAAGACCAACTTTGTGTGATCACATTTTTTTAATGAATAAGGAGGAATTAATCAAAAACTGTTCAAGACAATAAAAATACACCATCGTAAAGTGGAAAAATTGTTTCGAGAAAACAGTGATTAAATTTACTAAGGTCGATATACGGAGGCCTAATACGGCCGCAGTCACAGTACCCTTACACGAGCATCATATCTCTGTACAGCGGCCATATTAGACCACCTGAAAGTCACGTTTATCATTGACCTTAGTAAATTTAGTCACTGTTTTCTCAAAAACAATTTTGTCCTCTTCATGATGGTGTACTTAGAATTTTATTATCTTGAACAATTTCTTCTTATTCAATAAACAATCTTAACTCCTTTTCTGTTGGAAATTTTGAATAGAATCATCCCCTAGAGTTTAGCCATTAAGAAAAAAGATACCCCGTATTATCTATGATTTTTCTGATTCTACTTCTACTTGCACTGTTTTTAAGAAGAGGTGAGCAATTAAACATCATGGGAGATGGGAGGAGGTTCATGTGCCATCAACCTTGGGGAGAGTGGGCACCCTTGTTGCTCATATTGACTTTTTGGAAAAATTATTTGCTTCAACAGGACTTTTTATTAAAAGTTCTGTAAAACATTTACTTTAAGAGTTCCAATGAAAACATTTCTAGTTCCAAAATAACAGAAAACATTTTTAATAAAGATTCCAGTCGTACTTGGAATAATCTTCGATCAAACCCTTTCCTGGAAAAACCATGTATCCAATATCTCCCGACGTACCTTTTCCACACTAAAACACTTAAATAGCTTCCGACACCTTTTTCCTTTTGAAATCCGTAGACTCCTCGTTACCTCCTAAATATTTCCCTACTTCGACTATTGCAGCATGGTATATGGAGGCATCTCTGGGGATCTCGATGCGAAACTAAAACGTTTGACAAATCGCTTTGTACGATTCATCTTCAGGATCCCAAGGGACGTCCCTGTTTCCTGTTTCTATGAAGAGTTGAAGTTGCTTTATCCCTCCTACCGCCATAAGTATTTATTGACATCCTTCCTCTTCCAAGTCATTCACTCCCGCCGCCCTTCATACATCTCCGAGCTCCTTCAATTTAAATCTTCTGTCCACTCCCGCAATACCCGTTCCCGGTCTTCAGATTTATATATAATGGCCCACCGTACCACCGCTTCGATAAATCGATAAATCTTTTATTATCCGATCCTCATCCTTTTAGAACTCCATCCCCCCCCCCGAAATCCGTCACTTCAATACTCCCCCTACTTTTAAATCCCGCCTATTCAATCACTTTCTGTCAATCCAGTCCCTATAAAATTGTAAATAGAAACTTCTTTAAATATGTACATATATTGTTAGTTTATTTTCACCTCATTGTTTTTCCATTTATTTACTTTTTTCTTAATTTATTTGAAGATAACTTTTTTTTTTCTTTATTCTCTATTATATTTATTAGCTTTCTAAATACATGTATATTATGACCAAAAAAAGGGATAAAATAAAAAGATATTTTTTTTTTTAATTTCTTTATTGAGTATTATAACAATCTGTCTGAAAAAGATAATAAAATACTTTTTTAATCAATATAATTTTCCACAAGAATTTTTATTTGTTGGGCGCCTGGCTTAACAGCCTTTCATCTCTAAAGAGATAAATTAGAAAACAGAAAGTACTCACCCTTTAATGGCCATCATTACATATTTACTCTACCATGCTTGCTCAGGTGAGAAGGGGTTAGGTTAGATAATTGTTATAAAGCAGCAAAAAGGTTAACAGATCTATTTACAGAAAGAAATATTTACAGAATTAATACTATGTACAATAAAAAGAAATAAAATACAAGGAAAAAGAGAGAATTCAAACATAATTACTATATACAATTAAAGATAAAAAGGAAGATATTTAAGATAATAAAGATAACAAAAAAATATACTTATTCTATATACAATATTATGGCATGCCACATCTAAACATCTAGAAAAGATAGTCAAGATACAATAAGAGGTAAGAGTACATGCACATGCTAAAAATACGAATAAGCCATCTCGCTCAGGAAACAAAAGAGAGTAGTGTTTGTTCTGTTTCCAGTACTTTCTTAATCTTGGTTACAATATATATCTGAGGCTCAGAAGCCCACATTTTTATCCTTGTTAATTATTCTAAAGGGATTCGTCCCAGAATAAATAAAAGATTATTATTATTATTACTTAAGCTAATTAAAAATAAAAACTAAAATTTCATTTCTAGCCCTGGTTTTATTAGTTAAAGAGAATAACTTTTAAGTTATTTGCATATTTAATTGTAAGTAGGAAATTAAAATAACATAAAAAAGCTATAAATATTTATTTTAAAAATTTTAGTAAGCATTTGTTTAGAGTGGTAGGTAGATTTTAAAAAAAAATTATTCCATCAGTTTCTAATAGAATGCAGAAAATCTATAATTATCAGGATTACTGTTAAATGGAAAACATAGAACTATGCTGTAAATGAATGAGTTTAAAACTTCATGATGGAAACTTCACTGTTTGAGACATTGCTTAGTGCCAGAAGATTTTTACACAATTAATAAAATTAAACCACTTTTAATTTGCTATGTCTAATTTTAAGCAAGTGAAAACATAATACAGCTAAAAATAAGAATGGTATATGAGTTAAAAAATAATTCCTCTAAAAGTAATACTTCAATTTAAAAAAATATGAGTTTTAAGGCACTTGATTTTTATTTCAAGCAAAAATAAGTCATAAATTGACAATTAATTTAACATCAAAAGCAATTTTTATCGTTTTAATGAAAAGATTACAGTTATATTTTGATTTGAACAAATATATTATATCGCTGATGTCATACACAATGCTTGAATGCTTCTACATCCTAAACTCTCAAAGAGAAAATGGGAATAGACTCAAAGAGATTCAGTTGGTTTTATTAAACAGTATTTTGGTTAAAAGAATTAAGCTGACATGCTGATTATGATGAAGAGTAAATATTATAAAGAAAACAACAGACATTTTAAGTCTATCTTCTAATAACACCACTGATTAAAAACAAGGTTCTAACCTAGAACATGATAGTGTCTGTATTAATATGTGATATCATTGTTTACAGATTACAGAAGGCTTAACACATAAATCCTTTTAGATATAAGACATAACTATACTTCAATAATTCATAAACAACTTTTCAGGCCATTTGGCTCATTTTCAGTAATTTCCAATCTTCAAAATAATGATTCAATAATCTTATTATTAATGCATGTTTTACTCATAATTTTTATTTTACATCTTTATATATTATTTTTAAAAGATTTTTTTTTTTTTTTATTACACCGTATCAATATCTTCATTAATTCTTAACCCACATCCTCAAGAAAAATAGTAATGAAGAAAAAGAAAATTCATTTGTTCATAATACAAAAACTGCATAATCATAACCATGATTATTTGCATTGTTTCTATATCTTCTACAATAAAAAAGTTATCAAAGTCGGACCATTTTTAATGAAGATTGTAATCAGAATATTGACAATAATATTTTTTTTTTTTAATTTTAATTTTTATATATGTGTTGTTTTATTATATTTACAAAAAAAAAAAAAAAGACTAATTCCTCCTCCTCATAATATATTATTTATATATTAATTATATATGCATTAATAATATCATACCATTCCAAATCAACCAAAAAAAGTTCAAATTGTAACTTACACCCCTCAGATCTAATGAAAATTTTTAAATATAGTTGTAAGTAAAAATTCCAAATTTTAGCCAGTTCTAACAATTAGTTTTAGAATTATGTGCTTTTAAACTTTTGAATTTTTGAAGACATTTTGGACTCTGCTGTTTGGTTTTCATTTGTAAAACTAATATTTATTGACCAAGATCTTTCAAAATGTATTCATTTGTCATAAATTTAATACAGAATCTGCTGTTACCTTAAGTTTTAGCATTATAATTTTTCTTTATGTATAATAAAGTTCTTAAACAAATTTTCAAAATATTTATAATTTACCAGTTACAAATACAAGTGAAAATTGCTTAAATCTCTCACCAAATATCCTGGTATAACCGTATATCACTGAAAAGATCATGAATTTGTTTATCAGATTATGAAATCATATTTGTGGAATTTTGAGTTATAAGAGATTTATTATAATGTAAATCAAATAAGTTTTTGCATGATGCGGAAATGGTGTGCTAATCGATATTGAAAAATACCTGTAGCTAAAATCTCTCTCCGAATACCCCAATACAGCTATATATTAGTGAAAACAGGATGAAATTCTCTATCAAATGAAAAAATAATATTAGTGGGATTTTGAGTTTGAAGAGTTATCTTACAATTTAAACCTAAAACATTAAAATTTGATTTATCAGTTATATGGTTCTATTGGGAGAAAGATAAAAGCAATTTTTGCTTAAATAAACTGCTATGATCTCACTCCGAATATTAATTCTCTTCCAAATGATAAAATAATATTGGAGGGACCTATTGAGTTTATTAATATAATATAAATAAATAAAATAATTTCTGCATATTGCAGTGTCGGTATGGTAAAAAAAATAATGGAAGGAGATGGTCCGGGGTTGCGGTCATAAAAAGGCTAAATAGTGGTAAAACTATTTTATTGAAAGCCTGGCTATTATGGCTTTCAATAAAATAGTTTTACCACTATTTAGCCTTTTTATGACCGCAACCCCGGACCATCTCCTTCCTTTATAATGCAAAGGTCAACCATTAAATATTCAATAAAAAAAATAATGTTTGTATTTATCAAATTGGAGAGTGAAAAACTCCTTAGCAATGTAAATTATTGCCATGGGCCAACTAGTGGTTTAAAACTCTCAAAATTATTTTAATAGTAAATTATACTAGACATTTCAACCAATCATTACTTTACTATAATATTTAAAGAGTTAAAAAAACAAAAAACAATTACCACTAAAACCCATGAAGAGTCTTGGTTACAGTATTTTGAAAGAAAGTACTGTTTCGATGTCAACAGTTGTGCAGGATGATTTAGCCGAGATCACGCTCAATTGTTAAGTTTTTTTATCTTAATTAGTTATTTAATTAAGAGTATCCACTTTATAGTTTGAGTGCACTCAACTGACTAGTTTCAACCGAAACTCCATGCTGCATACACAACAATTCCTTCTTATTGTTTTCCTTTTCCAAGTCCTCACAACCAAAAATCCTCCTTACATCCTGCATCCTCTCTCTATTCACTCTCTTAAAACTAGATCTCAACCTATAGACCTTTATATTCCATCTCCATAAGCCAGACCACGTCCACAAATTCCTTCAAACTTCTATACCACCACCTACTACACATTCAAACTTCCGCCATCTTATAAGAATTTTTAGGCTATGTAAATACAATTGCTCACCAATAGATAAATGATAAGAGACTTTTTATATTTATATTTATTTTTCTCTCTGTATTTTACAGAGATAAAAATAAATATAAATCTGTACATATCTGTGTCATATCCACATACTAGACTGAAGTATATATTTTCTGAACTCTGTTATTATTCGAAGAGGATTCATTCATACATGCTCCTGAAGAAGACCTGTGGGTCGAAACGTTAGCTTGAAATTAAATAGTTTTTTTCAATATTTTAGTCTTTTTATGACAGCCATCCCAGACGATCTCCTTCTTCATTTAAATTTTACAATAAAGCATGTTTGAAAGATTTTTTTTTTTAGAAATAAAATAATAAGATAAAAACTTGAAGTACTTTTAGAAGAATTTTTCGATCCTAATGAGATGTACTGGCATAAACCCATTTTCAAAACATTTTCTTGCATCCGTGGTACCGATCATCAGGGGGACTTCCCACTTGTTAAGAATTAAAAATAAATATATATATAATGTATAAAACAGTTAACTTTAGCCTATTAATAAAGCAACTGGATTAGGGAAATATTAAATTAAATCAAATTCATATGAACCTTTCAGTTAACAGAATTGACTGATTCCAATTTCAAAAGTTTTGAGTTTAGTAATTTTAGTGATATTTCTAGTTGAAAAAGTTATATCTGTTCAGATATTGAGTAAGTAGATTCCAGAATAGGCGATTGTTGAAATATAGGACTGTGAATGAAGGTATAAATTTTCCCACAAGATGTATCACTAAAATTAATAATAAAAAAATGTTGAAATTGGAGTTAGTCATTCCGTCCACTGAAAAGCTGAAATATTTTACATTACTTTTATTTTTATAAATCTATTTTTTAAAAGTCAAGTTAAAGCAATTAATTTTGTAAAAAGTAAAATAAAAAATGGTAATTGTGCAGGCGATTGTTAATATGAGAATGAGGCAATTCATTCAAGATAAATTATATCTGTTATCTAAGCCCAATTACTCCTTATTATTCATTTAATGTTAGTTTTTTTTAAGTACATAAATAAATAAAAGTTGAATTTTTACTTTTGAACATATTTCATTACAAAGGTCAATCAAAACAGTTAATAGAAAACTTTTTTTAAAAATGTCAACCTCCTTGTAAAATGGGATTTAAAATGAAAAAAAATCATTTCATAAAATACTGTTTTTAATTAATCAAATAAAAATACTAACAAAATACATTATCATATTTAATATTATTTAACACACATATTCTGAAGCTTAATTGTATATAAATATAAAATTTACTAATTAGTTCATCTTATTTATTAAAATTTATTTATCAAAGTTATAATAAAATTCTTATGATTAACTCAAATTATTAAAACAATGACCATTAATTATAAATGTTCATACTTAACAAAATTTAATTTTACTATACACATAATAATAATTATCATGGCAATACTGAAATCTCAAAGTTAACATAATAACATCTCTGAGATTATAATCAAGATTAAAATTTATTAGAATAAATACTTACAAAATACTTTATATGAGAAAATTAAGGTTTCTTACTAATAAAACCATATAATGATAAGTAAAAACAGATTTAAAATCTATTTTGCATTAAAGCACTTAATTAAAGTTCAGAAGCTACAAGCAAATTATACAAGCTATCATCTGGAAGCATTGGTATAATAAAACGAGTACAGTCAGGATTCAAAGTAATTACATATCTCTTAGCATTGGTTACTGACATTTTTAACCGCTTCAATCTTCTTAATAACCGTCCTCTTTCTACATATGGTGTCATTTTGGGTACGGTGAATTCTTGAAAATATGGAAATTTTTCTTGCATTTCTTGTTGTAATTTACTGTATGTTGTATGCATTGCTTTCATCTTAATTTTCTTTGCAACTAATGCATCGAATACTGAGTATTTATCAAAAATATAATGCTTTTTCAAATTAACAATTTCTCTACAACAGTAGTCCATTAAACCTCTAAGATAATCTCTGTCAGGTTTAGGGCCTGCATCCTCACCAATTGTTATCACTTTATCAAACTTACCATTACAACAGAGACAATGAACTTTAGCAATCATCTTGCACAATTTCATATCTCTACTAATAGAGTAACCTATACAATTAGCTCTTCTATTCCTCGGATAATCCCAAAATACATCATCGGTAACAGACCCATATTCACATAGTAATTGAATAACCGCTTTATCTCTCTTATAACTTTTTAAAGCACAATATATTGGTATATCATTTTCTGCATCTTTCAAATCTACCTTCGCTCCATGCTCCAAGAGCTCACGAATAATTGCTAATTCTTTCATATGTTTGACAGCATGATGTAACGGAGTTTGTTTTTTAGTTGTAATAACATTTACATCAAATCCCCGAGAAAGAATTTCCCTGATAATATCCAAAGAATCAGCATAGTGAAGAACAGTATGTTTCTGCTCACCCATTCTAGCATTGATATCTGCGCCAGCATTTAGAAGACATTTGAAAACATCTAAACCCTTTTTCTCTATTAGAGCTGCATGTAGGGGGGAACGGCCGCATTTGTCTATAGCATTAACATCGGCTTTATGTTTCAAAAGAAGTTTTGTCATTTCTAAAGTCTGGGCATAATGGAGAGGTGTTTTACCATTCTGCATCTTTATATTCACTTCGGCTCCCGCAGCTAATAGTGCTTTGACTACCTCCATACCATTAGGTCTTACCACAGCACAGCACAATGGAGTCTGTCCATATTTGTCTTTCACATTATGCTTAGCCATAGTAAGTAAAAGATACTCAGTTACTTCTGTATTGGATGCATAATGCAAAAGAGTATCACCATGCTCAGGGGTTATATAATTAATATTAGCTCCTAAATTTACCAATTCTTTTAATTCTGGTATATTTCCTTCGGCAACTGCTATGTATAACTTTGCAGCTAAATACTTATTCATGTTTTGTATTATATTTTAAAATGCAGAATAAATCAATTACCAATTGAATCAGGTTTAAACATTCACATATAATAACACTTCTAATTCCACAATCTTTCTATGTTGTACAATAAACACTGAAATTTTCTCTTAGTCCAATAGAACACAACACAAATTATTTAAAAAAATAAAATAATTTTACGAAAGGGAGAACAACTTGAACAAATATTTAGACAACCGGTATCATCTTCAAGACAGGATTATCTTAATGTGACAGTTCATGTCATTTCTAGCAAAACATTAAAACTGTAATCGATAATTAAATAATTAAGATTAAAATTCATATATTATTATATCATGATTAAAAGTCAAATAAACATAAAAAACAAATCAGAGTTTATATTTTTATTAATTACAAAAATATGAAATCCTAAAATTACGAGATTGAACATGTCACATTAATGAATCAGAATAGGGTATAAAATAAAATATATTAATAATGACAGTAAGTAATACATATTTATATATTTTTACGGCAATAAACAACAACAGAAAAGTAACAAAGAAAATATTTTCAATAAACAGTGTTACCATCATTAGCGCCGACACTTAAGAAATTATGAAGGGGGGGGCCATGGCTAGAACGACATAACATAAACTCGCTCAATCATCAGTTTTATTGGAGTATTATCAGTAATAAAATATATTTATTACTTATATGGTTTATTGAATTCTTTTGTGTTACTTTTTAAGTAAATGACTGTAAAAAATTGAAAATCCAAACTCTGGAGTGCGTTTAGACATTTCACAAACTATGGGAAACAAAAATACTATATGATAATGGATTAGAGGACATCAGATCGATTATGGACTACATGTGAGAAGCATGATTAAATGGAATAGCTTGAAAATGGCTTACTAGCTGTAACGTAGCTGATGTAGACTGAAATATATTTGGTGAAGAAATAATAAAACATAGCCTTATTTTGTAATATATATGTTAATATAAAGAAAATAGCTCACATTTATATTTATAACCATATACTATTTATAACCATATACTATTTATAACCATAATAATGTATTTTCAGAGGTATTCCAGTGTATTTCGGAAGTGATAGGAATCTGACCAGAGGTGCTCAGAAGGGAATTTCATGACGCAAAATTTTTACGGGTCTTTGAATTTTTGAAGGGAGCGAATTTCAAAGGAGTTATGAATCTTCGGACTAAGGGACATGGGAGAAACAGAACAGAACAGTAATTGTATATAATCTATGATTTTTCTAATTCTACCTTTGCTTTCTCTGTTTTTAAGACAAGTTGAGTAATAAAATATCTTGGGAAGAGGCGGGCAGGTAGGTTCTTTCGCCATGGAAATCCGTAGTCGTTATTTTTATTTTATTTTATTTATATATATATATTTTTCATTTACAGGAGAATTTATTGAGTTTCCAATGCTAAAGGTCCCAGGTTTGATTCCCGGCTCATGGCAGAAAAATTATTTATTCTGTTTCATTGGCCGTGGGGTGATCCACGGTGAGTAGAACCTCCTGGGGCACACCCCGCCTCTATAAAGTGGGTAGCCTTAATTAAACTAATTAATTAAGGCGAAAACCTGGCGGTTGAGCGTGAACTCGGTCAAATCGCCTCCTTCCACAACCGTAGACCAAGAAACACTGCTTTCTCTAAATAGTACAGAACCAAAGACCGTTCATAGGTTGTAGTAGTATAGTTTTTCTTTTCTTTTTTTTAGTTTGATTTAGAACAATTATTAGGCACAAAACAGAGCAATTGTGTTTTGTGACATGAGAAGGAATTAGTCGAGGGTGCGGTCAAAAAAATAAAAAAAATTAAAATATATAAATAATTTTAATTTGTGTTTTGTGACATTTTACAGTATTTGTGTCTCCTAGTGACTGAAAGAAAGACTTTATATACTAATTTAAGAGGAATTAATCAGCAACAAATGACAAATTATTGTGTTGCAACATAAACAACAATGTATGTAACAGTTCTTTTTTTTTTACTTTCTCTTACCTATATATGTAATTTATAGTAAGGGAAAGTATCGCGATCGTGAAAATTTTCGAATCTGAGTTTTCAACGGAAATACACGTTTTGAGGTCCCCTGAGTCCAAATGACCAAGTCCCGCAAAATGGTAAGTATGTGAACACTCTAGCTCAAAAACGAAAAGTCGTACGAAACTGATATTACGTATTTAAGATAGATATATGCTTTAGATGTGACAGCAACTTTTTTTCTGGAAATTGGCTAACCGGAAGTGACACTTTATATCAGCGGTTATACACATTTTTACAATTTTCTCTAAAACGGCTCTAACGATTTTGATTAAACTCGGTTTATCATTGTATAATAAGGTGGTCTTTAATATCATTGAAGTCTTATCCCCTTTGATGTCACTTTACAGGACTTAAATGCCCAATGCTCATATACGTCTTCCTCTAAAGTAACTTTAATATGGTTTATTAATAAAAATTACTCTCTTTTATGGACAGTAACTATAAAAAATGAAGTTTGAAAGAATATGATAATTGGAAACTGGAGAAAAAAAGAAAGATGTGTATTGAGGTCGAAAATGAATTTCCGGAAATACTAGTCAGAATGTATAGGTGTAGTATATCGTTGGAAAGCGGAAAATTTTAGAAAAAAACAATAGTAAAATTCTAGAAAAAGTATAGTTATCCTAGAATAGTTTTTAATTGTTCGTCTGGACATTGGCGAAGCATCGAATAGTTACTGAAACTCTGTTGTTAACATGCTGGTTAATAGGTTCTGAGGTGGAGCTTACAAAAGAAACATTGGCACACTGATTAAAAATATAAATTTATTTATAATTTGTTAAATTTTATTGTACAATTTAATGCAGTTTATAATCCTTCGTTTGAAAATTCAGTTTTAGAAACTGAGAATTTCTGATTATCATTATGTGAATGCAATAAGAGCCCATACTCCAAAAGTTACGTTGAACCTAAGAACATTAAAATTTTTTAAGGTGTTGCTTAATTTTCTATTTGTTATATTATTATTTGTTATGCATGCATTGTTCTATTAACTTTCTTCCTTTTAATCAACTGTTCATTAAGATAATAAAATAAATAAATAGCAAGTCATTTTTTTTATTATTTAAATTGATCTAAAAAAAAAGTATAGATCCTTTTTGTGTAGATTATCTTTATTGTGTAAAATAAACTTAGAGTGTAAACAGACCTATTATTGAAATTTAACAATGATCTTTAAAACGGCACCAAGTTTAAAATCCTACATGAACCTAACCGCTTATTTTATTAAAATTAAGTTACAAGTGTCAATACCATAGTTTATTAAGTCAAGACATAAAATATGGATTTTTAAAAATATTAATTGGATTTGAGGTGTCCAATTCCATAATTTTGGAAAAATAAAAAAGTTTGCCATTGATAAAATAAATGTCTGATATATCGTCTGGTATATAAGATCTGTCTTCTTTAAGGATTCGTTTGTTTTGTTGTAACACCTTCGATCAGGTCTTCAATATTTTAATATAAAACACACAATACAATCAGAAGTGTATGCCTTATAATATAATAAAAATGATGCCAATGAACTAAACCATATTATTTCAAAATAAAACCCAATATGTCCCCAATAAAATGATGAAATTTTACACTGATTATTATACAATATTTTTATTTTGTTCTATCGAAAATGCCTCACTTATCTGGTTGGTGTCTTGATTAAGTAGAGTCATAAAAATATTGTTATTTATCGAGAATTTTGTTTCTTGTTTATTACTAGGTATTTTCATGAAGAAATTTCCTCCAGTTTTTCTTATTTATTTATAATAAAAACACTTCTGGACATTATGAGTGCTTGCTTTGGCCATCTCGAGGACAAATTTCTCAGAACTATCTTCTAATATTTATTATTATATTATCTATTATAATATTATTTTCCACTCTCTATTACTTTCTTCTTTGTTTTGAAGATGTATAATTACATTTTCAATTTTATTTAATAATATGAATATTTTTATTCCCTTCATACTTCGTCCATTAATTTTATTAATATGACATTTCATTATCAAACAGTTTTTTCTCTGTTATCAGTAACATATGATATTGTTTCAATTTAAACTTAATCATTAATTAAATTAGGCCTAACGTCACATTAGGAAAACAGATTAGAAAAGTGTGGACATATGTTATTGCAATTAATTTCATCATTAAATAAAATTGCAACTATTTAGTCCGTTTTTATCTCTTCTTTAATTACCTATCAAATTCAATGATTGAGGCATCATTTTGAAGGTTATCTTCTCCTTACACATAATTACTATATAATTATATAGTAATAATGATGAAGATTATTATTATAAATGTATCCAAATTTTCTAGTAAACATATGATAAAATAAAAAAAAAGAAGACCATTTTAAGCAAATATACAACTAGTTGTAATTTGTACACAAATTGTATTTAATTCTTTTGAATGGAAATTAATACTTTCCTCTCATAGTGCATTGCATTTACTTATTTCAATGTTATAATGAATAAACAATTAATTTTATTCTGAGACTAAAGTCCTCTTAGAATAATAAGAGGAGAGTTTAAAAAATATACACATCTAATATTGCTACTTATTCACTGAACAATATATTATGCGAATCATTTAATTAAAAATAAATAAATAAAACTATTTATTTGATTTTATCTTAAATAAAAAGCATTCCATGCCTATTCCATCGTCACGCTGTATGTAATTACACACAAGTTCTTTAATCGGTTCCAAATATACAGATGAAATAGTATATAAAATAATATTAGAATGTACTGTTTAAAGAATTTTTTCCTCAACATGGTTAGCGACCCCGAAACGTCAAATACAATGCAAATGTTTTCTGTAATATACTCACAAAATCTTTCTTCACTTCACAGAAAAAAAATCTTTAATTAATTCTTATGATATAATATTGAAATAAAACTACTTATTTATTAAGTTTTATCACTTGATAGAAAAATATCCATTGCTATTTGTGATCTATTGATATTATTGTCTTAACTAATCTTTATTAATCAAAATAACTGTTTTTAAAGAAGGTTATTTATACTTGTTGCAGTATTATTATGGATTGTTTTATATTAAAAATGAAAATTATATATCTAAAAAAATTAATATACAACTTAATTTTAAATAAGGCTGTGTTTCTGAAGAGAGTACTTAAATGTGTTTTTATGAATTTTGAGGTTATTTATCGATAAACAACATAATAAAGGCATGAAATTGAAACAAATTCTTTTATAAATAAAATATATTTACAATAAGCCCATAGATTTCTGATTTAATAAAGGAAATATTGTTCAAAGTTGTTAATTAGTTAAGGTCAATGTCACTTAATGACTTTTTGCAATTTGATATATTTAATTTGTTACTATTTTTTTTTTAATGTTTTCACCTCTGTGTCAGCTCAATATTGTTGAGTAACTCAGACATGTGTGCTTAAATTATGCAAATGAAAATAAATTACATATAATAATCTCAAATTTTTATTTCATTTTCTTAGCTTTGCAAATCGCTGTCGTTGAATGTTGTTCTTCCTATTATTTTTAGAATTGGGAACTTTTGTCTTGATGGCTTTGGGTAAGAAAATTCGGATTGTTATTAAAATTATAAATAATTGTATATATAGGCTCTCAGAGAAGCGTTTATAAGCCTTGAAGCAGCTGCAAGACCACTTGGTCTAGAAGTCAACGAGAGGAAAACTAAGTATATGAGAGTTGGCGGTGAGGTGGATCTGAACTCTCCATTTGAGGTAGGTTCTTTTAAGTTTGAGAGAGCGAAAAGTTTTATATACCTTGGGTCTGAAATTAATAGCAAGAATGACATGGCTCAAGAAATACAAAGAAGGATCACGGCTGCCAATAGATGTGTCTTTGGACTTGGCCGACACTTAAGAAGTAGGTACCTCTCAAAGAAGACCAAGCTGATCATATACAAGACCCTTGTTCGGCCTGTTTTGACATATGGCTCAGAGGCTTGGACGATGACTAAAAGGGATGAGATGAAGCTGAGTGTCTTTGAGCGAGGAGTCCTCAGAAGGATTTATGGTCCAGTAAAGGAGGGTGATGTCTGGAGGAAAAGAAAAAATAGGGAGCTCAGTTCTCTCTATGCAGACATCGACGTAGTCACGTATATTAAACTGGCCAGACTAAGGTGGGCAGGGCATGTGGCCAGAATGAGCACCCTTGATATACCAAAAAAAATAATGATGGAGGAGCTGCACCTCGTAAGACGGGTAGGAAGGCCGAGGACGAGATGGTTGGACAACGTGGCCTATGATGCGAGAACCCTGCTTGGTGTGCGGAACTGGAGAGCTGCAGCAGAAGACAGAGCCAACTGGCGGAGGCTCTTGGAGGAGGCCCAGTCTCGGTAACGGGATGTTGTGCCATACATGAATGAATGAATTGTATAGTTGTTTTTTATCTCCAATGCTTTTGTTAATATAATGTTAAAATATGCTGCATTGCAGATTTTTTTTTAACATAGTGTAACATTCCTCTTATATGTTACAAATAATAATAATATAACCTCAGAAGCTCACTTCTTACCATTGGGATACTTCCTAAATAAATAAGAGGTTGATATAATAATAAACAAAATTATAAGAATTAATATATTTATTTATCTCAGGTGTGGGTTACTGACAATCAGATCAACTCAGACAAACTATTATTATTTACACTATTTATACTAAAATTAAACACTGATTGATTTTAAAATGAAGTTAAATATGGATTGGCAAGCTAACCTTTTTCTATATTATATGTTTCTTTCTTTGTGACACTGAACTCATTTGCCTTCAAACACTTTTTTCCCAAGTAACCAAAAGTAGTTTTCTCAGCCAGTTTAGTTTCTTGAACTTCAGTTATATTTGCAATAATTTGGGTTTCCAAGTTATCACAATCTTGTTTCAAAATTTTCTGTTTATTATTAGATTGTAATGTTTTGTTTAAATTATCAAATTGAATATTAAAATTGTGAAGCATAGCCATTAATTGTAGAAATATATTATTAATATCAGTACAATTCGAACTGTTGCTACTATTTATATTTATTTTTTCACCCTCTACATTATTTTCACTAAACTCGTGAATTATATTTAATCCTGACAGACTTTCACTTCCTTTTCACATTGTCTATTTTCAACAAGTAGGCTTTGTTCAACTGATTCTGCCTTATTTTCTACAATAACAACATCCCGCTTAGATTTCCCAAGAAATATATTATTAAGATCTCTACTGTCCATTATATCTCTCTGCTTATTCTCCATATTACTCAAAAATTATTAATAAAATCTATACAATTAAAACAAATTGTTTATTTGAGCTGTGATCTGATTGCCGTGACCTAATTTTTAAAGAATTAGGCCACGAATAGTTGAGCGCCAAAATGTAACATTCCTCTTATATTTTACAAACAATAATAATAGAAACACGGAAGCTCACTTCTCACCATTGGGATACTTCCTAAATAAATAAGAGGTTGTTTAATAATAAACAAAATTATGAGAGAATTAATATATTTATCTATCTCAGGTGTGGGTTACTAACAATCAGATCAACTCAGACAAAATATTTTTATTGATTTTGAAGAAACCTCTATCCTTGCCACGGTGCCTAACCGTGAAAAAAGAATCATTTCCGAATCTATCCACATTCACATGGAACAGAATCCTGTTAATCATAAAGTGGACAAAAACTGTATTTCTTTAACATATAGACACCTTTTAAATCTTATAAGTGAAAAATAACTTATATATTCTATTCTATTATTTTCATCTACTCTCAATTTTATTGATAAATTCATTTAATTGTTCATTATTCTAAATATTTCCTCTTTGCATGATCTCTCTTTTATTTTATTCTAAATTTACATTTACACTCTACATCAATGTATGATCATCCTTTTTCCACTTTGTATTCATTTTACTTATTAACCATGTCTCAATATAATCTAATATTCAAATGTAATTTTCTTACATATGTACTACCAAATATAATTATAATTATTAATTTTTTCCTCTCTATACTTTTAAGTTAGTTTTGCAATGTATATATGTAAATGAATTTATTTATATTTTACTTTTGCCAATTTTGGGTTTATTCACATTGTACTCTGATCTATAATCTCTCAATTCTATTTTATATGTATATTTATAATTTAATATTTCATAGATATAGTATTTTTCTATTGTATCCATCCATATCTTCAAATCTTAGATACTGTAATTCCCTAGGTTTTCCCCAATTACCCAAAACATATTAGCTTCCCCTATACCTGACCTTACCATTGGTTTTCCAGTTCTAAGTGAAACTCCTAGTTGAACACACCTGTAAGTCCCTAATTTTATTCTTACATTTTATTTACTTATTTATCTATTGTTATCTACTATATCTATTATTGGTCTCCTTTTCTTTTCTTTCTCCACATTCCTTTATGTCTATTATTTTATATTATATCTTTTTTCCTTTTCTTTCAATCTCTCCTGTAGATTTGTAGAAGTATATTCACATTTTCATTTATTATATATTACACTACAACAATTGTTAGCATCTATTTACTTCAGTTTAGGATCTTGTTACTCAGCTTACTTTGTTCATATTTTATTGTACTTACTGTTTATAATTTTAATAA
Source organism: Nezara viridula (assembly GCA_928085145.1). Lineage (NCBI taxonomy): Eukaryota > Metazoa > Arthropoda > Insecta > Hemiptera > Pentatomidae > Nezara > Nezara viridula. The sequence continues at coordinate 179,692,137 of OV725079.1, read as the reverse complement.
GCTTATTCACATTGTTTATAAATTATGTTTAAATATTATGTAACTGCCACAATTCTCTATCTTTTTGTATCTTGTCCGTTCTAGCCCTGAAGAAGACCTGCAAAGTCGTGTCGAAATGTCGGCTTTCAATAAAATAGTTTTACCACTATTTAGCCTGTTTATGACCGCAACCCCGGACCATCTCCTTCCTTTATTATTATTTACACTATTTATACTAAAATTAAACATTGATTTTATAATAAAGTCAAGTATGGATTGGCAAGCTAATCTTTTTTCTATATTTACTGTTTCTTCCTTTGTTTGTCCAAAGTTCTGCCAAACACAACTTCCAAGATGGTAATACTATTACTGGGTTTTACCCACTGAAGCCAGGATTACTTCTTCTATCCTCTCTTCTCTACTGTCAGGCAACTACTTGCCAAAACAAAAACCTTTGTCCCTCTCCTCTTTGGGATTTTCCTTCTTAGGAAACTACAGAGCATCCATTTTCTTAACAATTAGTTTTAGAATTATGAGCTTTTAAACTTTAGAAATATTTGAATTTTCGAAGACATTTTGGACTCTGCTGTTTGGTTTTCATTTGTAAAACTAATATTTATTGACCAAGAGCTTTCAAAATGTATTCATTTGTCATAAATTTAATACAGAATCTGCTGTTAACTTAAGTTTTAGCATTATAATTTTTCTTTATGTATAATAAAGTTCTTAAACAAATTTTCAAAATATTTATAATTTACCAGTTACAAATACAAGTGAAAATTGCTTAAATCTCTCTCCAAATATCCTGGTATAACCGTATATCACTGAATAGATCATGAATTTTTTTATCAGATTATGAAATCATATTTGTGGAATTTTGAGTTATAAGAGATTTATTATAATGTACATCAAATAAATTTTTGCATGATGCAGAAATGGTGTGCTAATCAATATCGAAAATACCTGTAGCTAAAATCTCTCTCCGAATACCCCAATACAGCCATATATAAGTGAAAACAGGATGAAATTATCTATCCAATGAAAAAATAATATTAGTGGAATTTTGAGTTTGAAGAGTTATGTTGCAATTTAAACCTAAAACAGTAAAATTTAATTTATCAGTTATATGGTTATCTGGTTATGTTCTTATATATATTTATGCAGTGGTGATTGGGAGAGAGATTATATCTATTTTTACTTAAATAAACTGGCATAATCTCTCTCCGAATACAACCATATGTTACTTCAGAATTGTATGTTAATATTCTTCCAATTGAATTGATAACATAATCTACTCGTGCAAAGATTTTGTTACATTTAATATATTTTATTTATTAGTTTTAAATTCAGAAACTCTTGAAAAATGGTTGAAGCAATGAGACATACAGTAGTTTCTATGCTGAAATTAATAGATAGGTATAATCCTGAAAATCTTCTTTAGCTGGAGCGTTATGTTGAAATTCAAACCCAAGAAAATGGCTATGATTTATTAGCCAATTTAGCAATTTTGAAGCTATATCAGTTCAATCAGAAATATAATCTGGATATAACTTCCAAAATTCTTCTCAAGGCTCTTACTAATTGATTTCCACATACTGATTTTATTTTGTGTAAATGTCTACTCAGTGAAAAAATGTGTTCAGAGGATCCTATTCACAGATAATATTTTTGGCTGATGTTCTGGAATGTTGTTTCTTCCCAAGTAGGAAGTAGGAATGATCTCTTGCCAAAAATTAATAGCATTACTGGTTTTCATGATTCAATCAGAAAACTTGTTTGCCATGTTGTTGGTACTACATTCCAGACAATTCACAGAAACCTACTTACATAACTTCTTGGAGGAGTTGATGATCAAACTTTAAGGCATTGGGTGCAAAAATATGGCTGGAAATAAGAAGCCAATAACATATTTATTGCCAATCAAGATGAAAATATCAAAACGAAAAACATTATGGTAAAAATAGACTTTGATAGTGTTGTTGGCCACGCTCACTGAAGAAGACCTGTGGGTCGAAAATTTAGCTGGAAATTAAATAGTTTTTTTCATTATTTTAGTCTTTTTATGACTGCCATCCCAGACCATCTCCTTCTTCATTTAAATTTTACAATAAAGTATGTTTGAAAGATTATTTTTTTTAGAAATAAAATAATAAGATAAATACTTGAAGTACTTTTAGAAGAATTTTTCGATCCTAATGAGATGTACTGGCATAAACCCATTTTCAAAACATTTTCTTGCATCCGGGGTATCGATCATCAGGGGAACTCCCTACTTGTTAAGAATTAAAAATAAATATATATATATATATATAATGTATAAAACAGTTAACTTTAGCCTATTAATAAAGCAACTGGATTAGGGAAATATTAAATTAAATCAAATTCATATGAACCTTTCAGTTAACAGAATTGACTGATCTCAATTTCAACAGTTTTGAGTTTAGTCATTTTAGTGATATTTCTAGTTGAAAAAGTTATATCTGTACAGATATTGAGTAAGTAGATTCCAGAGTAGGCGATTGTTGAAATATAGAAATAGAAATAGAAATAGAAAAATCATCTTTATTCTGGGACTAAGTCCCTTTAGAATAACAGTATTGTTCATATATATTAACTATAAATCTGGTCAAAAGACGTATTACAATGAATAATAACAAAATACATGTAATACATTAAGTATTAATTAAGCTCTTAGGATAAATTAACGAGGACAGTTGGGTAATAGGGGTTCAGTACTACAATATTGGAACTAAAATAATTGCATAATAATCACTGAATGAAATTAGAAAGGAAAGTAAAATCTATTTTGTAGGTAAAGCATTGTAGTGATGGAATATAAAAATTAAAAAAATAATAATAACTGTTAATATGTAGGGAAAGAAATTGTAAAAACTAAAACAAAAAAAATATAAAAGAAACAAATAATGATATACATATGTTCCCTAAGATATTTAAGTGATTATGCGTAAAGATTAGGAGAAGAGAAAATAAAATAAAGTATACATATACACATAGCGAGAAGTATGTTGAAGATAATTAGAAATAAAATACCTTTCACTGAAATACATTTCATGAATAACTAATTAGAACTTAAGAAAAACAAATTTTATCTACTCACAATGCTTAGTGAGTGGTGATGAAAATTCACGTTCAACATAGAATAAAACAATAAAAAATAAGAGAAAAAAAAATAATGTCTAAAGAAAATTAAATCCTTATAACATGTATTTAACAGCGTCTGATTGGATTGTGAAGAGGAATTGGAATAAGAGGGTTTTAAAGGTGGATGAGGATGATGCATGGCGGATTTTTAGTGGGATGGAATTCCAGAATGCAGTGGAACGGACAACGAAGGAATGTTTAAATGATGCAGATCTGTGGAAAGGAGTGTAAAGGTCAGAAGGACGAGATCTTGTGGAGAGGGTGTGGATAGATGATTTGAATTGTAGGAGATTGTATGCGTAGGACGGACGATGACTATTGATTATTTGGTAAAGGAATGTGCCTAGGAAATATTGTCTTCGGAAGGAAGGGAAGAGCCATCCTAATTCAGCATAGTGGTGCGAAACACGGGAATACCTCAGGGCCCCTGTGACAAATCTTACGAAGGCATTCATAATTCTTTTCAGTCTCTTCCCGAGTTCTGCCGAGAGGCCACCGTACACCACGCAGCCGTAATCAAGGTGGGGGAAGATGAGGGAAGTTACTAGGAGTCTGCGTGTGGATATGGGTAGGAGATGGCGGAAGCGATGGAATAGTTTCAAGGTACCAATTGACTGTCGGGTAATGTGAGCAATATGGTGTTTCCAGGATAGGGTTTGGTCTATGAAAATGCCTAGGTTTTTTACTGAGGAGGTGAAGGTAATGGGATGGTCATTTAGGTACAGTATAGGTATGTTGGTATTGGCTCTGAGAAGGGGTTTGGAACCAATGACAATGGCTTGAGTTTTTGCAGCGTTTAACCTTAATCCATTTAAGTTTGCCCAGGCACTGATCCGATTCAAGTCTTCTTGAATTTTGGCAAACGCTTCATGCAACTCTGAGGGATGGAAGGAAAGGTAGATTTGGGAGTCATCGGCGTAAAGGTGATGGGAGCAGTGAAGGATTGAATTATGGATGTCATTGATATAAGAACTAAAAAGGAGGGGAGATATGCTAGAGCCCTGGGCCACTCCTGCGGACAAAGTAAGATAGGAAGACAATGGTTGATTAGGAATAGCGACAGCTTGTGAGCGTTGGGAGAGGAAAGATTGAAACCATAGGATAGAACTATGGGAAAAGGATAATGATTTTAATTTGAAAAGAGAATGGAATGGTTGATGGAATCAAAGGCTTTGGAAAAGTCAATGAGTATAAGGACAGTTAGTTTTTTGTTATCAATGGCGGACTGAACATCATTAATGATTTTGATTAGGGCGGATTGTGTGGAATAACCTGGTCGGAAACCAGATTGGTAAAGGTCAAGTTTATTGGACTGTTCAAGGAAGTTGGAAACTTGGGATTGCACAATTCTCTCCAGGGGTTTGGAAAGGTTAGAAAGGATTGAGATTGGCCGGAAATCTTCAGGGGAAGACGGATTAGAATTTTTATTTAAAGGACGGACTGTGGCTTTTTTCCACAAGGAAGGGAATACTGAATTTTGAAGGGAAAAATTGTAGATGAAAAGGAGTACCGGAAGGATTTCAGGGAGGCATAATTTAATTAATTTGACGGGAATGCCGTCTGGACCAATAGAATTAGAGTGTGATTTCATCACGGCGGATATGAGATCTGTGGGAGAAATATCTGAAAAATAAAAATCGGCGTCATTGAAAGATGTTCCAGGAGGAAAGAAGGAAGGGGGAAATGAAGGAGTTGAAGAGGAAGCAGATATAAAATAAGAATTTAAGTCATTTGGTGAAACTGGGGGCACTGCAGAGGGAGGAGATCTGGTAGGATCACAAAGAGAGAGTTTACGAAGGAGTAGCCATTTGGATTTGGAATCAGGAGCTGAGGAAAGGGCTTCATGGAAATAGGTAGATTTGGCTCGTCGGATTGTGGTTTGTGTCAGGTTGCGGAGCGCCCTGAACGCTTGATAGTCGTCAGGCAATCTAGTGCGTCTAAAGCGACTGTGAATGAAGGTATAAATTTTCCCACAAGATGTATCACTAAAATTAATAAAAAAAAATGTTGAAATTGGAGTTAGTCATTCTGTCCACTGAAAAGCTGAAAAATTTTACACAACTTTTATTTTTATAAATCTATTTTTTAAAAGTTAAGTTAAAGCAATTAATTTTGCAAAAAGTAAAATAAAAAATGGTAATTTTGCAGGCGATTGTTAATATGAGAATGAGGCAATTCATTCAAGATAAATTATATCTGTTATCTAAGCCCAATTACTCCTTATTATTCATTTAATGTTAATTTTTTTTTAAAGTACATAAATAAATAAAAGTTAAATTTTTACTTTTGAACATATTTCATTACAGAGGTCAATCTAAACAGTTAATAGAAAACTTTTTTAGAAAATTTCAACCTCCTTGTAAAATGAGATTTAAAATGAAAAAAAAAAATCATTTCATAAAATACTGTTTTTAATTAATCAAATAAAAAAAACTAACAAAATACATTATCACATTTAATATTATTTAACACAGATATTCTGAAGCTTAATTGTATATAAATAGAAAATTTACTAATTAGTTCATCTTATTTATTAAAATTTATTTATCAAAGTTATAATAAAATTCTTATGACTAACACAAATTATTAAAACAATGACCATTAATTATAAGATAATAAAAAGCAGATTCTTGTTTATTCAGAATCATAAATAAAATCTAAAAATATTTTTTTGTAAAGAATTATAATAGAATCCATGTAAAAAATCTGGTATCTTTCACTTAACCAAATGATTTAAGTTGGAAAGATAACAATAAATTATAGTAATTTTCAGAATTTTTATAAATGCTCATACTTAACAAAATTTAATTTTACTATACAAATAATAATAATTATGGCAATACTGAAATCTCAAAGTTAACATAATAACATCTCTGAGATTATATTCAAGATTACAAATTATTACAATAAATACTTACAAAATAAGCAACTAAGGTATACTTTATATGAAAAAATTAAGGTTTCTTACTAATAAAACCATATAATGATAAGTAAAAACAGATTTAAAATCTATTTTGCATTAAAGCACTTAATTAAAGTTCAGAAGCTACAAGCAAATTGTATAAGCTATCATCTGGAAGCATTGGTATAATTAAACGAGTACAGTCAGGATTCAAAGTAATTACATATCTCTTAGCATTGGTTACTGACATTTTTAACCGCTTCAATCTTCTTAATAACCGTCCTCTTTCTACATATGGTGTCATTTTGGGTATGGTGAATTCTTGAAAATATGGAAATTTTTCTTGCATTTCTTGTTGTAATTTACTGTATGTTGTATGTATTGCTTTCATCTTAATTTTCTTTTCAACTAATGCATCAAATACTGAGTATTTACCAAAAATATAATGTTTTTTCAAATTAACAACTTCCCTACAACAGTAGTCCATTAAACCTATAATATAATCTCTGTCAGGTTTAGGACATGCATCCTCACCAATATATACCACTTTTTCAAACTTACCATTACAACAGAGAACATGAACTTTAGCAATCATCTTGCACAATTTCATATCTCTACTAATGGTGTAACCTATACAATTAGCTCTTCTATTCCTCGGATAATCCCAAAATACATCATCGTTAACAGACCCATACTCACACAATAATTGAATAACCGCTTTATCCCTCTTATAATTTCTTAAAGTCCGCTTAAAATTAGTATAAAAACTTTTTACCTATCTATGACAGACAATCAAAATCTGTATAGTAAACTTTACAATGGGAAATAACAGTTTAATAATTAATAGGCGTTGAATCTTTAATAATTTACTGGTTGAATATAGAGATATACTTTCAGATCTCTCTAGGCATATATATATTGCTCAGAGACTAGAATTATGTGGTTTACAAAAACAGATGGAGTACCAAGGTTTTTGTTGTTTACCGTTGATATAATTAATAGGGTTTTTGTTATTTTAGTGATGTTAATGATTTGTTAGCTGTAAACTTTAAGCTATAGCTCCGTTAAAAGTGCACTCCAAAAATTTTATAATTGCCAGAAAATAATTTCTATTCAAAGTAGAAAGGTAAGTGAAAGTTGTGTGTTGCGCGCACCAAATTTTTTCTTCACTAATTGCTGAGAATCAACTGTAGGGGATATTTTCTACAATAATAACTATTGCTGTTTTTGACTATATCAAAACCTTTTGTAATGTTTTAAAATCAGAACGTCCGAAAATAACGTGTATGATAGTGTATCGCTATGTTTTACAGAATATTTTACTGACGTTTATAAATTAGAATTGTAATTGTTCCAAGTTAGTTAGTGATTTATAACCATTTTACGTATGTTGGGGGGGGAGAGCTGAGCTATTGTGGGTCTAAAAAAAAAAAAAAAAGTTAGAGAACTTATAAGCGGCTTTGCAAATAAAAACTTTGTTAAAATGAAATAATTTGTTTAATTTTAATTAAAATGCTTTTATTTCGCTTAAAACTAAAAAAAAAAATAAGGAAAGAAAAATGAGCAGATGTGCCGTTCAATCGAGGAAGCAGTGGCTAGGCACAAGTCCATGAGGTTTTAGCACGTTTCTTCAAAATTTGTAGTGTAATTTTCCCCCCGACTCCTAGCATGGCCAGCACAGCCTCAGACAAAGTGAGTTTTTCTATAAATCTGCCAAATTGTTATGTTTTTTTTACTTTATAGTTCTAGAAACATGTTTTTCGAAAAGATGGGGTGATGTTTCAATAATCCTACTCTATTATTATTTATGTCCTACTGATAGATTTGTTTTCGTTATTTCCAACCACGATATTTGTCGTAATGTTTCAATACTTCTATAAATAACATTATATACTTTAATTGCTAAACCGTCGGTTTTAATTGTCCTCCTGAGACATAAATCCTTTAGCATATGAAAACTTGTAAATGTTCAGGGAGTATCTCAAGTTTTGAAAAATAAGTCTTTAGTTACAGTTGATACATTATTATACAATTTCTTATATTTTGAATTTCATAACTATCTTGGTAAATAAGTATGCATATTTTATGATAGTGAAGTATTTATACTTCATATCTGTATGTGTGTTTTTGTATGTTTAAAATTTGTACTAAAGACTGTAAAATTAAAACAGGCTTTATCTAATTGCAGAATATGTCTGTTAATCCTCTGTTAATTTCTTTTACAAATTGTTATTGCAAATATGTAATTAAAATTTAATTTCTTAGGTATAGATAATAATAGTTTTGTTGCCCTTGAGAAATTAAAATACAATTAGTGAAATCAATGGTATGTGTTGTTGAGCCAAATATAGTCTTTAAATTGTTTACCTTCAGTTAATATCATAGCTTTTAAAATACGAAGCAATCATTTTAGGTTTTATTCAAATACTAAGTATTAAAAATTCAAGAGTCATTGTTTATAAGATTTCAATATTATCCATTTCTTGTACTTATCTGTTCATTGTAACAAACTCATATCCATTACATGTGTGTTTCTCCTTTTGTCTCTTTTTTATCTCCCTTTAAGTTCCAGCATTTAAGTTGAATTTTTGTTCCTTAAACTTCAATAAACTATATGAATTGAAACTTAAAAAATAGGAACCTGTTCAAGAGATTAATCATCAATTATTAATGGTTAATTTACGAATTGATAATTTGTTGCCGGATGTTATTCTGTATTAACAAATTATTATATGTAAATGTTTAAATCTGACTAAACACTGCTTATTAGGTAACATAACCTACTATATTAATAAAATAAGTTATAAGAACAATGTTGCTTATGTTATTGTCATATGTATTGGCCTTAGGGTTTTCACTTATTTGAAAATTCTTATGCGTTAATCTATTTTAACAAGAGAAAATTTGTACTGAAGAGTTGTTTTCCGAAATTGATTGAAAATAAGCCAAGAATTTAGTGTATGATTTATTTGTTAACTTAATCATAGTACACATTTTATAATATGTATAATTCCAGCCTTTGCTTTGCTTTATCACATTTACTTATTCCTTTTCGTAATAGTACTTTGGAGTCACCCTTGATAACCTATTTATACATAATGATTTAACTCACTTCAAAATTTCAGTATTTCATTTCCTTAGCAACTCTCTTGTCTTTTATTAGTATAATAATTTTAGATGGATGGCAATACTTAATGTGGCAATATTGTACAAGTGTCATTTCATTTTGGTAAGTTGCATAAGATCTACTGATCACACCATAAATGAATTCCCAAGAAGGGTATAGTGTATCTGAAAATAGACGGAAGTGACCGGACCATCTGTTAAGACTAATAGCTCAACAGATAAAGACCTGTTGAGGGTTTGTTTATCTTTTCAGGGAGTAGAAGTTGTAATCAGTGATGAAATTAAATCCAATTAAGCTCATTCCTGAGCCTATTTAATTCTATTAAGTAATTTTAATTATAGTTTAACGTTCTTGACCCACTGGTCTTAGTGGTCACTTGTTCTATGGTACAATTTTCACCTACCTCTTTGGACCTTAACTTTAACATTAATCCACTGATCTACATAAAAATTGGCATGGCTCAAGATTCTTATATAATTCAAAAATGGTACAAATCTAACCTCTTTAAACAATGTAAAACTTGTTAAAATTTAAAAATTGATATTTAAAAAGGGTAAGTGCAGTAATTTAGCTTTCAAGTGGTTGTAACATTAAATTCAGAGAAAATTCTGAGGAGTTTTGCATCCTTCAGCGAAAGGCAAGAAGAAAATTCTTCCATCAAATTTAAGCCCATGACCTCCGCATGTTTTTCTTCTTTTTTCTGCTTTTAGATATTAACAAAATTAAAGGTGATTTGGTACGACTTATTAAGTGTTGATCTGTGGACTGGGCACAAAATCTTAAGATAAAACACTGAAATTCAGAAAATGATTTAGTGTATCAGAAAACTGACGAAGATGTTCAAGCCCTCTGATAAGATACTCATATCATCCTCAAAAGGTAAAATCCCCCCTCCCGTGCACCGGGTTGTATATGAAGCTAGTAAGGCTCGGATTTTCACTGAAAAAGACCAGTTGGGAATTGAAGTCGTAAGTCCTGATCTAAATGAAAGGTTATACTTTTGGACATTAACATGTAGACTTTTGGAATTCGGTTTATAGTGTGATCATGGGATCTTGTAATGTAGCAGAGGTAATTCCTTCCATTGGGGATTAAGATTACTTTCGAATTAAATTGTTCTTTTCATTTTTTTTTTAAGTCTTTTTTTTTTCTAATTTACTGAGTCACGTTTTAATATTGAACTTCAGAAATGTAATTGTAATCAGTTTTAATTATTTTTTTTTCCTTTCAGGTTCAGCAGTACAAGGACAGTTTAAAGCGAAAGGTACGTTTTGATACCCAGTTCATTTCTTGCATAATATTTATTTGCTAATTTATTTTGAGGAACATTGTTTAATTATCTCTCTTTATAAAAAAATAAAAAAAATGCTATTCATTCACTGATCTTTTGTTTTGTGACTATTCTCTCTCAAAATTTAAAATATCTATGAAGCTGAAATTTGCAATTTTAATTTTGCCTCCCTAAGCGTTGCGTTAAGATATAATTTTGAATAATAGCCCATTACATTGGGGATGAAATGCTGATTGATTCCTGCGATTACGGTATGCTGGTTCGAATTTTGGTTTCTGAGTCTTTTTAATACATATATCTTCAATAAAACTCGTTATCATTTGGTCTTTGACACCATTTTTCCCTTTTCACCTCTCTATCACGGCATCGCGTTAAGATACAATTTCGTATAATAGGTCATTATAAAGAGGATGAAGTGATGATTATTTCCCTTGCTAACAAAATGCTGGTCCAATTTTTAGTTTAGATATTTTAATCCATATGCAAAAACGCTTCAATTAGCCGACTTTACCTGTGCGTTGCACATCGGAGATCTGATGACTCAATCTAATTCACTTTCTTCAAAAAATAATTTTGAAATCTTTAAAATAAAAACTATTCTCCAGATAACTCGAAAACTCTAATCCCCTAGGAAACTATAGGTACACATTCTCTTTTTTGTTTATCTCACTTCTATTCGACAGCAATTATTAAAGTATGCCGCAACTCTTAACGTTTTAGGGAAGATTCTCTGTTGCAGCCAACAGGGAGATAAACTCCTCCAATGGTAATCCGCTCTTGCAGTGAAGATATCCTGTGTTACATTTTTCCTGTTATAACAACAGAAAACTAGTATCGTACATTTTGGTACGATTTGGCGGCATTCAAAAATAGATATCTTAATATTCCTGTTAGTTCAGAACAGACTTGGGTAGTATTTCAAATAACATATTTTAAAATACAAAATGAAATACATTGTTATTATTTTGTATTTTAAGAGGGGAACGGGTAGCTCAGTGAGTGAGCATTGACTTCCAGAGTTCAAGGTCTCGTGTTGGAATCCGGTAGGAATGAAAATTAAAAGTTATGAAAAATTGCTAGTCATCAGCCGTGAATGGACCCTCCTGAGGCACACCCAGCCTCTATTAAGGAGTGAAAACCTTGCGGTTGAGCATGATTTCGGTCCAATTACCTGTGCAACCGTTGGCCTTGTAATAGAACCTCCTGACTTAGTACTGAACCAAAGACACTTCATGGGTTGTAGTGGTATAGGTTTTTTTTTTTTTGTATTTTAAGAAGTAAAATGTAAAATAAATTGTAAGTGTATTTTCTCGTTAAATTACAAAAAATGTTTTATATTTTATATACACAAAATAAAGTACCAAATTGAGTAAGTTCCCTGTATTATTTGTTGATCTTCCATATAATACCAGGGAATTTTAAAGCATACAATACTGTATTTTAAAATAATATTTGAATTAAATTTTGCCTATGTCTGGTTCAGAAGAAGTCTATGTTACTGGTACCTAACTCTCAATGCCTTTTCTCTGTCATTATTTATTTTGTGTGAACTATCTTTGCTTCTAATAGAGTAAGGTAATAATTATAAGCTCTGGTCCAAATATTCTTAACATGCGATACTCAAATCGAAGGTTTGTTTGTTGGATTCTTAATATTGTCAAACATTCCAACCCATATATTAGTACTAGTTTTAGTACTGGTTTGATTATGTTTTGTATATACACAGCTTAGTTGTGCCTTAGAACACTGTTATTTGAGGACCTGATGCGTCTCGGGAGCTTTCATTCAATTTACACTCACCTGGGAGTCAAGAAAATAGTTCTTACTAGACAATCAAAATGATTTAATTAAAGAGAGCTCTCCTTGTTTGCCACCAATATAACTTAGGAATATATATTAATATTACGTAACATTAGGATTTTATATATATATATAAATTAATCAAAATTTAATATTTTTCAGGCTGAACAGCTGATTTTGACTGGATTCCCCGAGAAAATAGTTCTATTGAATGAAATTTTGGAATCGCCAATTTTAAATGTAAAAGATCTGACAAACGTCCATCAGAAAGTGAACATCCCCATACCGGAACCTGTACAATTTAATAAGTGAGTATTTAAATGTACTGATATCGATGTTATATGTTGGTTTATTATTTCAATAAGGACCAAGAAACAAAGAAAATTTAACATCCTCAAAATTTGAACTTTTTTTTTTTTAATTTCACAGTATGTAAATTACAAGAGTATCCTCACCTATAAGGCTATACTGTCATTTTCCTGAGCCAAGGGAGAGGGTGGAGGATTAATACTTTTTTGAGTTTAAAGCTCTTTTCCCTCAAATAGTTCAATTACAAAAATCATAAGAGGGCAATTTTCATACTTAAATTTTTCGTGGTGCGAGATACCACACATATTTTATATGTAAGCATTTGAAAATAATGAACCATTGTGTAATGATTTGCAATGTTTTTAACTTTAAATAGGCTTATAAATATTATTTTCTATTATAAATACTTTTAAAATGTCAGAAGTTCTTATTTTGAAGATAAAAGGAGACCACAAACGTCTATAACTGATAATTTATTATCAGTTATAGATGTTTGTGGTTGAGATAAAAATACACATGAGGATTTTTTAAATTTCTTTTATAATTTCATTGGGCCTCTTTACATTAAAAATCTTGGTTCTCTTATAATCCTAATTTATACGGCGACAATGACATTGTTAATTCATAATTAACAGAACAACTTATGACAGAAAAACCTATTGTATATAGAACAACTGTTTCTTTAGAATTTATGATGTGATTATTTTAAAGAAGCCAACTCATTTATGAAAATAAAATAAATTAAATCTAATTACCAACATTAAACAAATATATAACAAATGCCCTCAGTCTCTATGAAATGGATATTCTTAATTAAAGTGAAAAACCTAGCGTATGAGCTTGATCTCGGCCCAAACATCTCCCCACACAACTGTTAGCCTTGGAGCAGTACTTCCTCACACACACACAAATATATATATATATATTTATATATATATATATGAAGGTTTTGAGATTAAAAGGGGTTTTTGTAATAACTTAATCATAAATTGATTAAATATAAAAAATAATTATATATAAAAAACTAAAAAAAAAAAAACATCTGCTAAGTAAGGCCAGTATAGCTTCCTCACAGTTTTCATTAGATAAACAATATCTGTATTTCAAAGTCTTTAATTTTTAATATAAAATTAAAACCTACGGGATAAGCCGTTTTTGGAAATATGGTAACATGTTAAAATTTACGGGTTTGATACCTACCAATTTTGTTTACCAGTGAATACTGAAATTCGGAAGAGTTTTCCAAAAAAGAAAATACATTTTATAGTTAATTAAACAATTGCTAATTTAGAGAAGTATGTATTCTACATACATGTATATTAATTTTTTTTTTTTAAACAAAACATTATTTCTAAAACAAAATAATATACACGTATGTAGAATACTTCTCTAAGTCAGCAATTGTTTAATTAAATATAAAGTGTATTTTCTTTTTTTCTCTGAACCTCCACTAGCAGTCTTTTTTTTGTATCTCCTCATTCTATCAAAACGTCGCTTGACCTGAAATTTAATAAATCATTTACAATGTCATAAATTAAATTTATTTTTCCTCATAAACACTATTTAATTAAAAGAAAAGAGGCAGAGGTAAAAGTTTTTAAATTTTTATATATATACTGTTTTTACATGAATTTTTCCTGTAATAAAGTGAAATTTGCCCAGAAAAGATTTTTAATGAAAGGAAAAGAAAAAAAAAAATGTAAAAAGTTTGTTTTTAATTATGACATTATAAATGATTTATTAAATTGCACATTAAGTGATGTTTTGATAAAATGAGAAAAAAAGACTATTTGTGGGGATTTGAAGAAGAAAAAAAGTAAAACATTTTATATTTAATTGAGCAATTACTATCTTTGAGTAGTGTTCTATATACATCTATAATAAAAATAATTTTTAGAAATAATGTTTTGTTTTTAAAAGAAAAAAAAATTTGCAAATAGCTTTCTTGAGCCGAAATCTTAAATAATAATCCTAGTTATATAAAAGTTTTTGTACAAACTTAATCATATATTGATAATTAGATATAGTATAAATTTCAAGTTCATAAATTTATCATAAGTTATCAAAACAGCAAATGTAATACTTTTGTATAGTTTACATGATGAAACTTGCTGCCATAATTATATTACTTTTCCCTCTGATATTTGCACATTTAGTTGATCTCTGTAACATATAAATAATTTGAGTGTTGGGTGATGCAATGTGGTTAACATGTGGTACCGATGGCGTACAACTTCATGTTTTTTTGGCTATTTAACAAACCTTCCCTTGAAAATTACCTTAACATTTTCTAGAAGTATTTTAATATGCACTAATGGCCTTAAGGTTTATTTGTTTTATTAGAATTTATTTCCGATTGACGATTGTGATAACAGATAACTATAAAAGTTGTACTTTAGTGGTGTTGTCAGCAGCTGTTCCGATGAACCAGCGCCAAAAAGGCAGAGGACGTCTTCAGAAAGCACCACGACCAACTGTGTAGAAGGGACAAAGGTTCTGACTTTGGAAGGTGGTCCGGTTTCCTGCAACCAAACTTTGTCCCAAGTTATCAGGACTGTCAAGCCGCACATCAAGCAGCTTGTGGAGGATGCTAATCTTGTAAGTTAATCAATATTTATGTCTTTGTTTTTTTTCATCAACTTTAAAATTTTATAAGTTAGCTATTTAGGCGCAACCAAATTTAGCGGTGTAAGCAAATAATGGTACTAGTTCACAAGAGTTCCGCACAGATCACGCGTGGTTCACAATCACTTCGGTCACACTTCTTCATGGAATCCCGAAAACAGCCGAATGTTGTCGTCTTTTATGACGTCAGCTATTGCCCCATCACAAAACCCCCCTTTTCATGCATTTAAAAAAAAATATTCCCTTCATGGAACTTCCTTATTAACAATTTATTAATGAATTATGTATTTACTAATTAGTCAATTATTAATTTTTATTATAACGGTTATCACTGAGAAAGAAAAAGAAACAAATACATAAAATAATGTTGGAGGCGTTTCTTCAAGGCCTGTTAAAAAGAAATGTTGTTAGAAATAACATTTTTATTGACACGTCCTTACATGTAGTGGCTGTATATACGCATATGCTGTATATTATCTTTTATAACTGTGTATAAAGGATTTTTTTATCGTTTGGATAATAAATAATTTGAAGTAATCTTGAATATTGAAAATACATTTTTATTTTCGCTAAAGTGATAAAAATAAAATTTTCTTTGAAATATTGTTCATTGCTAGTGTTGGGGCCAGGGGTATTTCAAAGTTAAAAAATAGTTATTTCCCCGGTGAGTTTCCTCAATGGTGGGATATTAATAAATTTAAACAAAGGGGAAATGAAGAGAAACAATTTTTTATCTTTATATTGAATATTTAATATGAGAAGGAGTTAATCGGGGGGCGCGACCCAACTTTGCAGGTCTTCTTCAGGGATAGAACGGACAAGATACAAAAACATAGAGAATTGTGGCAGTTACATGGTATTTAGACATAATATTTAGACTCTGACCTATAATCTCTCAATTCTATTTTATATGTATATTTATATATTTATAATTTAATATTTCATAGATACAGTATTTTTCCGTTGTATCCATCCATATCTTCAAATTTTAGATACTGTAAGTTCCTAGGTTTTTCCCAATTACCCAAACATGTTATCTTCCCCTATACCTGCCCTTACCCTTGGTTTTCCAGTTCTAAATAAAAATCCTAGTTGAGCACACCTGTAAGTCTCTAATTTTATTCTTCCATTTTATTTACTTATTTATCTAATTTTTGGTCTCCTTTTTCTTTCTCCACATTCCTTTATGTCTATTATTTCATATTATATCCTTTTTCCTTTTCTTTCAATCTCTCCTGTAGATTTGTGGAAGTATATTCACATTTTCATTTATTGTATATTACACTAAAACAATTGTTAGCATCTATTTACCTCAGTTTAGGATCTTGTTACTCAGCTTACTTTGTTCATATTTTATTGTACTTACTGTTTATAATTTTAATAAGCTTATTCACATTGTTTATAAATTATGTTTAAATATTATGTAACTGCCACAATTCTCTATCTTTTTGTATCTTGTCCGTTCTAGCCCTGAAGAACACCTGCAAAGTTGGGTCGAAACGTCAGCTTTCAATAAAATAGTTTTACCATTATTTAGCCTATTTATGACCTCAACCCCTGACCATCTCCTTCTTTTATCTTTATAGCCTTTTTATTGAAAGAATAATAATACAATCAAGGGCATTGGGCATTAAGGCTCTGTGTGTACATTCATACTAAAAGTGAAAAAAATTAGTAAAAAAAAAAAAAAGATGAGACCTGTAAAAGGGGCAAAAATGCATGCACATCAAATAATATAAAATATTCAATCGATTAAAGATAGAAAATAAATAATCCTTCTTTTAAAAAAAAGAGAGATATAAATATATACAAAATTTAAAATAAACAATGATGCAAAATTTCATTGAATTAAAAATAAACAAATATAATATTCTATGAAAATAAAAAAAAAATTGTCCATCAAAAATAACATCTACAAAAAAATAAATTAATTACAATTGTCTTTTGACGATGGTGAGAATATAGAAGAAAATATCCCAAAGGGAAGTTGATAAATAGACCTACTTACCTAACCTAGGTTATCTTGCCTGATGTTCAACCATCGGTGGTTGATATTTTATCAAATTAAAAAAAAAAACAATTTTCCTTCATAAATTCTTTTATTATTATATTTACATACTGTTTTTGTTGTTATAGTTAAAGATGTGGATATCTTTCATGATACCAAAGATTGAGGATGGTAACAACTTTGGTGTCTCAGTGCAGGAGGAAACATTGGCTGAAATTCAATCTGTCGAATCTGAAGCTGCTGCCTTTTTTGATCAAATTTCAAGATATTTTTGTTCAAGGGCAAAAATTATATCTAAGGTTAGTTTTTCTTTTTCTTAATTAATACTTCAATGAAATCTGTGCATTCCGGACAGTAGTGTTAATTTATTTCTTCTCCTTCAATTAGGAGGAGTACATAATTTTGAAGCTTTTAAAAGTTTATATATACACTCACACTTATATTTAAGTGTAGAAAAAAAATATAAATATATTTATAGTAATAATAATAGTATTTTATATATTCTGGGACGAGTCCCTTCAGAATAATACAGAAAGACAAATGTGGACTAAGGAGCCTCAGAGATGTATAAACAAAAATACAAAATAATTAAATAGTCATAATAGAAAATTATAAGTAACTTTCTAATTTTAGTCAATTATTAATTAAAAAAAAATACATGAAGTAAAAATAATCAACAACGATCTAATAATTTATATGCATATTTACAGTAGTATCTATTTACAATTTTATACACACAATATATGTGTGGGTGCGTGCGTGTGTAATAGGAATGTAGAAGGATAATATATGTTAAAGTAGTTTAAACCAAAGGATATAACTTTTTAGGAAATATAGATTCTAAGGAAATTTTTTGTATTAAAATTCCAGGTTTATAGTAAAAATTTAACTTTCATTTATTCAAGTTCTTTAAAAAAGTTTTGTTGAATGAAAAATAAACACTAATTGGGCTTCGATTAGAGTTATAATTTGTGTTAAATGAACTGCGCTTGATTCTAATGTATCACTTGTTTGAGTAGCTAAAAGTCATTTTTTAGGTTGAATTGTTAGTAAAATCAACAAAACTTTTAAATAAAAGTGTTTTAAACAAGGGAAAAGGCTTTAGTTTCTAAAGAACTAAAAAACTATCGAATATAAAAATTTCAGTACTACCAAAACTTTTTAAAAATACAAGATTTTTTTCCGTTTCAAGTTCTGGTTTATCAATATGAAACATGTAAGACTACTGTAATATTGAAAAGACCCAAAATATGCAGAAGCGTGGACAATATTGTTGTGTATGTCATTTTAATAAATATTATGTCCAAAGAGCAATTGTTATATTGTTGAGTAGTGTAATTAATTGTTTTATTGTTTTTGTACAGGTGGCAAAATACCCTCATGTAGAGGATTATCGTCAAGCTGTACGGGAACTGGACGAAAAGGAATACCTCAGTATGTGGCTGGTGATGTGCGAAATCCGAAACAGGTACTGCACTCTTCATGATATCGTCACGAAGAACCTCGAGAAGATAAAGAAACCGAGATCGACCAATTCAGAGTCGTTGTACTGAAGGAAATGATCCGATAGGGCTTCGCCCTTTGTATTTTAGCTTGCCGAGTCCATAATTCTTCTTTTGCCACCTCTTGACTGACACAAGACAATGGGAGGAGGGGAAAATGAGGAAGGAACTACAAGTTTTCATTAGGAACTCGATGTCTGTTTTCCCTTTAGAGGGATTGATGGATTTTTTTTTGTTTTCTTCGAGTTATTTCTTTTTTTCTGTTCATTATTTGACCGATTTTTTTTTCTATTTTTTAATTATAACTCGAACCGGTCTACTTCAGGACTGAGTTTACCTTCCAAAGGACTGATGTACCCGTTAGATATAACTTTAGCCTTTCAATTTTTAAACACTTGAAACTGTTAAGATTTAAAATCAGTATATGTCCCCTGTATAATTGATAAATAATTTTGTCACATAATAACATGATCGATTTTGAATATATTAATATGTGCTCCAAGCACTTGACTTTATAAAATGGGCTACAGTTATATCTCAACATAATCATTCAGCTTGTATATATATTTTTATACTTAATGGAGTTAATGCTGTACTCTAAAAAAAAAAAAAGAAAAAAATGTTTGAGCTGTTGAAATGACTTTTAGTGAATTTAATCCGTCTATCAGTTTGTTAATTGTCTAATAATAACTTGAATAAAATATTTTGTATCTTCACATTTAAAAAAAAAAATTAATAAAAATAAAAAAAAAACAGGAAAAATTCTTTACAAATATGATCCCACTGTTTTTGTGGCTGTCACAGACTTTTTGTCATAAGTGTATGCACGTAGTAATGCTTAGAAATAATGATATACAAATATATATAGATATAAATAAATTGTAAATAAAATAGACAAAACATTTTCTTAAGTTGTTAGGGGTTATTTTTTAACAATCTTGTACAGACCTTGTATGATTTATTTTATTTAATATAACATTTTTGATTTTAAGAAAAATCAAACAAAAAAAAAAAACTGTCTTTATTGTGATACATTCCTAAGGCTTTTATTATAGAGCTTCAGTGTAAATTATTATTCTATAGAAGTGCATAAATATTTTAAAAATTTCTAATCTATGATGTTAATACAGTGTTTAATTGTTTGTAAATGTGTCTCATGTTACCAGTGTAACATGTTTGATATTAATCTCACTGCCTTGAGATTAATAATTAAAAATATCAAATGCTCATAATGGATAGAGTACAAGGATCTTTCAACGAAGAAATAATAAAAATTATAAAAAGTCAGTTGATTTTTGCGTACTTCCTGTGAAAAAATCTTGTTACGAATTTCATCCCAGATCTTCATATAAAGCATTACATTCTGTGGTACAGACCCCTTTTTATCGAATTTTTAACATCCGCCTGAAACTTCATAAATAGTTTCATCTCATCGTAGCCTACAACTATTTTATTTCCGAAAACTCTTGGAATTGGGGTGTTTTCATTCTGGAGGAAGCAAACTTTGTCTAATTAGGTACTAAAACCTTGCAAATACCCATTTACTTTCTACTTGGATCATAGGATAATTTGATCACAAAATCTATAAAAAAAGCCGGCCTGCAAACATATTGAGCCGTTTGTCCTATATAACCTCGTTATTTGGAAAAATAGAGTGTGTAGTTCATGCTAAACAGCTCAATATTTTTGAAGGCCACCTTTTTTCTCGATTATGTGATCAAATTATCTTACGATCCTAGTAGAAAGCAAATGGGTATTTACGTGTTTTTAGTACCCAATTAAACAGACGAAAGTTTGCCCCCTCCAGATTTAAAATGTCCCAATTCCAATTGTTTTCGTAAATAAAATAGTTGTAAGTTTCAGGCGGATGTTAATAATTCAATAAAAAGGGGTCTTTACCACACGGACTATTAGGTAATATATTTTTATTTACATGCATATAAATTTAGAAGGCAATTTAATCTAGCATTAAGAGTTGTAGGATTGCCAGGTTGGGTTTTTTAATTTTTTTCTCGCCTTTTAGACAGAAGGGGGTTTTCCTGGACCAGGGGATGAGGACGGGGAATTAATGTCAAGAGTTTAAAGACTCCCTGGCATGGGGCCTCGTTATTTATTTTGTCTATAACTTGGTTTCCAGCTTGCTGGGCAATGCGCGATATGGACACACATTAGTCCACTCGTCCATCCTCTCTTTCACTTACCTATGTATGAAATATATAGCAAGGGAAAATATTGCGATCATGAATATTTTCAAATCCAAGTTTTTAATTTTAAAATATACGTTTTGAGGACCCCTGGTTGCGGTTTTTACATGCCTGGGATGTTCCAGCTTTTTGATCGAAATCGGCTTATTGACAGTGCCACTCTGTATCATCGATTTTACAAACTTCTCGAAATTTTGGTTCCTTATTTTTGTATTAAAATGTTATTTGGAATACTTTTAATTTTTATTAAATCTACTGTTTAAAAGCTTAATCATCTTATTAGAAAATACATATTAAAATGAGTGATAAAAATTATTTTTAAAAAACATCTTGAATTTTTAAGGTTAATTTATTTACCATAATTGTGGGTAAATGGTTGACTGTCTTGAATAATGAAGAGAAGAATAGTTGGGGTGATCAGTCAAATAAGAAGGCAAAAATAAATGATAATATTTATTTTGACATTTGCCGACGTTTCGACCTGAAGTTCAGGCCATCATCAGGGCTAAGAAAAGAACCAGATAACAAGCTATGAGAAACATAAATAGTGTAGGTAAATAAAATTAAAGTAAAATGCAGTTGTTAGAATAATGACAATAGTAAGAACTAAGAGATAAATAATAATAACCGTTACAAAGTGTGGAATGATGAAGTAAATATAATTAAAAAAAGGTGACATAAGTATTAAAATGAGAATCTTACAATAAAATGTAAAACAAAAAAAAGGAATATGAAGTTATATAAGAAATGAAAATAGTAAAATTAAGATATTGCGAAATAGAATAGTTGGATAAAGGAAGGAGGAAAGAAACTGAGAAGGCTGAAATAAGAAAGAGAAAAAGAAAACAAATCTGTCTCCAAAGGTGTAAGCTCTCAGTTTCTTTCCTCCTTCCTTTCATTCCTTTTCTCTGTTGTAACTCTTTATTATATTATACGTAGTCTGTACATCTTGATAGACTTTACAATACCTCAATTTTCTATCCAACTATTCTATTTCGCAATATCTTAATTTTACTATTTTCATTTCTTATATAACTTCATATTCCTTTTTTATGTTTTACATTTTATTCTAAGATTCCCATTTTAATACTTATGTCACCTTTTTTAATTATGTTTACTTCATCATTCCACACTTTGTAACGGTTATTATTATTTATCTCTTAGTTCTTACTATTGTCATTATTCTAACAACTGCATTTTACTTTAATTTTTTTTTTTACCTACACTACTTATGTTTCTCATACCTTGTTATCTGGTTCTTTTCTTAGCCCTGATGACGTCCTGAACTTCAGGTCGAAACGTCGGCAAATGTCAAAATAAATATTATCATTTATTTTTGCCTTCTTATTTGACTGATCACCTCAACTATTCTTCTCTTCATTATTCACGACAGTCAACCATTTACCCACAATTATGGTAAATAAATTAACCTTAAAAATTCAAGATGTTTTTTAAAACTAATTTTTATCACTCATTTTAATATGTATTTTCTAATAAGATGATTAAGCTTTTAAACAGTAGATTTGATTAAAATTAAAAGTATTCCAAATAACACTTTAATACAAAAAAAAGGCTTATTTTTAAGCTTTGATCAGTATATGTTATTGCCATTAAACTTTATTAATAAAAAGTATTTACAATGTATATACATATTTCAATTTGAGTTTCATCATATAACAATAAATAAAAATAAATTTTTAAGGTACATTGCAGGGGCGAGCTTGTATGGCGCTGACAGGTAGCGCGTAGGTGAACTAGTCCCCTGTAGCAAGAGGCAGAAATCTATTACTGCTACACCCTGATACAAGTTGTGGAGAAAATACTTGGTCGACAGTTTAAAGGTTCCATCTAAATCCACATCGGTACTCAGATAATTTCCAGTGTATTCTGTGATTCGACTATTTAGGATTAATGTGGATATTTTATAATATACTGCAAAGGAATTTAAAATGGAGAGAATATGCATAAAAAAAATTATGTTTATTGAGTTTGCTGATGTTAAGACCCAAATGTGTGGGTTATCATCAGTGCTAAAAATTAAAAAATACAAAACTATAAATATAAAAGTATGTAAATAAGAAATTTCCTCTGATGGTATTTTACCAAGAGTATTATGCAAGCAAGGGTATATGTATTTTTTTTTTTTTTTTTAATGCATTATAAATGAAAGAAGAATAAGGTGGAATGTAGATATGAGATAATGGTAATATAAACATTTCAATATGTTAAGAAAAAGATAATTATCAAAAGTAAAAATAAATAAAACAAATAGGATAAACGCATCAGTCGTGGACTTCACATGTAAATAATAAGCTGTATGAACAAAGTTCCCAAAAGAAAATTTTAAAATGCCTATCGTTTCTAAAGTGCTCTTGAGATCAGTGTGTTTCATATATACCTGCTTACAGTTTTGCTAAGAATAAGGTGAACATTTATCTTATCTTTATAGTTAAATAAAGATTTTTGAATTTTTCTGAGGTATATCTATTAATGGTATTGATTCTCCGTTCATTACTAGAACAATTGAATTTCGGGGTGTCAATCACTAATGCAAAAATGTGTTTTTTTTTTAAATGGAGATTATAACTACATATTTTTTAAAGTTTAAAATAGAAAAAGGAGATCCTAGACATTTTAAATGTCCAATGGAGAATTTTATAACTATAATAATTATGGCGGCATAAGCTAAAAATGACAAACATTTCCTTAGCTATGTCCATCATTGGTGCATTAATTCTAATTAGTTAAAATAAATAAATTATTTTATTTAATTCTCCTGCCTTCTCTGCTGGACCAGGAATAACTCCAGGTAGCCTTAAACGCGAGGAAAGAGGTGAAAAGAAAAAGAAGAATTGCTTCTTTTTTGGTGAGGAAGCTGTTTAAACTATTATGTTGCAATGGGTGATAAATATTCAGGACTAATCATTAAAAAAAAATCAATTTTTTATTAATGACCACGTTTCAACCCAAACATGTGGGTCACTGAAAATTTTTTATTTCCCATTTCCCCATCAACTTACATAGGTTTTATATATATATATATAATGTCCATTCTTAATATAAATATATACTAAAAACAAGCACAGATATGTTTACACTTATACTATAAAAACAATGTAATCCTTAATATAATAGAAACTTCTAGTAAGATTAATATTGTTATTCTTAAAATATTGTATAATATATTGTCCTATGTATCACTTCAATCCATTAGAATTGTCTTTATTATAAATAATATTGGTCTAACCATTGTATACTTTTAATCAAACTATGTTGTATTTATATTGCTTGGCACCTCTTGCTTATATTCATTTCATTACTAGCCAATAGTCACATTAATGTAACCATAAGAAACAACGCAAATATTGTACACATCTGAAATATTTGGTCAGCAAATTATTTACATTCTACAAACAGAAATGTTACCTCCCTCTCCCCCCCTGACTATGTTTACCTACCTTTTGCTAACTGGAAAAGGACAACTGGGGTATCCTCCCCTCCCCCCGACCTTTTCACTTACCTGCCAAATGTGTCAGTACTTGAACACCCTCAGTCCTCAAACCACGGTTAGTAAGAGAAAATATTACAAATTTGAATAAATGGATTATATACATTATTTTTTAATTTTTAGTTTGTATAAATATTCACTTTCTACTCATTTTTAATATGTGTATTGCAATATTAGTTCATATTCATGTACCATCAATCATTTTATATAGTTTATTATTTACCATTATCGGTCGTATAATATTATATTTCTGATTGTATTTTTAAAAAAATTTCAGCCCTGAAGATGACCCACATGTTTGGGTTGAAACGTTGGCATAAATAAAAAATTGAAATTGTTTTTTTAAAAAAGTCTGCGTACTGAATACTTATCACTCATGATATGTGAAAAAGTTGACTAACTTCCTTCAACTATTATGTTGTAAGCAATATAAAACAAAAAGGTTTAAGAGCAGATTGATGGATTTCTGATGCCATCGATAAACTCAGCACTGAGTTTAAGGAACTTTCCCTAGGATAAAAATAAAACAAATTGCCTTATAGGAATCCAGTGAATGATGTACAAAACAGTGTCCAACCATATAGCATGAAAAATTTAAGCATAATGCAAGGACTGTCGATTAAAAATATTAAAAGCTTTCTCATCAATTGATGGGAGTCAAAAGGAATGGATAATAATCGCTGCTGGTTTACAGCTTAAGATGGAATGATAAATCAAACTGAGTACCTAAACTTTGTACATATCATTTATCGTTCCGAATTTTATAATATAATGTTACTTAGATTAAAGTTCTAATTCAATCATGGATTTCACTATATGTAAATTTGCAATATTTTACACATTTTTTGTTTTAAGTAAGACATACTAGTTCGTGGTACAGACCCCTTTTATCGAATTATTAACATCAGCCTGAAATTTTGTAAAGTTTCATCCCATCGTAACCTACAACTATTTTATTTACAAAAAGTTGGAATTGGGGCATTTTCAATCTGGAGGGGACCAAACATTGTCTATTTAATTACGTATTGAAAACTCGTAAATACCCATTTGCTTTCTATTTGGATCGTAAGATTATTTGATCACAAAATAGATAAAAAAGGTGGCCTACAAAAATATTGGGCCGTTTGTTCTATATAACATCGCTATTTTGAAAATTAGAGGGTGTAGATCACGTCAAATGGCTCAATATTTTTGTAGGCCACCACATTTTTTTTTTTTTTTTATCTATTTTGTGATCAAATAATCTTACGATCCAAATAGAAAGCAAATGGGTATTTACGAGTTTTTAGTACATAATTAAATAGACAAAGTTTGCCCTCCTCCAGATTAAAAACGCCCCAATTTAAAGAGTTTTCGTAAATAAATTAGTTGTAGGTTGCAATGAGACGAAACTATTTACGAAGTTTCAGGCGGATGTTCATAATTCGATAAAAAAGGGTTCTGTACCACGGACTATATGATAAAACATAACATGTAAATCCGCCTTTAATTAAGTATAAAGCTTTTCATATTTTTTGTAGTATTGGATATGGAAAAGAAAACTTTGGCATAAATCACATTCCCAATATTTTATAAATTTGTAGCTAAGTGCCATAAGCATAATTCCCGATCTTCAAGGAATGAAGTCGATTGTGGTAAAAATGTAAATAAAATTTTCTCTGTATCCTCATAGTATTAAAAGAAACGGGGAAGGGGATAAAAAAAATCAAATCATTATAAAAATAAGGATTCTTATAATTAATTCATAATAAAAATTACATAAAAGAAAGTAAATTAACAAACATATTTCAACGGAGAATTAAAAATTTTCTATTTGAAATATGAATGAATGTAACAATAAATAACTTTTAAAAATGAATAATTGATGTTTAAAAAACATTGACACACTCCTATAAAAGAGTTCAGTAAAACAGCATTCTCACAATATATCTCTACAGATAATACCGTTATGAGAAAATGTTATGTTTTTGCGGAAGGCAAAGCCGTTAAAAGTTATTCAGTTCTTTCTCTTAGATTTCTGTTTTAGACGAGCGTTTTTACCCGGCCTTTTCTGTTGCATCGCTTTTTTCCCAGAACCGGCAGTGAATGGTTTGTTTCGTGGGCGCTTCGGCTCGATCCCGCTTGTACTATCCCTAGTATTCCTTTTAGCTCCTCTTTTTTTTCCTCCATGACCAAATTTAGTATCCTTGCGTTGTCTTTTAATTTGGGATCTATTGAAAAAATAAAACATAAATTAATACAAAACAATATTAAATAAACTTCAGCATTGAAACAAGAAATAAAACAGAGATGGATATACATATATATATTTTTTAAATTGCGAGGATGATATGTAATGAATATTTTCACAATCAGGGTTAAAAGTTAAGGTTTAGAAATTTTCATTTTAATTACTGTTATCAGATTACTCCCTTTCTCTCCCCTCCACCACAATCCATTTACTACATCACACAGTTTCCCTCAATTCTTGATTCTAGACTAGACAGTAACCGTGGGTAATTGTTGAACTACTATTTATATTTGTTACTTTTTATGTAATTATAATACGATTTCATCCGTTACTCCACAACCTTTCATGTTCTTTTCAGTTACTAGATCTCACAGTGTTACGTTAATCTCGCAGTGTCACAATTAGTTTTTATAATTATTCACCTCTCTTATTCTTAACCTTAGCTGCGAATACTTATTTATTTATTTAAACAATTCATTTAGTTAATTTTTTAATAGTGGATTGATAATTGTGCAGTGAATAATTGAAGAGAAGAATAGTTATGGTGATCAGTAAAAAAATAAATAAAAATAAAAATAATTATATTATATATATATTATAGGCCCAAAGTTCAGGCCTTCATCAGAGCTAAAAAAAATCCACATAACAATATTTACTCTTATGTTTACTATTACATTTTTTATAAATTCATTATATACATTATTTTTTGTTTATATAACTTTTGACATATTTTATTTGCCTATTTTATCTATCATCAATCACCATTTTTGTTACTATTAACCATTATCTGTCTTATAATGTTATATCTCTGAATGTATCAAACAATTTTTCAGCGCTGATGATGAGCCACATGTTTGGGTTGAAATATCGGCACCAATAAAAACTTTATAATGACTGTGTCCTGAATATTTATCACCCATGATATGTAGAACAGTCGATAAACTTCCTTAAAAAAAACATTGATTTATAGTAACCTAAAAATCTGAGTAGAGCAAAGGTAAAAATCTTCTTCTTATTCGGCGTTACGACCCACTAGTCGAGTCATAGCCTGCTCAAGCTGAGACCGCCAGTCCTTCCTGTTCCGTGCTGCTGCCTTCCAGAGATCTCGCATCTGCAGCCACGCAGTCTTCCCAGCGAAGTCTGGGGCGTCCAACCCGCCTAGTACAATACATTTGCCCAGCTAAGATCTTGTAAGGAACTTCGTTTGGATCCATCCTAATGACGTGACCAGCCCAGCGAAGTCTTGATACCTTTACGAATGCTGATACGTCTATTTCTTTGTACCTCACTCTTAATTCAGCATTTGTTCTTCTCCATGCACCTCCCTGATATATACCACCATATATACGGCGAAGCACTTTTCTTTCAAAACGGAGAAGGAGATGCTCAAGGGCTTTAGTTGTAGTCCAACATTCTGAGCCATATGTAAGAACTGGTCGTATAATTGTCTTATAAATTCTCACTTTCGAGGCCTTCAACAAAACACTACTTCTCAAGAGTTTATTTAGGGAGAAATAGGTGCGGTTTGCGGAGATGATCCGTCTTTGGATTTCTTCTTCAATGCAGTTATTACGGTTGATCCTAGGTATATGAATGATTCCACTCTTTCAAATCTATGGCAACCTATCGAGACATGACTCCCACCATCCTCGTGGGTAGGTAGGGTGCAGATATATTTCGTTTTTTCAACATTCACCATTAGGCCCAGTCTTGCTGCAGACTCCTCTAATGCTTTAAAAGCTTCTCTTATTAAGGTAAAAATAAATACCATAAATTTTGTTAGAAATTATATATAATATTGTTTTTCTCGGCTCCTAGGGCCCATTGGAAAGAATGCTAGGATATAAGTCTAATATTTTTAATCTAGTCTAATATCAAGTATAACAAAAAAAATATATATATTTTTATAGTTATTAAATGATACTCACTTGTTTGGTTTGGCTTTTGGCTTAAATCCTGGCTCAAGGAAAGCTAAACTCTTAGTTTCTCCTTTCCTGTACTTTTTCACTTCTTCTAACATTTGTTTTTTACTTTGAACTTTAGCAACCTTAGCTTGAGCGTGAAGAGCTTTCTGAACTTTCTTCTGAGCTCGTATTTCTCTCAGTTTTTCAATTCTTTCCATCATTAGTTTTTTCTTGATGGCTTCACCTTTCACCTATAAAAAAAATAATATATATACACCTTGTACATTTTGGTTTTTAATCTTCAATAATGAACCTTTGAAACCGACCAGGAAAAAATAAAGTTAAACCTGCTCAAAATTTGAGATTTTACATTTCCAAGATATGTAGAATATTTAATGAAACTTGGTTAAAATCTTCTCATAAAAGCCCTTTAAATTTATATGTATACATATATATATATGTATACATATATATATATATATATACATATATATATATATATATAAATATATATATATATATATATATATATATATATATATATAAAACATACTTCACTAAAAAGTATTTATCTTTCAAGATGGCGGCTGAAAGTCGTGTATAGTATAGATTGTAGCGCTTAAACAAATGTACCGATTTTAATGAAACTTGAATACAAAATTCTTATCAAAGCTCTTTAAATTTAGGTATATAACATATTTTACTGAAAAGAAGTTGGAAAATATGAGAGCAGTAAAATTAGATTTCAGAATAATTCAAAAAATATTTAAGCATACTTTTTTGCTGTTATGATCATTTAAAGGTTTAAGAAATTTCCTTAAAAAAAAAAAAAAAAATACATTGAAATAAATAAAATTGAAGATTGGGTGCAAAGATAAAGGGTTCTAAATATTTTCCAAATGTTCTATTGCAAAAACTGATATCATTTGTTTTGGTTTATTGATTTTTGGAAAGTGAAGCAATCGAGATTGTTGTCTAGAATTCTTATCAAATTACTAACGAGGAAAAATAAGCAAAATAATTCAAACCAATATAAGGAATAATTTTTTTTTTTTTTTTTTCAATGTGAACTGTTTGGAAATAATAAACCACTGTGTAATAATGTGCACCATTTTTTTATAATTTATAAAACGTGTAAGTTTTAAGAAAAATAAATGAACAAAAGTGAGTAGGCGGATATAATTCAAATATTGATATTAGTCAAATATTAATTCGTGTAGTCTAATAAAACGTAGGCCTACCATTGTATAAAAAAAAGTTTAACTTAAAAATGTTCAAATTCCTTCTACTTAAAACAAGAAATCTTTAAATATTAATTAAAATGATAATCCAGATAAGATAGAAATATGAAAATATTTATTAGAATAGATGATTTTTAAATTATAAAATTTTGTATAAGATTGATTCCTTTAAAAATATAAAATAAATAAAAATAATGAAGTATTTGTATAGCATACCTTCTGCATATGCTGATCTGACTTGGCCATTTCGGCAAAATAGTCGTCAGGCCTCTCAGTTCTAAGGCCCAGTTCTTTCAATTTTGGTAACACTTTCATGGCAGCGTTCTGAGCTTGTCTATAGAATACGCTTTCTCTCTTCAACTCGTCATAAACTAATGGATTATGTCCTTGTTCTTCTTCCCTGATCTAATGAAACAAAGAGTTTTGAAAACATATAAATGAATCTTTATATGAATGAACATATAAAGGGGGCTATAAAAATAGGAGATAGAGTGTCTAGAAGCTTCTTCATTAACAAAGGATTGAAACAGAGCTGCTGCCTTTCACCCCTGATTTTCAACATTTACATAGAACAAGCCCTTAAAAACTGGAAAAGATCGTGCTGTGGAATGGGTGTTCAAATCGGGAATGATGTCATCTACAATTTGCAGTATGCCGATGATCAAGTCATAATCGCATCGGATCCGGATGATGTTAGCTATATGATGAGGAAGTTGCTGGACACGTATTCCAGATGGGGTCTGAAAATCAGTGAAAGTAAAACAGAGTATATGGTTTTCAACGCTCCAAATTTGCCCCTTGAAATTGATGACTGGACGCTAAATGTCAGCCAGCAGTTCAAGTACCTCGGATACTGGCTATCTTCAAAGGGTGGTAGTGAGGTTGATATCGAACATAAAATAAATAATGGGAAAAGAATAATAAGTTCGATAAATTCAACCCTATGGAGTAAAGAGATACGATTAGAAACTAAAAAGAAGATATACCATTCCTTTGTAGAAAGCGTAGCCACTTACGGATCAGAAGTCTGGACACTGACAAAAAAGATGAAAATAAGCTGCTTTCCATGGAATTGAATTTCTGGAGAAGAAGCTGTGGCATATCCAGAATCGAGCGGATCCCAAACGCAGCTATTAGAGACAAGGTCGGATGTCAAAAGAACATCCTTCACCTGATCGGGACCAAACGGTTAAAGTGGTATGGCCACTTAAAGCGGATGGATGAGAACCGCTGGCCAAAGAAAATCTATAACTATATGCCACCTGAAAGTAGGAAGCGTGGAAGGCCAAAGAAGAAATGGACAGAGGACGTGGAAGAAAGCATGGCAGCCAGAGGGCTTCGTGAAGGAGATTGGATGGACAGGGAGCAGTGGCTTTTGGGTGTTGGGGATATGACTCCTTAAGTTGTGCAAAACCCAAATAAAAAAAAAAAAAAATAAAAAAAAATAAAAAATAAATGAATCAGCTAAACATAACAGTTTCAATTAGTTTTTTTTTTTTTAATTAATTGAAATGAACAACTGTACTAAAACTTAAAAATCTAGTGTAGTGCGCGCATCACGCAACTTTCACTTAACAACCTTAGAGTAGATAGATATTTTCATATATAGGGGGGTCAAAGTGAAAACGACAGTATAACTTCATTTAAAACAATTAACTAACATGTTTTTCCCATCCATTGAACTGTTAAATTTATACATTAGCATCGCTTAACATTTCTTTTTACGACTATGTATAGTATCAAATAATACTAATGATTATGAAAACCACGTAATCAAATTATAAAGTTTATGAACTTGTTCGACGCACAATTTAACATTCTTTCATTTATTAAAGAGTACATTTGTCGCTTTGAAGCATCGTTTAGGAGTTGAAAAAACAAAAAAATCTGACTTTTTTGGCTATATAAAGTTTTCCTTTAGTGGTTAGAGTTAGAAATTTCGATCCTCAAATTAATGGCCTAATATTCTTTAAATCAGCCGTCATTTTTGAAAGCAGTGGCTCTTAAACGGCAGACAAAGTTCTTTTTACTCAGAATAACGTACAATTTCGTAATTAACAATCAAACCTTCGCCTGCGATGAGGTAGATTTTTGGGCTCTAGCTCCAGGGCTATTATGTATAAGTCAGTTCAATTGTCTATACTTATTGATAACAATAAGTAATAGTGATGGAAAAATAATTATGACTCAAATATTATCGTGTATAGGTAGAATTTGGAGATTTCTTACCTCCCTACTCTAATGAACAAACTCGATTATTTTGGTAATCCTATGTACAGCGTGATGTAAAATCGTATGTAATCCATATGCAACACTGGGGAACTACCACTGTAAATATTAAATTGGTTATCTTAACATATCTACCTGCAAAGCGAGTTCAGGGGCCAATGGTGCTTGTTCGTTTGTTACATCCAATCTTTCAATCCACGGAAGATCCAACTTGATTTCACTTAATGTGTCTTTCAGGAGAGGCTACAGAAGTTGAAAAGAGTTAATTCCAATAACGATTTAGTTTAAACATATAAACAAAAAAGATTGATAACAAGGCAAATACTACTTACAACATTATTTGTCTTGACTTTATCTTTAACAGGAATGTTAAGTCCTGGCTTAAGATCTCCTCTGGCAAAAGCTTCTTGTATTGCCTAGTAGCAGAAAAAAATAAAAATCACCAACTCTGGAATGAACTTAATCAATGTCTATACAGATATAATTATACAACTAGAAATATCACTAAAATTAGATTAATAAAAAATGTTGGAGTTAGTCATTCTGTCAACTGAATGGCACATTTTATACCAGAATTAACTTTAAAAAGAATAAACAAATTTCCTACAGATCCCATCAACAACATTTGGAGTCCTGTGTTGAAAAATAATTCAATTTTATAAAGGTGTGATACCATGTTAGATGACCTAATGCTTCATTTATAAGTAAATTAGATTTTGTTTTCTTACCTCTGTTTCTGAATCAGTTTCTCCCTCATAATTTTCAAGCTCTTGTAATTCTAGCTCTCTAAGCGTTGGCCTCTTCATTTTACCACTAATATTAGTTAACTTATTTGAAAATGAAATCTCATCAAAACTTCAATATTATATTACTAATGCGTACTGTGCAAACAAGGAGAACAAAAACAACGGTGGGAAGCCTACAACGAAACCTCCAAGAGCACGTGCTTGTGAAGGTTATTTACAAGACATGCTACCACGAACATCGTGGATCGATATATGTTTATTCTTCAACATTCAAGACAATAAAAAAAAAACATAAAAAATTATTGCTATAATTTCTTTATTGAGTATTATAACAATCTGTCTGTTCGACATTGGTTATAGTGAGGTAGGATGACATTCACACCATATGACATAAAAAATAAAACAATATATTGAATTGAAAAAAAAAAACTGTACCACTGCAACCTATGAAGGGTCTTGGATTCAGTAATATTTAGGGAAAGCACTGTTTCTTAGTCTACGGTTGTGGAAGGAGGTGATTTGACCGATATCACGCTCAACCGCCAGGTTTTTCCACTTAATTATTTTAATTAAGGGTACCCACTTTAAAGAGGCTGGGTGCGCCCCCAGGAGGGTCTACCTAAACAGGGTCGCCCCACGGACAATGAAACTGAATAAATAATTTTTCTGCCATGAGCCGGGATTCGAACCTGGGGCCTTTAGTATTGGAAACTCAGTACTCTACCGCTGAGCTGCCCTACTTTTTTAGGGTTATTATTGATCAAATACATTTGAAGGCAATATATTGAAAGTCCTCTTCGCACTTTTCAATTGCATTGAGTCAATATTATGACTCATAATATTACGGATCCCTCCTCCACACACACAGTCCCTCGCTCTAACCACAAGGGACCCCGAATATCGTATCGTCCAGGACTTCTTAAATTTCTAAATCTGTATACATAATTTATTGACTGTAAACATGCAATTATATTGACTCTCCTTCAATAATATTGAAGGTGCTTCAATAAAAATTAAAAAAAAAAATTGATATCAAGCAATCTGATTGACGTCAATATAAATGTAGCCCTTACACGGTCTATATATTGACGGAAATCGATATTGACTCAATATTATTGGGTGAATATAGTTTGGTCAATATATTGATCGTATAAGGTCTACATTGGCATAAATTATATTGACTTCAATCATTTTGATAAAAAGAAGAAACAACGTTGTTTTTCAAAACTAAATCATACTCAAATAAATACAGCAATCAGTAGCGTGAGGTCGAAAATACCCAGCCCTTAAGTTGAGATAATCTTCTACCCAATCCAATTCATTCCATACATTTTATATTTAATACATTCATTTCATATTTATTTTATTTATTTATTTGAACCCTACTGTGCCATTGAGGCAATACGAGTTTTGCAGATCTGGGTTGTTATGTCACTGTATAACTGCCTGCTTCTGCAACGAGACCAATGTTCATATTTACATTTGTTGTTTATGGCCTTATTCCGCTCCTCCTTGTTCTGGCGGCCTCCCTGGCAGGGGTCCTTTTCTTGTGAGATTGAAATATTCGGGTCCAATTGCTTCTTTCCATCCGTACACAAATTCTTAGTAGTACGGGTAGTTTACTTCCGTAAGTAGCTGAGGGAAATCGGTGTCTGTGAGAACATATAGCGGTTTCCCTCAACAATTTGGCCCTTAGCGACTCAAAGGCGGTGCAGTTTAGGTTAATGTGCTCAGCAATCTCCGGGATCCCACAGCTGGGCATTGAAGATCGACATCTTTTCCAAATCCATAGAGCTTGTCCCGAATCCCTCATATCCAGTAAGGAATCGCGAGAGCCAGTAATCCTGGAGGACCCATTTGGCTTCCAAACGCGATTGAACGGTGGGGAAGTACTTCCTCAGAGTGCCCACTTTCGGGGCTTGTTATTACCCACCGTTGATTCCACACTTTAATTGTACTCTCCCGGATAATAGATTTCTATCATCTGAGATTTACCGGTTGGCTTGCTGAATCTTCTTTCTTATGTATGTACCTGAACATATCTTCTCGCAGGAAGAGTTCGAGAGGCACTCCTCTCGCTAGTAACTGCACCGCCTCAAGAGAAACAGTCATATATGCTCCGGTGACCCGCAGCAGAGCCGTTCGCTGGATTGTCTTCTGTCGGTGCGAGAGATTCCGATTCCACGCAGGAGACGCATACCTCAGTATACCTACAATCATACCTTTACAAATGTTCATATCCAGTTACATTCATTTCATATATTTTTTTTTTTTTGGCAAGTTCGAGATATTTTACTCTTTTAATACTTATCGCTAAATATTTATTAAAAGATATTGTTAATTTTTAACCCACCCAGTATCAATCTCAGTCTTAAACAAGAAGTCTGTTTGAAGCCTTTTTCGACCGACTTAAAGATGGCTAAAACGGTGCATAAGCCGACTTTTTGATATTTTTTTGGTGTATCTTTTAGACATCCCTTCAAGACATCTGTTAACCACTTTTAGATAAATTTTTGGTGGTTGGCATTACTCCATATAAATAACGAACTTGATCAGAACAAAGAGAA
This sequence comes from Nezara viridula, assembly GCA_928085145.1. Classification (NCBI taxonomy): domain Eukaryota; kingdom Metazoa; phylum Arthropoda; class Insecta; order Hemiptera; family Pentatomidae; genus Nezara; species Nezara viridula. Next base: position 179,656,803 of record OV725079.1, on the reverse strand, counting down.
TTCGTAAAGAATGGCAGACTAATAAATATTTTTGGACAGAGATATTTTTAACAGATTGAAGAAATTCAAAGAGAGATTCAAAAGCATACACAGTGAAAGTTACATTTACAACCTTTCAAATGACAATGGAAGTTTAGGCCTTTTACTAAGAATCTTTTAAAGTGTCGTAAGGTGTCAGCACGCTTCCGAAGAGAAGGGCCTTGGGCCGTTTCGGATGAGGAAAAGTCCAGTTACATTAACAACCTTTGGACAGACGAAGGCAGTTTGTGGAAGCATATTTAGATACGATTAGGTATTTCACAAGCAATGGGACAAACAAATGTATAAATCCTTCTCTTCGAATATGTAAATAATAATTTCAATATGCCAGTATTTTTGTTTCTTATGTTTGACATTTTCCATCTGCTGTTGGTATTTAGAGAAATTAAATAAATAGTTTGATTTAACAAACGTTTCGCTGATAGTTAAGTTAAAAAATAGTTTTCTATAGTTTGTGAATTATCTAAGCGCACATTTAGGAACATTTTAGGAACCTCGGAGGCGTCTTCTGGGGTCTCAGATACCCAGCTATAATAACTGTATACAAAGGAGTAGTTTTAGCTATTCTGAGATATGCGCCCCCAGCCTGAAACCAGCGATGTACCGCCAAGCTCTAGTACCGACAGAAGAGTAGGCTAGCATCGAATCAGAGATTGGCGGTACATCGGGTCACTAGAGCCTATAGAACGATATCTCATGAGGCAGTGCAAGTACCGGCAGGGGGACACCTCTCGATCTCCTCCTGCGAGAAGACTATTACCTCTTTAAAATGAAAAGAGAAGGTTCGGCACATCTACCGGAACGTTTAAAGATTAGAATTGAAGAAGACCCAAGAAGATGGAAAAAATTATCAGAAAGGACACAGTTGATCAAATGGAACCGGCGATGGATGACAACTCCGAAGAGCGCTACCCTAAGAAAGTACTTCCCCATAATCAAGTCACGATTAGATGCAAGATGGGTCCTCCCGGATTACTGGGTGTCTCAACTTCTCACGGGACATGGGGGCTTCCGAGCGAAGCTCGCAAAACACGGGAAGAAAAATATTGATCCGCTATGCCCCAACTACAACGTTCCGGAGATGTGGACGTCGAATGCATTGCCTATGAGGCACTAAGAGCTAAGCTCCTCAGAGATAAGGGGATATATACACTGACAGAGAGCATGTTCCTCCACCTAATGAGCAGAGAGAATTACCCACATTATAGGGAATTCGTATACGAGTGGAAAGATGCTTTAGGCCCTACACATTTTAATCTGGGAAGAACAGAAGGAAGTTAAGACAAGCTGCAGCTGCTTCGAAGACCGGCTTCAAGTAGAAGAATGGAGAAAAAGAAAAGCGTGGGCTTGTGCATACAAACAATAGTAAATAGACCTAATAGTAATAATATCTAATAGTAAATAGACCTATACACCCAGCAGTAGCATACGCATACTGCGTAATCCCTCCCTTCTGCTACAACCCGTATTGCCTGTAAGGCAAGGCAGGGAAAAAAAAGGTGTCAAAACATTTCTGATAAGAAGCGATTCCTGGACGGTTTCAGACGTGTGAATTTCCCTTGTTAATTTGTAACCAAGCTATCTCGACCTTAAGTTAAAGACTGTTTTCCCTTCTCTAATCTTCCATCCTGTTACTGTTGAAGGTATATGTTTATGAATATAATATTATTTAAATATCGATATTATAATGTGTTTCTATGTTATTATCGATATATATATATCTGGTTCGTGATATATCGATAGTCGTATAACATTTCTGAATTATGGAAGGAGGTGACTTTTATGTTCACCTTTATTTACTTATTTTTAGTCCATAAAAAAGGCTGATTGATTGTGAATTTAAGACTTTTTTTAAACAATTGATCTCTAAGAAATATATTCGATTGTTTTCATCTAAAGGACTGGTTCAGTGATTATTAATTTAATTCTTGACTCCATGTATTTTCAATTCAAATGTTTTTTCATCTATAATAATGATGAGGATGAATCTGAAATTTTTGATTCTGTTCCTATGCATCACATTGGTTTTCGTTACGTTTTCAGTTTGGATTAGGTGTGGTGGTGAAATTACACCTTTTCCTAAAGCTTATAAAGGCGAGACAATCATCAGTAAATCACAGGTGAGGACTAACTCATGATTTATTTTTATGTTTCTTACTAGAAATTACTCATTTAATTTTTTTTTGATTTGGTAAGGGTCTGGCACTCACTGAAAATTCTGGCTTAGAAGAAATTGATTGTCACATCAATGGAGAATACACTGTTTCATGTAGAAGAGAGGCTGATGAAGTTTATATACCATTCTCTTTCATTCATAAATATTTTGAGGTCAGTAATTAAAAATAATTTTTCAAATTGAGTGTACAGATTTTTTATTTTCTCTTAGACCATCGTTTGTTTATAAAATGTGAAACATACCCATTTCGGTTGAATGTAACTATTGTTTTTTAATGTTGCAAACAACAGAATCTCTGATTTCTGGCTTATATGTTGAACAGTCAAGGATTATTCTGCTCTTCTTTCATTTATAGCTGTTTGAGACTTTTGGTAGTTCTACTAATGTTAGTAGCATTCAGGAATAATTAATTTTTAAATAAATTTTAATCATTTGTCGAATGGTGTTAATCAATGACCATTATTGTATTTTATTTCCGTATTGAATACATGTTTTCAAATCTCTAAATATATTAGAAATTAATTTTAATTTGTCTCTCGAACTGTTCTTGTGATTTATTGATTAGCTTATATTATATTTAATTTATAAGGGTCACTCCTTGACAAATAGTCACAGGATTAAATTGCTCGTGGAATGCCAAAGTGTCATTTGACAGGTTAGTTTTCATTTTCAAATAGAAGTTACCAAAGGAATCAGACCGACTTAATTATTCTGGATACATTTCAATTTAATTATTTACATAAGTAACAAAAATTTAAACATTTTTTTTATATAAATTAAAAAATCTATTAAAGATTGTTCAGTAGTACGATACATCCAGATAACAGGTAGTAAACTATGTTTTGGAATATTTTCAACTCCGTTTATAAAACTATTTCCGATAATATATTTGTAAAATGAAAACTGACTATATTAACCAATGGACATGAAGGGAATTTTATTATTCTATAAAAGTCAGAGAATTAGGATTATCGTTTAACTCATCAGAAAGTCAAGGATTTGACTGTCTGAAGTTCATTCATTACTCAGTCTTTGTGGTAGTTAATCTGGTACTTCTTGTCTAGGAGGCCACTACTGACCGCTATCTGCCAATGTTTATAACCTGAACACTGATAACTCCCATAAAGCAGTGATAAGCCTTCTCCTACTTCATATCTTCGTATTATTGTATTAAATTCGTATTGAAAGTGTAAACAGATACAAAAACAAATGTAATAATAACAAAAATACTTTTATTTGACGACAAATATATTAATGAAATAATAAAAAAACACTTTAAGAAGATATGTACATATAAAACATCAAAATGAAATAAAAAAAACAAAACATTTATAAGAACATATTTACATAGAAAAGAAAAAATATAAAACATAAAATCTGTTTTATAAAAAGATAAAACATTCATCTGTTTCTCGGCAAACTCCACCAAACATCCACTGCTGAGGTAAACCTCTCCCCACATGATTTTTTCTTTTAGAAAAAATACTTTTGTCTACTTCAACCACTTTGCTAGGTCCTCCAATTTTTTTTATTGGCCTGTATTACATGTCATGGGCACAAACCTCTCTTAGACATTTGTTCCACGTTACCATTGCTCCGTAGTATAGTTTCAGCTGCTCTTTGCCCCAGTTCATTGTTGTCAAGCTATGGGACCACCCATAAATCAATTTGAAAGCTGTTAAAAACGAAATCCTCGAGCCCAACAACCATGTTCCTTTCCTTATTGAAAGTTTTGTGTCATAAGTCCTACGAAAGCATCTCCATTTGGCCTTCCTGGTTAACTTCATTCGATGACCTCGTCCACACAATTTCACGTCAGCAAGTACCCCAACATTTTGAAAATATTGAATTGCCTGTTCTTCTGAAGGTGGCAAATCCCATATTCTAAGAAGATCCATAATATGACGAAAATGAACAGAAAAAAAAAAAACAAAACACAAAGTGGCCAAAAACTAAAAAAAAATGCAAAAAAAAAGCATAGCTAGGCTCACTTAAGGGACACAGGTGGGAGTTAGAAGACGTAGAGGGCGGTCTAGGGAGACCTGGGAAAGTGGAATAAGGGATGCCTTTGACTGAAGAGGTCTAGATTGGATAAAAAGAGAATAATTGGCGCCCAAGATAGAGACTTATGGATCAGGCTCTACAAGCGGAAGCCTTACACTTGTTAGCGGTAGATGAGGATGGATTAAGTAAATAATTTTTTTGAAAATTGGGTAAGAGGTGCTGAAAACTGGCACATATGGATATTTTTACATTTTAATATGTATATATTGAGATATTAACATAATGACTTACTATACTACTACTATACATAAATAGATAATAACATTACTTACTGAGCTGTCCCTCTCCAGAAGGGAACACTTAATGAATTTAAAATATATTAAAGAAAACTGTATGTAGAAATGGTTAAGGAATATAATCAACTAATCTATCATAGCAGGAATTCAAGAGTTCAAGTTCAATCTTCTTAATAATGTTTAAAAAAATGTAACTAATTAAAATAAAATTAAAAAAACCTGTACCACTACAACCGATGGAGGGTCTTGGGTGCAGTACAATGTGAGGAATTACTGTTACAAGGCCAATGGTTGTGCAGGGATCATGTATCTAAATATATATATATATATATATATATATTTTTTTTTTTTTGAAATCAGAGATCTTTACCGACTTAACAGAACTGAAATTATTGAACAAACCCAAACCATACGATGGAAAACGGGACAAACACATTTTAGTTTCCTTAAGGATGCCAAAACGGGGAGTTTTATCCTATGTTCTCCAAAGAAAAAAAAAAGAATATCAGCAATAATGATTGTATCATTGTTCACAGATTTATGGAAAACTTGCAAAATATGACGACACTGAAAGATTTGAATGGTCTCATTCTTATTCTAAAGTTTACTATCCGAAAGGAAAGTACGACCCGAAAGGAGTTTTTCTATATTTTGAAAACTACAATGTAGAACTTCGCGAAAGAGTAAAATGCATCAGTGGCACTGAAGGTAATACTTTATTTCTTTTTTATAGTGCAAACAAACCTGCAAATTTTATTTGGTGTACCTAAAAGTACTTGATAAATGAAAATATTGTGTTTGTTCAAAAAGGTCAATTCCGACTATAATTGGACTTTCCATTTAGAAAATAATTTTTAATTATAGCCAGCAAAAGTAAAATAAGTAAAAAAAATTATTTTATTCACAGGTGCTAAATAGTCTGGACCCAGTCATTTTAAAGATTTTTATTGTTGTTGCCGACGTTTCAACCCAAGCCATGTCCCAAGGATCAGCCCAAGGACACGTCTCCAGTACTGGAGGTGTTCTGGGTACTGGAAACATGACCTGATAATGACCCCACATGCTTGGGTTGAAACATCGGCAACAAAAATCTTAAAATGACTGTGTCTAAAAAAAATCTATATATCTATCATTAAAATTTTGTTTGTAACAAATTGAAAATTTTCTCCTTCAAAAGAACTTTGTGCTTAAAAAGACTCAGTAAATTTCCTCATTATTCGTTCCTATTTAACTGATAGATATTTTAAAGTAAATCACAATATCGCTTATTCATCCCTTTTTTTCACAGTCCACTGGTGTTCCTCAAGGTAGTATCGTAAGTACTATCCTTTACACAGCTGAAATCCCTACACATCCTAACACTCATCATCACGTTTGCCGATGACACATGTATCATATCAGTTAATAATGATCCAACAATTGTATCCCAAACTCGTCAATCACACATCACAAACCTTTAGGAATGCTGTCAAAACTGGAGGATTAAAATAAATTCCAGTAAATCCCGTCCAATCTCCTTTACCCTTCGTTGTAAACCTATGACTTCCTGTCCAATAGTATCCTTTAATAATACTCCCCTTACCCTTGTGGAACAAATCCGCTACTTTGGACTCCACTTGGACAAAGGTCTAACTTGAAATCCTCATACCAGACTTAAACGACAAGAAACAGCTCGACGTTTCCGACAAATGCTCTAAGCTTTCAGTTAATTACAAAAGACTTATATACGTCACTACAATAAGACCTATTTGGACTTTGGGATTTGAGATTTGGGCTCTACGAATCCATTGAATTCCTCTAATATCCAATCCTTACAATCCAAAATCCTTCATAAAATCGTCAATGCTCCTTACTTTGTCACTTATAAAATCACCCATAATTTATTTTCCTTTTGTTTCCGATTTGGTCCAATCCAGATACCTATCCTTCCATAATAAACTTCTGAACCATCTGAAATCGCTCGTTTCTTACCTTGCTTCCTCCTCAATCCCTGATAACCTCCGAGGCGTCTGAAAAGAAGATGGTCTCGAGATCTCCTTTTATAAATACATTTTTAGAGTGCTACCGGTGAGTAGTTTCTCAACAAGTGTTTTCATGTTTTTATTATTTGTTATCACATTTACTGAATATATTTTTATCTTAATACAGTTTTAAATATCATAAATAAATATTTAAAAAAAAAAGTTTCTTCCCCTTTTGAAATACTACTGTTTCAGTAGATTGTAATGTAATTTATCCTTTTCTCTTTTTAAGGTGTTCCTATTTCCACTCAATGGGAAGTGCAGGGTTACTACTATCCTACCCAGATAGCTCAGTTCGGGCTGTCCCATTATTCAAAAAACTTGACTGAACCGGAGCCGCGATTCAAGATCATCGAAGATGGTTCTGCTCACAGAGCAAACTGGTCGGGAATAGTGGTTCGTGAAAACGGTGTTGTAAAATTCAGTAGTCAAGGTTTGTTCAAATTATTATCTCTTGGTTTAATTTCATCATATTATGTTTAATAACTATTTTTTTAATTTATATTATTTCACAGCCGGAGGAATCATCACGCTAAATCTTGATCATGTACTGGATTTTATAATGAGTGTTGACTTGCAGCTCAGTTATAAAGATAATTCTAGTTTAGTTGTCGTTCTTCAGAACAGAGAAAAATTTGAAACTTGGATTATTCACTACTCTTGCCAAGCACCCATGATATTTTCACAGGTAATTAGTAGTTTTTACTTTCACTTATCTATTGTAATATTTTTATTTTTACATTTATTTATCTCTCTGTCTGTCTGTATGTTATTGGCGACGTTTGTCTTTTAAAATCTGAAATCTGTCCTTCTAACCTTTAATCTTTCTGTTAGTCAATTAACCTGGTATTCGTGTATCTATTTAAGTTTGTAATAATGGGGTGTACCAGCTTAGACAGGATGAGAAGGATAAGGTAATAAGGTAAGACCGCCAAGAATGATAGGGGGACAACCCCTACACATCCAGGGCTCTGCAACCGAGGAGGCAATCCCCTGACGTTGCGAGGATAGGATAAGGAAAGACCGCCAAGAATGATAGGGGGACAACCCCTACACATCCAGGGCTCTGCAACCGAGGAGGCAATCCCCTGACGTTGCGAGGATAGGATAAGACCGCCAAGAATGATAGGAGGGGGACAACCCCTACACATCCAGGGCTCTGCAACCGAGGAGGCAATCCCCTGACGTTGCGAGGATAGGATAAGGTTAAGACCGCCAAGAATGACAGGGGGACAACCCCTACACATCCAGGGCTCTGCAACCGAGGAGGCAATCCCCTGACGTTGCGAGGATAGGATAAGGGTAAGACCGCCAAGAATGATAGGGGGACAACCCCTACACATCCAGGGCTCTGCAACCGAGGAGGCAATCCCCTGACGTTGCGAGGATAGGATAAGGTAAGACCGCCAAGAATGATAGGGGGACAACCCCTACACATCCAGGGCTCTGCAACCGAGGAGGCAATCCCCTGACGTTGCGAGGATAGGATAAGGTTAAGACCGCCAAGAATGAAAGGGGGACAACCCCTACACATCCAGGGCTCTGCAACCGAGGAGGCAATCCCCTGACGTTGCGAGGATAGGATAAGACCGCCAAGAATGATAGGGGTACAACCCCTACACATCCAGGGCTCTGCAACCGAGGAGGCAATCCCCTGACGTTGCGAGGATAGGATAAGGTAAGACCGCCAAGAATGATAGGGGGACAACCCCTACACATCCAGGGCTCTGCAACCGAGGAGGCAATCCCCTGACGTTGCGAGGATAGGATAAGGAAAGACCGCCAAGAATGATAGGGGGACAACCCCTACACATCCAGGGCTCTGCAACCGAGGAGGCAATCCCCTGACGTTGCGAGGATAGGATAAGACCGCCAAGAATGATAGGGGGACAACCCCTACACATCCAGGGCTCTGCAACCGAGGAGGCAATCCCCTGACGTTGCGAGGATAGGATAAGGGTAAGACCGCCAAGAATGACAGGGGGACAACCCCTACACATCCAGGGCTCTGCAACCGAGGAGGCAATCCCCTGACGTTGCGAGGATAGGATAAGGGTAAGACCGCCAAGAATGATAGGGGGACAACCCCTACACATCCAGGGCTCTGCAACCGAGGAGGCAATCCCCTGACGTTGCGAGGATAGGATAAGGTAAGACCGCCAAGAATGATAGGGGGACAACCCCTACACATCCAGGGCTCTGCAACCGAGGAGGCAATCCCCTGACATTGCGAGGATAGGTAACCCTACACTCCCAGGGACAACCTGGAAGATGCAAGGGGGACTGTAGGAAAACAAGGGCCAACCAAGTTATTCCTACGAAAGGAGAGAGGAGGTAGGTTAGGAGAGAAAAGAGAAGGAGGAGGGTAAAACCAAAAAATAACACATTGGTCTGGTTTCAAACTGTCAGACAGAGAGATACCAGGAGCCTATGTGAGAAGGTAGTGACTCGGGAGAGAGTGCCTGCCCTAGGAACCAGGCCAGTATTTAAACTAATAACCAGCCCTCAGACCTGTTAGAGACAACACTAGTAACAATTATTTTAATTAGGCCCTGAGATCTCTCTAAGTCCAAACTCCTTTTATTTTTATTTAATTATAGTACATGAAAACTCATTTTAAAAATATTACAAACATTAGTTATTTACAAAATCAGTAATTACAAAAAAAGAAATAATAAATAGCTTCTAAATGAAATTCATAGTTCACTAGGAAATTAACAGGTTGCGCTACTAAAATTATTAATCATTATTAGAAAAAACAATGACTTGCATAAATGAATTAAATAGTTCATTAGAACAATGCCTAGAGGGCGCCACGCGCAACCTCCAAAACACTATACCACTAATCATTTACAATTCAACCTTTGACAGAGAAGGACCTCCCGTCCGTTAGCTCTAATACATCGTACCTTTTAATCTTTATCGATAGTTAAATGTTATTATTGTTTTTACAATTTCAAATTAAATCACAACTAAAATTAATAAAATACATAGCAATAAATTTAATTTATAAATATATTACATATAAATGCTTCTTTTCACACAGTTCCAAAATAATAAAATAACAAAACATGAACATGAGTTCTATTAACAATTACAATTTATAAAGGACCCATTAAAATATGTTACATTTACCCTTTCCTGTGTTTTAAAAAAAAATGATTATTAAACATTTTTTTTTTTTTCACTATAATTGTCAAATAAAAAAAAAAATTCAGTGATATAATCATTAAAATTATTAGAAGTTATTATTTACTTTTTCATCAAACATTCTTTTAAACTAGTATAAAATTAGTTAACAATAGTTTTCATTTAAAAAAAGTGGCTATATATAAAAAAAAGTCATATCTTTTATCTCACAAGTAAGCAGTGTGTTTTATTACAAAGATCATTAGACACGAAAAATTTCCTTTTAAAAAAGTCCTTTTGGTCTGTACCCGATTGAGACTATCGGCTTTATCATAGTCATTTTATTTTGACTTTACCGCGGAGATAGCTTCTAGGGTCTTCTAGTTCTTCTTGGATTATTCTGCCTTCGTCGTTGATGGCGTGGTTAGGAAGAATCACATCCGTCGTTGTCTTCTCCCTCATAGGCTTAGACCATCTAGTAGTCGTCTCTGCTACAGTGTTAGGTACTGGCAGCTTCTCTAGTCCAGTGTGCTCCAACTCTATTTTACGGGCTTCCTGGCTTAAACTGACTGTTTTATAGCCTGAATTTACTAAGGCTTGAACCTTCTTATGATTTTGTGTTGTTTCTAATTTTGGATACTCATATTCTTCAATAGTTGGTTCTTCATTTTCTGTGATGGGTTGAGAAGGTTCGGTAGGTAAAGATATAGTTTGAATGTGGTTTACCGAGCCATTGTTCCTTAATTTCCAGTCCTCATGACTATCTTCTGGTATATAAGCAATATTTATGTTATCTTCCTCTTCGGTCTGTACTGGCTGTTTAGCAATTGCTGGCCTGTAGTTCTCTTCGAAAGTCTGATTATTTATATTCTGTTTTGCCTGTTCATCAGGATATGTTTTCTGTTGATAACTGTTGACAGGTTCTTGATTATTTTTCTCCCTTACTACGGTAATTTTGTTCACTTGAGGATTGGACTGATTCCAATTCTGGCTTCTATCAAAGTTTCTTCTTTGTACTGGGTTTGAGTAGCTTTTATCATAAGGTCGCAAACCAGTGTTGTACTGACTAGTGTTCATTTTTTCATTATAAGGTCTTGAAGGCAGGTTATTTCCTTGGTCCTTCACCTGTTGATTAGTTTTCATATGAGGTGGCTCTTTATCTTCAAGATATCTAGCCGAAGGCCTCTGGTAGGAATTATTTCCCTTGAGAATTCTTTCTCTCCCTAAACGGTCTAGAACCTCCAAAAATCCATCAATATTATTAATGCCTTGGTATAACATTATTTCTTCGATAGTGTTCCCAAAATGTCTTGCCATAGATTTACAGATGAATTCCTCGTCTAGCTTATGTTCACATGCCCGAGCTCTTAGTATCATATTGCAGAAGTACTGCTGCGGACTTATATTTGTGTGGTAGAAGTAACTTCCATGATTCAATTCTTCCCAGAAAATAGGGTCATATTTTCCTCTCCAAAATTTTCTTAAAAATTTTTCACTGAAACTGTCTATTTCATTTATTTCAGTTTCGTGCATTAGCCACCATACTAATGCCTCATCTCTTAGGTGCTGTCTGATGAAGTCCTGAAATATTAGTGTGTGTCCCCATAATTGATATTGTGATCTTAGAGAGTTATTAAACTCTGTAGGAATATCCTTCTTACTGTTCCTAAAGAATAAAGGTTTCTGGTTCATCCCCTTATTTTGCTGAATCAACGTTGAGTTCAGCGCTTGGAACATGTCTGAGATACCACAATTACTGGCTATTATACTTGGTGGCCAGTTGGTATCAGTTCGTAGTATATTAGGAGTTCTTAGCTCCATATTTACAACTTCTATAGGTTTGTTCTTCTCTAAGATGTTAATTCTTTTGCTTAGAGCTTCTATCTTTTCCTCATGGGTATTTAAGTCTCCCTTTATCTCCTCATTTAGTTTGTTTACATGTATTCTTAGGTTTTCATATTTTTCTGTATTTTCTATTCTATTTTGTTCAACCGAAGTGGTCAGTTTTGTCTCAAAGTCAAGTTCTATGTTATTCAGCCTGTCTTCATTCTTCTCAATCTGGTTGGCCAAATCAGACTGTATTTCTTCCATCCTTCTTCCTAGTTTCTTTGCTACTAGGTCTATATTATTTGTTACATTTTCTAGTTTTTCATTTAATTTTTCAGACTGATTTCTGAATTCTTCTGATACCAGTTGTCTCATCTCGCTTCTAGATTCTGAAGCCTGTTCTTTGAATCCTTCTGATATTAGTTCTATTTCGGTTTTTAATTGTTTTGACAGTTTAGCGAACATCATTTCCATCAACATCTCTGTTTTTCCAAGTTGTGTCTTTGTTTGACCTTCTTCATAATATTGGGACATTTCTTCGGTAACTGGTTCGTTAATGTTATCCATTTCTAACCCAAAGAGTCGGTTATTTTAATCGTTCCTTTACAAGGGATGCCAAAATGTAATATTTTTATTTTTACATTTATTTATCTCTCTGTCTGTCTGTATGTTATTGGCGACGTTTGTCTTTTAAAATCTGAAATCTGTCCTTCTAACCTTTAATCTTTCTGTTAGTCAATTAACCTGGTATTCGTGTATCTATTTAAGTTTGTAATAATGGGGTGTACCAGCTTAGACAGGATGAGAAGGATAAGGTAATAAGGTAAGACCGCCAAGAATGATAGGGGGACAACCCCTACACATCCAGGGCTCTGCAACCGAGGAGGCAATCCCCTGACGTTGCGAGGATAGGATAAGGAAAGACCGCCAAGAATGATAGGGGGACAACCCCTACACATCCAGGGCTCTGCAACCGAGGAGGCAATCCCCTGACGTTGCGAGGATAGGATAAGACCGCCAAGAATGATAGGGGGACAACCCCTACACATCCAGGGCTCTGCAACCGAGGAGGCAATCCCCTGACGTTGCGAGGATAGGATAAGGTTAAGACCGCCAAGAATGATAAGGGGACAACCCCTACACATCCAGGGCTCTGCAACCGAGGAGGCAATCCCCTGACGTTGCGAGGATAGGATAAGGAAAGACCGCCAAGAATGATAGGGGGACAACCCCTACACATCCAGGGCTCTGCAACCGAGGAGGCAATCCCCTGACGTTGCGAGGATAGGATAAGACCGCCAAGAATGATAGGGGGACAACCCCTACACATCCAGGGCTCTGCAACCGAGGAGGCAATCCCCTGACGTTGCGAGGATAGGATAAGGTTAAGACCGCCAAGAATGACAGGGGGACAACCCCTACACATCCAGGGCTCTGCAACCGAGGAGGCAATCCCCTGACGTTGCGAGGATAGGATAAGGGTAAGACCGCCAAGAATGATAGGGGGACAACCCCTACACATCCAGGGCTCTGCAACCGAGGAGGCAATCCCCTGACGTTGCGAGGATAGGATAAGGTAAGACCGCCAAGAATGATAGGGGGACAACCCCTACACATCCAGGGCTCTGCAACCGAGGAGGCAATCCCCTGACGTTGCGAGGATAGGATAAGGGAAGACCGCCAAGAATGATAGGGGGACAACCCCTACACATCCTGGGCTCTGCAACCGAGGAGGCAATCCCCTGACGTTGCGAGGATAGGATAAGACCGCCAAGAATGATAGGGGGACAACCCCTACACATCCAGGGCTCTGCAACCGAGGAGGCAATCCCCTGACGTTGCGAGGATAGGATAAGGGTAAGACCGCCAAGAATGACAGGGGGACAACCCCTACACATCCAGGGCTCTGCAACCGAGGAGGCAATCCCCTGACGTTGCGAGGATAGGATAAGGGTAAGACCGCCAAGAATGATAGGGGGACAACCCCTACACATCCAGGGCTCTGCAACCGAGGAGGCAATCCCCTGACGTTGCGAGGATAGGATAAGGTAAGACCGCCAAGAATGATAGGGGGACAACCCCTACACATCCAGGGCTCTGCAACCGAGGAGGCAATCCCCTGACATTGCGAGGATAGGTAACCCTACACTCCCAGGGACAACCTGGAAGATGCAAGGGGGACTGTAGGAAAACAAGGGCCAACCAAGTTATTCCTACGAAAGGAGAGAGGAGGTAGGTTAGGAGAGAAAAGAGAAGGAGGAGGGTAAAACCAAAAAATAACACATTGGTCTGGTTTCAAACTGTCAGACAGAGAGATACCAGGAGCCTATGTGAGAAGGTAGTGACTCGGGAGAGAGTGCCTGCCCTAGGAACCAGGCCAGTATTTAAACTAATAACCAGCCCTCAGACCTGTTAGAGACAACACTAGTAACAATTATTTTAATTAGGCCCTGAGATCTCTCTAAGTCCAAACTCCTTTTATTTTTATTTAATTATAGTACATGAAAACTCATTTTAAAAATATTACAAACATTAGTTATTTACAAAATCAGTAATTACAAAAAAAGAAATAATAAATAGCTTCTAAATGAAATTCATAGTTCACTAGGAAATTAACAGGTTGCGCTACTAAAATTATTAATCATTATTAGAAAAAACAATGACTTGCATAAATGAATTAAATAGTTCATTAGAACAATGCCTAGAGGGCGCCACGCGCAACCTCCAAAACACTATACCACTAATCATTTACAATTCAACCTTTGACAGAGAAGGACCTCCCGTCCGTTAGCTCTAATACATCGTACCTTTTAATCTTTATCGATAGTTAAATGTTATTATTGTTTTTACAATTTCAAATTAAATCACAACTAAAATTAATAAAATACATAGCAATAAATTTAATTTATAAATATATTACATATAAATGCTTCTTTTCACACAGTTCCAAAATAATAAAATAACAAAACATGAACATGAGTTCTATTAACAATTACAATTTATAAAGGACCCATTAAAATATGTTACACTATATATGTAATATATAGTAAGGACTCATCTTTACGATGCATCATATTGCGATCGTGAAAGTTTTCGAATCTTTGTTTTCAACAGAAATACATGTTTTGAGGTTCCCTGAGTCCAAATAACCAAGTCCCACAAAATGATCTGGTGTGTGCGTGCGTGCGTGCGTGCGTGCGTGCGTGCGTGAACAGCCTAGCTCAAAAACGAAAAATGGTACGATACTGAAATTGCCCATTTTAGGTTTTTTTAGTCTTGGATGTTACAGCAACATTTTTGTCAAAATCGGCAAACCGGAAGTGGTACTTTATATAATCCATTTAATAAATTTTTACGATTTCCTCAAAGACGGCTCAAATGATTTTGATTAAATTCAGTATATCAGTATATTATTAAGCAGTTTTTAATATAATGTAGGTTTTATTATCATTTGGGGAGTGGGGTAGCTCAGTGGTAGGGCACTGAGCTTCCAATGCAAAGGTCCCAGATTCGAACCCCGGCTCATGGCAGAAAATTTATTTATCTGTTTCATTGGCCGTGGGGCGAACCTGGGGAAGGGAGACCCCCTTGGGGCACACCCAGCCTCTATGAAGTGGGTACCCTTAATTAAATAATTGATTAAGGGGGAAAACCTGGTGGTTGAGCGTGATCTCGGTCAAATCACCTCCTTGCACAACCGTTGACCTAGAAACAGTGCTTTCCCTAAATAGTACTGAACCCCAGACTTCCCCAGACCCTTCATGGGTTGTAGTGGTACAGGTTTTTTTATTATCATTGATGTTCTCTAACAGAGCTTAAATGGCTAATTTTCAATATTAGCTTCTTCTAAAGTATCTTTAATTTTTTTTATTTGAAATAATTAACCATTTCACATTAATCTTTAATATAAAAAATAGTTGAACATAAAATATGAAAATTTTTCATAATTAACATAAGGAGAAATAAAAGATCGTAACGGATAATAGTTGTAATGAAAGAAACAAAGGAATACGAGCGGGGCCGAACTCGCCCGAAAAATTGCAACAGGCTTCCATATGTAACAGGAGCTTAATATAATATGGACTCTGACAATATTACGTACATATACATATGGGGTTGTCATAAATCCTATTGTTGGTATTATTTAATATTTAATTGTATAGAATACAGGGATATTAAAATTTGTATATATAAGGGTATTTAAACAAATAAAAATACCCACAATGAATTTAAAATAAATATAGTGTTAATAATTTTTACTTACACTTCCCGCTTGTCTGATAATACTTATTTCTGCTAAGAAGGGGGTGGTAAGTGAAAGTCGTGTGATGTGAGCACCAGATTTTTTTTATATTATAAGAAATTTTAATGATCATTTACTGTTTTATGAAGTAGTTTTCAACCTTCTACTAAATATGCAAACATTTAAACTCAATTTTAAAGGAAAATGTCATGAGTTATGAAATTGATTTAGAGAATCTTACTTTCAAGGGTACCAAAATCGCTTCTTAAGCAAGGTCCCCCCTGAATTTCCATTTATTTGTGAAACTACTTATTTTTATTTATTATTACCAATTTTTCTGAAAGTAATCTAAAGTATCTTTTCGGTGAGAATTTAATTTTAAATTTTACTAGGAGGATACCCTTGTCTGCCGAACGATGGACTGATCCCCATTTTACAAATTATCCAACTGTTCATTTAATTTTACTAGTCGTTCCTCAAATTACATATATTCTGTAGTTCATATTATATTATTTTTTATCAACATAAAATAAACAGAACAAAACCACAATTAACAAAATTTTTTAATTTCTTTAAAAATTTATGTTTTACATCACACCTTTTTGCCAATCTATATTATTGTATTATAATTGTTTATTATAAGAGAAAAATAATTCTGGGAATAAGAAGTATCTTTGTTATGGTCCGCCCTGTTTCGTTTTTGTAAAATAAAATATGACACGGTCACCGAAAACTTTTTTATATATTGTAGAAATTAAATGTTATTTTTATTTAACACGGAAATTTTATTCGCTATATCGAATATTTTTAAAAAATAAAATTCATGTTCCTTTAATATGAAGAGGATTGACTAGATATTGTAAATTTTGAAATGTTTCATTCAAGATTATTTTTTTTGTGTAAATTATTGCTCATTAAGTTTTCAATGTCAACGATGGAGGATTCAAAATAAAAGTTAAAAAAAAAAAAAAAGGGATCAGGTTACCTTCAAAATAAAAAAAACACAAATTTATCATTCAAATCTTCCTCATCTAATTAAAAATGGATTCCCGCTATACTTTTATAGCAAAATATCAGATGTTATATAACTGCTTAATTTTCAGGATGCTGAAGTTTATTACAAAATAAACTGTGAAGAAGGCGAATGGACTCACCTTACTAGAGATCTTCTCGTTGACCTACAGAAAGGACTTTCTATTCAAAATAAACCTAAAAAGAAATTTTCTAGATCTAAATATAAGGTTTGTAATTTTTTTAATTTACTGTTAATATTATCATTTTAATGCCGTATCCTTTTTAGTATTCATTTTGATGTGAATATATGTATACTGAACTGACCAGACGATACAAACAACTGACATCTTTTGGACTACAGATCTCCACTCAACTTACTAAACAACCGACCAATCTACACCACTATACTAAGACCTATTTGGACATACGGAGCAGAACTTTGGGGTTCCGCAAAACTCACACACATAAACAAAATTCAAACCATACAATGCAAAATACTTCGTAAAATCGTCAATGCTCCTTGGTTTATTTCAAATCACACAGACATGAACATACCAAAAGTAAAATCCTACATACACAACAAGTACGCAATATTTCATTCTTCTACTCTCAATCATCCAAATCCACTCGTTCTATCTCTATCTTCCTCCCTGTTACCTGGTGAGCCTCGAAGACGACTAAAAAGGCAGTGGCCTAGAGATCTTCTGCTGAAAAGCTAAGAAAATATCAAGAATTCAAGAAGATAAAATAAATTCCAAAACATCTGCTTGACGCGTTACAACGCAGTGGCAAATTTAATGAAAAATAAATATGTATAACTTAGCAATATTCTTAAAATCCGATAAATCTGTTTTACGATTATACAAGAGGCAATATCCAAACTGGATTTAGAAGTGGAACAAGCACATTACACCAGGTTTTTTTCTAAACCAGGTGTTCGTAAAACAATGTGAAGTAACACAGGATGTGCATGCCTTGTTTGCCAATTTCAAAGCAGCTTATGATTACATATACTGAAATCTTCACCATATTTTCATTTCTAATGAAAGAAATATTAAAATGTTACATTTGATTTTAGATGTGAGAATTTAAACAATTAAATATCATGTCTTGTGTGACGACAGAATTTTGAAAGAAAACAAACGAAGGATATTCCACATTATTGTAGAAGCCATCCTGAGATATGTAGTTAAACCTGGACGATGTCATCCCAGCTCTGTTGAAATATACATGCTGTGGAGATGTATTTCTGTAGGAGTTGCCTACATGTGACAAAGATGAACAGAATTATAAATGAGGTCATTAGGGACAGGATAGAGGCTCCTCTATTAGTCAAGCAGAGCATTGGACGGCGGAGTCTGGTGTGGTATGGCCATGTGAGACAAATGTCTACCGATTGATCGGCAGCCACGGGGAAGACAGAGATGAGGACGACTTGGAAAAAGGCGGATGTACGATGTGGAAGAGGAGTTTGCTGGCCAAAGTCCTCAGGATGTAGATTGGCTTGACCACTACTGCTGGAGCTCAGTCTTGGCATGAAAAGGCGACCTTCATTGGAATGCCTGTATAACAATAATAAACATATCAACGAAAATCCCTTTTATTTGATACCTCATTAATCAAAATCCATCGCTCATGAGAGCTGGAAAAGGTATCTATACCGCATTACATATTGTTTAAATAATTGTGGGTAAAATGGTTGACTGTCGTGAATAATGAAGAGAAGAATAGTTGGGGTGATCAATATTAATATTTATTTTGACATTTGCCGACGTTTCGACCTGAAGTTCAGGCCTTCATCAGGGCTAAGGATAGAACCAGATAACAAGGGATGAGAAACATAAGTAGTGTAGGTAAAAAAAATTAAATTAAAATGAAATTGTTAGAATAATGACAATAGTAAGAACTAAGAGATAAATAATAATAACCGCTACAAAGTGCGGAATGATGAAGTAAACATAATAAAAAAAGGTGACATAAGTATTAAAATGGGAATCTTAGAATAAAATGTAAAACAGAAAAAAGGAATATGAAGTTATATAAGATATGAAAATAATGAATAAATATGAAAATTTTCTTTTATCTCTTTCTTATTTCAGCTTTCTCAGTTTCTTCCCTCCTTCCTTTCATTCCATTTCTCTGTTTTAACTCTTTATTATATTATACATTGTCTGTACATTTTGATAGACTTTACAATATTTAAATTTTCTATCTAACTACTCTATTCGCAATGTCTTAATTTTACTATTTATTTTCATACCTTATAAAACTTCATATTTTTCTGTTTTACATTTTATTCTAAGATTCCCATTTTAATACTTATGTCACCTTTTTTGATTATGTTTACTTCATCATTCCACACTTTGTAACGGTTATTATTATTTATCTCTTAGTTCTTACTATTATCATTATTTTAACAACTTCATTTTACTTTAATTTTTTTTACCTACACTACTTATGTTTCTCGTCCCTTCCTTGTGGTTCTTTCCTTAGCCCTGATGAAGGCCTGAGAACTTCAGGTCGAAACGTCGGCAAATGTCAAAATAAATATTATCATTTATTTTTGCTTTCTTATTTGACTGATCACCCCAACTATTCTTCTCTTATTGTTTAAATAATTTTTCTAATTCAAGTTTATTAGGAAGCCATATTCTTCTTCTTCATTCTTACCTTATTAGATGGCTATGTTGGGAAGTAAAAATATAAAATTGGTGGTCCTCCTTAGGTCCTCCAGACTTCCGAAAAGCTTGGTCCCAAGGTCTGCGGGTTGGGGACATATCTGCCTTCGCATGACCTCCACCAGCTGGCAGTTCTGCAGAATGTGCTCTGTCGTTTGTTCATTTTGGCCACATTCACACAGAGGACTGGGTCCTATCTTGGAAGCCATATTAATTATAAGGTCTTTGGCATTCGTTACTTCTAAATTTCAATGACGAATTATAAAGAATAAAGTATATGATTGAAAGTGAATGCTATTTGAAATGCCAAAGACATTATGTAGGAAATGATGTTATTAAATTGTATTTTGTTTGACATCATCATTAATCTTGTTATTTCATTGTTATCAGGTGACCAAGATTATTCTCGAAGGGCAAGGGAAGCTGGACAACCTCACGATGGCTACGAGCCGCCACCTTGACCAGTTCTACGCTGCTGCTAATTGGCTCGTGCACCACCAGGATCCAGCCACGGGCGGCTGGCTCAACATCGTACGCCGACGATGGGGTCCGCCGGGCATGAAAGATTTGTTACCTGGCTGGTATGACTATATCTAATACTATATTTGTTGCTTATACTGATTAACTGTTATGATTTTGCAGCTATTCTTTGGGAATTGATTGTGGAATTTTAGGTAATAGTTACAATTTCTTATAAGGAGAAGACAGTTTAAAATTCATTGTCTTTTCATTAACCTCAATAATAGACCTGCGTTTAAAAAGCGTGAAAAGAGCTTTCTTCTCTCTTTCAAAGGTATTGAAATCCTTTCTTCCGTCTTCTTTCTGGTTTCCAATCTCAAATTGCTTAGGCCATCGTCCCTCTTTCATCCTCATCACATGCCCATACCACTTCAGCCTCATAGTTTCAATGATGTGTAGAATGTTCTTCGTTTGTTCTACTCGTTTCCTTATTTCATAGTTTGGAACTTTTTGAAGGCGAGACACCACATGATTGTCTCCAATAATCCATTTCTTGGGCTAATAATCTTTTTGATTGACTCATTAATTGCTCAAGATTCGGTTGAATAGAAAATAATACTTTACAAGAACGATTTGTAAATAATTTTTTTTATTTTTAAGGACACTGCTTTACTCCACAGTACTGAGGATTATCTTTCCATTGCTTATCCTCTTTTCAATATCCATTTCTGATGTTCCTGTCGTATTCACCCGGCTCCCTAGATGCTTAAATTGAGTTTCAGGTTTCAACATTCAGTTGTCCAATTGTAGATGTTCACCTTGGCTATTGATGGCCATATATACAGTTTTTTCTTCTCTAACTTCGAGCCCCAAGGTTGATTCCTGGAGAATTTTTCTCATCATATATACCACATCTTCTGCCTCAATTAGTATCTGGTGGTCAGCAAACTGGAGATTGAGTCGGCAATCATTCCCAATCTTTATGACCATACCTCTACATTGTTTCTTCCATTCTATTAGTGCCCTTTCTACATAAATATTAAAGAGAAGTGGAGATAGTGATGTAAATAACCTACTGAAAGTTTAATTGTTAAATAATTAGTTTTGGCAGGAATAGCGAATAGCCTTCCGCTTTTATATCGGGGATTTAGGTTATTTACACTCGTGAATTATAATTATTAAAACAAAACTCCGGTACTGGATATAGACTTTTTGAGGGTGTTTAACTGTCGTTGAGAATTTGGGAATCTAATACCTTTTTGTGACACTGAGTGAGAAGAAACAATAACAATTTCTATATGAAATTTGGGACTTAGTAAATACACTTTGAATGAATGGACTCACCTGGTTTGCTATTCTTCAATCGTGAGGCATATGGGACAACTAAATAAAAGGACTATTC
The DNA here is from genome assembly GCA_928085145.1 of Nezara viridula. NCBI lineage: Eukaryota > Metazoa > Arthropoda > Insecta > Hemiptera > Pentatomidae > Nezara > Nezara viridula. Next base: position 179,635,515 of record OV725079.1, on the reverse strand, counting down.
ACTCCTGTCTAACAAAATAATTTATTTCTACAACTGATATAAGTGAATATATTAAAGTCTAACAACCGTAGGCTTGATATTCTTAATCTTCAGTGTAGTAAGCCTCTCTTCCCAAATGATGTCTTCTTGGGTTGGTGTCCAGGCCTCAAGTGCCTGGCGTCCTCTTCGCCATCTGTTCCCAGCTACCTGCTCTGACCTTTTTCAGCGTCCCTCCTCATCGATCGTTTATCGATATGAGACCTTTCCATGAACAATTTGTCCACTGCACAATTGAGTAAAATTCACAGTGTAATCTCACATTCCTATATATTATATATTCCTTCTCATTCCCTCATACAATGTCGTCTAAAGGAGTAAATACAGGGGGATGTCTACTACAGTGAACATCCCTGTTTTAAACCTTTCGTTATGAGAAAGCTATTACTAACAGAGGTTCCGATTTTAACACATGCTTTGCCATCCTCATATAACATTTTTTATGGCTAGGGACTTATGTTGAAGTCTTCCAACGTTTCCCACAGCTTATTTAAAGACACTGTGTCATAGGCTTTTTGTAAGTCCACGAATATTAGGTGTACTTCTTCATTGTGTGTCATTGCCTTCTTCTGGAGTTGCCTAATTACAAAGATGTGTTCACTTCAGAACCGCTCTGTTCTAAATCCAGCTTATTCTTTGGGGATGATATGCCCACATTCTTCTTCCAGTCTCCGTTTAATGATCCTGCCATATATTCTTCTCATGCTACTGGTCTCTGTTATTCCACGATAGTTCGTACAAACTTTTTTTCTACCTTTCTTAAAGATAGGGGTAATGTGGCCAACTTTCCATTCTTCTGGTACTTCACCTTTGCTTATACCGTGAGTCATATACTTAGAAAGGGATTGGATAAGTTCTTTTGGTCCATTTTTTATTAGTTCTATTGGCACATCACCTGGACCTTGTTTTTTTATTCCTTTCAGAGCGAGAGTGATTTCTTCAACTGATATGGATAGAAAGCCTTCCTGATCCCAGTTTTCTGTTATTCTACTTGTTGGTTGAGTAATACAGGCCTACTATTATATAATTATATTTATTGTTGCTAATTTATTATGAGTCATATTTAATGCTATAAGTTTTGTTTTTATTATTTATGTTTGAACACATTACTAGACTCAAATTTTAATATTGTTCATAATATCTATGTATTTATTTGTACAGACATTTCTTTGGCAAATAAAAAAAAAATGATTTTCGATGTAAAAAAAAATGATAGTATTTTAAAATAACTCGTTCTTTGAATTTATTTTAGGTTGTCAGCCATGGGACAAGGTCACGGGATATCCGTCTTAGCAAGAGCATACCATACTTCGAGGGATCCAATATATTTGAAGGCCGGTCTGGAAGCGCTGCGCCCTTTCCACACTCTCAGCGAGAACGGTGGTGTCCTCGCCAAGTTCTTTGGAGGCTATCCCTGGTACGAAGAATATCCAACGCAGCCATCATCATTTGTCCTGAATGGCTTCATATACTCACTTATTGGTCTTTATGATCTTCTTACGCTTGCTCCTAAGGTATGTCAAATCATCGCTTTGAGAACAATCGAATTCTCTTACTTTATTATTCAGGGTGGTAACCGATCATTGGAAAAATAGCAAAAGTCAAGGAATTTTTTAGTACGTAAATATTTTTTTCAAATTGGAAATAAACATACAGTGGATATCGTGTATGACCTTAAAGGAGTAAACTTCGTCGTTATAAGTGACCATGGTCTATATTCATTCACCTTTGACTATCAATAACGGCACTGGTCGTTATGTTGAATGAAATCAAACAAGGGTAATGAATAAAATTTAAGCACAATAGACTTAAAACAGTGTGTGATATGAAAAGTGAACTTGAAGATCTGGCTGGCAAGCACTCGTTCATTTGACCCGTGGTGTTCCTTAAAAGAACATTTATTAATCAGAAATGTCACAGTTGGTATCATATGAATAATTATTGCGCTGTTTATAGTAATAAAGAAACTAAATTACTTATGATGTAGAGCAGGTTGACTGTGATATAATATGAGAAGGAGTTGGTAGGGGAGGGGGGAGGGGGTTGTCAAATAAATACTAAATTTTAAAAAATAGTATTTTTAATTATTATGCCGACGTTTCGATCCACCTTGGAGATCTTCATCAGGACTACAAAAGATACAACATATATAAGGTACATGGTGAAAATAAAATAAATGAATTATAAGTAGATATTAAATAAGAAACTGTTGTCTGATAAAGAAATAATAAGATGACATCAGACATATAGTGGATGACTATATCTCTGATGTCATCTTATTATTTCTTTATCAGACAACTGTTTCTTATTTAATATCTTCTTATAATCCATTTATTTTATTTTCACCATGTATCTTTTATAGCCCTGATGAAGACCTGCAAGGTGGGTCGAAACATCAGCTTTATAATTAAAAACACTCTTTTTTAAAATTTAATATTTATTTGACCGCACCTCCCTCCTCCCTTCCCCCCCGACCAACTCCTGCTTAAATTACTTATGAGAAACTACATTAATATTAGAATCCTCCGTAGCTCACTTTATTTTATAATAGAGAAAATCAGTGCTTTATATGTCAAGTATCAACTTTTACCTCCTCTCAGTTTATGAAAATAAATTAAAAGTGATACAAATAAATTACTAAAAGTTTAGTTTTCTAAAATGAAAAATACTAATTAAGCCTAAAAAATGCTTCCTCTAAAACTTTATATTTATTATTTAAAATACTGATTTTTATTTATTTTTTTACTCGAATCACTTAGTAATCAATTCTTTTTCATGTGTAATAAATAAATTTAATGAAAAACTATCATTAAATAGAGAAAAGTCAGAGAATTTTATTTTAACTGTCTGGTAGCCACCCTGATTACTTTAATAATTAATAGTGAGTAAATGGTTGACTGTCGTGAATAATGAAGAGAAGAATAGTCGGGGTAATCAGTCAAATAAGAAGGCAAAAATAAATGATAATATTTATTTTGACATTTGCCGACGTTACGACCTGAAGTTCAGGCCATCATCAGGGCTAAGAAAAGAACCAGATAACAAGGTATGAAAAACATAAGTAGTGTAGGTAAAAAAATAAAATAATTAAAGTAAAATGCAGTTGTTAGAATAATGACAATAGTAAGAAATAAGACATGAATAATAATAACCGGTACAAAGTGTGGAATGATGAAGTAAACATAATCAAAAAAGGTGACATAAGTATTGAAATGGGAATCTTAGAATAAAATGTAAAACAGAAAAATATGAAGTTATATAAGAAATGTAAATAAATAGTAAAATTAAGATATTGCGAATAGAATAGTTAGATAGAAAATTGTGATGTTGTAAAGTCTATCAAGATGTAAAGACAACGTATAATATAATAAAGAGTTAAAACATCGATCGAAACGTCGGCAAATGTCAAAATAAATATTATCATTTATTTTTGCCTTCTTATTTAACTGATTACCCCAACTATTCTTCTCTTCTTTAATAATTAATATTATGTGAGGATCCTAGAAGGAGTATAAGTAGTAAAAATTTTAACTTTTGAATGAATGATGGTTGAAGATAGTTTTTCAAGGAATTTAATTTCCAAAATTATTTCAGGAAAACAGAAACGAGGCAAAAGTTTTATTTGAGCAGGGAATGGAATCTTTGAAAAAGCTGCTCACTCTCTACGACAGCGGATCCGGTTCCTTCTACGACTTGCGACACCTGTCGTTGGGTTCGGCTCCCAACGTGGCGAGGTGGGACTATCACGCCACTCACGTTAATCAGCTGTTGCTATTGGCTACGATAGACAACAGCACTATTATATCCAGCACTGCCTCACGTTGGATCAGGTAACTGTAAAAATTTAAATACTCATTATTTGCGACTGTATTAAGCTAACTCATCTGATTGCCAGAAAGGAACTCAGAAGTTTTCAGATAAAGGCACTGCTTTTTTTAATCTTAACGAATCTCAATAAGCTGCTCGGTACTTATCCAGTAATGGGTAGCATCAAAACCTCCCTTCTTATCTAATCTCATTTCAGATAACCTCCCTTATCTCATCTAACCTAAGTTATATAAGTTTTTGTTTCTTGTGCCAGGTGTTTATTTAATTATGTCACATTGTGGGAATTGCCGTCTTCAGAAGAAGAGGCTATCAAATATTTTCAAGACGCCGGTATATTTGATAAGGTGAAATATTGTGATGAGGGTCATAAAATGAAGTTCGACGGGAAGATTAAATGGAGATGCTTTCGTAGGTGTAACAAAACTGTTTCTATTAGGAAAGGAACGTGGTTAGAGGGGTCGATGATTTCTTTTTTATGGGCTTAGCTAAGTGGAGAAATAAAAAACTCAGAGGAACTGCCAGACAACACCTGGATTCATATTTATGTGAGTTTTTGTGGCGGCGGGCGCATAGAGATCAGGATCCCTTCCTCGCTATTTTAAATACCATAAAATTATTTTCCCTAGCAAAATAAAATTTTTCGTATTTTGTTTCTATCGTTTCTTCATAATGTTTGTTTTATATGTACATATGCTGTTTAAGTAGTTTTTTATTATTTCATCTTTTTTTGTCTATTTTTTGCCTATTTTTATTATTTCATTTATTTTTATATATATTTTGCAATGTTTTCGTAATGTTTTTTAATTATATATTTATAATGTTTTGGTCTATTTTAATATATACTTTGTAAAATAAAAGCATTTTGTTATTATTACATTTGTTTCTGTTTTTGTTCACAATTTCAATAATATCAATACAATACAATAAATATGAATACGAACATATAATAATATGAATATAATACAATAAATATGAATACGAAGAGCTTATCAGTGTTAAGGTTATAAACATTGGCAGATAGCAGTCGGACGCTACCCGCTATTAGATAAGTACCAGCTGCTCAAACAGAAAGAAATCAGGAAGATGACTGACAATTTGGAAAGAGAGTCCTGTGAATAAATTCAAAAGAAAAAAAAAAACATCAGAGCTTTAATTTTGGTTGAAAAACAGATGGAAGTAATTTAATGGTTTTATTAATGCTTATCTTGAATAAAATTGAGTTGAATAGAATTTTAGAATCAGTCGAGCAGCTGAATTTCTTTTTCATCTTTTTATTTAGTATGAGAAGGAATTAGTCGGGGGTGCGGTCAAATAAATACTAAATTAAAATATAGTAATTATTTAATTTTAATTTTAATTTTAATTACTATATTTTAATTTAGTATTTATTTGACCGCACTCCCGACTAACTCCTTCTCATATTATATCAACGGTCAACCATCTCTACATCATTTTTATTTAGTAGTTGTGACTACTAAAATGGCACCCAAAATAAATGTTCATTTGAGAAAAATTATCCAGTTACGTGTAAAATCATCTAAACTCGTTCGTCCAATCTATAAGATGCAAAAAAGATGGGTCGCTATCGAATTTTCAAAATGACTACCTCTAAAATAGCTTAAAGAGTGGAAATATCAACTCTACTGTGGAACTAAATACCTTAACAATATTCCATAGTATTTAAAATGTTTGACCTTTATATTATAGTATTAAAAGAAATAATAAAGAACAAAACAATATTGTTTATATATTATAAAATAAAGTTGTGTTTTTTTATTACTTCACCACATTTATTTCACTTTTACATCTACATCGGCTACGTTTCGGCTAGTAAGCCATTTTCAAGCCGTATCATTCCGTAATTCACTAATGGTGCCTAATTCTTCTATAGATGACTTCCAACTCTTCCTGATCCTTGACCGATTTAGTCTCTGATCGGTCACGTCCAAATCCATGTCTGTAATTTGTTTTAGGTGAAGTATTTTAATAATATAAAATAAGGCTGTGTTTTTTTTTATTACTTCACCACATTCATTTCAATTTTACATCCATATCGGCTACGTTTCGGCTAGTAAGTGGTCGAGTTGGAAGTCATTTAAAGAGGAATTAAGCTCTATTAGTGGATTACGGAATGATATGGCTTGAAAATGTCTTACTAGCCGATGTAGATGTAAAAGTGAAATAAATGTGGTGAAGTAATAAAAAAAAAAAAAAAACCAAGCCTTATTTTATATTATTAAAATACTTCATCTAAATCAAATAACACAGATGAAAAATATTGTTCTTAATAACGTTAACAAAATTGGGAATAGAAAGTAGTGAAAGCAAAGTTTATTTCACAAGTACCTGAATGTATTACTGTTATTATTTATTTCATAAGGTTCTAACTTTGCTATTCTTATATATCTTAGCTTTGTTTCCGCTATTTTTTATTCCCAACTTTGTTAACATTATTTTATTTTTCCTTTATTTATAGGGAGTGGGGTAGCTCAGTGGTAGGGCACTGAGCTTCCGATGCAAAGGTCCCAGGTTCGAACCCTGGCTCATGGCAGAAAATTTATTTATCTGTTTCATTGGCCGTGGAGCGACCCTGGGTCGGGAGACCCTCCTGGGGCACACCCAGCCTCTGTAAAGTGAGTACCCTTAATTATATAATTAATTAAGGGGGAAAACCTGGCGGCTGAGCGTGATCTCGGTCAAATCACCTCCTTACACAACCGTTGACCTAGAAACAGTGCTTTCCCTAAATAGTACTGAACCCCAGACCCTTCATGGGTTATAGTGGTACAGGTTTTTTTTTATTTATATATCATATATTTGCCTTTCCACATATTTATTAATGTTCAGTTTACTCTGCCTACACGTTATTAGATTATACCTTTTATCTAAATATTACTTATACTGTCGACTAGTTTCTCATATTTATATTATCTCGTCTTTTTTTTAGCCCTGATGAAGGCCTTATCTTTGAGCCGAAACATAAAAAATAAAATATAATTTATTTATTTTTGCTTTGCTACCTGTCTATCTTAAGACCCTAACCAATTTCTCTTCGATGAGTGTTTTAATTTTTTTTTTTTACATCATATTTAACCATTTATTCTTCTTATTCTCTCATCTTAAGAGACAGTTATTTATTTCAGATAAACCATACTAAAGCTCTTTTGGACATATTTAATGCTAATTTATATGAACAATATTGTTATTCTTAAGGTATTTTGTCTCAGAGTAAAGTTGATATTTCCATTTTATTATATTCTATAGGTACTTTAGAGGTAGCCATTTTGAAAAAAATCTATAGTGACCCATCTTTCTGCAGATTATTGATTGGTGGAAGGAGTTTAGATGATTTTACGTTAACTTAACTTGATAGTTTTCTAAAATAAACATTTATTTTTTATTTTGAAACGACAAGAAACTGCTCGATGTTTTCGACTACTCCAGCACTTACTAGGCAAACACTCTATACTTTCTATATATTACAAAAGACTCATATACATGACTATAATAAGGCCAATTTGGACTTTCAGAATTGAGTTTAAACCATCAAAAACCTCAAATTACAATCCAAAATCCTTTGTAAAATCCTCAATGCTCCTTACTTTGTCACGAATAAAATCATTCATAACGACCTAAACATACCATATATTTCCCGTTTAGCCCAATCCAGGTACCTATCCTTCCATAATAAACTTCAAAACCATCCGAACCCTCTCGTTTCAAACTGTGCTTCCTCTTCGATATCTGATAACCCTCCAAGGCGTCTGAAAAGAAGAAAAGAAGGCCTCGTGATCTCCTAATTTAGATACTTTATTAGAGTGCTACCAATGGGTAGATTCTCTACAAATCTTTTCATCCCATTGTATTTATCTGTATCACATTTACTTGATGTATTTTTAAATTTGTACAGTTATAAATCTTATGAATAAATAAAAATTTTTTTTTTTAAATTTAATTTATATTTAATAAATGAATATTCATTTGATTCTGCAGGTATATGAGTGGTAAGAGAGCTCCTCATAATTGATCGCTGAAACGACTGCACTTGAAAAGTTCTTAACTTAAGAGAAACTTTTCTTCACGTTCTAGACATTGGCATCGTGTGCATAGTTGGTGAATTTAAAAAAAAAGTTATTTTATTTTATTTATTCCGTATTTATAAAATACTCAAGATTTATTGTTGTTATTGTTATTACGCATGCGATGTTTCATTGCGTCGCATGTACTATTAGTCAAGCTCGAGATTGGTCAAGTATTGAATACTTTTTGTTTAAAACTTGACTTATCCTGCCCAATTTTTTTTTTTTTTATGATTATTATTATTTAAATTATTTTTATTTTTTGTACTTATATATGTTAAGTGAATTTTTTGTCCAGGTTGACTGTGGATAAAAAGTATAATTGAATTGATGAGATATTTAGAAATGTTTCTAAAGTCTTGAAAAAAGTATGTGATATTTTAAATTGTATAAAATATGTTATGATTGGTATTAATCTTCGTGCTGGATTTAAAATTTTTCTTTCTTTTTTATTATTGCTCAGGAGAAATTTCTTTTTGATTTCCTTCGAACCATGAGCTCATGTTGACCTCTTTTATTTTTTCCTTATAACCAATTATTTTTGTTGTTTCATAAGTTTAATCATATAATCAGCAACAATTATATGTGTAATTTTTTTACTTTCACTTACCTGTATATATAATATATAGCAAGAGTAACTGTTGTGATCCTGAAAATTTTTGAATCTGAGTTTTCAACGAAAATAAACATTTTGAGGTCCCCTGAGTCCAAATAATCAAGTCGCGCAAAATGGTCTGTGTGTGTATGAATGTGAACAGTCTAGCTCAAAAATGAAAAGTCGTACAAAAGTGAAATTGCACATTTAAGGTTTTTATTTGCTTTGGATGTTACAGCAACTTCTTCAACAAAATCGGCTAACCGGAAATGGCACTTTATATCATGGACTAAACATATTTTTACGATTTTCTCGAAAACGGCTCCAACGATTTTGATTAGATCTGCCCATCTTAATCTCCTTGCCTTCATATCACTGTTAGCAGTTCTTTATTAGTCCTTCCCCTTCATGTGTTAGGACTGTGATCACTCTAGTTATTATTATTTAGAGGTTTTCCTCTCAAATCTTTTTTCTTTCTCGGGCACTGGTTATATATTTCAGATAACGCAGCCAAACACTTTGAGATTTCTAGAGATTTTTCAAGATTTCAATAACTTCAAAAGAAGGAAAAAGCTCTGTTTGGGGTTTGTTATACATTTGTCAAGGTATTTGAATTTGTTTTTTCTTGGTATCAATTTCCTTTCTACACAGATCCTTTTGTTGGGATAAAATTTTCGGCTTATCATATATTTTGTTTTATCTTCTCTTCATAATGTTAGAGTCTTAAGGAGTCTCTCTCTATCATATTGGATGATACATATATATCATTCATCAAACAAATTATGGTGTTTTAGATAATTTTTTTGTAATATAAAATTATTTTTTCATCAATTTTTTTTTCTAATTGTATTTTTAAAACTATTTATTAAGAAAATGGTTTCATACCAATAAAGATTATTTGTTTTTTTTATGACAAGAAGTTTAAAAGTCAGTTTTAAAGATAATATTTTTATTGTCTTTAATGTCAATGAGGCCTATTGATAGTTTTATTTCTGTTAATGTTTTAAATAAAGAATTATTTGTTTTATTTATTCTTGGTGCTACGGTTCTATAAGAACCTAGGCCTCTCTTATGATCTTTCGCCACTCTCTTCTATCCCGAGCGAGCATTCTACATCTTCGAATTCCCATCCTTTTCAGGCTGTCCTTTACCTTGTCAAGCCATCTCAGGCGTGGTCTTCCTCTTTCACGTTTTCCAGCAGGTCGATCCTCTAGCAAGCAATTGGGAATTGCATCTCGGGGGATGGCCCAACCATCTGATCTATCTGGTTTCCCGTCACAATTGAGACTCTAGCATACATTTCATACAACTCTTTATTAGTGCGAATTCTCCATTATCCCAGTTCACACACCGGCCATAGTTCCTGCGGAGAACTCATCTCTCCCGTGCGAGTAGTATTTTTTCCGATGCTTTGGAGATCACCCAAGTCTCAGAGCCATAGGTGGCAACAGGTCTGATGTCTTCCTCATTACAGCTCATATTATAAATCGTGCTACCAGGAGATGTCCGGATCGCCCTTATTCCATACTCTAAAGCAATATTAAATAGAGTAAGGGATAAAGGATCTCCTTGCCTAAGCCCATCTTTCACCTCGAAATCCTCTGACAATTGGCCATTAATCTTCGCAACTGATCTACTACCGCTTAGAGTCATTCTTATCAAAGTGACCAGTTTTTTGGGAATCCCCAATTTGGTCATTATCTTCAGTAATTCTCCTCTGCTTATATTATCATATGTCTGTTTAAAATCTATGAAAACGTGATATAAGTCCATTTGGTATTGGCATGTTTAAATAAAGAATTAGAAATATGTTATTATTTATTTGCTATATTTATTTAAAGCTTATGGAACAACTTAACTCTTTGGTCTAATCCAGAGGTCTCCAAACTATGGTCTGTGGCCGGTAAAAGTTTCTTTGATTATAGGATAAAATTTTAAAACTATTTAAAAGATACGAAATTTAGTAAATCACTCAAACAACATTTATTGCATGAATTGTTTCTCTTAGAAAGCTCATATCACAACTGAAATGTCATTTATTCTTCACATGCCTAGACCCGCAGGACTTTTTGGAAGTCTTGTTGTGGCCCACAGGCCAAAAAGTTTGAAGATCCCTGTTTTAATCAACCACTCCTGATTTCATTTGTAGATATTGGAAATATTTACATTTTTTATTTTCTTAATTCAGTAATGCATAGTTCTTATGCCTGTTCTCCGTCCTTCTAGTAATTCTTCCAAAAAAAAAAAATATATGTATATATGTTAGTATGGTACACATATCTATATGCCTTCTGTCGCTAGTCTACTGATTCCTTTTAGCCTTGATATAATTTTCTGTTTTATAATTTTTAAAATATTATAGATTTTATAATTCATGTGCTGTCCTTGTTTTATATTGTATACTCGTTAACCGTCATTTTTTAATATTATTTTTTAATTTTTAACATAGAATTTTACACTCTGGCTACTTATTAATCTAAAAGGTTTTGAATTATTGAAGGAAGTTAGTCGACTGTTCTACATATCATGGGTGATAAATATTCAGGACACAGTCATTATAATGTGTAAATAACATGTTAAAGGTTAATTTTAAATATTCCTTTTGGGCGGGAATAAGCGCATAGCCTTCAGCTTTTACATCGGGGGAACTAGGTTATTTACACTCGTGATTATTAAAACAAAACCCCGGCACTGGATATAGACTTTTGAGGGTGTTTAACTGTTGTTGGAGATTCGGGAATCTAATACCTTTTGTGACATTGAGTGAGAAGAAACAACATAGTCAAAGAAGTATCTAAGGCATTTCAATTTCAAACTCCCTTAATCTATTTTATCAATCTTGAATGAATAAATTGTTTTCCGATCTCCTCAAAAATTATTAAACATATTAATAAACAATCACGGTTTTTATAAATTGTCAATACATTACATGTCATAACTTCCTATTTTTTCCTACCTTTTTATTTTTATACTGATTTTTGCATCTTTGTTTTCTTTAATCTCCTTCCTCACCTTTTAGGCTACACAGGGTTTTTCCCGGTCCAGGGGAGAGAGTGGGGGAATTATATCAGAGTTAAAAACCCCCGGAATTGGAATTTGAGCTCATAAACTTCGGTTTATCAGAGGTTGCTCCAGGTAGCGCATATGTTTAGCACACGTGTTACCCTATGATTTTTTATATCTTTTTAAATTGTTTATAACAAGAGTGAAAAACAAAACATAAATTTAAACAAAATTTAATTATCCATTCTTATTTATGAAAATTATGTTTGTTTTTTTTTTATTTTTAATTTTCCTAATTATGAGTATTTGTTTGTCCTAAGACCTAACTATATTTTTGTTGATTATTTTATTCTGTCAGTTTATTAAAGTAGACATCAAGCTTTTGGATAAGACTCTATGTACCCAACTTATATAGAAAATTGAATGTTTAGAACTAATATAATATTCTGCCGTTCCATTACACCCCTATTAGTTCTGCATATGCGTATGGCTTAGTAAAAACAAGTTTTGACTGGTTTATATTAGTTCTAAGCATATTAAACGGTAACATATCTATTAATGAAGGCTAATAGATTGTGGCGTATTGTAACGTGGCCAGGCGTTGAAACAATGAAACTTTTTAATTAAAATCTTTCTTTATATCAGAGATAGATCTTAATAAGATTCATTGGTTTTGTTCCCTGTCGAGATTAGAGTCAATTACTAAAGTTTAGGATGTAGTTAATGTTAAAGGTTGTAAGTCATTACTTAAAAGATTAGATAATGTTCGGGTTGTAAGTTAATCACGTTATAACTAACTTATATTCTTTTATGTTCTTTAATATTTGTTAGTTTGAAATTAAATTCATAAGTTAACTATAATCCAATCAAATTCATTCAAGAATTATTATTATTATTGTTATTACTGAAAAGTTAAAGATATGCTTGATGGTGGAAACGAGTTTCTTACTTACCATTTGCAGACTGGCTTGGTTTATCATTCCATGATGGAAGCTATTTTGTATATATATATATATGTGTGTTAAAATTTAAGTTATCTATATCACGTTACCTTATATAATAAGTTTTTGAAACTGATTAATTGTATAAATACTGTATTAATCCTTATTAGTCGGTCCGATGCACTGAAACGAGTTATTTGAGGCACCTTCTTCCATCAGAACAACCTTTGATCCTTGAATAATTTTAATTATTTTTGTCATTTTTTAAACTCTATTTTTGTTAAAATTTTCTTTTGATTTTCCTCGGTTGCCATTAAGCAATTATACATCTAGAAAAAAAATAAAGAAATAAAATTTAGGACACACATGCCTGCGAGGCGTTTAGGTTGGTATCGATGAAATACATCTATATGGTCTCCATGTGTTGCGATCCCTAAACTAAGTTTATTTTTTACTCTTGTTTACTTTTTGATTATTTAACTGCCACGGTGTGGTCTCTGTGAGAGCTATTACTATGTATCATAGGGGATTGTTCCATCGCCAACACTCGACCGAGGCGCAGTGCGGGCATATGTATTCTAACATTATAGTACATTTAAATTAATTTCCTGAAAAGTCAAGTTTAGTTAATCTAAACCATTATTAGAACAATGGTTTATTTAAATTGTTTAATTTCGACCAACGTCTTTATTCTGGTCATTATAAGTTTGTTGTACCTTTTTAATTGTGCCAATTTATATTTATTTAGTTTAAATATATTTTTGTAAAATTGTTAAAAGTGATATTTATTATTATTTTTTATTTTTTAATGATCTAACCTTTTCTATTCGCAAGTGCCTTTTATATGTTATTTGAGTACTATTTTTTTTTTTCATATCAGTTCCAGAATGAAAGAGATATGATTAATATGATTTCTAAAATCAGAAATTTTAATGTTTTGATCTCTATGATCTTAGATAACAGCCATGCCTCACATATCAGAATATACAATTTGGTAAAATAGGTTATCTGCTAGCTAGTATATTAGCATATCCCTTTCATTCTGAATATGTGATATCGCCACTACTCGAATAGATGTCGTATGTAAAAATTGAGTTTTAAAAACCAAGCATTTCTTTATGATTTATTAGTATAATTTCATATTTTATTTCCCTCTGTTGTTTTCCTATTTAACAGACTACTTAAAGCAGCTGGAAACTATAATAAGTCATCTTTAGCTCTAAGCGAGTAAAGCTGTAACATTGTTACATACGAGTTTTTTTGCATTTGCATTAGCGATATATATATATTCATTAGAATTATTGAGGAGTTGGCTATCATAACTGGACATCTACATTTCCACTTTTGTTCCCAAAATGACAGTAAAAACTAATTTTTCTATCATTTGGGTATGTTCAATTTATTTTAAACAATCATGTTTCTATTTAATATTTTATTGAGGCCCATTTCTTATTAAAGTACATTTTAAAAAATTCAGTTTTAGTCAAGGTGGGGATGCTTACTGAAAGCAAGCTCCTCAATTATCTTTAAGTTTTTATTATATATATATATATATATATATATATATATATATATATATATATATATATATATAAATTATTTTAGTTACAGAAGTGACTTTATGCTTGCCAATTTTCAAGAAATATATTCTATCATTTATTAATAAAAGATAGATAATTTTTGTCAATGGTTTTTCCTGTGTAATGCATCTTTGGATTGGTTGAGTGGAAGGTTTTCTATAAATCTGAGACAAAAAACAAAAGAAAATCAAGAAACTACTTTTTAAAATTTTATTAACTTCAGCAACTAGACTTTCTTTAAATTTATTTTATTTGTCAAAAAAAATTTACATATATTTTTTTTAATGTTTTTTAATATTTCTTTTAATGTTTTTTTTAATAACCCAATATAATTGGGCAGCAATCCTTTATATTTTATGAAAATAAAGTGTTTCTCTCCCTACAAGCCAATTTATTCAGTTTAATTCATTTAGTTATTTATGAAATGTGACTTAAGCTAATCTGTCAAAAAACATGATGCTCTCGGCTAGCTTGAGTATTCCATGACCAGTGTGGTCATGTGATCTTAACACATCGCCTGTAAACCTGATGTGCCACTTCTATAGAATTATTAAATATTTTTTTCTATAATAATAATAAAAGGATTAGCAAACCTGAAGGTTCGATGCCGACACTACTACTTATTACACACCTCCATCCACCAGTCGCCGTCTAAACCCAGTTCTTTCAGATCGGCCTTAACACAATCTTCCCACTTTCGCTTCGGTCTACCCCTTAGACATTTACCAGTCGGCACAGCAAATATTAACCTTTTAGGAATTATTTCGTTACATTTAATTCATCGCTGTGTAATCACCTCAATTATATTAACCGGATACTGTTCACACAAAATATTGTAAAAGATATATTTATGTAAAATATGTTTTTCTAAATATGATAAATTGCTATATCAAGTCAAAGTCACTCATGTAACTAAAATAAATTTTACAGTATATGGATGTATACAGTTTTTATTTATTTTTATAACAATGTAAATATATTTTGAATTTTTTTTTGTTTACATTCCTTTAAGAAAAAAATTTTTTTCTTTCAAAATTATTATATTTTATGTGTTGTTATTGTTGTTTATTGTTGTGTTTAAATTTTTTTTTTTAATTCTGTCAGAAACCAAAGTGTTTATGTGCTTAATATATTAATAACTCTTATAAGACTTATTGTTTGTACGTTTTGTTTTTACTATAAAAATTTATAACATTAAATTAAGTTGTTTATTTGATATTGAATATTTAATTTATATCTATTTAAATTTAAAAAAAAAAATCAAACTAATATACTGTAGTTAAATATTTATGTAGTAATAAAAAGTGCACTGTTAGTATTAGACTTAGCAATTCCGAGCTTATATAATCTAGTGATCTTGTACCAATAGACTATTCATCGGTTAAATTATATTAATCATATATGATTATTCAAATAAAATATTTTTTATATAGTTCATTTTGTAATATATTCTAAATTTGTTGTGCATTAATGATATAAGAAAGTATGACGGGGTTTTCAGAATTTATTCAGGCGAGTCCCAAGGTAAAAAGTATTTTGATAGTGGGACCAACAAGCTTTGTTTGTTAATAATGTTTCAGTTGTTAAAGGAAATAAAAAATGTAAAAGAAATCCCGACAATTGTTTACTCAGAATTTATTGTAGTTAGTGAGAAGACAATAATTACATCATTATGTAGAGAAATGAATTTACTCTTCATGGTTATTTAATCAACTGTAAAGCTTTTAAATAAACATTATTATATTAACCTCAATAAATGAAGTTGATTTATATCGATAATGTGTTCCTTAACTTTTGTTTTAAGTTATTTGTAAATTATTATGACCTTATAAATCTCTATTATATAAAAAAGTTTTTAGTGACTCATATTTTATTTTATATATGCAAAGTGGAACGGACAGTAACAAAGAAACAATTTAAATCACCCACTATTACCTCTGCGCAGGCCAAGGTGTATATAACTACCAGGTTCGATCACTCAGAGAGAAAATGGTGGGAAGAAATTGAGCTCTGACGTAACAACCAGACCAGGGGTTCTCAAACCAGAGCTGACATATCTTCTGTTTGTGAATGTGCCCTCCTACGTCTAACATAACCTTTAGCAGGTATCGCCTTGACTACAGTTTTACTGTTGCCTGCTGCCGATCAAAAAGTTTTCTATTAAATGTTGGATATTTATTTTAATAAGTCTGCAATGGAAACACTCTATAATCGTCCTTTCCCCTATACCTAGCAACCTGTCAACTACACTTCATCTTCTAGACCAATAAGCCTTCTCCCGATCCTTTCAAATCTGTGAAAAAAACCTTCTCAAACGAATCCTGCCTATACTCGAATCCCACGAAATTCCCTCATAACAGTTTGGTTTCCGATCAGGACACTCCACAGTTCAACAAGGCCTTCGCGTGATCACATATCCTCTGCACTTGAAAGCAAGCAATATTGCACTGGTGCCTTTCTATAACAAGCTTTTGACCGGGTGTGGCGCGATGGCTTGCTTTTCGAACTTTCCAATCCTTATTTTTAATGCTTAGATCTTACCTTTCCAATCGTTCCTTTCAAGTACGCTGCGACAAAGAACATTTCAATTATTATCCAATAGAAGCTGGTGTCCCTCAAGGCAGAGTCTTAGGCCCAGTACTCTATATCCTCTTCATTGTTGACATCCATACAAATCCCAATGCCTTCCTGGCAACATATACTGATGATACCGCCATCCTTTCATTCAATTGATTCACCGTTTAAAGAAAAAATGATCAATAAATTGTAATATTGCTGGGTGAATTGGAGGCTGGGGTAGCCGTACGGGCTAAGCCGCTTGCAAGAAGTAATCAAAGTTAAGCAACGACGGCCGTGGTTAGCACTTGGATGGGTGACCGCCCGATTGGGGTCAGCGTCCATCAGGGAAAGCCACGATGTCCGAGATTCCCTCTTCTCCCCCCCCCCCCACGACAATGTGAGGCCTATTGGAGGCAACTCACACCGACCAGGCGTAGGACTGATGACCGTACCCCCGTGTACTTAAATCGGCAATTGGGGTGTGGTCTAGGAGACCACATCTCGCGGCCAAAGATCTTCAAGTTCTGTAGCGCCAACCCAAAAAAAAAAATTGTAATATTAGTTAGACGCACGGGCGGATCTACGGGGGAGGGGGGACTTTCGGGCTGAAGCTCCCCCAAAATGGAAAAATATAACCATGTTTTATGGGAAAAGAAAATTAAAAAATACCTCTTAAAGTATTATTGTTCGTGTAATTACATTTAAAAGCACTTAAGGAATAACCTAAACACCATTTCATATAGGTAGTTAGTTTCTTTCTGTTTTTCCAAAGTAATTATCGTTATTTTTATGAAAAAAAAAAGGTTTCAGGCTGAAGCCCCCCCCCCAAAATTAAATCCTGGATCCGCTAGTGGTTTGACGAAACTACAGGAAATTAAGAAAAATTGCACTCGATGATCAAGTTGGGAAGAAGTGATCTTTATTAGCTGCTTACGTATCGGATACTGTGAATTTTATACGAGCTCATCTTGCGAGAATTGGAAGCCTCAACGTGTACTTATGCCAAGTTACTATTGGGTTGGCAAATAAGTCCTTTCGGTTTTTCTGTTTGTTTTTATTTCATTATGATATACTTCTTGCCTGATGAATTAATCCGTAAGGTGGATTGTTTATACTGTTTGTAATATGTCAACAACTATATCTGTTAATTCTTGATGAAACAAGATTAGCAATGTGTTTGCTATTGCTCTGTGAATATGGAAGAAAATATCATTCATTATCGCCATATTTCTTTTATTATTTTAAAAAAGTTAAGCGTGCTGCAGAAGCTCATAGAAAAGTTTGCAGTGTTTATGAGGATGATGCCTTAACCGAACGCAATTGCCTAACTTGGTTTGCCAAATTTGATTCAGGAAATTTTGACATCAATGATGCTCAACGGTCTGGTCGCCCACATGAAATTGAACGAGCAATATTAAGGCTGATAAACCGCCAATCAGTGCGAGAGATTGCTATGACCCTAAATGTGTCGCACACAAGCTTAGAAAACCATTTGCACAAGTTCGGCTATGTTTCCAGGCTTAATTTTTGGGTTCCTCAAATGTTTTTTCTTTCGAAAATCACAAACAATTTATAAATTCGTTTAAAAAAAAATTGTTTTACGACTTTAGCTATCTACAAGAAATTTAGCTGGAATTTAAGGCCACATAAACTACACATCAATAGGACCTTCGTAAACAAACTACAAATAGAGATAAAAAATGAAAACCTATAAGGAGTTTTTGTTTCTTTATTACTTATATAGACATTAAATAAAAAAAAAACATTCATACGGCTTTGAAGAGCAATAATTCAGCTTTCCAACGGACATAGTAACATCGAATTTGGAGAACATCCTGAAGAGCTATGAATGGACTGTAGGTTGTTGTGTTCCACCAAAACCCCTCATTGGTCATTCGTAATAAATTATTGAGCCTTAGATGGGATCTTTTGCCACACCCTCCCTATTCACATGACATACCTCCAAGTGACTACCACTTATTCCGGCCTCTGCAGAACTCCACGAATGGAAAGAAATTCTAAAGGACATAAAAAACCACTTGGATCATTTTTTTAACAATAAATTGCAGACATTCTATGAACATGGCATTATACAGTTAGCGGAAAGGTGAGAAAATGCCATATTAAATAATGGCCTATATGTTGTAGATTAAAATAAATTTTATGTCTATAATACATTGAGTTTTATTTCACCCTGAAAAACCGAAAGGACTTATTTGCCCACCCAATAGAACGGTTAAGAACATATTTTTAGAATGTAACTATACACTTATCCATGGAAAACTTAAATATGGGATTAACAATGCAACAAGATCTTCCAGGATGAAGAAAAACTGATTCTATTTAAAAAACAGAACTCTCTCACGGAATATAAATCTAGTTGGAGGGAGAATCTTGGCTTGGTATTATTATTTTACTTTTGTTAATTTTCTGTATATATGGTGTGAATTTGTTCATAATTATTGTCAACGAGACAGATTATTATATGTCTTTTATTTATTTATAATAAATAAATAAAAAATATATATATAAATCTGTGTTTGTGCCAACGGACCTTAAGGGATTGTGGCGAATTGAACAAATTATGTAAGAACTTGTAACTGTTGCACGCTTCACGACTAATGAGCTATCCACACATATATTATTACAGTAAGGCTCGAAATCGGTTTTGTACCAAATATAAGCTCCTGTCATGCTCAAATACCATGAATGGAGTACCGTTGGATTCAGAATTTCACGGGGGGTTAGCGAATCGTATTGTCCACTTTTGTTTTTGTTTCTAAAATAAATAAAGTCGATACAAACATTTTGCTAGGCTTCAATACAGGATCGGTGATAGATCTGTTGATCGATACGGGACAAATTGGACCTTGAAGATTTTGATGCGTACAGCAAGACCCGGATAGTTCCTCCGAAACTATCGGATCCTGCGTTTTTAAGCCCAAAAACGTACTATTTTCGAGATAACGCAAGGCATAGGGTTCGCATCCACACAACCTTACGTTAATTGTAGTACTGTCATTGAATACATGTCTCATTTCGTCGACTTGAGGTCTCTATGATCGAGAGAGGAGGAGTTTATATTATTTATCGATGGTGTTATTGATCGGCAAGCCGTATCATCGTTAATTCTTACCGAATCTCAAGATTGAGCCAACAATTTCGAAGGCTTCCTTCTCCTTCAGGCGGGCAAAATTGTCCAATCATCCCGAAAATTCAGGCAAACAAGTTATGAAAGAAAAGAAACTTTATTTGCGAATAACTAAAAAATTACACACTTTTCCCTTGGTTATTCCTACGATTATATAAAACATTACTTAATTCCCTACAAAAGGGAAAAAATCATCGTAATCGGACATTTTTTAGCAAAGATACAGCTTATTGAAATTTGTAAACATGTTGGTTCCAAACATTAATGAAGATTTAAAATAATTTTTGTTTCCTTTGTCGTTTATATTTATCGATAAAGTAACAATTGATTTTTTTTTATCTTTTGATACGTTGCATTATTTTTTTTTTCTTAATAATTAGGAATTTGAAAACAATATGCTGTGCGAATTTTTTGCACGGGCCTCCTAGTTTGCTTTAAAAAAAATCAATGATTAATCATCTTTGTAATTCTTTTATTTAACAGTTACAATTACAGATTATTAAGCGTAATCATCCTCAGTGATCCAACGAGATTACAGAATGATTCAACAATTAAATTCCTGAACAAACCTCTTTGTTTTATCGAAGTTCTGATATATCCAAGTCAGAGGATTGTACCTGTCCGCGAGGATGTGGCTATAGTTGCCAGGGGGATAGTAAATGTTGTTGTCTAAATCTTTTACCTCACGATCTATCTTCTTATTTCTTCCATTTTCCGACCTCTTCGGATCGTTTAAAGAGCGCGACAAGGCATATACATCTTCCTCTTTGGCCATTTGAAAACACCTTCGGGTGAACATGTTA